>CM017914.1:17405010-18005010 GCA_008369825.1 Triplophysa tibetana | reverse complement strand
GAAAGAGTCACATACAGATTACAGCCAGATGAGGGGGAGTAAATTATGATTTTTTTTAATAGAAAGTGAACTATACCTTTACATGCCAAACCCTTAATATAATTAAAAAAAGAATGATGTTTGCATTATCTGAAAAAATGAAACACTTCAGCATGAAATCCATATATTCAAATCGCTCTGTTTCCGTTGATGTAAAAAACCCTGCGACAATCCTGTCATATTTCCAAAGAAGCATGATGAGGATATGAAACAATATTGCACATACATTGTTCCTCATTTCAACTGTTAAACGTCCAAATGCAGAAAACCTCACTGTGGTCTTTCTCATAACTTCTGTCCTTCTTTGACTGTAAATTAAAGAGACGTCTATCATGTCTTCGTGCTCATAGAAGGAAAAAGACGAAAATATTAAGGCATCATCAAAGAATCCAGAAGTGATCTAGCAAAGAAAACAAGTTGAACAGTATCTGCTAAATAACAAACATTATCTTACTGGTGTGGTGAAATCTATTGACTGTGTTTGTTAAAGTAGTCATCAGTGTGAGAAAGAATATAAAGAGCTGGAATTCAGACACAATTATTCTCTGAGTCACAGGGCGGAGCTACAGCTCCTCCTGCATTCTGATTGGTCACATAATCCAGGTATTGCAAAATACTCTGACTTTACATCATAAATGACCACAAAACCATGTTACCAAAACAGAACCACGCAGGACGGGTCACATGTCTAGAAACTCACTTTTAAAGTTTTTGGAATATGATTTTTAATGAGAACATGTGAGTTGGTGTATTCTGGGCGGTTGTGGGGACGTTTGATACGATTTATGCTGATTGCTTACTGGTCAGATTCTAAACCATCAGAGCAATAGTGATAGTGACGTTTGCGTAAACAACCTATTACAACCCACATAACAAAACACACAAAGTTACAGAATCAGCAGCTGAGCCGGTGTGTTATCAGAGCTCTCGGCCTGGATGCTGACTGAGCTCCCATACAAAAATATTTAATGTAATAACAGCAATGTTTTGAAACGCCTGTTTTTTCTACTCGGAAACATATATTTTAAATAAATAATATAACACATACTTCCTCCTTCAAATTTCTGGAATTTTTTTTTTTAATTATCGGGCACATAAATGTGTGTGAATAGTAGACGTTCTTGACTGTGTTTAAAGATGAAATTAATTTTCATTTACTTTTCATTAAGATGCTCTGCATTTTTAAAATCATCTTTAATTATGTAAAAAAAACTTAAAATATACAGCCGTGGAAAAAAAGAGACCAATCCAAATTTATTTGAATCATCATTGCTAGATGTATTGTGCTTCTTCCAGTTCAGTGTCTGTTGAATTTCAACAAAATCAAACCTCAGGGGTGACCAGGTAGAAGACTGACAGCATGACAAGACACATGAGAACTGAGAAAAATCCAGGTTATCACATGAAAACGTATGTTTGAACTTTTTCATGTAGAAATGCGACCGTTGTATTGCTTAAAAGTGAATCTGAATTTGTTTTCTTTGCCGTGTTCGAGGTCTAAAAAAATACAGAGAATCTTTTCTGTTACTTTCACCTGTTTCTCCCATTTTCATTTTCTGCAAATAAATGCATATGAAAACAATATTTTGATTTAAAATATACTAGTTTACAGAATAAAACTAAAATGAGCATTTTACTGCTATTTACAGCATACCTGTAAATAGTACATTCCGAAAAACTGAAAATCATATTGAAAGGGTTTCTTCATTTTTCCGTGGCTATGTAAGCATTATTGCCTTTAAAAATATGTCATAGAAATATCTAATTTGAATCTAAATTTATAAATTTATCCAATTCAGTGCTAATCGGAAAACACAGTTCCCGACATGTAAACTGATGTTAACAGTGTATATGAGTGCTGTCACTGTGATACACACACAGTACCTGATTAACAGTTGTTTCGCTACCACAGCTGTACACTGTAATATTGTGTATTTAAGCACAGTATTGACCAATCATCATCCAGGAGATACATTATGTCGTTGAGCTCAGATCAGAACTTCCAGTGTTCATCGGCATTAGAACCTACTCTGAGTGAGAACACACACAGTACAGGACACACTCACCCGAGTCCCTGAGCCCTGAACAGACGTGTCATCTGAGAAAACCCCATGGAGACGGCCGTAACATCCGCTAGCCTTGTGTGAGAGAGAGAGAGAGAGAGAGAGAGAGAGAGAGAGGGCACAAGAAGAGCAAACGTTAGAGAGTGATTAGAATTCACACAACACACCGCACAACGAGCTCTCACTGTTCCAAACCACACATTAAACCTGTGTGACATTTTCACACACCTGATCACACGAGCGGAAATTAACTCACAACACAACGCAATACCGATGATGAGCAAACCTAAATAAAACAGAGTAAATTGGAGCGGGGTTACATTCGAGGTGTTGGATTGCTATTGTGACCAGTGCCATGATTAAATGACATACAACCCGACAAGGGTCACTGGCACAGCAGCACACACCCAAAGGGTCTGGCATTTAGGGGACTAAGGTTAAAGGTGATCGCGGTTTGCTTTTGAATGTACATTTTTTTCCACATCTGGAATCTACAGCCATATTCCAAAATGGAATAAGATATATAACAGGGAGTAAGTGAGAAGGGATCTGACATTATCCATCAGGATTGCAAGGGGCTATGAAAAGATGTTACAGAAAATAAGTGAAAAACAAGAAAGCTCTATGACGTCACCAAACATGAAAGTAATTTCAGTGACTTTTGAATTATTTATCTTTATTTAAAAAACATACTGTGTTGGTAGCGTGCCACAGTTATGGTAATGGTAATACACAACGATATCGGCCGATAAATGATCATTACTTAAGATATCAGTATCGGCCGATAATTCAAATTTAGGCCAATATATTATAGCTGATAAATGATGAATAATTTCCTCTGGCTGAACCACTTCATGTGGACGCTGCTCACAGCACTGTCTTTCTGTCATGATCATTCACTTACTGTTAGAAGCAAAACATTGTTGAAGTAGTATGTATATTTTTTTGAATGTGTAAATTATGGTAACAAAAGCATATAGTTTGAAGCCAACTGCTGTCTGAATGCTTTCTGTCTTGAGACATGTTAGACATGTGGCTATTGAGAACACCTTTCTGGGTTGCTCAGGGAGAACATCTTTAATTTTTTATTAAAAGTTAAAAAGTTAAAGAATCTTGAATTAGAGTAAAGCAGGCTTGGGTACATGATTTCCTGGGGAATAAATAATGCTCAGTCTCGGAAAATTCATATTCAGGTACTGTACTTCAGCCAATATATCAGTTATCAGTTTCCAATGTTAAAAAATTATCGGTTATCGGGCAAAATGTACATATCAGTGCACCCCTTATTAAATGATTTGTACATGTGATAAATGATTATTATATCGTGCTATTAAATGATTAGTTGATTGTCACATCATATAACTGAAAGCCTACATAGAATAAATGGATAGTCATGTCTGTTTTTACATGTCATTACAAAAAAACTACAGTACTACAACGGTACGTACGTGCCCTAAAATGTCATAATAATATTAAAAATGTGTTATTGTTAGTTAAGAAATATTAACATTTAATTTAATCTTAACAACCCAGTCTTTTTATGCCTAGCTAAACGGTAGTTTCTGATCATCTATGTTGTAGATAACTGTGTGTAATATAATGGTCAGAGATGATGTCCTGTTAGGCAGCTCAGCATGTTCGGACACAACGCTCTATCTGTATAAATGAAAAACTTTTACCGGCCATCAAGTACAGCAAATACACTAAACACAAACACCGACAATATCTGAAAGCACACTAACAGTCACGGTATGTTGATCCGAGACATTGTCTGAGCCAAAGAAGACTGAATCTGACATTTAAAGTCTTTTAAAGAGCTGATCTCATGTTAGCATCTTAGCTGGTTAGCCTCAGATGTGAGTGCCGTTCATTTTTTACACACTAACTTCATTTAAACACTAACGTTGCTATGTGTAAATGGTATCCAAAAATACGACAGAGACACGTAAACATGGTGTTTTTGTTGGTTTACCTGTGAAAAGATGATGAAACGGGTCAGAATCAGCGCATCCCTTCTGCCATGCTAAAGCTAATGCTAATCCCAACCTCCAGCCGAACCGGATCGGTTCGGTTTCTCCGTTACAAGGAGAGGAAAGGAGCTCCTCTTCGTGTACTTCTGATGCTCTTTGGGTCTTCAGATGATCATGGTGGCTATTCCCCACACATCGCTTCCTACAGACCCGAACCCGAACCGAACTCGCGCTGATTCGGAGCGGCTCCGGTGACAATCACCGCTCGAGTCGGCTCTTACACACCGCCGTTTGTGTGCTGTGTGTTGTGCGCCGATCTGATGGGCTTGATACGGGTGTACGGAAGCGGAGAAACGCGGATCCCCAGCTGATTGATCGCAGTTTCTCTTTTTGTTTGGGTTCGATTGTGTATGCGTAAAAGCAGCGCAGATGTGGCTGGCATAAACATTTCAGATAAATAAGGCTGCGCAACGCGTACGTACCATTGACTGTGTGGAACCATGAGGACAGGAAGACGTCATCATTCGCGAACACTTCGACGTCAGAGAGCGGAAGTGTTGTTCACATGAGCTGAAACAAATATGATTGTTGTTCCTGTGCTGCAAGACAGATTCATATAGGTAATATTTATAATTCATCGCGAGGCGGAGCTAATAAAAAGATAAATGTCGAATAAATAAAAGACTGAATTATGGGGTCTATTAACGTTGACATAAATTATGTTTGTTTTCCTAACAGTTACATAAAGGTCTTGTAAATCCTCACACAAGGACACAGTGAATGAACCGAATTTATATGTATTGTATTATATACTGGAAAAAAATGAATGTTTAGAATAATTAACAAGTGGGGGGATACTTATAAAACAAGAAATCAACAGATTCTATCATCATTTGCTGTGTCATCACAAACTTGTATGGATTTGAAGATATTTTGACGACTGTCAAAATATTAAAACAATACTGAACCCCATTGACTTCCATTAAATGAACACAAAACCACTGAGACATTTCTCAAAATATCTTCTTTTGCGTTCTGATGAAAGATTCCCATGACAGAATTTGTTATTCTTGGCTGAATAATACCACATTAATACTTTATGAGGTATTGTAAAGTGGGGTCTGTGTGTGGGGGGTTAACAGACTGTGTTTCTGAGAAACTTGCTGATGTTAAGTATGATTGGTCATGTTCACAGGTCAGGGGATGTCTCGCTCAGAAGTGCTGTCTCTCTACAGTAGGGTTTTGCGCATCGCCCGCAGCTGGCAGGCACAGTCTGCTTTACCACAGGACACTGATACAGAGAGGAAATATATAGTCCAGGAGGCTCGAACCCTTTTCAGACAAAACCAACAGGTATGGACTGATCTGATATCAGCTGATGACATGAATGAGCTGTTATAGATGTTTGTGTTCACTCTGTTGCAGATCACAGATCCAGAATCAGTCAAGAGACACATTGAGGAATGTGATGCACGGATAGAGATTGGTGTGTATTATTTAAACGGCTCACATTTTGATAGCAAAGGAAGCATCTAACTGTTGTTTTGTTTTGCGTTTGCAGGACTTCATTATAGAAACCCTTATCCCAGACCGGTGAGTGTCATCACAATAACACTGCTGCAGATTTGTGTTTTTAACATGTGGATGAAACTGATGACCGTCCTTACAGTTTCCAAGATTCACTCAGAATTGTATTTTATTCTTCTTCAGTCGTATCTTCCTCCGATGGGTCTGGCCACACAGAAGGGCAGAAAGCTTCGAGCTCAGGAGAGACTAAGGAAACAAGCCAAACCTGTGTATCTCCAGTCTCATGATGAGACCTGACATACATACAGTACATACACATACATAAACACACATGCACAATGCAGATATACAACTGTTTACAAGCAGGGAACAACACAACTTCTGTCTGTTACTTGTAACTATAGTGGCTGTATTGTTGAAACAGAAGATTCTTACAGTGCAGGTGTAAGAGCAGAATGTTGATGTGAATTATCAATGTATGGTTAATGATAAAAGTGTTTTATTTTATTGACTATTTTGTTTCTAACCTGCCTACTAAGTAAAGATCATTGCTATTATTATTATTATTTATTATTTACGCACATCAGAAATAACCAGCTGTTCTCTATCTAAAATGACGCTGAACTGAATAAAGCATGTCATGTCTTCACTGCTATCAGGTTTCAAAGCTTTCTCTTTTTAAATAAGACAACAATGACTATAAAAAAGTATTTTGACATCCATAAAATGACACAGATGCTTTGCTTCTATGTTTATTATTCTATTATAAATCAACATCATATGCTAATCAGTGCTTTAGTGGCTTGTTTCATATTTCTTTGGCAAAAGTAATGGCACAATGTCTTGGTGGCGGTCAGTTGTCTAGTTGGCACAGGCAGGCGACCCCGCGGTTGATCCAGTGTTTCTGGGGCATGTCAGAGGGCAGCTCGATGGAGAGCACATAGTTTGTGGAATGGCCGGTGGTGGAGAGTGTTCCACGTCTGGCGCTGGTCTTGTAAACCGGGCAGACGTAAACCTTCTCATGGAGGAACGTTGCGCTCTCTCCAGGTTTCAGCCAGATTATGGGCAGCGGATCAAACAGAACTTTAGGAACAGAATCGCTGATGACCATGCGTTCACGATCCCAGCACGCTCCCTCTAGAAAAAACCCACGGACGTAAGCTCCGTCATCTGGCTTCTGCTCCATATGAGTTTCCTGTTTACACACCTGAAAGAGCCAATGCATATGAGAGAAAAGCAAGATATTGCAAGAAATCACAGTTTTTACACCTCACGAACACACAGACCTCAAATTCAAAGCCGATGTAGTCTATGGGGATGGTGTATTTTCGAGCAAAGTTCTGAGACACACCAGTGAGGAAAGATTGAGTAAAATAAAAAGCAGATATCCAGAAGACTGTTTGAGGACCGTTATCAATCCAGTCCTAACACACACAAATACAAACAACCAAAAGAGAACAAGACACGGACTGGTTAGTAACCCACACTGCTTCAGCAATGAAAATCCTGTAGTATGCATCAGACTGTTGCTCACCTGTAGAAACTGCAGTCTGGCGAGGAAATCAGACATGTAGCTCCCGAGCGGTTTGAGGGACGGGTAGGACTTTGCGGCCCACGTGGCTGGAACTTTCCCCACGAGCAGACTGTTAAACACATTCTCTAACTCAGCAGACATCACGACCTGCCCCCTCAGTGCCTTCTGGGTGTTAAGCAGGCTGCTGCGCACCACTTTTGACAGCCTGAAAATCAAAATAAACACACAAGCGCTCAACATGAGTCATCTCGGAGAATCGTCTGTCTGGGGTCACAGGTACCTGTTGAATCGAATGAGCTCCTGACGTAAGACCGTGTTCATCGACTCTTCATACAGGAGCGGATATTTAGCTGTTACCATTTCAATGTCAAACTCAGGGGGGAGTTTGGCCAACAGTCCCTCGGCCAGCTCATCTACAACCTCCTAGAGACACAAAAAACCCTGCCATCAGAAAACCATTTCCTCATCTACTTAAAATGATACCTTGATGTCTATCTTAAAAAAAGGGTGATCATTAGAACTGCATTGTTTTGTCATGTAGAACCTGCAAAAAATGCTACATGTTTCGTTACATTGTACATCTAGTTTCCGTTTCTGTGTTTAATTTCCCTGATAATAACTGACTGAATGTTTTATGAGTTGTGCAGGCACAGTCTTTGCTCTTCTAGTTTCTTTGAAACAGAGGCTGCATGAAGTTGACGTACAATTTGTTGAACTACAAAAGGTGCAATACTGATGCATCACCGACACAGACCTGCCAATCGACATTTATTTATGGCTGCTCTCACCTGTGGTGACTTGGCTCCGCCTCTTGTTTGTCGTGGTAGAGTCAGCAGCACTCCATCTAAGAGCTGATTGGTCTCCTGGTTGTCCTTGGTGATATTAGCATTGCTGTGAAGGCCGAAGACTTCGGGCTCAGCAGTGATTGGCAGGTTACGGATATAGTCGACATAGCTCTAGACAGAAAATTGATTACGAGTTGTTTTCTTATAATCTGACACTCTACTCAAAGAGTTGTATATTCAACACCTTTAAAGGTACTTTATAATAATGCACATGGGAGCTGTATGTAGCGTGTGTGTACCTGGTAGAGACCGTGTGACGGCACATAATACAGATCTCCCTCACACACGTGATAGTTGTTCTGTTCTATAAGTTCCCGGCTGTAGAAGATGGACAGGAGGGACATCAGCAGTCTCCGGTCTTTATCATCAGTCACCCGTCCACCGTAATTACACTCGCCTACAGAGAACAAAGGTTACTTTAGTTTACTAAAATGAAAACTTTGAAAACGTCTTTGTTCATTGAAATCAAAACAAATATTGGCCTAAATATCATGGGAAAGTGAAATGTTGCCTCAAAAATGTATTGAAATATGTTTAAAGGCCTACAATTTTATTAATAAACAAAAATATAAATATAAATATATAAATATTATATAGCAACAAAAAATAAACAAATAAATTATAAAAAGACAAAAGCATGTTCTAAAATTGCTAATACTTATTTACTAAAATTAACATTAAACTAAAGATTTAAAATTAAGAGCTAATTTAAAATATGAATAAAACTAAAATCAAAACTATAATTACTGCAGAGAACATGAGTACAATCACTGACAGCTTAGAAACATGACACACGACACGCTAGCTGACGTCACCTGTCAAGTACGTGAGCGCCTCCAGCGGAACCTCCTCATACTCATCCAGAAACATCTGAATCTGTCGAACGCTGATTCGCAAATCAGACTCATTAAACTCATAGGGAATATTCCAACCTGCAGAAAACCCCAAAGAATAAACAGACAATAAAGATAAAAAATAAACATAATATCTCAATGTCACATCGTAATATCTGACCGAGTGGGCCGAAGGTTCTCCTCTCCTGCACGAGGCCGTGAAAGAAGCACAGACCGAAGAGCAGTTTCTGCCAGACGTCGGCTTTAGCGGAGCTGTTGAAGAAGCCGGGGTCTGAGATGGGGTCGCTGAGGTAAGATCGCAGTAAGTTTGCCCTCAGTCCTTTGGGAGGTTCGTTTGTCATTTTCACGCCATTTTGTAAAATACTCACTGGAAACTTATCAGATGGTTGACTGGTCAACCACAGCCTACAACACACACATAAACATTGGTTCAGGTTACATGATTAGATAAAGTAGTAAAACATTGCGTTGTCAACAAAACCTAACCTAAACCCATGTTAAAAAAAGAATAACATGAACGTTATGAGTCGTTTAGAAAACAGTGCCTGCAAAATGCATAAATGTAAATAATAAATATTTGTAAACAAGTGCATAATTCCCAAAGAAAAATGGCATTGTGTCTGCCTAAAATAAAACTAGTCAAAAATATGACAATTGTTAAAATCAATGAGACTATGAAGGTGTAACATGAAATTAGATTGTTGAGGTGAAATAATTTGGATTTGGTTAAATTTGATGAGAAATGTTTGAGTTGATATTGAGATCTTCACTTATATTGACTTTCGTTTGCAGACAAATCTGATCTCAGTATGACACATTGTTGACATCTCTTCTGAAACTCTAATGACAGACACATTTGTGAGATTCTTTTCCTCATGACAAATATTTGAGATGCAGATGAGACTTCCGCAGATGTGTTCTCAGTCATATGAGTTGATATAAAACAGGACAGTGATTGTGACCTGAAGCTGGTGTGTGTGTTTTCCGGTGTGATGAGCTCATCGCAGATCTTTTCTAAAGTTGGCATCCAGCTGGTCGCGAGGTGACAGTTCTGCAGTACGACCCAGGTGCCGCTCGTCAGTGCTTCTCTGATCAGCTGCTCAGCGACAAGACCCTGACCCTGACCCAGAGAGATCGTCTGTCTCTTACTGCCGCCCATTCCCAAATCGTCAGCAAACTTCAGCAGTCCTGAACACAACACACGGTACAAGAGACGATCGAAAGTCTAGCTTTATATCAGAGTTTCTTGGAGAAGAAACTGTTATATGCTGATGCATTATTATTTGAAATGTCAAATGTTGGAAAGAAGGTGTTACCTGCAGTCGGGTCTGATCCCGGAGAGAGAACGAAGATGAGAGGAGAACAGCAGTTTGAGTCATTATAGCTTTCCGCCAGGTCAAAGGTGGGAGGCTCGATGTACGCGCGGCCCATGTTATCCACGATGAACTGTTGCACCGCCAGCACCAGTTTATCAGGTCTGAAGCAGCGCAGCACCACCATGCGCTCCATACCCACCAATGTGTTCCACTTCTCCGGAAACGGCTCTTCTTGTGGTTGACTCGAGTCGTAAATCTGTTTCCATGATGTGACATTCTCCCGTACCTGTTGAAAGAATCCCTCTAGACAAGGAAGTTCGGAAGCGCGGACGACCTCTGACCACGATTTGTCTGAAAGCCACTCCGGAGCTGGGTTTGGTTGTGGGTTTTCAAGAGCAACACCTCCTGTGAGCAGGAAGCGCCAGATGAGGTCGTCCACCTGACCTTTGCCCTGCATGATGCCAACGGTCAGAAGAAGAGAGAACAGGATCTTGTCTTTCTCAAACAGAGAGCGACACACGTTATGATAAACCCGCATTGTGAAGTGATTTAAGATGTTGGTTGTACGTATCTGAAGGTCATCGCTGGGAGAACTGTGAGCGATGGACTGCAAGTACAGATTGATAAACCACGTGAGAGAATACTGATACATGGGATCGATGTTTGCCAGATCTGAGATACAGAAGAACAAAATAGATGAGTGCTCTGCAACCGCTCGGTAACCCAGACGCGTCTCATCGATCTCGTTTTCAGTCACACTTGCAATTTTCTGCTTCTTCGAGATTTCTTCTGACAGCACTTTAGATGATGAGAGAACCTGGATGGCGGTCTCGTCTTCTAGAATGTTCCCTTCTGAAGCCGACAGAGCCTTGAGGATTTTATCCTCGATCTCTTTTAACTGCTTGTAGTTGTGTGCGCTTTCGACGATGAGTTGATTCTTCTTCTCCTCCAGTTCTGGTTTCTCTTTTGCAGCCACAATCCCCAGCAGCTGATCTTCAAGTCCCAGCGGTGTGATCATGAAGTTCAACAGGCAAACTTTTACGGCCACCTCCGGCAGGTAATGTGGGTTCCTCAATCCTGTGGTTATGTAGAAGCGAAAGTCGCTGGAATATTCCACCATGTTCTCACCCAGTCTCATGTATTCCACGCCCTGTTGTTTAAAGGTCTGCTTCAGAAGAACCGGCTCCAAAACCGCATCCAGCTCTTCACCCACGTTCTCCAGGAGGACTGGCGTGCCAAACTGGATGGCGTTCTCGAGGGTGCGGATGTAATTGCTGTCTGAGAGTTTAATGACTGAGAGTTTGTTGGATTTGTTCATGTTCTTGATCCATTTGTTGGCCTGTCCCTGCGGGTCGATCATGAGCGGCCACCGGCGAGAGTTGGAGACCATGATTCCGTTATCGGTGGAGAAAGAGTCCACGGGTAATCCGGCGATCTGCCACGTCCGGATGAGTACCTGGTTACCTAGAGTGTTGCTGAGCGTGAAGTCTTTAGAACAGGGCACTTTCTTCTCACTGCAGAGCTCGTGCCACTCTCGCTGACACGCCACGCGGTAATCCACGGTGAACGCTCCGAGGTACGACACGGTGGCCGAGGACAACAACACGTCACCCGTCAGGTTGGTGTATTTGAAACCGAGCGCGCGTGCCGCCTCCGTCCACCTGTCCTTCTCTCCACCCAGACCTCCGATCAGTTTCTCAGCCCGTATGAGTTTCTGTGAACAGATGTTGATGTTTTCCTCCAGTTCTTTCTTCTTCTGTATCATCTGCTCAAATGTGTCGTTCAGAGCCTGAAGTCGATCCTCTACTTCCTTAAGCTCTGCGCGTTTCACGTCCAGCTTCTTCATCTGAACGGACAACTCTGCCTCTGCTGCCTGCAACCGCTCCTTCTTGGGGGCGACGACCTTTGCCACGCGCTCGTATACCTCCATGGCACGCACCCATTTGCAGAGCCCCTCGCAGGCAGAGGACACGCTCTTGATCGCCGAGGGTTGAAAGTCTGGGTGCTCTATAAACTTCTCCCGGATTTTCTTGATGTTAGAAGCAGGTATATTATCCCTGTTGAATGTCTTAAGGCTCTCAAGGAATTTTAAGTCACCCAGAAGCTTTTTAGAAGGACCCCAGAAGTCATCGATCATCTTTCCTGCGAGGTAAAAAGAGCAAAGCAATTCAAAAGATGGAATCAAAATAATGTGACTCTTAGCACATGCTCAGAAGTTCTCATACCTGATCCTCCAGGGTCTTGTTTTCTTTCTGGTTTGATGCCCTTCATGACACAGATGGACTCCATGACGAGTTTGACAGGACCGGGAGGATTCTGCATGCTCTTCAGGACAGTGATGTCAGCCGGCTTCAGTGTGTCCAGAGCGGCAAGAGCCGCCTCCAGTGCCGGCATCGCCTCCGCAAGGTCCCCCTCACACTCATCCTTTCCGTGAAAAAGCATCAGTTTCACTTCACATTCTCACAAACCTTTCATTTTTCAAATTTTACATTCAGTTACCTTGATGGATTTAGCAGCGGCTGCCGCATCGTTGGCAACTTTCTCATCGGCGCTGACTAGCTCTTTCTTTGCATCCACTTCTACCGTCTCTTTTTCGATCTTCACCATCATCTGATCGGTTTGTTCTGCTGTCTCGATCAGTTCCGGTTGCAGTGCTGTGAGCTCCTGCTGCATGACCGCTACCTGCACATCACATGTTCATTCACAATCAATCACTATTGTTAACTTATAATGCACATAATACATTTGCAGCTGAATTATGTATAATCATATAAACTGTATGTCTCATCATCTATCAGACACAGATTGGAGGAGCAGATGGACTGAAGTGACCGATGACATGTCTCAGTCTCACCTGAGAGGCAGCGAAGTCAAGTTTCTGCAAGCCAACTATGTAGCGGCTCCTGAGGTCATTCACCTCGCTGCGTTTGGAGCTCAGCAGTGCTTTGTAGGTTTGGATGAGTTCCAGATAAGAGGTTGGAGTGACGTAATTATGTCTGCGCAGCTGCGAGTAGTATCGCTCGGACAACTCTCTCACGCTCTCCTGGAAGGTTTTACACATGTCAACCACCCTGAGAGTAAAGAGAGAGAGAAGATTGGGGTGAGCTCAGATTTGTCAAGTCTACAATAAAAAGTCAATATATGAACCTGGACAACAAAATCAGTCTTGGTTGGGTCAATGTTTCGAAATTGAGATGTATGGTTTGTTGGGATAGGACAATATTTGGTCGAGATACAACTACTAAAAACTCTGGAAACTGAGGGTGCAAAAAAATCAAAACATTGAGAAAATAAATTTTAAAGTTGTCCATCTGAGGCAGTGTAGCAGGCCGTTGCTAAGAAGAAACAGGATTGTTTAAACGCTCTCTATTAGCATACCACTGTAATGACTTTGTGGAGAGTAAATGAAATTCAAAGCTTTACATAGATCCCCAACGTGAGTGGACAGCAGCGAGTGAAGTTTATAGGCGTATTTCTGTTAGTTTTTGTTAACGATTTTGCTGCATACACTCAGAAAAGTTTTCATATATTTATGGTAGGAAATTTCCAAAATATTTACATGGAACATGATCTTTACTTAATATCCTACTGATTTTTGACATAAAATAAAATGTATAATTTTGACCCATACAATGTTTGGTTCTCTTCTTTTATATTCCTGTGCTACTTAAGACTGGTTTTGTGGTCCAGGGTCAAATATTATGGAAGATCACGATATGAACTAAACAATTGAGTATGATTTCATAAAATGTACTCAAATCCACACTCATTTTACATCCTCTTTATGTGTTTCAACAGTGTCAGTGTTACGTCTAACCACATCTTACCACTTCACATTTCGCGACAAAAACCGAGCAGAAAACGCGAGCTGCGCCACTTTCTCTAGTCGAATGACCAGAGGTGTGTGCGCCTGCCGCTTGTCTACAGTTAAAATAAGGAACTTGCCAGTGCAAAAGATACGAAATGTGAATCGCCCCTTAAATGACACAACAGAGAACGTGTTCCATCAAATCTCCTGAACTATGAAAGAACAACATATGAGCAGGAACTTTATTTCAAATCAACCAATGAACAGTGTACTTTCAATATGTCTCTGTAGATTAATCTGGTGAACTGGAATCTTAGTATCTTTTTGTAGAAAAAACGGCAAGTTGATCTAGATAAGCTTCCTTAAGGGGTTGTGGCCACTGAGGCATTTGTGCAGCGTACAGTTTTTTTTTTTTAATTGTTTCCAATGGAAACAGCAGCCGCTGAAAAAATCGCCTCGGTGGATCTGGAGCCTTGCTGTAAATGTGAAGTATGGGTTTATGGAATGAAGTCTTGCTCATGAGCTCACTCTGTCATGATGTTCTCCTCCAGGTCCAGATCCTCAAGGAACTTGTTGGCGACCATCTCCAGTGCATCTTTGGGCCAGGCCTGAAACCAGTCTATGGTGCAGCAGTTGATCAGGGATGGAAACATCCTCAGACGGTTGCGGAAACCTTCCCCAATCGGGCTCATCGCTATCAGACACACATGGACACAGTTTGATGTATTAAAACAAAATAATTTGTGTAAAATACAGTAGATCTGTTAAGGTCTAGCGTACCAAGAACAATATGAAGGTTGGCTTTGACTCGGTCAATGAAGAAGTTGTACATGGACAGTGGTGTGATGTCAATCTTTCTTCCTTCCATTTGTGCAATTCCCTGAATTTTTTCGATGATGTCAGCGCGCTCGTCTGCCGGAAAGATGTTCGGCACGTCTCCCGTGTTCAGCAGCATGTTGATGTCCTCAACAAAGGCTTCATCTTTAATCTGGTTGTCGCTAAACAGAAACGTTGTTTTCTTCCCTTCAACCCCAGCTTTCAGCATCAGGTGTTTCAGGCTGTCACGCCAGTCAGTCATGCTGTAGTTCTTGGTGAGTTCGATCTGAAACAGCTCATAGTCGTTGATGAAGGTGGCGAGTCTAGTGGCGCTCTGCCGTCCCGAGCCGCCGATGCCCACCAGGAGAAGGTGTCCGTTGTCTTGTTTCAGCACACGACAGATTCTGGAGATGTGTTCGATGGCGAACTGAAACATGACCAGGTTCATGGGCGCTTTGCTGATGTTATTAAACTCTCGCAGGTAGACGTCCATCACCTCTGTGAGCGCTCGCAGGTCTGTGATCTCATCGTACGGTTTACTGGCAGAGTCTGGTTTGGCGAAGTCGCCAAAAAACAAGCTGCGAATGCTGTCGTCTTCAACTTTACCAGACAGAGTGAGATGCCCGAGGAGCTGAACAGTGTGAAGAGAAAACGATCAATCTATATTATTACAATTAGAAATGAACCCATCGAAAATATCTATAACCGGATTAATTCTTTTTTTTAAATCATTTCACATTAATTTAATGATATTTCACCGTCATGAAACGTTGGAGTCTAATTTCACATGAAAGTAAAAATGACAATATGTTATGAAAATAGTTGCTGAATGTTTCCCTCACCTTGTCAATGCTCTGCTTGAAATACGCTGATGTTTTCTCTTTAACAAGGCTAAAAAAATTCTCTCTGTCATCATTATCAACCAGTCTATCGTAAAACACACGATACACCTCATGAATCCATAACCTTATTAATTTATCACCTTCCTGTAGAAACAGAAATACAAAACTCACAGAATCATTCTGAACACAAAGCAACAGAATTATCTGCTGTACCTCTATAGGTGAGTGTTTTTTGTGTTTTGTGAGTGTGTTTCACTGTATGTGTCAGTGTATGTGTTTGGATCCGTCTTTGTGTGTTTTTTGTCTGTGAGTGTCCGCAGTGTGTGTATGGTCCTGGGAAACTCTACAGTATGGGGACCAAACAAAGAGGAGATGAAGACAGCTTATAAATCAAACTAAATGATGTTTATTTGAAAATGTAAAAATGGAGATGGTCTTCTGTGAAGGTTAGGTAGGGTGAGGGTTACCAGATACAAAATACAGTTTGAAGAGTATAAAAAGCATTATGTCTATTAAAACCCCCTGTGAGTGTGTGTGTGTGTGTGTGTGTGTGTGTGTGTGTGTGTGTGTGTAGGTGTGTGTGTGACAGTTCACCTGCATTTGTGTTGATGGGCACAGCATTACACCCCGAATGACTCTGGCAAAGTCTCGCAGGTTGAAGACATAGTGAGATTTGGCTGGAGTGGGCAGGAAACTCTCTATGGCCTCCTTATACACGGCCAAAGTGGCCTGAACCATGATTTTACCCAACCTGAAACACACCCAGACAGACATATGATGAGTTTGTTTGCTAAAACTCTAACTTTGCAAAAACTTAGTTTTTTGTTTTCATGTTATTATTATCAGCTGTATTTATGTTATTATTATCAGCAGTCAGCTGTATTGTTTTGAGTTATTATACATAATCAAAACAACCTGTCTGCAGTTTGATTACTATTTTGGATATGAAATAAACTCTTCATATTTCCTCACTGTTATCAAATAAGATAACACAAACGAGCACTGTACATCCACACACCTGCAGAATGAAGAATCAAACCCGTTACTGAAGTGCCAGTCGCTGATGGAAGTGAAGATGTTACCGAGGGTCTCGTCATCAAAAGAAACGATAGATAAAATATTTAAGTGCCGTGTGAATCTTCCTGCGAGAGAATACCAAACAATGACAACATATAAAACACCTATCTTGTGATCATTTAAGATCAAATGTTTACCTGTAATGTCATTTCTCCCTCCACCAGGTGGCCCCATAGCCGACATAAAGAGCACATCCTCGATGTCCAGTCTGGACGTGTCTTTTTTGTCATACCAGTGATGGTGATCGATCCACTGCCGCAGGAGTTCGATGGGAGGTTGAGCTCCATACACCTCTTTAGCAGGCATGTTCAGATCATCTGCAGAAACGCAGCGGAGGAGACACGCTGGGTCACACACACCGTTTTTTGGGTCTTGTTCACTTTTATACTAACATTAATAATAAACAGTTACAAAGACAGGAGAACATTTACCTTTGCGTGAAGGTGCTCGCTAAATGTTAAAAGGGAGCTGTATGTATCTTACACAGGGTTTGTACTAAACTCATTTCTTACCCACATAGATGATGCATTTCTTGCCCACCGGTGGTCCAAACACGCCTTTGCGCCGGCGGTCCAGTTTGGACATGATGATATCTTGCGTCTGATTGGCTGAGGTCCGGGCGGAGAAGTTGATGCAGTTGGGTGTGTATCTCTCTTTGGGTAAAGACATCAGGAAGTTGTTGTTGATCACTGATTTGCCTGTTCCTGTGGGTCCCACAATCAGCGCGGGCACCTCGTGTGACAGATACGTCCTGAGGAAGAAGAGCTGACGGGATGTTTCTGCCGTGGGTATGATGAGATCAGACACCTGAGAGAGAGAGACAGAAAGAGTATGTGTATACTTCTTCACTTCATCATGTTGCTCATGTAAATGAGGCGCTTATCATATCTTGTACTTTTGCAGCAGCAGGAATGACTCTGTCCTCTGTACTGATAGATTCAGTCCAGCTGTTCCACTGACCGCTGCCCTGTTTATGAAAATAATAATCATAAACAGTGCCTGTGTGAAGAACAGAGACGACAACATTCATTAACACATCAATCAAAGCAATGTGACGCTTTACATTGATGCTTCTTCTAATTTTAAGTGACTTTCTTAAAACATCCGTCTTATCCGTTTTTCTTTAAAGAACCTGTCAATGGAGATTATCAGGTGATATTGAACTGGTCTTTAGGGTCACGTCTTTGACCAAAGATTCAATTTGTTCTGTTTCCTTCATTATTAAAGATGAAAAACTAGACCCCAGATAGCACATGCTGGTCTGTAAAATGTCTGCTAAAGATCTTGAGATTTGGAAAACCTGTGCTGTGTAAAAACATTTGATAAACGGCTTAATAAGAGCAGTTTTAAATCATAAACATCTTCTAGATAACATCTGACAGGACACACCTCAGAGCCGTATTGCAGATGAACTAACAATCAATAATACATCTTGCAGATGTGAATGTCTCCCAGATGTATGTGGGCTATCATGGATACAACAATTTCTAGTGTAGGAAATATTATGGATCATAACATTTACACATTCACTTCCTTTTAATGGTTTAAAAAATAGATATATATTTAAATATTTCAGGCCTGCAAATAACAATTTCTGGGCATTTCCATGTGTTCCATGACTAAGGGAACTACCGGATTAAATAGATTATGCAGATGAATCAGCTGACCTCTCTCTGGGAAGACATTGTTCTTGGTGAGTTTCACGCTCTGGGGTCGAGGGTGACTGGGGATCGCACCCATGATAAGGTTTCGATAGAACGCATCAAAGTTCTTTCTGCTGTGGCCGTTGACCGTTCCACCCAAACTCCAGACCACAGAGAAGAGGAACAGAGCCTGAAGCCACAGCGTCACCTGCTGACTGCTCATTGGTTCTGCTCCGTCCTGTCCGGACTGAACGATCTCATCTGTACACGTGAACACACACATCTCATATCAAGAATCGTTTGAATGTTCCATTTTTTACACAAATAGCTTTCGTTGAGAGCCCAATCTTAAGATACAGGTGGAACATGATCTTTTTCTGAAGAACACGCTGGTGATTTGACAGTTAATAATATATTAACTTCATCTTGATGACAAGCTTCACACATAATTAAAGTGAAAATGAAGATACCCCAAATATAAACACAGATGGCTCAAATAAGGTAAAGCATATTTAGTTTAAATCTTGTGTTTATGTATTTAAACACATCTTACAAGGCATTTGTGACCCTGGACAATAAGCATTTACATTTACGCATTTGGCAAATGCTGTTATCCAAAGCGACTTACATTGCATTATCCTATACATTTATACTTAGTTATGTGCAATCCCCTGCCATCGAACCCACAACCTTGCGTTATTAACACAAAGTTCTCACCACTGAGCTACAGAAAAAACACTCTTTCGGGGCAATTCTTCGAAATTGAGATTTTTACATAATCAGAAAGCTGAATAAATAAGATTTCTATTGATGGGTGAGTTGTTAGAATATGACAATGTCTGGCTGAGATACAACCGTTTAAAACTGTTTGAACGGAAGTTCAACCAACCACTCACAAAAATAAAGTGTTATATAATTAAGGTAGGAAATTTACAAAAGATCTTCATGGAACATGATCTTTATTTAAAACCCTGATGATTTTTGACACAAAAGAAAAATCGATAATTTTGACCAAAACATTTGTATATTTTATTTTCCGAATTTTTTTTCCCGTGCTACTTAAGACTGGTTTTGTTATCCAGGGTAACATTTAGTCATAAATATCATCAATATATGTTAATCATTCATGTATAATGTGTAATATAAAAATATGTTGTATGTACCCAGTAGGCAGGTGTAGAGGCGCATCAGACTGTAGGTCAGGTGAATTGGTGAGGTTTGGACTAAGAAACCACACTCATGGTAAATGAAGTCCAAACAGGGTTGAACCAACCAGTTAAACAGATCCAAAATCTACAACACAACACACACACACATTTTTATACCGTACACAAAGACTTCTCTTTTATTCCCTACCCCTAAACCTAGATTTTCGAAAAATATCGTTTTTAGCGATTTAGTCATTAAACCAGTAAAACACCAGATCACTCTATGTATAAGTGTCTCTCACCAGCGTTCTGTGTTCATCTGACAGGTTCTCAGGTAATGTGTCCATGTAAGAGTCTCTGAGGGGCGTCCAACCCAACTGTTGCGGCTCCATATAGATCATACCAC
Source organism: Triplophysa tibetana (assembly GCA_008369825.1). Lineage (NCBI taxonomy): Eukaryota > Metazoa > Chordata > Actinopteri > Cypriniformes > Nemacheilidae > Triplophysa > Triplophysa tibetana. Next base: position 17,985,122 of record CM017914.1, on the reverse strand, counting down.
ACCTAATGAAGAGTCATGTTTAAAAGTGTATCTGAGGTTTTTAAATCAACACAAATCATAAAACCTATCGTGTCTCGATTAAAATGATTATTGGTTTATTGGTCACCTGCTGACAGTAGCTGGTGATGCCTGCTCAAGATCTGCAGGCTCAAAGATCAGACTCATCTTAGGACTCATCTGAATGATCTCTCCGCTCATCAGACACAGCTGTAAACAACACAAACACATCAGACGGCAGAAGATCTCACAGGATAATTCCCTTCCGTAAATCAAACATTTTGTTAGGAGCAAAGCAGAACAAACCTTCTTGTTATCATCTAAAACCGTGTTCATGTTTTCAATCCAGACGGCATCAATAGGCCCGTCAAATACAATCCACTGCCGGTCGTCTGCGGTGGACTGAGCCTGCTGTCTGAATGATGTGGCCAATATGCCGTCTGACCACTCGTGACTGGCAGGATCAAAGCATCCGTACAGCTGACCCATAGTGATCGCCTTCGGATTGATGATGCGGAAATCTACCGCAAACTCCTCCATCAGTCCCTCTGGATGAACATAATGTAAGCATGTGGCGTGAATGACAACATAATCGTTTGCTGATTTAAATTCAGGACTTACCTTTATAAAGATCACGTAACGCTCCAGCCAGAACTTTATAAGCGGAGGTTTTTCCTCCCATCGGCTCTCCAACGATCATGAAGCCATGTCTGACCAACATCATGTCATACACCTGCACGCACACAGGAACAAGCATGAGATATGCATCCCACTTAAAGCATGTTAATAAATCACGATAAATCATGGATAGAGTTTATTGTACTTGTATAATTTTGCTGATGAACCACGGCACGGGCTGCAGTTTCATCTTAGCGATGTTTTGATGCAAACCTTTCAACAGTAACTCATAATCAGGTTTGGGCAGCAGAACTCCAGGAAACAGATCAGTGATGATGCCCTAAAAACACACCATCATGTACACATTCACATGATCTACAACTAACTGTGACTTCGGCCTGTAACACCCACATCTACTCAACATCAAGAGTTTGATGGATTAGACGGCATGAAAGCGTTTAAGTAGACATCATGTGTGTACCAACAAATCGCTTCAAGTTAAAAAATGTGGCATTAATAATATGGAAGTGATTATCTACTTTATTCAGAGTGGAACTGAGCCTGTCTTTACACACCTGAAACAGAGGCAAATCCTGTGCAAGGAACTTGGCCATGTTGACATCCATGAGCGCTCTAAGCAGCAACACCCTTTCATCCTCCTCTGGATATTTCAGCTTCAGGTTTCCTGCGGCGGTGAGGACGGATTTCACCGCACGCATCCCGTAATCATAGTGAGGTTGAGAGGAGAGCTGCTCTGAACACAGACGGTATGTCGCCACGATCTTCTGAGCCAAACTATAGTTGACGCCACGAGGAACACAGGAGAAGTTCAACAAAACATCTGGATCTGTGAGCAATGATGATTCTGAGCAGGTTTTACCTGCGGGATGCTGTGAACCCCATCGAATACAGCGATATCTCTCCGATCAATCCATAATCTGGAACCATCATGGCAACTGTGCGGAAGAGAGCCTCCACACAAGAGATTACAATTATTATCCATTCCATCTCATTTAATGGAATTTGCTACAATATATAAAGCCTACGATGTTTCTCTCAAACGCTCTTGTGATAATAGCGTGTGTGTTTGTTTACTTTAAGGTTATCTGGGAGTTCGGCTCGTCCTGCGTATCCTGGATTCATGGTGATAAACACACAGCAGGTGGGGTTGAGAGAGAGCTCGGTCCCTTCAAACATAAACGTTTGCATGTTACGCATTATGGCCTGTTGAATACTCTGAATCTGCTGAGCGACCACAGACAACACCTCCACCTGACAACGGCAGAAAGACAGAGAACTGTTATCTGCTGAAAAAATCTTTGAATAATTCAGCGATCACATGACTAGCAGACTGTATCGTTGCGCTGACCTCGATGCGGTTGAACTCATCGAAACACGCCCAGGCCCCAGACTGTGCCAGACCCTTGAAAAATTTACTCATGGCTTTGTAGTCCAGACCATCAGAGCAGTTGAAGACCACACACTAAACACAAACATGCATTCAAACTCATTTAAATCATGTATTCATTGCTCAATCTAAAAATATATATTTAAATATGTTCAAATTATCGCCAGACTGTGTGTGTGTGTGTGTGTGTTTGAGTGTGTGTGTGTGCACCTGTTTGGCTAATGCTTTAGCCAGATCTTTAGTAGTCTCTGTTTTTCCCGTTCCCGCTGGACCCTCTGGAGCTCCACCCAGATTCAGCTTCAGAGCGCCCATCAGCGTCCTGTGGACCAATCGGCATTTAACATGACATCCAAGCAACTTTAAATATTTAAACGGTTTAAAATAGAAACATGTAAACGGAATATCAGCGGTCACCTGTAGCAGCGGTCGGTCAGAGGCGTGATGACGAGACGCGGCGAGTTCCCGAGATACTCGTAGCCGTATCTGATGGTGGTGGTGATCATTCTCAGCATGACCTCCCCATCCTCCCAGAAATACCTCAGCTGGGAAATCCACTGGAAATCATTCAGAGACGAAACTCCATCCTGAGCCAGTTTACTCACCACGTCACGCGCTGCATGGGGAAAGAGCAAGAGTCATGACCTCTGGAGAGTTAACATCACTGAAAGATTTTCCCAAAGTTTTCCCAAACTGATCTTATTCAATCCAAAGGTATCGAATAATTAAACCTGTGCGTGCCTACTGTATATCAGTGATGAAAATGAAACATACCATGGACATCAATCACAATCAGAGCTCCGAGTGTCATCCTCGAACCACTGGACAACTTTCCCCGAACCAGCTCGACTATATCAGTGATCTGAGTGTTACTTTTCTCAACATATGCCTATAACACAAGCACACACTGAATTTGTAGAATACACTGTTACAGGATTGCCAGGAGTATTTGTTCCTCATAGTTGCACCAACGAGGATTAAAGTAAACAGAGGTTGGAGCTCATCAAGGGTTTGTTGATCGCAGTTTTATTATAATTCGAGTTGTGTTGAACCACTGAAATTTAAACAATGATAAACAAATCATGGATATTTAAAATGTCATCCGCGATTCATTTTATCCGCCATGATGGGTTTGCCAGTGTAAAAGGAAACAGCTTGTGCATGTAATAGAAATGTATTTTTGCTATTTAAAACCTCTCAACTTTGTCTCAGGATGTCAGTCTTTTCCTGTTTAATCACAGACGTTGTGTTTGTGTGTATTGGATTAATAAGCAGGGCATCTTGAACTTGACGCTTCACAACCGACTACCCAGTTTATCAAACCGCCGTGCCCTCACTCTGTGCTGAGGTGTTTTATTTATTTCCATTCTATCTACTAAAAACATTACACTGAAGCACACACATGAGTTGTGTGTCTGTATCCGATCAGTTTTCCGCACATTGTATTATAGATATTTATTTATTAATTTAAACCTCCTCAGTAAAAAGTTTAAAGTTGATCCCCAAATCAGAGTTTAAAATAATAGTCAAATCAAAACCTGGATCAAATGATATCTTAAATATAAACCTGATTATTTTTTAAACAATGTTTACAGTTTGGTTCATCAGAATTATTAAATAATCCTTCATGTAATCTAGATTTAGACCTAATCCTTGTTGTTGCAACCCACCCTTAGTTTATAATAAGGGCTGTCAAATGATCACGATTAATCACATCTAGAATAAATTTGTGAATACTGTGCATATAAATTTTATATTTATAAATAAATACACATAATTCAAATATTTCCTAAATATGTAAAAATGTATGTGTATGTGTTAGTACACAGTACACACAAACTTGAATAGCATTGAAAATCATCTGTCTGTGTGTGTGTGTGTGTGTGTGTGTGCGCGTGTGTGTGAATGCAAGTGTGTATGTGCTCACATGAAGAGTGTTGGTCTTTATAGCTTCAGACACTTCACTGGTCCAGAAAATACAGGATGCACAGATCACGACCTGACCCGGCCACTGCAACACCCACTTTATCCTGGGCACCTGAAACAAGTGTAAGCACACACATGACACATCATCATGTTTTACTGTACGTGTGTGTGTGTGCGTGTGTGTTTGTGTACCTCCGGGTACTGCTCCATTCCCTGCTTGATGACGTCTCTTATGCTGCTCAACATCATGTTTTCAACCTCCAGAAGCCACTTTTCAACCATTCCCTAAAACACAAAACACACACATGACTAAAACATAATCTGACACCTAGGTGATCATATCACACATGTCATATGTCTCTCTCTCTCTGTACATTGGCTTTGAGTGGGTAGATGGTCTGTATTAGGGGAACAGTCTCTTTCTCTGAGCTGATCATTCCTGTGATCTCCATGTCTGCTGTGAACTCTAGTTTAGCGATACCCTCAAAACACTTCTTAAGATGAGGCTGAACGCGCAGAGGATCCTTCGTCTCCGACAAGATCTCCAACATCTCATCGTTAGACAGGAAGAAAAACCTAGACAGGGGGAGAAAGTTTTGAGACATTGTGTTGAAATTTCTCAAAATCATTTCAATCATCAGACTGATTGTCTCTCACCGTGGGAAGAAGAGTCTCTTTTTCTCTAGGTAAGAGTTCAAGCCGTGCTGGATCTCCTCAAGGAAGGTGTTGGACTCCTGAAGGCGACGCAGCATGTTGGGCTGCTCTGTCGCCACCAGCACATGCGTGTCTTTTAACTGTAACACATGTGACACAACGTGCCTAGTAATGTCAGATTCTCACACACATTTTGCTTAAAGAAATCTCCATTAAAAAACATTCAGACACAACTTTCTTCGATCAGTAATAATCCCAACAGACCGTCTCGCTGATGATGGTCCTCCAGTAACTGTCGACAATAGAGAACTTGCGTCCGTTCTCCGGCATCTGAGCGATGATGTCTTCAGAGCTGAAAATGGATTCGAGATACATCCACATGGCCTGACACTGCAGCATGGCGTCTATGATCTCCTGCATGTTCTGCAGCTTCTCCTCCCATAGCTACAGACAGACAGAACCAGACAGAGAAACATTCACAAATGATCATATACATCATACAACAGAAACAGAACTTTTCATGGAAATAAACTAGAATTTGTCTCAACATGAATCAGTGTTGTGTTTTTGCACGTGTGTGCTGTGTGATGACACCTTTGTGTCAGTCTCGATGGGTTTGATGAACGGAGATCCTCTCATAGTCTGAGTCTTAATGATGTGATCGTCCAACAGAAGCTGAATATCATCCACAGCAGATAAAACACTTGTACCCTTCACACACACACAAGCACATAACATAAATCAATATTTTAGTATATTACTTTAATCTTCAACAATAAAAGAATAGGTCAGGCGAGTCTCAATCATGAAAAATATTGAAAAATATTGTAATAAATAAAAATAACTATTTAAAAGGCATCATTCTATAAGCTATATTTAATATATTTATGTTACTATTTTTCTATCATTAAAGGAATAGTTAACCCAAACTATTTACTCGCAGGTAGGGATGCATCGATAAGTTAATTGTGACCGATAGCGATAACCGATAATTCTTTAACATTTGCAACCGATATATTTGCCGATATACAGAATCTAAATATTAATATAAAATTCCCCAAGACCAAACCAAAAGGAAAAAGTGGACAACTTCTTTGATTTGAAATCACTGACTGTAGAAAACAAGGTAACCAAGCCTATTTTACACTAGTGAGCGATTCTTTAACCTTCAAACTATTCTGATATATTTTTTATTTAATAAAAAGATGCTGTTCTTCCAGATCAACCCAGAATAAAATTCTTAATAGTCTAACTGCTAGTCTAAGACAGAAAGCTTTCAGCCAGCAGTCGGCTTCAAACAATATGGATTTGTTGCTATAATTTTCACATTCTTAAATATTATCTCTACATACTGTACCTACATCAAAATTTTTACTAATAACAGAAAGCGAGTGATCACCACACAAAAATAGTAATGTATTTAAAATGTGAGCAGAGTGCAGCTGAAGGAGTTTAACCAGTGGAACTGATTTCAATTTATCGGCTATAATATATCGGCCTAAATTGTATTATATGGCTGATAATTTATCGTGGATCCCTACTTGGAGGGTTTTTCAAGCATAGAAAAATTGGAGGTGACCGCCTCGACAAATTTTGTGCCGCCTCAGTCTCTCGGCAAAATTTAAGTTTAATATTTTATTTGTACTTATTTTGTCTTCTCAGCATTACAAAAAAGGTCTCAAAAGTGCCAAAAAAATAAAAGCTATTCATTGGTACGTTGGTCACACTTCAGCTGACCCGTGACAATCAAACCCAACATAAAAATAAATGTCTATAGCGTGTACTCTGCTTTACCGTGTCTTTATATGGAGAAAGCATTAAGCGGAGCTCTTCCCACTCTAGTTTCATTTTGTCCAGGGAGTTTTCTAGAGAATATTCTTTACTGGCTGTAGCGCCGATTTCTTCCAGCCTGCAGAAGAGAGAGAGAGAGCCATAACACGACCTCACAGAAACATAACCAACGGTAACATCACCAGGTCAAGGGTCAGACTTACTTATCGTTGTACTTGGCCAGTCCGAGCTCCACCATCTGATGCAGAGATGAGTCCTTGTCCGGTTTAACATCAACACCCACAACGGCACTGATCTGTGACAAACAAATCATACATTCAGAACACAACGGAGAAACCCAGCGGATTCATTGAATCTACACCTGATATAACACAGACACGTGTATTACTGATGTACCATCTCCCAGTGTCTGTCCTTTAATCCAGGATTGCAGACGGCCGTCAGAACGTCCAGATGCTGTTTGAATTTATCAATCTTTTTCTTGAAGTTCTCAGCCACGCGTCCGGGTCCCGTCCGATCTGAGAAGAGCTTTGTGAGTTTGTACATGCTGCGCCACATGTTTCCTAACTCCTCTGAAATAGTCTCCGCATTCAGACCCAGCAATGGACCTGAACAACACACACGGGACACAAAAACACAGGAAATCAAGTTTTGTCAGAGATTTGTAGATCACCATTTAGATGTCATGGATTTGAGTAAATTTGATGAGAATCTTTTGAGTTCATATTGAGATCTGCAAAAATATTGACATTTGTCTCTTCTGAATCTTCTGAGTCCATAATAAATGTGAGTGTGTGTGCAAGTACATGTTGTACCATTCATCCACACATCAGATTTGGTGTGAAACTCAAGTACGGTAGTCCAGAGCTGCTCATACGGCTGTTTCTTCTCCATCAGTGTCTGTATAACAGGAAAGTCGCTCTGTTGCATGTCCAGCAGCCCCTGCTCTCTATTAACATCCTGACAAACACACATAAACACATGTGTTACACTTCACCAACACTTCACACCATCGATGTAGTTTCATTCACAAACCTCGAGCTCTTTAGCGACAGTCGCCAAATTAATGCTGATCTCATTGAGCTTCTCAACATTGTTCTTCATCTCCTCTAAAGTCATCTTCTCTTTCACCTTAAAGATGTCAACCTCCTTTTCTATATCCTTCAGCGTCTTGTCGGTCAACTGGGTCAATCTGACAATGGAAACGTGTGCTTGTTGTCAGGTTAGTGTCACGTGTGTATGTTGTGTTTGGCGTGCGTGTCAGTGTGCGAGCACCTGTTGGTCAGATTCAATCCAGCTTTGTGTCTCTGATCGTCCAGTTGTGTTTTATTGAGCTCAAGTGAAGACAGAATCTCTCTGGGCCAGTTGATCACAGTGCTGAACAGCTTTATATCCTCCGCTGTCAAGATAGATTTATTTGTCTGGATTCATGCGTGCATTTATTATTATCTGATGAAAAAGAAGTTTGTACCTGTCAGAGTTACGTAGTCCAGGAGGAAGAAGAGTCGTCTGGCGGCCTCGTCGGTCTCATGATGCAGTTTGTACACGCTCACATCACTGGTGTGTTTCATGTACTGAATTAATGCCACCAGCTCCTCTGTACAGCTCGGCCTGCTCAGGATTCTGTCCACTATCTCATCGTATCGATGGCAGATGCTAGTTCACAATGACAGATCATCACGTCGCTCATTGATTGATTCTGATCTCTCTTTTTCTTACTTAAAGCAACAACAGAGAGTTCTTCGAACTTAAAATAATGCTACCTAAGCAGCCCTCTATCGGCTGAAATCACACGTAACTTTGGTGTGCAGGTAGGTTCACAAGCCCCGCCCATCACCTGCTTTTCAACATACGTTGGCTACACAAAGGCTACGTTTTACTCATAGCCTTTGTGAAGTGAGCCAACATCTAACAATAAGACGAAATGATATAGTTCAACGCAAGTCCCCAAACCATCACCATGGCAGAGCCAGCAAAAAAACGGATGGACACCTAACGTTAGCCTTCCTGCTACTTGATTTGAAAGTCTTATATGTACATGTATTCTTACTGTCCTGTAGTTTTTAAGCTTATTAGTCATTTGGCTGTGCTCCAGTTGTTTATTGTCACACTAACGTTACTGGTTCACAATTTATCTGTCTTTATGTGACTTTATGTGACTTGACTATAACCGTAAGGTAGACTAGAGATAATGTAATGTTGCTGGGTCTCAATGGCTTACGTAGCATGATCGTGTCTCATCAAGAATTTAGTGTTATGCATGTAAACGATAACTACCAAACCACAATAAATGTTTTATGGTCAAAAGTTGCGGTTTCCTTAGTTCATGCACATAGACTAATTTTATCGGTTTCTATAGTTCCCATGCTAGGCACTATTATTCCCATAGCGAGTTGAGTGTAAGTTAGTGATTGCACCTAGTACACAAAGCACAACACCTTTCCAAAAATATAACTATAGAAAATTATTGCCGTTGGTTACTTAACACATTCAGGTCCATGCGTTGTGTTTTTGGTGACTGCAAATGTGTTATGTAGTTAACGTTAGCGGCTGTGTAACTAGCAGAGGTGGGGGACTCGAGTCACATGACTTGACTCGGTTCTGACTCGAGGACTTGCGACTTGCTTGATTGAAGTAAGAAAATGACTTGACTTTGACTTGAGAGCAAGTGACTTGAGACTTGATTGACTTTAAATGGAAGACTCGACAATGACTTGAACTTTTAATAAAGTGAAATAAAGTAATGAAATTAGTTAAAATAATTATTGTGACTTAGCAGCACTACAGCGCCTGTGCCTTTAACGCTGCTCAACTAAGGCGTAACGCGCCAAATAAGGTGTAACAGCCAATTCCTGTAGAGAAGTTACGGTAGAGAGAAAACTGCTCATGCACCTGGCGGCTTGAAACAGTTGTGGCCGTTACAATGGCAGATAACAGTCGAGCTCCACAAATAGTCACGTTTGGCTATAAGGACTTTGAACTTGACCGTGAAAATAAAAAAAGATTTGCCAGATGCAGAGTATGCAACGCAAGGATTTCTGACACTAGGATTTCATCCGACATTACAAGAATTACAAGAAAAGGTGAGAAAGTAATTTCTTTATAGTCAGTGTAATAAAACGATTACTAATGTAATGAATTAATCGTTTCTGTTTGTCATAATTTTGCCTTGGTTGTTTTTTTATTATTAGAAATGTAATCGTCGATCATCACTGATAAGCCTACATTATCTCATAAGTAGTTGAATTGGGGAATCTGTCTATAACGGCACATTTTTAAGTTCTTAAAACATTAAAATCATCTTAAAATGTCTATATTAAATGCGCACATGTTCAAGTGTTTGTGTGGACTGCGTGTGGAAGCTGAATAGCAGCTCGATTATATACTGCATGACCGGCTGACATGGACGCACCGGTGAGATCACTTGCACTTAAAAAGTCTTTACAAACATTTCGGTCATACTGACGAGAATAATTTCATTGTTCGAATCTGTTAACTTTCTACATTTTTTTATACTCACAATAACAACAAAACGTTTTGTGCTGTAAAATAATGAAACCAGTTCAATAGAAAACAAATATTCTCAGATTATATATTACGTATGAAACGTGCATATTGCGCGTCCACCGCAGAGATGACGATTAAGCTTCATAACTTCATCACTGGGCTATTTTAACATACATTTAAATTAATATTCTGCCGAAATTAAAAATATCCGTTTATTTTGATTAACAAGTTTCAAGATCGAAGTCAATAAAATAATACGGGATTCCCATCACTAGATGAAAATTCCCTGTAGGCCTAAGGTGCACTTTAATGTAGAGCACAAGAATTTTAGCATCATATATAAAACATATAATAGGCAGATTTTCAGTCACAATACTTAGTTTATAAGCTTCATAGCCTGTTTAAATGATTATGTCTTAAGTCATTCTGTCAGATACAAGTATTTCTGTTTCTTTTGTAGACCGTTGAAACTTATCAGAACTCGACTTGACTTGCTTAGGGTGAACCCTTGACTTGACTTGCTTGATTTGTCTAAACTGTGACTTGAGATTTGACTTGAGACTTGATGGTTAAGACTTGAGACTTGCTTGGACTTGACCATATGTGACTTGTCCCCACCTCTGGTAACTAGCACAGTATGCGTAACGACTAACAACCATGAGTTGGTAAATCCACAGTTTATGAGGTGACATGACGGTTTCTGCTCAGTCAACAAAATCACATTCTTGTGCTGCCCATGTGGAAGCTTATACAGCGACAGTATTTTTACGACATTGGTAACAGATAATTGCGCTTATCAACCACATGGTGGAACCATACGCCAAAGTTCTCTGTTGTTGCTTTAAAGCCGACATAATTCAACATTCACACCCATGTTACAGTTGCAATGAGACACATGTCGAAAACTAGAATGTTTAGCGAAAACAAAATGTAGAGTTAAACTTGATTTTGATCAATTAGGAATTGACTGCAAGGTGAAAAACATATCATGTACGACATGATCGGGGTGTTGACTTTCATAACCAAATATTTGACTGTATTCTGCTCTTTGATACTGAACTTGTACACACAACTTTTTTATTTGCTAAGCTTTATGCTGCAGTGCATTCTGGGAATTTTCCTTTAAGGTTTGTGAAGAAAGCTTAGTCTCACCTCTTGTTAAGTCCTCGGTTCTCCTCCATAATGAATGTGATGAGGACATCTATGAGATGCCCTGCTTTGTCACACAGGTCTTGGTTGAGGTTCACCGCGTCTAGCCAGAACAGTGACAGAGGAACGGTCACATGCAGAGACGTGATGTCTTTCCTTAGGTTCTGCACAACTGATATTTTCTACAAGACACAGAAGAAAAAACTATTGTCAAAGTCTTTACTTTCACCCCTGTGTTGCCTGAATGGTTTTTAGAGGTTTATACAAACTGTTAAAATCTTTGGTTTGAAAGGTGTGTGTGTGTACGGTACCTTAGTAAATGCCTGCAGTGAGTGTTTAGCGTTGAGGAACTCCATTATGTCTTGTACATCCAGTGCTTCACAGTAGGTCTTGTATACATCCACATACCTACAGTGCACAACACATCACACATTCACTACAGACACTACAGTGTCATTTGACACATGACTCATGAGTTGTGATTCTCCAAAAAATACTGAACCTCTGAGGTCCGATGGTGTTCCTCTCAAAGATCTCTCTTGCTCTGTTCATGATGTCCAGTACAATTGTCTCGTCGGGTCTCACTGACCACAACATGACAGAGTCTCCAATATCTGGGAACAGCTTACACTCCACCTGTAGAGAAACACAAACACACATGTGGATTCACACACATTTTCTGACCCAGTCTACATGCACAGATTCACTGATTATTATGGTGTTTTGGTTGTGAATGAATCTGTTTTTGAACACTTTGGTTCCTTTTGTTTTTTATTTTGAATCACAGACCCACAAACTTAAACTACAGGACAAGCAATAAGCATAAAAGTGTGGGCTTCAATAACAAGAGAAATCATTGGAAAGCTATGTATATGTTTTATGTTTATTTACCCGTGGTATGTCATGTGCGCTGGTGATGATCTTTGTAAACGCTTGCTCGATGAGCTCCCAGCAGCTCTGCAGTGAAGGTTCAAATGTGATTCTGGGCTCCTCGAATCTTAACTTCACCAGTAACACCGGACGCTGTGTGTACTGGAGTTCATCAAAACACTCGCCAAAATCATTACCATCCTGCCAGAAAAACACACACAGAATAAAAACACAAACATTTAAATATCAAAGAAGATCTTGCTCTTACATCGGATTGGAAGATTTATAAAGACACACAGATTGCAATATCAGATTGGATAATTCCATATTAGTCAACATAATTTATTGACTATTAGGGTACAGTCATCCTAAGCCTGTATAAATCTATATGAAGTACTCAAGCACACAATGTTGTTTACAGTATTTACAGTCTGGAACGCAGAGAGCATCAGATGTTACTGGACCTCATACCTGATGCCGCTGGAGAAACTGCAGCAGGTCATGCAGTGATGCAATCACCAAACTTCGCAGCTGCAGTGACATCAGCGCAGCCACACAGTTCAAGAGCTCACAGATCTCTACAGGAGCAAGACTTGCTTTCTTTGGCACCAGCGGCAGCCATGCGTCTGCAAACTTCTCGAAGAGAGAAACACAGTGCGGCAACCAACTGCACAAACACAAAAGTAACAATGTCCCTTTATTATAATATAACATTTTGCTTTTTTCATTTCTGATTGGTAGAAATTGACAGGAGCAATGTGGAGATTTTAGTGGCATCTAGTGGTGATGTTCTGTATTGCAACCAACAGCTCACTCCATCCCCCCTCCCTTTGGAAGTGGTGGCTGACACAGAACTAAAATGTTATGATGTTTTCGCCCCTTTGCTGAAGGAGATAACGTATTTATAAAACGTGTTCTGTAAAACAGTTTGTCTGTTTAGGGCCACTGTAGAAACAACATGGTGAATGTAAAGGGACCCGCGGTGTTGTGAGAAGTAGCTCATTCTAAGATGATAAAAACATAAGGCGTCTTTATGTGTTTCTTTATACACCTCTGAACACATGGTTATGCATATTTCTGTCAATAGATCATTCAAAAAAACATGCACTGTACCTTTAAAAGTGATGAGTTCTTAAAACACCATTTAAGATATTTTAACAACATTTTCTTTTTAAAAACATCTTAAACACTTATCTTTCAAATACTTATGTGGTCCCTTCAGCAAAAAGGGGTATTTTCTGTGTCATTATCTTCACCCAACAGAACTGCAACAAAGATTTTTGGAAAGCTTTCCCAAATTCTCCCTTCTATTTATTGCACAAACAGATCCCATCTCACCCTAAACTTACCATTTCATTTATATTTAGTCATTAAGCAGAAACTTACAAATGAGGCAAATTATGTCAGACTGTTGTCTCTTAATAAGACCGGCATATAATATTTGAACACGTTTCGATTGCTTCCTAATCTAAATATTTCTATATACAAACACATTGTTTGTTGTGGCAGCTCCATTGACGCCGGGCTTGTTAAAGTTTCTCTTAACTTCCTTCTTCATTCAGGAGTTTAAAGGCTTTTATTGTGTGCGTGTGTCTGGGTAGCTTGAGAAGACCATGGATACAGCGCGAGGAACAAAGGTCTCCAGGGTGAAGAGAACGATTCAAACAAAACCACACTCAGACACACGCACACACACGTATTCAAACACATCAACACTCCAGAAGAGACACGCTACACTATGTGACACATTGGCACTATTCACTGCAATAAAAATGCACAAAAAACACAAGCGGACACATCATTAACGAGTGAATTTTTTTTTTGTGACCTGCACTCTTTTGATAACACCGCTACTGTTTTCTGCAGATCTATATTAATAGTTTTGTGACAGCGCTGCTCTTCTATTGAATGTGTGGAGAGTTGTAATTACAGAGCGAGATTCAGGTGACTACAGTGGAAGGTTTAGAGAGTTCACACAGAACATGAGAATGGAACATACAGTACAGTCACAGCTCATATGTCATGTGTCTCTCTGTACTACCATTCAATCTTTCTTGATTCTCTTACCGCACCGCGTTAATGTTATTTACACCACACAAACCAACAAATAAAACAACACGCATTGACATTTTGTCCTTTTATACAACAGAAGGGCTCTTACTTGTTAAGAAGTGCATCTCGGGTGCTTTGGCACTTATTCCGCACCAACGTCTCAAATTCAGCCGGCAGGAGAGGAAGATCAGCGGAGAGAAGATCCTCCAAGCGCACAAACCTCAAAGAGGAGAAGCTGCAGAGAAGCAGACAGACAGAAGATGATTATGAAAGGGAGTGTGATGTATAACATGATGGGATGAGTGATCCTGACCTGCTCATCCAGAGCTTCTGTACATGATGCAGCATTGGGTTCAGGGTGTGGAGGTTCTCCTTTAGCCAGCTGTGAGTCTGCTGATAGCTCTCAGACCAGGGAACAGGCGCACGGATCACAAACGTTGGAAAGAGTTTGGGAACGGCGGAGATTGACAGACGCACTTTCTCCTCCGGCTCTAGCAGGATATAATCGACTGTAATACAGTCAAGACAGAATGAATTCACTCACTGATCACAGCAGTCCTACATAATACAGTATCACGAACTACATGACAGTTTCAAACACTGAATGTTTAAAAACCAACCATTTATAGGAGATAATGCCATTTTATGAACATTACTTGTAACTCTAACTCATTTCTACAGAATAAACTATTAAAGGAGTCATATGTGTCTGATAAAACGAATATTATGGTTTGTTTTAGATGTAATGCCAAGTACTCGATTTTAGGTTAAGAAACGCTGTATTTTCCACACACTGTGCATGTGTATCTCCTCTTTGGACCGCCTCCCTGAAACACACAGATTTTTTACAAAGCTTATGGCTCTGAAAACCGAGGTGTGCTATGATTGTCCAGTTAACCAGTTCGTAGTGATTGGTGGAATTCTGCAAGCGTGTGACGGAAATGTAGCGCTTCTTACCATATTTGGAACATCAGGTGCCTCTTCAATTGTACTGACAGGTACACACACCTTACTTGTGTATACATTTGGGCGGTCTTAGTCAAATCAGACCAGCAACTGACTGTGGGGGTGTGGTTACACGAGGCGATTCTGGCAGGTCTGGGCGAGCACTCGCTTTTAGATAGAATGCATCTTTTGTTTCCTAAATTTAACTTTGCAGTTTTACATGTCTAATACATGCATGGGCAACTTACAACACACCAAAGACACAGAAAACACTTGTTCGCACCAAATACTATGGGAGTCAATGGGGGACGAGATCTTCTCTGTTACTGACATTCTTCAAAATATCTTCCTTTGTGGTTAGCAGAACAACGATACAGGTTTGGAACAATCAGTGGGTCAGTAAACAGTGACCGAATTTTCATTTTTGAGTGAAGTATCACTTGAAAGCATTTATTCTCAAATCACGGTTTGAAAGCTGCACTATCCATTCTAGATAGTGCTCTGTGTCATACCGATGCTCTTGCGGAGGCTGAAATCATAATCTCTCTGGACCTCCTCCAGATGTTTCCGCATCCTCTGCATCTTCCTCTCGTCGCTGTGGAAATGGCTGGGCACCAACTGCAGGATGTTGCTGATTTGCTCTTGTGGTTGGGGGGCCAACATGTGACCATAAATACCCTCATGAATATAGTACATGTACCTCTAAGAGAAATCAAAAGGTCAAGAGACTAAATTACTTTGGATGGATTGATGGGAGACGGGTGGGTGGAACTGACACTGACCTCTAACTCTCTCTCTGTGGGCTCTCCCTTATTTTGTAGTCCCTCTTGATGCCGCATTATATCAAGTTGCTGACTTGGTGACAGAGGTGGCCTTTTAGAAATGTCAGCAGATCTATGGACAAGGTCTCTGCTGTTGGATTTAATAAACAAATATGGATACATTGACAAAAGATTTATTTGTGTGTGTGTGTGTGTTTGTGTGCATACACGTGAGTGTGTGCGTGAGACATCACATTCACCTTTGAGTTCGAGCTGTAGGCAGTCTCCTGACGCCCCTCCCCACAGCCGAGACATCACAGTGCACTGACAGAAAGTTAAAGTGGGACACATTGAAAGTGTTTGTGTATGTGGTCAACAACGTAAAACCAATAATCTTATGTTAAGAGCGTATGTTTTGACTTTTCGTACATTTTGAAACTAAAGTGAATGTACTTTTGAAACATTTGAGTTTAACCTTTGAGTTTAAGCATACGAGGCGTCTGCCAGTGACTCTTGCGATGCAGATGTTCGATTTTTAAGTGTTGGGCTTTGGGTCTGTAGTTGTTCCCGATAGAATCGCAGGGATTTCTGTGGAAGCGCAGCTCTTTATACGGCACCGCTTGAGTCCGTGAGTGACTCTGCAGGATGGGCGGATATTCACTGTTACGTACAGACATCTGAAACACACAACAGAAAGAAAGATCAGAATACATCCAATGTGAACAAGATGAACTTACATGCACTGAATGAGAAATCTTGACAAGCTGCAACTTTGCTCGTGTAAATACTGAGACCCCCCCACAGACACACACAGACACACACACCTGATAGAGTTTAGAGGGCTCCTGGGATGAAGGTTGGGGGCGGAGTCTAGGGAACACCCCAAAAACAGGTGTATCTGCATCTTTATTCATCTATGAAAAAACACATTGTTAAGCAATTGAACAGTTTTTTTTCTATCCATATCTATAATAATCTTTACAGTTATTGATCATCATTTATTTTAAAAACTAGGGGCAAATAAAAATAGTTACTGTTAAAATGACACTTTAAAACTGTACAAATACATTTGATAAACTGATTATGCAATTTATGATTGTTAAGATGAACTGTCTATTCAGGCAGCCCAGTGTCATCCCTAGTAGACAATCTTACTCTGACAGATCCCTATGTCCAAAATAAAGTCTAGGTAACTGTGAGGCTCGTGACGCCCAAAGATTCTTCCTCCTAGGCAGCTGACTTTGAATCTCAAACAGGCAAGATTACTATGTAGACAGCTCACTATGCTATCTAAAAATGAACCTCACTATTATACACATATTGAAAGTTCAAAATAACGCTGTCTGGTCAAGCAGTTCATTCAATAAACACCTGTAATATTTTATTCGTGTTTACCGTGTCGTTTCAGGCTAAATGTCTTTGGTATTTCTTAAAAAACAATATATAATATACAGAAAATGCTTAAACAGTCTTACCTTTACTTACTCCTCATATCCGATCAATATTCCTGAACAAATAAATCTTAAACGGATTTATTTACCACACATAAGGCGCCGTATTACTGCGACAGCCGTTGGTTTTGACGTTTCAAATCGCGCACCATCGTAACGTCCCGCGTCGTCAATATAAACAGTTTCTTCACGCGCTTTACTTTACATGGTTACCTACACATCAGCTGTTTGCTGAGCTGGCTGACATACATACATACATAAATACATAAATAGTTTACTTATAAACACAAGAATATGAATATCAAAAGAAAACGTTAGATCATCGAAAACAATCAAAAGTATTACAATAATTAAAAAGTAAAAATAGTTGTAATTTCAGTTGTAATGCCATGCAGCGGGCACACAGCGTCGCTATTTCACTGAAATCTTTAACTAACATTAGATGAGATGGTCTTCACAGTTTCTGAATAATTCAGAGAGACGTGCCTACTTACGTCCATGTACAAATTGCTCAAATATTATTCATGTTTATTTTATATACACATGGTTCATAGTGCTAAGCTGTATACTGAATATTCATTCAAATGTTGATCCCAGGAAAAGTGGGCCAGGCTGAAGGTCCAGCTAACTTATCACAAAGTTTGGTTTTCCAGCATATGTTCTCATCACTTACATAACACTTTATATTTCTAAGTATGATCTATAAAATCCCAACAATAAATCCCTGAACAGAAAGCTCAGAGTGAATAGAGCATGAACACATTTGCTTAAACTTTTTGGGAACATTTTTAAATGGTCTTAATTGTTTTTATCTTAAAGACCTTATAACATAAAAAGTGAGTGTTTGGATGCCATGCTTGTGTATTTCTAAGTTCAATACAAGTATTATATTGCATCGCATTGTTTCAAAGCAATTTACATAAAAAAAGAAAACACAAAAGAGGGAAATTTAGCAAAAAGAGTACAAACAGAGAGGAGCATCCCCATAAAAGCAATGTTTGTGACAACATTTACTTTGATCAGAAATCAACTTTGCCTCATATATCAACTTAACAGAATAAGTTCATATTTGTTCATAAAGAAATGCAGAATCCTTGTCCCACATATTGGTCACTGGGCCCCTGCAATTCCTTACATAATAAAAGTCTCTCCGAGGGCCCTCTCTCCCTGCCCTGATTAAGATCTAATTATAAACACTTGTGACCAGCAGATACAATGCACTGTTTTTAGCAATGTTTATTATTTATATATATATATATATATAACACACTGTTACTGTACATGTGTGTGTGTTTTGAGGTCACACTGCTAAACTCTCGAAATAAAAACCAAAGAACTGGTGAAAGAAACAAGAAGAGACAAGAGTAATTTATCACCATTCCTCTACAGACCAATCACCTATAGTAACGATTGCATTATTTAAACAGAAGAGAGAGAGAGAGAGAGAGAGAGAGAGAATATTTGTTTCTGGTAAATCCTAACTTTCCTCTCTGATGTTCCAGGTTTTGTCCACTCAGCATTGATTTCTCATTGTAACCACCGGCTGAAGAGAACTTAAAGAAACTATTGATTATTCACAGATTTCTTATTCACCTACTTTCACTAACACAAAAGGTTATCGGTGGAAGTGATCAGACACTTGTAAGTAATCCAGGAGACCCAGATCAACTAACTTCAGCGCTGTCAACATCAAATAAGCAAGGCTTCTGTGTTTACTCCATCCACATGTCTAAACAAAGACGTTGGATTTCTTTCAGTCGAGCTTCACAACTAGAGATGGGACTAGATTACACCATAGATTACACTGGATCACACACGCCCGTCAAGACGACACTGACCGCCGCCACGCGTCGTCGAAACATGCAGCGAGACCGGGAACATGTATCAGATGTTCAACTAGTAAAGTGCATTGTAAAGGTTATGGGTTTGAACCCCAAAGATGCTTGCCAGATCACATAACACAATAAAATGTTCAATTGTGTTACATAGAACATGATAACACATCAGTTCCTGATATAGAAATGGTTATGAGTGGGAGAGAGAGAGAGAGCAGTATGTAATTAGATGACTAAAGACTTAATTGTCTTTCATCTCTGAAGACATTTAGAACACACTGCTGCTTCAGCATACAAATACAAAAAGACACATTCCTCCGCTCGCTCCCTCCCTCTCTCGCTCTCTCTCTCTCTTTATACAGTGAGAGAGTCAGACACTCTTTGTTACTGTGATACACTAATAACTTTAACTGATTTCTTAAACGCTCTCTCTCTCGGGACAGATTAGATTAGATTAGATTAGATTCAACTTTATTGTCATTACACATATACAAGTACAGTGTAACGAAATGTAGTTTAGGTCTAACCAGAAGTGCAATTAGCAAGTGCAGATATACAGTGTGAATAAATACAGAATACAATATTAGGAAAATACTATACAAATGTTGTATGAAAATATGACAGTCGGTATGTACTATGAACAATATATACAGAAGGCTATATACTGTGAACATTAATGTACAGGTGGTTATGAACAGATAACAATATAGACAATAGTGCAAGTGACTTAAGTGTGCAATAGTTACAGACATTAGCTATTAAAGTTACAGTGCAGTAGATGAGTTAATGCGGTTATTAAAGGTACAGTGCAGTACATGAGTTAATGCAGTTGTTGAAGTTATAGTGCAATACATGAGTAGATGCAGATAATACAGTTACAGTGTATTAGATGAGTTAGTGCAGTTATTGAAGTTACAGTGCAGTATATGCGTTAATGCGGTTATTAAGGTTACAGTGCAGTAGATGAGTTAATGCAGTTATTGAAGTTACAGTGCAATAGATGAGTAGATGCAGTTAGTTATGCAATAAATGCAATAGATGAGTTACAGTGCAGTAGATGAGTTAATGCAGTTATGGAAGTAGTTTATTAGTGCAAATGAGCATTCAGTGTAATATTCCTGGTGTGCAAGTGAGCAGTATAGAGTGGAAATGATGCTATGTGTGTGTAAACAGTCCGGTAGAGCAGATAACATGAAGTACTGGTGTGTACAGTTCAGTCATGGATGCAGCCCTGTTATGCAATGTAAACAATGTAGTAGCAGCATTAAAGTTAAAGTTATGAGGGTTAGTGGAATCAGTGGGGAGCAGAGTTCAATAATGAAACAGCTCTGGGAAAAAAGCTGTTTCCTAGTCTGCTGGTTCTTGTCCGGAGGCACCTGAAGCGCCTACCGGAAGGCAGGAGAGTAAACAGTCTATGAGCGGGGTGAGAGGAGTCCTTGAGAATGCTGCGAGCTCGACGCAGACAGCGTTTCCTCTGGATGTCCTCAATGGAAGGGAGTGTAGTCCCTGTGATGCGCTGGGCTGTTTTCACCACCCGCTGCAGTGCCTTGCGCTCAGCAACAGAACAGTTCCCGTACCAGACTGTGACACAGTTGGTCAGGATGCTCTCTATCGTGCAGCGATAGAAGTTCACCAGGATAGTTGAAGACAGTTGGTTCTTCTTCAGTGTCCTCAGAAAGAAGAGACGCTGGTGAGCCTTCTTGACCAGGCATGAGGTGTTGGTGGTCCAGGACAGGTCCTCCGAAATATGGGTCCCCAGGAACTTAAAACTGGAAACACGTTCAACAGCCATCCCGTTAATGTGGATGGGGTCGTGTGTGCCTCCTTTCGCCTTCCTGAAGTCCACGATGATCTCCTTTGTCTTGGAGGTGTTAAGGAGCAGGTTGTTGTCTGAGCACCATGTGGCCAGGTGCCGTACCTCCTCCCTGTAAGCAGTCTCATCGTTGTTGCTGATGAGACCAATCACTGTTGTATCGTCTGCGAACTTGATGAAGGAGTTAGATCCATTCACAGGCCTGCAGTCGAGTGTGAAAAGGGAGTAGAGAAAGGGGCTCAGTACGCAGCCCTGTGGTACACCAGTGTTGAGGGTGATGGTGGTGGAGCAGATGTGGCCTAACCTAACAAGCTGAGGCCTGTTCGTCAAGAAATCCATAATCCAGTTGCAGGTTGAGTTGTTAATGCCTAGGTTTCCAAGTTTGCTGATTAGCTTGGAAGGGATGACGGTATTGAATGCAGAGCTGAAGTCTACAAACAGCATGCGTGCATAAGTGTCCTTATTATCCAGATGTGTGAGCACGGAGTGCAGCGCCATTGACACTGCATCATCTACGCTCCTATTGCTGCGGTAGGCAAATTGGTATGGGTCCAGTGTGGATGGTAGAGAGTCTTTTAGGTGTGACAAGACCAGCCGCTCGAAGCACTTCATAACAATGGGTGTGAGTGCTACAGGGCGGTAGTCGTTCAGGCATGTCGGGCTGGAATGTTTTGGAATGGGAACAATGGAGGTGGATTTGAAACATGCTGGAACAACTGCTTGGGCGAGGGACAGGTTGAAGATATCCGTGAAGACCCCAGCGAGCTGCTCCGCACATGCCCGGAGTACGCGACCAGGGATGCCATCAGGGCCAGCAGCCTTACGTGCGTTTATCCGGCTTAGTGCAGTGTAAACATCTGTGGAGTTAAGTGTGATGATTTGGTGGTCAGTAAAAGGTGTGAGCCTGGTGGCGGGTTCCTTATTGTCTCTCTCAAAGCGTGCATAAAAGTCATTAAGCTCGTTCAGAAAGGCAGCATCTGTGGCTATGGGGATGGAGTGGTTGGGTTTGTAGTCACTTATGGCCTGGATGCCCTGCCACATGCGTCGAGGGTCAGAGTTGGTAAAATGCTCCTCTAGCTTCAACTTGTAGCAGTGCTTGGCCTTTCTGATGCCCCTCTTCAGATTTGCCCTGGAAGTACTATAGGCCTGTGCATCACCTGATCTGAAGGCGGTGTTGCGTGCTTTCAACAGGAGGCGCACTTCCTTGTTCATCCATGGCTTCTGATTAGGGTATATGGTGATCTGCTTCTGAGTTGTGACACTATCAATGGTGGTATTGATGTAGTCCAGTACAGAAGAGGTGTAGCTGTCTATGTCCGTGTGAGAGCCACTGGTGGCCTGAGAAGCAAACATACTCCAGTCTGTGCGTAGAAACCTTTCCTGGAGTGTGAAGTCTGCCCCCGCAGGCCACACCTTGATGGTCTTCACTGATGGCTTCACACGATTAATGAGAGGTGAGTACTTGGGGGTGAGGAACAAAGAAAGGTGATCAGATTGACCCAGGTGGGGGAGGGGTGTCGCGGCGTAAGCTTCAGCCATGTTTGTGTAGACATGATCCAAAGTTTTGTTTCCTCTTGTGTGGCAGGAAACATGCTGATGAAATTTAGGGAGCACTGTCTTTAAGTTAGAGTGATTAAAATCTCCCGCAACAATAAATGCAGCCTCCGGGTGAGCAGTCTGTTGTTTACTGATGGCTGCATGAAGTTCTTTCATAGCAAGCTTGGCATCAGCATCCGGTGGAATATAAGCTGCCGTTATAATGGTGGAAGTGAATTCCCGTGGCAGATAAAACGGTCTACATTTAACCATGAGAAACTCAAGGTTAGCCGAGCAGTGTCTCCCGACAATAACAGAGTTCGTGCACCAAGCTTTATTGACATAAATGCACAGTCCACCTCCTCTAGTCTTACCGGATTCCTCTGCCGTTCTATCCGCCCGGTGTGTGTTGTAGCCCGCTAACTCAATAGCGTTGTCCGGTATGCCGCTGTGTAGCCATGTTTCCGTGAAGATTATGACATTGCAGTTTAAAAGTCTTTTGTTGTTGATGATGCGGAGTCGAATCTCATCCATTTTGTTCACTAATGATCGTACATTAGCAAGGAAAATGCTGGGTAAAGAGAGCCGGTGTGGTGTTAGCTTTAGCTTAGCTCTTAGCCCTCCGCGCGTTCCCCGCCTTTGTTTACGATCTCGACGCCGCCGACGAGCACTTCCGCCCGGCCGTGTGGGGTGCGTAGCATCGGATGTTTTGATGATCTCAGGGACGAGTTGAATGTTGCTGATATAACTTCCGGGAATGCGCAAACCGATATCCAAAAGCTCCTGCCGGGTGTACGATGTGAAGGCACAACTGTTCTGTACGAACAGGCCCGAGATGAGCAAGAAAAACACTATATAATTGCTAAAACTGGAGAGACGCTGAGCCTCGCGATGTTCACGCGCCGCCATCTTGGTCGGTAGAAAAAAATAGATCCCTCCAGGGCTATTAAACTGAAGGGGCTTTTAAACCAAATGTTTCTGTGTGTTTGAGTTCCGGAGGGATTGTATTTAATCTATTTATTTAAAAAGTACACCTTCATCTCTAGAGATCCAGAACAGAAAGTTCACACAGAAAGCAATTCCGTGTCAGCATTTACTTGTATTAATATTAATAATTGTATGTTTAATATTAGAAAAAAAATTACAGATAATATCTCTTTAATATCTCAATTTTTCTCATAGATATCAATGAGATTAAATGGAGAGCACGTGTCTCAGATGTTTCTCCTGAGAGTAAAAGAGTCAGAATCTCACAAATGTGTCTGTCATTAGAGTTTCACAAGAGATGTCAACAATGTGTCAAACTGAGCTCAGATTTGTTAAGTTTATATATTATTGAAGATCTCAATATGAGCTCAAACATTTCTCATCAGATGTACCAAAATTCAGATTATTTCTGAGCTTTCTGTGAAAGAGCAAGTTAATCCTTCTGAGTTTTATTATATTCCAACACCTAGGAAACCTTAAGGTTGCTTCATTTTAAGTTCACTTTAAGGGAACCTATTATGCCCAAATTCTGTTTAAAACTCTACTGGAAATGTTGATTTAGTTGCTGTGAATCTCACGTCATCTTTAAGAGCCACAGGGTTCAGATCGCAGACAAGCCCCCCAATTACACTACACCTGAGATCAGTGGGCGCAGGAGTGTGTGACAAGCGCTTCGTCTGTAGTTTTACACACAATGTGAACATTCATGTAACCTGATAATGACATGAAATATGAACACGCTCACATACCTCGTCTCCCCCAACACACAAACACACACAAACACACACATGCACATTGAATATTAATGCATCATGCTTTTCTTGTGGATTGGATGTAAACATGCGTGTGTGGTGTATGACACATGATCATCACTGCATAGATGGGCTGCTCTTCTCTTAGATGTTTAAAACTCGCCTGTCTGTAATATCACCTGTAGTAGTGGTGTAAATTAAAGTAGCAACAGATCGTAAGGGCTTTTTGTTAATTACGGTTGTGTGTGTGTGTGTGTACGAGCGATGGAAAACTCATTAATGGGTCAGTTAATATTTGATGCGTGTTCTGCTGGTTTAGTTTACGAGTTGAGTGGGTCGTTGTGGTGATGAGGAGAGTGAGGAACAGGAAGCCGTCGCCGTGGTCGCCCAGTGAAAGTGAGAGAGGTGAACTAGAGGAGACCAGCGCTTTCATTAAGAAAGAAATGGAAAAAGTTTCCCAAAGCCAGAAACCTCAAACATGTGTGTGTTGTGTACCTGAATATAAACAAATGTTTTATTACAAAATGTTGATGACTAAGGAATGCTAAGAAAGAGCATAAAGTCCAATGATGCCTGAAATAGTCTTATAGTTTGTGTGTGTGTATCTGTACAGTATGTGGAGCGTGTTGCAATGTGGGTCATCAGAAACCTAGTCTTATTTCACCCCAAAGATTTTTCTTTCTTTTCTTTTTTAACACAATATTAATTTATTAATAATAAAAAAGATTTTTAGTATTCTTCCCCTCACCCTGTTTCTGGAAACTGATGAAATGTTCTAACTTTGTATAGCACTTCTTGTATTATTGCCTCCATAAGATTAATTAGTGTTTTTCTCTCACTCTTGTCACTTGCGAACTGCTTGACTTAAACCCATTTAAAGTAGCAGGATGACCAGCCTGATCTCACAGGAATTCCTAAAAACTATTTTACAAGGTGGCTTATATGTATAAATTGTACAAACAAATTAGTGAATCTAACAAAAACACGATTATTAGCAAAAAAGCCATATTGAAGCCACTCCCCTCGTGCCCTTCCTTAACTCCAATAACTCGTAAATCGTAAAATTTCATATAGATTAGCCACTTCATGAAATAGTTACAAATAACTGTGAGATTTTTTGGCATGACATCATCATGCTCCATGTTTTTATAAGGTGACATAGGAATTCAATTCTGTCTTTGAAGCACTATGGACTACTAGTACAAAACTTCATCTTCATTAAGTCGTTCAGCCTAGTTTCTAAAAACAACCTAGTACTGTACCATCCACATTTGATTTGTTAATTAAGGTTTTTCCATCCCAAAAGAAACATCACATCAGCTCTCCTCCGTCTACTGACGTTCCCTCCTGAAACGCACACTCATTCAAGGTCAAAGTTCATCACAGTCATTAACACTAAAAGAAAACTGAAGGGTCTCCTTACACGGACCGTGACCTCTGCAGGCAGAACTGTCCCCATACAGCCCGAAATCCAAGAATCGCTCAGCCCTTCACCTCAAACAACACAAACACTTTAAGAGCTGTCAAGCCCGTAAAACTCTACATTGATAATAAAAGAAAGTATGAGAGAGATGAAAAGAGAGAGATAAAGGTCTTTAAAAGCTCGCAGCGCTCCCGGTTTCCTCTCGAGAATGACAGTCCTAATGCAGAATGACATGCACTCTCTCTCTGTGAAGAAACGACACGAGCGCTGAATGAGACGTCCAGTCGCTTGACGCTGACTTACACAGACTCCTGAAAAGGACTGAAAAATAAGTGAAATAAGTTACGTAATAGACTGAAGAGGGTAATATGGTTGAACAGAAGTGTTACATGCTTTTAGTAAAAGTGGATCAATTCCTTAATTTAAAATACTTCAAATACTTATTGGTACAGCAGTTGTGTAGTACATGTATATATTGTGATGTGAAAGTGTGTTTGTGAGCATCAGGTGTGTGAACTGTGGGATGTAGCAGCTGTCATTAGTTCCCCTGGTGAAGGTGGATCAGACGTGTAACCATAGAGATTGTCATGAGAGAACAGTCTACAACACATCCGATTTTGTTTTTATATGGGAGTTATGCAGTATTAAAATGCAACAAATATACATTTATACTGTCACAAAAATAATCTTTATCAAGTGGAGAAAACACTTCTCATATTTGATGTTGTTCATGTAGAAAGTCCAATTAAACCTCATGGTATTTTGACGAAAATACATTTATTAATGTAGAAGTTAGGAGTCAACAAGACTGCAGGTTGACGTCAACTTTGAAATCCATAAACAAAACTATGAGACATAAAGGAAAATACAATTCAGACTGGTAAAAATGAACAGAACGCTCTTTTCACTATTTGAAGGCTAAACAGTATTACACTAGTATATAGTATATATATACACTAGAATATATTTCTTTTTTATGACAGCAGTTCAAAGTTATAGCTGCCTAAATCTTCCTCTGTTGTGTGATATCATAAATGAGACTCAAGAAAATCATACCTAAACAGATTCACAACTAATAGGCTCTCCCTGTATATCATAAAAATGTAATTATCCACTAATTTACTCAAAATATCAGTGACTGCAGTTGTGATGTGTCAGAGGAGAACTGGCCCTCCTGGCTGGGACTGAAGTTTTTTCTCCATTTATTCATCATTGGAGTGTTGGTTCCTTGCCACCGTTGCTATGTTGACTTGCTCACCAGGAGAGTGCTGATATAAGATAAACTTCTGCACAGGCCCTTAACATTGCTTTTATTAGGATGGTCCTCTGTTTGTACTCTATACACACATTTTTTATGTGTAAAACTGCTTTGAAACAATGCAACACTGTGAAAGGCGTTATATAAATAAACTTGACTGGACTTAATTATTTAATTCATATATTACAGGTGTTCAACAGATGATCGGAAAATCTTCACATTGAGAATTTCGCACAAGTTTGCCACTAACACTCCTGAAGATGAAAGACTGTGATTTGATATGATCTCAGTGTTTGTATGTCTGATCCTAAAGCACTCATCGTAATTTGCTTTTCAGATGCAACAGTCATCGTTTTTAATATCAGGCCATATGTTGTAAAAAACTGAAACATGTGAACACAAACAACAAACAGAAGTGGAAATGAATCAGCCTGTTATTTGAACAGGTGGTGGTGAGAATCTTGAATTTCACCAATCTTTTTCCAAACTTTGTTTTTATAGTTTATATAAACATAGTTTAGTTTTCCGGCCCCCGAAGTTAAAATAAATGCTTGTTTTCTTTACTCACTGGACAAAGTTTATTCAGACTGACTTAATAAATACATTACTTGAATGAAATGGTATATATTAAATGACTGAACTGGTAAAGGCACTTGTGTGGTCTGGTGTTGTGTGAATGTGTTTCTGAGGGACAGGAGAGATTGAGACGCTCTGACAGTAAAGGTGATTGGTCTCATCATCTGCAAAATTTCAGATTTATACATTATGACAGGGTAAAAGTCGAAGAGAAGGGTCAGTGTGTGTGTGTGTAAGGACTGTCACAGCCTGTTTTGATATTTGTCTTTTGAGAAGACAATGTTGTGCAAGACACAGAACAGGTTTCTTGTGTCTTGTGATATGGTCCTAACACACATATGCAGAGATTCTCACAGAACAGTACTATTGTGAGGTTGAGTGAAATTAATAGATGGCGGTGGATTGATATATATCGTTCAATATATAGTTATTTTGTACTGTACTCTGCTCTGGCTTTCTAGTTGTTTTCTCTTTTTCTTTTTTGTTTGGTTTTCTCAACCACGGCTGCCCGATCACACTCTATTTCTCAATAACTTACACACAACCCACTGTCTAACAGCACCGCAGAATCAGCCCAAAATATCCCCTGCACCTGAAAACCTCTGGTAACCTTCATATGTCCTCCTCCTGTGTCACATGACCGCTTCTGTCCTCCACACACAGCGTTGAACATCTCCAGCACATGCAAACCATGAGCTGATAACAGAAACACACAACACTCATAAATATTAGTAAATATATATATAATTGTTTGTATACTAAGATAATGATATACTGTACTCCATGTTACATATGATATGTAAAATATTGTTGCAGTTGAGTGAAAACTTCATATCTCATACCTCATACTATAGAGCTCTTTTTAACACCTTTTATTTGTTAAATATTTGCAAAGCCCACACAGGCTGACCACAAGTAATGATTTATGGAAAAAATTAAGTTTTTCGGCTGACACCAACTATATGTACTCTATAGCATATGACATTGAACCGGTTGATTTTACTGGATTAGCAGCAAAACATGATGTATTTTGAGTCTTTCAAATAGTGAGGACCACTTCAAATGTCATCACACGCACCGTTTCTGACATCTTTCTCTAAATCTGTCAGCACATTACTAGAAGTTCAGAACAACTTGAACAAACTTTCATCGCAGAGCAAATATTTCCAACACGTTCCATAAACCTCTGTTGTTATCTATTAATATCTCGGATAATGATTATATGCTGACCCTAATCCTTTGTTTACAATATAGGCAGTCTTAGGAATCAAAAAAATGTTTAAAATATTATGTTGTAGGAATTTATTTTGAATTTTTCAAAAAGGTTCAATATAGGATTGATTTGTTTCATTCATGTCTATAGGACAAATGGTGCAGGATGAGTGCGTGCTGATACTAACAGAAGATTTACAGGTTTGATAAAACAGAGAGAGAGAGAAGCACCATGGGACAGGCCTACTTTTCAGATTAAAATAACTCAAAACCAGCAACACAAGGATGAGCAAACATAGCCTCCTGCATGTGTTTTTCTGTGTTTTCTGTGTGTGTGACACCTGGGGATTAACCCGGGACATATACTGAGAGAAGCAGGTGTGTATTTGTTTATGTGTGTGTGTGTGTGTGTGTGTCCGGGTTTTATTTCTGGACATCCTAAAAAAATCCTGCACCACAACCAGCCCAACATTCAAGTGAAACAGCAAAAATGTGCTAAAACATGTAGAGAATGATGTAACTGCTGAGCAGGTGAATAAACTTTTCCTATGTATTTATTTGGATTTGTGGTGCTGACAGCGCTGAGATCACAGTTTACAGCGCTGCAGTGATAGCTGCCCAATGCTGCTGGTGTACGTGTGTTTGACGACTGGATCGGTTAAATGCAGAGGTCACATTTTGGGTAAGGGTCACCATGTCTGACAAAAGGTCACTTTCACTTCCAGTAATTCTTCTCTCTGTAGGTGCAGCAGTGCTATTTTAATATGCCAGAGGAGAACTGGCTCTCCTGGTTGAGTCTGGTCTCTACCAAGGTTTTTTGTCTCACACACATGCACGTTAACATATTTTATCAAATATATTCTTTACGCACGTTGTGGTATTATTTCAAATTATTGTGGTAAATTGTCATTTAAGGCTCCTAGTCCTGATGACAATATTTTAAATAATAATATAACTAAATAAATATACTTCCATTGATTATTTTAAAGTTTCTGACAATCCACTGACATTAGTGTTACTAGTGAACTTGCAATAATATCATGTATCTTAATTCTCTTTAATTTTTCCCCTAGTATTAATTTTATTCTTTTTTTTATGATGCATGTAAAGCTGCTTTCCAACAATGAAAATTGTGAAAAACGCTATATAAATAAAATTGAAATTTTTATTTAAATAGATGTTCCTGTTTTCTCATCAAAAATAACTATAAATCTCACAAGAAATAAAGACCAAAATTATGGATGATTTATTAACGAGTGAATCTAGAATGTGGCTCGACATGATTTTGCCAAGTAGTTGATGTCATCAGGGTAACATATTTTATTGACCAAAGGACAACGTTTTTATGAATAAAACCTAACTCACAACACCAAACCCCAACCCTAACCTTAACTTACCTCTAAAATCAGAGGAAAATGATAAGTGAAAAACAATAGTCTAGAAGCACCTTATCCTGGTTGGAAGATTCAATTTAGAATAATCTGTAAATTTATTTCTGAAATCTGATTGGTTGATTTAGATGTTGTCCCAGGGTCAACATGATGTTGCCCTAAGGACATCAACCACTTAGCACATCTTTTTGAACATCTTTTTCCACATTACAGTAATGATGGAGCGGGCTGACATAACACAAAATGTACTGTATATATCAGTAAGATGATCTAACACAATGACACACACGTGTAACTCTATAAAGACCTTTCTAATTACATTAGCTTTCTAATTGATATTTCCTCTATTAAAGTCATGGATGGGATGGGGATTAATTCACTAATGCTTGGATATCTGTTACTCGCTATCTTGATGCTATTGTGTGTTTTTGGCTGCAGTTTGATATGTCGTCTGACACACACACACACACACAGGGGCGCTGACGGGAATATCACCCCCGCGAGGGATCGTCCGAACACCTGGCACCCCACGATCACACCCCACATGGCCAAACAGATACACAGTCCACCTTCTAAGGGTTTCATGTCGACAGCTTTGAAGTGACCTGAGGTGACCCCAAACTTTACAGTATCACACTATTCAATCAGATGAAGAGAACTAATAAACAAACCTCAGCAAACTGTAGACTCTACATAAATCCATAAACTTGGACTGATTTGAATTTTGCTTCCAGTAAAGCAAAGCAGTCCTGTAGCTCAGTGGTAAGACCATTAACAACGCAAGGTTGTGAGTTCGATCTCAGGGGATTGAACATACTTAGAAATAAAATGTATAGAATAATGCAATCCAAGTCACTTTGGTTAAAAGCTTCTGCCAAATGCATTTAAAAAAAAGTATGATTGAGCTTATACACTAATTGAGCTTAAAATCATTTCGACTTCAACACATGTAAAATATGTAGAGTCACCTGCAATTTTGTGGTTTAAACAGAGAACATTACAAGTAAAGTGTAGACAAAGAATGGATAAAACAGAATACTTTTCAGTATTTAAGACACATACACACACAAACAATACAAGCAACAAGATGTAAAGAAAGGGTGAAAATTACAGACACATTGATCACATTTAAAAACTTGACCCAGGAAGAAAACTAGAATATACTTCACGGCTTTTAACATCCAGTTTACTCAACACATCTGGTATTATTAAACATCAAAACAGATCTAACCATCTTGGGTGCCAGCGAAGACCAGCAAACAAGCTTAGGCCGGTCTTGGCTGAGTTTATAAAGTAGGATTAAATGATGAATAATATAACATGAAGTATAACGTGTACGAGTGAAATGTGGATTGAGCAGCTTCTTCATATAATGAAGCTTTTGGAATTAAAAAATTATAAGACATTATTTTTGGTGGTGTATGAGGCAGTATCCATGACAACAGAATCTAGAATCACTAAGGAGATCAGCTGTGTGTTGGTGTGATAGATTTAGCGTGTCCATGTGACTGAGACCAAGATAAAGAGAGTGAGAGACAGAGGTAACTGTTGGTCGTCTATGTTTAAATTGCTCTTAAACAAACCTGAGCATCTTTACAACTGTAGAAATGTGCACAATCCTTACAGCCAATAAACTTTTCATCACAACAATGTATTATTTTTATTTTGCATGATTAATGTAAGCGAGAGATTTCCCACCGTGTTCTGAAGTTCAGTAGCTGTTGCCAGCCGTGCTTTGCTAGGACGGATCAGAACTGAATTATTCCCCTAAATCCACATGCGCTAATGGAAACAAAGAGGGAACGAGGGATCCGGACACGGAGCGGAAGCCCTGCATTACAGCAAAGCCTTTGAGAATGAAACTGATGCAACATCCCAGCTACACACACACACAGTCCAACAGATCATTTATTAATATACCGTTAATCAAACTGTAACGATGATGTAAATGATGCAAGACAGAGCCCTGAATGAACGCATAAGTGTAACTCTACTCATCTACAAACATACCCAAACACTCCTGACATCACCTGCAATTCAGAATAATCCACATCTTTGGGCTGTCATGAAAAAAAACAGCCAGCATATATTTTGTGTTTCGTCTACATTCATGTAAGAACAGAATTAAACGTCAGTTTATCGAATTATGATGGGAATGTGTTGAATGTGTGTCCTGTATTTGTTGTCTGGAAAACATTCAATGAAAGTTTGAAGCTTGAAGTTAAGAACAACCGTCTTATCATTCTACCATATGCTTTAACCAGTTGGCATATGCCTGAGCAACCCATTTACCAGACACACACAAACACTTCTGTGTTCTGAAGCATTTCTGAATGCAACGGAATCCAGTGCCTCAGAGATGATGTATTTTTGTAGGCACTGGTTCACTCGACCAAAAGCCAATGCATTTTCCCCGTAGACTTTTAGAAGATCTCAAAGAATAAGCTCTGTGATTAACAAAGGTTTAGGATGTTTACACGTTTAGTCCATCAAGATAATCTTTACAAATGAACACAACATTTGTACATTTGAAGCCGAGATACAATGGTCAGAAGTGAAAGCTAACACGATACTATTCTCAACTCAACTCAACTTTATTTATATAGCGCTTTTTACAATTTTCATTGTTACAATGCAGCTGTACATGAGACACATTGAATACAAGTAAAAAACTAAAGGCATATACCTGTAAAAACAAGAAAAAGGTGAAAACAACAGAGACAGACATACAAATGCTCCACACACACAATATGCAAACATACATACACACACACATTGACATAGACCCACACACACACAGTGAAAGCACACATTGGCGATAAAGGAGAAAGAACCACAGGTCAAATATTAAACGGACTATAAATTCTTATATGCAATATTAATTATGTCTAATTTCTGAATTCTAAAGCAGCCCCCCCGGCCAGGCAGATAGTGCAAAACAATATGCAAACGGTGGTGAGGAACCCAAAACTCCCATCGAGAAAAAAAACCTCAGGAGAACCCAGGCCCAACCAGGGGATTCCAGTTCCCCTCTGGCAAAAGCTGCTGCCTCTGCACAAGCTCAACAGTGCTTGCACAACAAGGCTAAATAAAAATAAAAAATGATAGATTTAAGATTATCATTCACAATCTAATAACATTTGAAATGTTGTAGGAAAATCAAAGTTGTGGCGTCCTTTATCCAGCTCTATCCTCTTAGCTCTTGTCAGGTCACCGCTTCCCATTCTCAGCTCTACCATCGGGTCTGGGCATGAACTGCATCCTGCGGTAAGCTTGGAACAAAGAGACAAGACTGGCTGAGAGTAGAGTACTGTTCTGCACTCTTTGATGCAACAAGTACATCATTTGTTGTTGGATGTGTTTCTGGTTCCGGTTGATCTAAATAATGCAGCCTAAATACTCTGAGGATTAATATTATGGAGGAGTATTGTATGCAAGATTAAAAAGATGAGTCTTTAGTCTAGATTTAAACTGACAGAGTGTGTCTGCCTCCCGGACCGTGCAGGGAAGAATATTCCAAAGTTTAGGCGCTAGATACGAAAAGGATCTACCACCTGCACTTGATTTTGAAATTCTAGGTATTACCAACTGACAGACTACACTTAAGATCGCAGGATATCAACGTCACACCAAGCCTCCGACAACTCTTTCATACTTGTGTTCCCTTGAAAAGTGTTCCCTTGAAAGTAATTACTCTGTGAATGAATCCGCATCTACGTTTGAACAGATCTGTGCCCATGTTGCATTATTTGTGAGCTTAATATGCGCGATGACGTCTAACATAAAGTACAACACATTTCGTTACTTTGAACTCATCCTTGTGTTGTCCGTTTTATGTATTTAACACAAAATCAACAAAGAAACGACTCATTATGTGTTAAGAAATACAAACAATGTGTTAAAGTTGTACTACACAAAAATGTGTTATTTAACATTTAAAGCACACAGCCCTTTTATGTAGTTTTTTTGAGAAGTGATTTTCTATAAGAAAAATTTAAACCTAAACAAATTAAGAAAGGCAGTGTGGTGAAGTTCAGGACTAAACTTGGATCTCAAGATCTGCTGGCAGATGGAAGTAACTCCCTGAGAGCCTCTAACCAGCTACAAATAGCACCGGTCGCACACATATACTCACAGACACAAATCACTCCATCACTTTGACACACCACTCTCTTTACAAGTGTGAACAATTTTTAAGGAGGCTAAAATTAGTTTGCAAAGCCTTCTGAAGCACATGAGCGCACTACAGCACACACACAGGACAAACAGGTGAGAAAAGAGTAAAAGAGGACATTCTCTTGCTTACATTTTCCCATGATG
The DNA here is from genome assembly GCA_008369825.1 of Triplophysa tibetana. Classification (NCBI taxonomy): domain Eukaryota; kingdom Metazoa; phylum Chordata; class Actinopteri; order Cypriniformes; family Nemacheilidae; genus Triplophysa; species Triplophysa tibetana. The sequence goes on along the minus strand of CM017914.1, from coordinate 17,950,893 downwards.
ATCTGTGGCTGTCACAGGCCTCACACACTCACTGAGATCCCTGCTGAGAAACGTCCAATCAGAGGAAAGATCCACCCCTCAGGAGCCGGCGGGGCACATCACATCTCAGAGGCAGAAAGTGGCACGACACTTACATACCAGACACTGACCTGTGTGTGTGTGCGTGACCTTGTTTTGATATCCCAGTGGGGACCAAAACCTGAATGCACACCGACACTTGGGGACCAAATTTGACCTAAAAAGCTTATGAATCATACAGAACAATATATATTTTTTTTTTAAAAAGTTTTCTTTGATCTTAGGTTTAAGGGTTGGGAATAAAATGTACAGTATAAAAATCATTACGCCTATGGACTGTCCCTACGGAGATAATAAACCAGACGTGTGTGTGTGTCCATGTGTATGTGAATTGGCTTTGTTGGATATGTATAGGGTGACCATATTTCAGCTTTCAAAAAAGAGGACAGTCAGTGGGGGCAGGAGGCAGATGGACACCCACAGCGGGTGGAAAGATCAAGATGGGTGTAAATACTTGACAAATGCGTTAACAACCATGAAACTGTTACTGAACTTTAATACATAAAGAAATACATCCTTTCCATTCAACTTTTGGCCTTCAGCAATAGAATAATAACAAACAAATAAAAAAGTTTAGCATTTAAATAACAACTTTTAAAAAAACAATTTCTTTTCAAGGCCATAGGTTAAAATAAAAATCACTTGCCATTAAAAAAAATGGGCATCGTCAACGCTATTCAGGTGCCATGTGCTACCCACTGAAAAGCAAGCTGCTCCTCTCGCTATTGGTTGTTGCCGTGGTTCTGAGGGAATGAGATGCACTTTGTTTACGTACGTACATTACCGACCAATGGTGGCGAGCAAGAAAGGGTTGCTTTGCAAAAATTATTTGCATGCAATGAATGACGACTTTAGAACGTTAAACCCGAATCCCGGACATTTTAGGAAATCCCGTCCGGACGCAGTTTTTTGTCGCAAAAAGAGGACATGTCCGGGAAAAAGAGGACGTATGGTCACCCTAGATATGTACATCTACAGAATGACAGCTAGTATGCTACCGTTATAAAAAGACGAAAGCACAAAGTCTGTTTGTTGTGCTGACCTATAATAATAAAAAAGACAAAAATCTTTCATGATTTTTTTACGCTATTTCTTATAAATAGTTTCACTACAAATATTATTCTTAAATCTGAATTTATTTAGTTGAGAAGCAAAATGACTCAAGAATATAAGTTTTGTTTTATTACTCAAGTTTATTGGCCATAAGAAAAATAAACAACGTATTTTCTTTATTTTAAAAATAAATTATTCTTTGTTATTATCATTTATTTTTTAAAGATATTGTTTGGGCTCTATTGAGCGTCAAGCCAAGTTTTATAAATAAAGTTTATCTCTTAAGTAATTTCGCTTCTCAAGCAGGCTACTGTAAATGTTAGAATGTTTTGACATTACAAAACAAAAATATAGAACAATTAAATAATTTTTTTGCAATACAAAACAATACGAAAAATTGTTCGTAACAACTAAATAAAAAAAACACAAACTTCTTAACTGTCAGAAAAATCGAACAATGTATAATATTACAATACAGTGCTTAATATCTCTTTTGCACAAAGCTGTTCTTCTATTGATTTCAGGGTGAAATTAGATTCACCTTAAGAGCAAGAGAAGTGTGTGTGTGTGTGTGTATGTTCGTGTGGGTCTGTGTCAATCAGAGGGTGTTTAGCACTGTTATCTGCCTGTCATTACGACTCCGCGGGTGTGAAAATCTATCGGCCATCAGATCCCTGCTGCTGTCAGCTCTGATCTCACTGCTGTCTCTCTCTACAGTATCTCTCTACCTGTCGACAGACTCACCTCAACATCAACTTTAACCCCACCTGTCTCTCTCCTCACCCTCTCTGTGCACTGAGCAATGACAAACTTTATAAACGCTCTTTCTATTTATTTTATGATCGGCCTGCCGATAAACATGTAATTATTTGACAATGCTGAAAAGTCAGGGAAAAACAGAAAAAGAGAAATAATGTGACCGGGGCTAGTTGTCACACATTTCACTCAAATGGAACATTTAAATGTTTCTTATCAATAAAAAAGTAAACATATAAGTTAGATAAAAATATCTAAAAATAGTCAATTGTACACATATTGACTACAATATGAGATAAGTTGTCACATTTGTAAACGGTCATTTTGCAACATCACTCAAATGCAACATCATAAAAATCTCATTCAAATAGATGCTAAACGATTTCAACTCTTTCCCCAAAACACACAAGACGTCCAAGCACCCAAGCGCTTCTACAAAATTCTACATTTCTTTTAGTTGTGCTGTCACTGGGACGAGTGTTATTTCAGTGAAATCTGTCAGGTACGGGCATGTTATGTGTGACATTCAAAAAATAAATAAATTGCAGTGCTTTGGAAGCAGTCAGCTATGAAAGAGCAATAAATGGTCCTCTGGGGCGACTTACACACAATATCACACTTAGTCACTGAATTATACTGTACAAGACAAAACCATCACACACACAGACGACACAGATGATTAACACAACGATGGTGTGAATAGAGAGAACATACAAAACAGAGGACTTCTATTAGAGAAGAAAAAATGATCTTAAGGACTAAACCTGAGAGAGACAGACGGACAGACAGAGAGAGATTCTCTGAACAAAATCTCCACGTGGGAGGACAAGAATCCTACATGTCCAGAAGCTAAAACAGCACAAAAGAAAAAGGAGTGTGTGTGTGTGTGTGTGAGAGAGAGAGAGAGAGAGAGAGATACTAAGTAAAGTGTTTATCCCTATTACTATTGCTCATACGTTCATCACTTGTTCGTTCAGTAACTCAATTGATCACTCACTCACTCACTTATTCTCTTGTTCATTCACTCACTCGCTTGTTCAGTTTCTTATTCACATCCTTGCTCACTCACACAAACTCTCCCTCACATGCCCCCTCACTCCCTCCCTTCACTCGCTCACTCACTTATTCACTGCATGCTCTCTCTCACTCATTCATTCACTCACTCACTTGGTGCCCTTTCTCAAGTCAAATGACCCGCGGTGCGCGTTCAAGTAAGGCGTCGGGTGGACATACTTCAACATTTTTCTCTGCGCACGAACTGCGTATCATAAGAGAAAGCGGCTCGATTTCGCTGTTTTAGACTCGGAATGTGAATCGTTGCTAAAGTTGATCCATTTCCATCTCGATGCGTCGCTTCCTATTTGCGCGCCTGCCTCGTGTCTGCATTTAAATTAAACCAACTTGCGAAACCAATAAAAGACGCGAAATGTGAATCCCCCCTTACAGTTCAATCAATGTTGATGTCATTTTTTATTCAGCCTAATGTTGATCCAAACCCTATTTGTAAAAGTTCATGTTTCAAGTTAAAGTATAAAAATGATATATGTTAGAAAAGCACCATGAAAGCCGCCTAGAAGTTTTGAGTGATTATTCTTGAACATTTATCTCTTTGTGATACTTCAAAAACAGTTTGACACAATATGACGGTGAGTAAACAATGACAGAATCGTGTTTGGTGAAATTTAACCTGTTACACTCCGAAACTTCACAGTAGCATCTATTTTTCCATCTCTCAGAAGCATTTTTGGAAACTCTGATGATGTTCAAAGCTGAGCTCTGGATCACCATGGAGACCCCGTCTCTCTCTCTCTCTCTCTCTCTCTCTCTCTCTCTCTCTCTCTCTCTCTAGGAATTACCTAAAATGCTTCAAACCCTTGACAGTGTGCCAATCACCATGGATACTTCAAGTGTTCAGAACCTGCCCACCGGACACACGCACATATAGTTTTAATGAAAAGTGACATCTTCACAGTTTTGTTGGTAAAAACGGAACAGCTGAGGTTTGTAATGTCAATGTTTCTGCCAGTGCGAGCTAAAATTAGTCTGTATTTCTCTCTTCTGTCTGTAGAGAACAAAAATAACATGGCTAACACTTCAAAGCTTGAGTGAAAGCAAGCAGTGGTGAAAAAGCCTAGAAGATGATTTCAGAGAGTTTTATTTGCGTATTTTATAGGGATTTGCAGAAAACCATACACACCAAATATTAAGAATTTAACTGAAAATTCAATCCTTAAAAAACCCTACAAACTGTAGAGCATTTTGTACGAGCCACAGATTTGCCTTCGAGAACAAATTGCAGTTATTATTCCTAAATTATGAAGCTCATAATGTTTTTCTCCATTAACAACTACAGTGGATGAAATAAAGTCAATATCATGATGTTTGCTGCTCCCTGGACCAAAAAGCACCCCAAATGATCCCATAAGAAGAAAAAGTGAACAAACCTCTAGATTATATCTCCTTACATCAACAAGATTAAATGGAGAGCAAGTGTCTTAGATGTTTCTCCTGCAAAAGAACCAGACATCTCTCAAATGTGTTTGTCACTAGAGTTTCAGAAGAGATGTCATCAATGTCTCAAACTGAGCTCAGATTTGTCAAGTCTGCAATCAAAAGTCAATATTATTGAAAATCTCAAACATTTCTCATCAAATATACCAGATTATTTTACCTCTAACATATGCATTCATTTTACACCTCCATACTCTTCACGCTCTCGTTTATTTCTGGTTTTATTTCTACTTTTAGGAGAAACTTCAGAGACTTAGTTGATACTTAAATGAGGCACCACTGAGAACGTCACCAAATCTCATACGCTATGAAACTAGCATTTTCAATTTATGTAAATTACATTTGAACAATTGTATGGAGAAATTACACATTCATGACCTCATTCACAAGTGTGTTAATACAGCTACACAACAGACACACAAGCAAAAGCCTTTTAAATAAGAGATACTATAGATGGAGAAAGTGAGCCTCTCTCTGCGTGTGTGTGTGTGTCCATATGATCACATAAGAGCATCAAGTGACAAAACGCTGGAACACTTGTACCGTAGGAGGGAGAGAAAGAGAGGGAGGGTTGAGAGAGGGAGACAAAGAGAAAAAGAGAGAGGAGGAGAGAGAGCCGGCGAGAGTAAAGTGCAGTGCTGATAGATCTGATGGCAAAATTGAAGCAAGCAGGTGCATGAGAGAGATCTGGCGAGTTTTTGGGAGAAAAACCGTTGTGCAGAGAAAACAGGACACTCATTCGTCCATCAGAACAGGGGGAACTGGGAGACAACATGCACATCACCACGCTGAATAATCATCTCTTTATGACTTTATGTCAATTACAAGCTCATATGATCATCTTCATATAAACACAACCTCTTCACGTTCAGCAGAGGGACATTTGGAGTGTTTTCTGATTTGGAATATACATGTGCTGAAATGGGACGAGTGGATGTGAGGATATGAGTCTGACATGGACAATGTGTGTTTGTGAGGTAGAGATGGCAAAGCTCTGGAGCCCCAACCCGAGCTGCACCGGCTCTCATCAAATGCTTCAGTTTGGATAACACAACACAACGCTACGACACACACACACACACAAGAACCCACACACAAGAGGAAAGATCCTTTACAACACGCAAGGTAAGCAACTTCTCTCTAAAACTTTAGCAACGTTCTCAAGAGTGAAATGTGCTTATTTTCTCTGTATGTATGCAAGTTATAAAAGTTTATAAACATTACGACTGAAGTCCGACTTGATCAAAAACTGCATCAGTGTACAGCTACTGAATAATATGAATATGCTATACAATGACAATGAATATGAAATGATGACCTTCAAATATGATATATGTTACATTTCCTTAAATATAGGGCTATACTTATTAATATTCCAAATAAATAACAGGAAATATTGGATTTTCAGTAAATAAACGGTAACGGTTGTGTTGAGATGATGACCTGATTTTAATGACCCGATATGGAGCAGACAGATGTGAATATGGACCACAGAAAAGCTTCAAGAGTCCAGACTGAGAGTCCTATAGAAGCGCTAAGCAATGTTCTGAACAAAACAAAAATTGTGAGTTCAAATAAACAAGATGATAAACCTCACATCCAAAGTTTGTCTATCGATTTCTGTTGACATCTGCCTCGTAAATAAAAGTACATTATACTAAACACACTACAGCTGTAATCCTAAAAAATAGATCCAAAGCAGAGTAAACACACACACAAATACACACACAGGGCTAATGACCACAAACCACAAAAACTCTCCAAAAGTGCCCAAAATACCAGGAGGTGTTAATGTTGTGTGTTACCCTACAGAAGAGGTGGAGGCCTCCTCTGACCCCTGCTGGATCAAATCTGCTTAACTTTTTTCTTAAATTCAGATTCACACCTCTGAAGGGAAAACTTGTGTGAACAGGTTTCACCCTGGATTAAAGCTTGTGTATAGTCATGGACAGTAGTTTCACACATTTATAGGGATAGTTCACCCAAAAATGAAAATTCTGTCATTTGTTACTTACTCTCTAGTTGTTCCAGATTTATACATTTCTTTGTTTGGTTGAACACATGGAAAGATATTTGGGCGAATGCTTGTAACCAAGCAGTTCTTGGACGCCATTGACATTTAGTCATTTAGCAGACGCTTTTATCCAAAGCGACTTACAAGTTGGGTAAACAATGGAAGCAATTGGGTCAAACATTAGGACAACAAAGGCATAAGTGCAATAAGAACATGTCTCACAAAGCCAACTACAAAGCAAAGTTTAGTTTATCTAAGCTTAAACAGCATGCTTTTTTAATGTTTTTATATATATTGTATATGGTAGTCAAAAGCGCCCGAGAACTGTTTACTGTTCTACATTCTGTAAAATATATTCTTTGTGTCCAACAGAACAAAAAAATAATAAAGTCATTTTTTCTACAATGGGAGTCAATGGGGTCCAAAAACTGTTTAGTTATAAGCATTCCTCCAAATTTATCTTTTGGTGTTCATTAGAAATAAAACACTCATACAGAATTGGAACAACTCGAAGGTGAGTAAATGATGACAGATTTTGTATTTTTGGTTGAAGTATCCCTTTAAAACTAACTTGAAGCATTAACATGCTGTTTGTACTCTACTCAAAGACTTCACGTGTTAGCTAGCAGTTGCTCAAACTAACATGCTAAATACAGCTTATTGTGGCAGGTGAAAGAAGACATTTCCAATGTGATTGTAGATTTGATATTATGCATGCTTGGAATATTCTTGAGAACTTCTGCGATAATATGGAAGACTTCTGATGAACTGTCACTCATTCGTGTGGTGTTTTTTTCTATAATATCAAGTAGTTTTAAGAACATAAACAGTGTATTATTAAGTTTATAACCAGAATATAGTCTGTTAAATTCATGCAGTAATATTACTAAATTATAAGTAAACTGCAGGAGCAAAATTAGTTTTTCTGAGTGAACCATTAGTCAGTCAAATAAAGGCCTTTTTAGGCCTTTTGACATTAGATTGAACTAAATGATCAATGTTATAATATAACCAGATCTGAAATACTGATCATTCATCTTTTCATATATTAAGATCTTAAAGACCAGAAAAAATGCAAGCAAATCAATATGTGTGAGGTCAAACTTTATGATCAGATGATGACAATTCTGTGTCTCACCTGCAGAGTCAGATAATTAAAGAAAAGCTATTCAATACAGCTTATTATTCAATAATTCATTGACCACAAGGCAGCTGATTAAAAGCTGACAAGAATGAATTCAAGCAGAGCAAATAGCGGTTTATTAACACTGTCAATAAAGATATACTGACGAAACACACTGGTGGCAGCTCATGATGTCTATTCAAAACTGGTTTACTGATTATAAAAAGATCTGTTCTGTTCTTATACAACTGCTCTACTGAATCAATGGCTTGATAAAGCGTGACATGAATATTATAGTCTGGCATAATTTGATACTGTGAGATAGTTTATGAGTTCTTCTGTGAAGGAGGGAATTCAACAACCGTTCACTGATGTACACTAATGTAGTCAGGTTCACATGAATTAATTAGTGTTGTGTGAAAAAGGGACAAACCCAGCCATTGGGTTAAACTAACCCAGAAAATGGTTTATATTTGACCCAATGATGTGTTAAAACCACCCAGCCTGAGTTCATTTAAAACCAAACTCTTGGTTTGTGTATTTTCCCCTCATGAATGAATTGAGTAATGGCAAAAATAATGACTTACTTCAAGAAAAGACTGAGATTATTTTCACTATATTGTGGCAGTGCAGGATGATTTCATCAGATTTTGTTACCTAATGCAAAATTACAGACTATTTGAGACTAAAGGCTTTATAAACTTTCTGAGATATCACAACAGTCATGAAATGATGTAAGACAATACAATACTGTTCACATGAGTGTGCGCGCGTGCGTGTGTGTGTGTGTAGATCAGGTATCATTTTAGTTTTGCCTCCCCCTCACCTGCAGACAGCACAGAGGACGATTCAGTCTGTGTTTTTATGTAATAATGAGCTCAAGTATCACATCCAACAAGTGGGACATTCATGGAATCAAGCTACAAAACCGTTTCTTCTCACAGAAATCTGTCAGTAAATATGATAATGCGCAAATCAAAGTCAATAATGGTATGATAGCATTCATGATCTAATATTCTAAAACATGGGTCTTAAACTGGGGACAAGGGGTCTGTTAATAACTGTTTACTCACAGGCAACTTTTTGTTCAACAAAGTGCAAAGAATGGGTACAGAAATATTAAACCCGATGTTCTCTTTAAGCTGCGCATGTGCGCGACCGCGCGGACTCACTGAAGCTCCCGCACATTGCGATTTTAACCTGCGAGCAAAAACATCCATTCAGGCAGCAGAAGCGATGAAACATCTGCATCATAATAACCGTTAGGGCCTAAATCAAATAAGTAGGCCTACCTACAGGGGCGTAGCAAACTTTTCAAAAGTGCGGGGGTGGATGTGGTTTGTTTGTTAACAATAAAAACGATAAATACAATAAGAGAAGGGTACAAAAGGTACAAGATATAAAAAGCTTCCCATTTAAATGAGTGATACTATAAAAGTATAAAAAGTAGACAAACTGTTCAGCAATCTTTTTTAACAGAGTTTAGCTAGCTCCTAAACAATATCCCAATTAGCAATTAGCATTGGTCTAAATAACGAAATATAATACAGAAAACGCTCGACATGTCAACAAAACATGAACAGAACATCTTCCCAAAAACATATTAAGCTTATTTTAAAACCTCGAAACATAAACACTCATTCAAAGTAACTGGAAAAGGATATGTAAATAACACTAAATTCCCGCCTCCTCAGCTCGAGCGGGACTTAAGGGAGAACAGCCAATCATCAGCCGGTCACACTCAAAGGCGGAGTCATGTTTGAGAGGGAGGGGAGAGGAGGCAGCCGCAGCAAGGAGCGACTGCTGTAAATTGCTGGTTATACTCGACGCATCTGCAGGGGGGCGCGCCAAACATGACGTCATCGCGAAATTCGCTTTGAGTGAGCGAGACCTCATTTCGCGTGGCGGTGTGCACGGCATATTTTGTTACTCGTTTGTGCAAAACTGCGGTAAAACTGCTGAAAAAGTGCGGGTGTTGAACCCTCTCACCGGGAAAAGTGTGCCGCCACGGGTGCGACCCCCCTGCTTACCTATGAATTTCTTTCAAGACCAAAATCAGTGCATTCTCTGTATCCCTTCCGTCAAATTCAGAGTAGGCTATACGCATGATGAAAGGAGTTGGGTCCAAATAAAGTGCTTTCTCATATGTTTCTGAACTTCGGTTCAAATTTGATACAGCGCTGATTTGACAGGCAAATGACACCACACCTCTTCTGCATTATAAACTCTGACAAAACTATCCTCCGTGTTTAAAATCATTGAAACGCGCGTAGTGCACGTCAAACAAGTTGCCCCACAAAATAACGCGGACTCGTTACGTTGTTCTCTTTAGTCTGATATGATGCTCTGCAGAAAAAAACTCATGAATTGACAATGAAAGGAGAACGGAGCAAAAAAAGAATGAAACTTCATTAAAGATCCTGCGTGACAGAAAGACAGAATGCAAAACATCTGTATGATTTCTTTCGCATCCAGAGACAAGCTCTCCCTCCTCTAGAACAGTCTTTGTGCCATTGACTAGGGTCAGTCATTTCATTAAATACTTGATAAAAAAGTTCAGGATAAGTAAATGTTAAACTGTCTAAAAATGTCTAAAATGAAAATGTATGATGCAACAAATCCCTTAAAATAATCAAACAATCTATATTAACAATAAAAATTATACACAGAAAAGTATGTGTGTGCAACAATAACATGCATAATAGTGCTGATGTAATGTCTTAGCAAAATATTACTGTGACAATAAGGGTTGTTTTTATTTAAAGAGCTTGGTTTACACATTTAGTATAAGGGGGTCCCTGCTCCATGCATCTATCATCTGCGGGGTCCTTGCCCCGGAAAATGTTGAAGACCCCTTTTCTAAAATATTCACATACTGACACTTATTTTTACAGAAAATGTAAAAATCCAACATTAAATAAAGCTAAGATTATAACGTCTGATTATCCATATAGATAACACTGCTCTACATCATATGTAAGACTTGCTAGCCACGTATTCTACACTATTTATTCAACAGTGAGTTTTGTACTAAAGTACTAATGCGACCGCCGGCCCAAACCCGCAAACCACACCATAATACCCTTGAGAAAATGTACAGCGGTTTTATTATGGCAAAAAATGTAGTAAGTATGTTTTTTTAAGATCACATTACAAATAAATTACAATAACATTGTATCAAAACTGTGTTTAATTAATGGTCGCAGATTTGTACCGATATACCGATGTGTTAATTTTTTGCCATCCATCCATTTTCTACCGCTTATCCGGGGCCGGGTCGCGGGGGCAGCAATCTAAGCAGGGATGCCCAGACTTCCCTCTCCCTAGACACTTCCTCCAGCTCTTCCGGGGGGACACCGAGGCATTCCCAGGCCAGCCGGGAGACATAGTCCCTCCAGCGTGTTCTAGGTCTTCCTCGAGGTCTTCTCCCGGTGGGACATGCCCGGAACACCCTCCCAGGAAGGCGTCCAGGGGGCATCCGGAAAAGATGCCCAAGCCACCTCAGCTGGCCCCTCTCGATGTGGAGGAGCAGCGGATCTACTCTGAGCTCCTCCCGAGTGACCGAGCTTCTCACCCTATCTCTAAGGGATCGCCCAGCCACCCTGCGGAGAAAGCTCATTTCGGCCGCCTGTATCCGGGATCTTGTCCTTTCGGTCATGACCCACAGCTCATGACCATAGGTGAGGGTAGGAACGTAGATTGACCGGTAAATCGAGAGCTTCGCCTTGCGGCTCAGCTCCTTCTTCACCACGACAGACCGGTACAGCGACCACATCACTGCAGAAGCTGCACCGATCCGTCTGTCAATCTCCCGTTCCATCCTTCCGTCACTCGTGAACAAGACCCCCAGATACTTGAACTCCTCCACTTGAGGCAGGGACTCTCCACCTACCTGAAGTGGGCAAGCCACCCTTTTCCGACTGAGAATCATGGCCTAAGATTTGGAGGTGCTGATTCTCATACCAGCCGCTTCACACTCGGCTGCAAACCGTCCCAGTGCATGCTGAAGGTCCTGGTCTGATGGAGCCAGCATGACGACATCATCCGCAAAGAGCCGAGATGAAATCATGTGGTCCCCAAACCCGACGCCCTCCGGCCCCTGGCTGCGCCTAGAAATTCTGTCCATAAAAATTATGAACAGAACCGGCGACAAAGGGCAGCCCTGCCGGAGTCCAACATGCACCGGAAGCAAGTCTGACTTACTGCCGGCAATGCGAACCAAGCTCCTGCTCCGATCGTACAGGGATCGGATAGCCCTTAGCAAAGGGTCCCGATGACTCATTTTTTGCCGATGACTCATAATTCTTAACCATTGTAGGCCGATAACCGATATATTGGCAGATATAAAGACTCTAGATATTAATGTAAAATTTCCTAAGACTGCAATATAGGCCAAAAGGTGGACAACTGCTTTTAAAGCTAGTTAACGATTCTTTAACCTTTAAACTTTTCTTGTTTATTTTTTATTTAATAAACAAATTATAGATGTTCTTCTAGAGCAACCCAGAAAAATGTTCTTAATAGCCACAAGTCTTACTGGTCTCAAGACAAAGCACTCATACAGCAGTCTGATTCAAACAATATGCATTTGTTCCTATAATTTACACATTCATAAATACTGTCTCTACATACTGTACCTATATCAACAATGTTTTGCTAATAACAGTAAATGACTGATCACGACAGAAAGACAGTGCTGTACAGTATTTTAACTGTGATTAGTGAGCAGCTGAAGAAGTTAAACCAGAGAAAATGATTTATGATTTATCGGCTATAATATATCGGCCTAAATTTGATTACCGGCCGATAACGATAACACCAAAAATGACCATTTATTGGCCGATAGTGATATGGCTGATGATTTATTGTGCATACCTAGTTTTACAAGTAACCATAACTTCTTGGTTGAATTTGTATCAAACCATGGTTGATTTCTGAAAGGGCATGCTAAAAACCAGAACAGCACACCTGTGTAACACCGTATAAGAAAATGTATAGACTTATCAATGCATCTTTTTTGAAGAAGAAGAACTGCTGGAAAGAGGCTTTAACTTTCGTGTCAAACACGAATGACGTTTTTCTATATCACGTGTGTGTGATTTGCATAAGCAGGCCGGACAAATAAAGCATGAAAGCTCTCTGAGCCCTCAGCGTTTATATTTAGATTTCAGGCCAAAGGGGTACCTTCTAAGTTTCTGTAGATCAGTTCTGTGTCTCTCTCGCCCAATTTTAGATTTGCAGCAAGCATACGTGCTCCATAACCTTATTTTTTTCTATTTCCAATGTTCATTATTCTTTCACATTTCATTTCTCCAGCTAAATCCCAGCCGTCTCCTCTCAACCCATTTAGGGTCTCTGGAGAGTTTTGGGAATGCACCCATGGTCAATGCCTCATACACACACGGGTCTCCTGAGTGTTGCATTAATGTGTTAAAAACTCAAGCATCTGCTCACAACACACACACACACACACACACACACACACACACACAGACTCGCTCTTAACATTCTCTTTAAGTCAGTTGAATTTGGGGCAAATGTTTCGGAGGGTGAGATTCATCTCCCTTGAGGTGTGACTGTGGTTGTTCATCTGTCTATGTGTGATACGATAACCAGAACATCTCTGTATGCCGCAGCTTAAACACAGCTCGGATCAATAATGTAGAAGCCCAGAACAAAAGTCCATATATTAGATAGCTGCACTACAATGCCTGGCCTTATATCATGAAAAAACTAAATTTGGATTCTGGCAATACTTTATATTCCTTTTTTATATTGATTCTAAAACACTCATTCACAATGCTATGAATTTAAACAATTATCATTTTATGAGCATTTCAGCATAAAAACAAAAAAGCAGAAGTAATTCAATGTGTTGACAAAATATTTATATGCTCTACTTGTAAGTAGCTTTGGATACAAGCGTCTGCCAAATAAATTAATGTAAATGTAAATATTTTATTGGTTTAAGCTCAAAACCAGGAAAGGCGCAAAGCTAGAGCGACTTTATGCTCTCTTCTAAAATAGTAGTTGCCAAACTGAGGCATGTAGGATGATGGTACACATTTTTACAAAATAAGAGTCCACCCTGCATAACAAAAAACATTCATTCTAACAGTTTCCTTGATTAAAAACATTATATCCTACAGATGTTTACTATTAAAAGTATTACAAAATTTCGTAGTGTCATGTTTTGTCATGTGTCTAATAGGATTTATTGATGCTCTGTTGGTGTCCATAGCATCCCAGCACATTACTAGTAGAGAACCACAAAGACCATTATAATTTATATTAAAACCAATAAAACTTTTTTTGTTTAAAATTTTTGTTAAATATCGTTCAAAAAAGTAAAAAATGCCCCTCTAGTGTACAAAGAGCGCAATTATGTCAATAAAACGTAAGTTATACAATACATAAATCATGAGAGCCTTACCGATGTGAAAACATTGAAGATAAAACACGCATCTCGATCCCACACTGTTAAAAAGAGAGTTTTTATTTCTTTATTTGCATGAACCAGCCGAAAATTCGAACTTTTTCGACTCCCTCGAGCGCCGTGAACGCCGCCCTAATGAACACAGTTCGCCTCGGCTTCCGTAGAAATGAAACTTTGAGGGCCGGAAAAAACCGGTAAAGACATTATTGTGATGACGATCTTTTAGCTTTGTGAAAGTTGTCATGAGTAATAAATACGGACACAGAATGTGTGTAAAAACATTCAAACGTCGCAAAGTTATTATGAAGGTCACTTCACAAGCACCATTATTAATTAGTGAATATTTTATTTTATTATGAAATAACCTGTGTAATAAAAAAGTTGCATGGTTTCAATATTATTATACATAATATGCTATATAGTATTTTATTATTGTGACTGCAGACGAAACGATGTTAATTTGGCCAAATCTGTGTGTGCTTTTAATTTATGGTTATTGAAATATTGGAATCTCTGCATTACAGCGCTCATGCCTGCACTTGTTGTGAGGAGCCTGTCTTTTTGTATCTTGTGTGTAATACTACGTGAGCCATAACTATTATAGTCTTGAACAAAGTTCTTAACCTCATCTTACTGTAGAAGGATTGTTTTTGTAAGAAGTATAGGCCTACTGCAAATGGCTTTGGATAAAAGCATCACGATTACTTGCTGTTATGTAAGAACATTTTGTTGTACGCAGAGCCTCTTAAATGTCATCCTTCAGCTGATATTAACACGCTGCACTGATGTTTCCTCTTTCCTCAAACCACGCTACAGGTGAACCCTCCTGGATAAACTGAAAGAGGGGAAACTCTGAACTTCAGCCCAAAGAGAAAGGGAACCGCAGATCCTCAGGAGGATGAGCGTGGCTCGGATTGGTCGTTACAGCATCGTGTCGACGGAGGAAGACGCCCTGCGTTTGACCACCATGCAGGGCGTGGGAATGAACGGCTACGGGAACGGCAAGATCCACACGCGGCGGAAAAGCCGCAACCGCTTTGTGAAGAAAAATGGACAGTGCAATGTGCATTTCACTAACATGGACGAGAAATCCCAGCGTTACCTGGCCGACATTTTTACCACCTGCGTGGACATCCGCTGGCGCTACATGCTAGTGGTGTTCACGCTCGTCTTCGTGGTATCCTGGTTGGCGTTCGGCTTGGCGTTTTGGGTCATCGCGCTTCTCCACGGCGACCTCGACAACCCGGCGGGCGACGACAACTTCACCCCGTGCGTACTGCAGGTGAACGGCTTCATCGCCGCCTTCCTCTTTTCCATTGAGACACAGACGACCATCGGTTACGGTTTCCGCTGCGTGACGGAGGAGTGCCCCCTGGCCGTGTTCCTCGTCGTCTTCCAGTCCATTGTGGGGAGCATCATCGACTGTTTCATGATTGGCGCGATCATGGCCAAAATGGCGAGGCCCAAGAAGCGGGCCCAGACTCTGCTGTTCTCGCACAACGCCATTATCGCCATGAGGGACGGCAAACTGTGCCTGATGTGGCGGGTGGGCAACCTTCGAAAGAGTCACATCGTGGAGGCGCACGTCCGGGCCCAGCTCATCAAGCCGCGCGTCACGACCGAAGGCGAGTACATCCCGCTCGACCAGATGGATATAAACGTGGGCTTCGATAAAGGACTGGACCGCATCTTCCTGGTGTCGCCCGTTACCATCCTCCATCAGATCGACGAGGAGAGCCCGCTGTTCGGCATCGGGAAGCAGGACCTGGAAACGGCGGACTTCGAGATCCTAGTGATCCTGGAGGGCATGGTGGAGGCCACGGCCATGACGGCGCAGGCCCGCAGTTCTTACCTGGCCAGCGAGATCTTGTGGGGACATCGCTTCGAGCCGGTGCTGTTCGAAGAGAAGAACCAATACAAGGTAGACTACTCGCACTTTCACAAGACCTACGAGGTGCCGTCCACGCCCTGCTACAGTGCCAAGGACATGATGGAAAACAAATACCTGGTCATGCCTGCCGCCAACTCTTTCTGCTACGAGAACGAGCTGGCCATCCTGAGCCACGAAGAAGAAGAGGACGAGGCTCTGGAGAGGATGAAGCCTGAGCGGGCCGTGAGCCTCAGCCCGGAGAGAACGCCCAGACACGACTTTGATCGATTGCAGAACCCGCGCTGCGCAGACCAACGCTCGTACCGCCGCGAGTCAGAGATATAAACCTACTCATCAAACTTTCTTCCTGGAGATATTGGAGTTTCAAACATGCAGAACAATGCAATGTGCCATACAGAGAGAGAGAGTGAGAGAGAGAGAATGTATGAAAGGACGAGAGGGTCTTTTTATCCTGCACGGTAAACTTGAAGCTGTTCCTCGTTTCCTCGTGAAACTAGTTTAGCTGTTGAACTCGTAATGTGTAAATAATCTTTCTGCGTAGATATGTGCTTTTGTGTGCGGTAGAACCTTCTAGCGAGAGAACAAAGTGTTTAGAACGACAAAGAAATTAGTCTTTTTATTTTTGCATTCAATGCGAGCACAAATGACGGGGCAGACTGTCCCGCGAGACACACACACTGATCAGTGACACATGATAAATTCCACTTTAAAACTGCACTATATAGACAGACCAAGCGAACAATGTGACCAGTTGAGTGTGAATGAGTGTGTGTGTGTGTGTATGTGTGTGTGTGTTTTGTGCAGCTGAGCACAATGCCTCATGTTAGACGCACAAGAAGCTTGAACACAGGCATCCCTAGCCCACAACAACATGCCTATCTGATACATAGATATATTTGCATAAAAATGTAGATTATTTATATTTAGTAAGATAATGTAGAAGTTTGCACCACCTAACTGAGAAGAACGCTTCGATTTTATTCAGCTAATATTTCAGCTGTTGTCCCTGAGATTCAATCTCTGTGTCAATCCAGACACAATCTTCCTCCTTCAGCAACAGATTCTGAATGTGATTCAACATGCCAACGCATTCTCTTTAAACCGTGATTTATGACTAACTTGAAATGCAAAGCATGAGATATAGTCTGTTGATCTATGCATATGGTCGGCTTTAACGTTTATTCATCTCTTATTCTCCTCTCTTATAAACAACACGTGTGACATGTTCTCAGGTACCACAGAAAAACATTTCAAATCAAAACTCGACAAATGCACCTGCAATGAAAGTTTACAGATTGAAGCATTGCAACATTATAACCTGTGTTGGGTAATTTTCTCTGAAATAGTACTTTAATACTAGTTACTAATTACACATTCAATAGTTTGATTAGATTACTGTACAAATGACTCTCTCCAAAAAGTATTTAGACACTTATAACTAATGACTTTCTATATCCTAAATCAACCTTGATTAGTTGAGTGATTCAAGGATGGACATGAAACGACTTATTTATTTTATTAAAATAAATAATATTTAACTGGATAAATTACTCTTATTTACTGAGCAAAGTATAACCAATGTGAGAATTATACATTAAAGAACGGATTTTAAAGATGGACTTAAAATTTTGATGTAAATTTCACTTTTGCACACTTATATATTACACACAGTATTTAGTTTAATTACATCAAAAGTAACTGGGATTAAATTACAAAAAAATAAGAGTTATCCCCTGCTTTACTTTTTCAAGGGGAAAGTAATTAAATTACAGTAACTAATATCTTAGTGACTAGTTACACCCAACACCGGTTATAACATTGATTTGCACACGTTTTTATTTTAATGCAATCTTAGTTTCATGTTTTTTAACTGCTGTCATGAACACATAAAGTGACCAGGTCCTTTTTACACAATATTTGTGAGGAAGAGACGAAACCACCCACAGAAACGAGAGTCCTGACTCACTCTGGTTAACAAGTTCATCCACCTAAAATAAACGTCACCCTCCAGAAAGCTTTGCTCTGTGCCCTTCCATTGCAAATAAAATCTAGTAAACAACATTTTGTTCAGGATTCTATTCAGAAATTTAACCTATTCGATGTTTAACGCAGAATATTCAGCTGGAATCCACAGTTCACAGTATCAGTTCTCACAAACTCCTTCATTACATTTATGTGTGTTCATGTTTATCTGTTTGTTTGTATGTGTATGTATGTATTGGACTGTGTGTAACTGTTTGACCATCTGAAGACACATTCATGAAGCAATAATCAAAAAGTCAATGCAATATGTGAAGTGTGATCACTGAAAAACATATTTTCATTTTACCGCTTTTAAAATGAAGCAATGACAGAGAACTTCTCATCTTTACTGTCAGATGTTTCGTGGAAAGAACAGAAAAGATCAAACTGATGTAATTCCAAAGTCTTTTATATGAGATTGTAATGCTGTGCACCTGTCAACACATCCACTGCTTCCCTCTAATATAAAATACAGGTGTACAGTACACTCTTAAAAAAAAGGTGCTTCAAAATGAGGCCATAGAAGAACCTGTTGATTACATGAAGAACCTTTAACATCTGAAGAACCTTTCTGTTTCAAAGAAGGTTCTTTCTTGCGAAAAAAGGCTCTTCAGATTATAAAAAGGTAAGAAATAAATGGTCCTTTGCTGTGAAGAACCTTTTAAGTACAGTCTTAAATATAAAGATGCTTAAAATGTTCTTCACAGCGATGTCATAGAAGAACCATATTTTGTTCCACGAAGAACCATTTAGTCAAAGGTTCTTTAAAGAACCATCTCTTTCTTATCTTTTATCTTTTTATAATCTGAAGAACCTTTTTCCACCACAAAGAACCTTTTGTGAAACAAAATGGTTCATTGGATGTTAAAGGTTCTTTATGGAACCATTTAGACAAAACGGTTCTTCTTTGGCATCGGAGAACCTTTCAGGTAACCACCTTTATTTTTAAGAGTGTACACTCAATGAAAACCTTTCCTACAGTATTTAGGAGCTATCACTGATCTTTATTAGAAATGAAAAGATGAAACGTCCATCCCCACTATTAAATAAAAGTTAAAACACTCTTACCTTGATCTCTGCACCAAAATAACTCAAATGAGAGAGAAGGCACTGATGGAAATGCTCATTTGAGAGTAACTGGGCAACACAGTCTCAGGGGAATTTGTGACTGAACTGTAAACTATTTATTCATGTAACCTGACACGAAGTTCCCCCTTTTTACATGTCAGGCAGCACGACTTTCAATGATATGTGTTATAAAATGCGATATCTTTCGTATGTGTAAATATATATCAAGGCAATCTGATGGGAATTCATACCTATTTTAAAAGGGGGCTTATTCGTGTGAACTCCTATTTCCTATGATCTCTTTGGTATGTTTGGACTTTACCCCTGTGACGTAAGGTTTAGGGGCGGGGTTAGGCCAGCTATTTATCCTTGTTTTGCCACATCGGGAAACCTGCGTTTCGAGCAAAATGACCCTTTGCGGCTGTGATTTAAGGGTTTGGGGTGAAGTAAGGTGTAAGTCAGCCACATCCTAAAATATGTACGACTTGTTTTGATATCAGGTTATAGATATACAAACGTAAATAAATACACACACAGTCTGTGAATTAAAAGTCATGCTGAGTGACATTTAAAAAAGGATGGGGATATGATATTCCATGAACACGCATTAATAGATTCCAAAATTCTAGCTATGCCACGACCTGCCATGAGACCGGGTTGAACTGGAAGATCACAGCTATATTGAAATGATTAGAAACCCAATGTTTTATAGCATTTCTTTTTGCCCCACATGACAAATTGTCAATGTTTTGTTGATGGTCAAATGTCTAAAGACGTTGTTTTATTTGCTGATGTTTGCTATACAGGTTGTGTCATGTTGGGACTTTAACTCATATATGAATTTAATTTGTTTCAAAGTTAATATGTATTGTTAGCCGTGTACATCAGCCTGAAAGCTGACCAAAAGTTTTCCAAAATTAAAAATAACATCAGGGCATGGAAAGTCGACAGTCTTCCGAAATACTGCACAACTCTGCCTTAATGTGGAGGAGAAAATGCATATAAAAGCACAACTAAAGTTTGCAGACTCATGGACTGTTATTAGACAGATGATGGAAATGAGCTAAAAATCCTTTCAATTCTCATCCCAAAGAATATAAGACAACAAGACGAAGAGGTTTATGACAGAGATATTTTTGTGCTGAAACATCCAAACTCCAGCAAAACCCATGATTTCAGCAAAACAGCCCATTTCTGAGATTAAACGATACAACATAAATATATATTTATAGAAAATGACAAATGTCACCGCCTACCAGAAATGATTTCTGCCAACAGGAACGACACCTGCAGCTGAAGAGAGAGATGAGTGTGGATGGATTTTAAACCAGCAGACGCCTGCTTTTCTGACTTTACTGTTATAGTTTGATTGTTAACTTACATCGTAAGGTTTTAATGCAGAAAAACTCAAACAGCATTTTTACATCACTATGAAAGTGTGCAGTATTTTAAAACAGCAAAGAAAAGTTTGTTCTTTGAATGTGTAAACCCTGACAGAGGTCAAGACCCTGATGCTACTGACCAAATAAAATAAACAAATAAATGAAGTATTGATCTGAGTGTAAATGATTTTGTTATGTGAGAATAAGTCCCAGAGGAGAAAGGGGTTAGGGTTTCATAGCTTTGAAGACTTGAGGGAATAAGAGTCAGATGTTTGAGACATTTATGAGGTTTCAGACTTGCGCACATGTATTTTTACAGTGTTTCAGGATGTTCCATCTCGCTCTGGTCTGGTCTGTGCTCGTGTAAATGGATCACACAGTATTGCTATGGAGTTCATCTCCACGGTTTTTGTTTCCATAGAAACGTGACATCAGACCGTTGTAATAGAATGTGTCCCTGGAACTCATATAAGACACACGAATCAAATAATAAAGTCAATTAGGGAACAAAAGTGTCCCACTGAACAACAGACTGTTTTTTGCAGATGCTATGACTCATATTCTATTCATTCAACAGTTCTTATGAGCTGGATTTATGGTCAAGAGGACGGATGGATCATCCAAGAATTTGTGTATTTAAATCATCTTTTTCTCATGTTACCCTGTGGAAAGCTGGAATTATTATGATATGCCTCTTGATTCATATATTTCAACTGCGTCATCACCTTTCATTTAATAGTATTGTTGTAGATTGTTTTTTAAAAATGACAAACACTATACTGATAAAAAGTAAATACGTTCAAGTATCAAATGTCGTCCTTTTTTCGTTGACCCTTGTACAAGTTTTTCAAAGTCCTTCAGACACACACACACACACACACACACACACACACGCACACCTCATGGTCTAAATGAATCATGCAAAACTCTGTTGCATTATTGAACTAAAGCCTAATTACTGAAAAAATCATTCATCAAATGAGCAAGTCTTATTTTAATACTGTGAAGCTCACAGCTCAGTCTGGTCTTGTGTCGACGGGACCTATTAGAATATATATTATATATATATACAGTATATGTGTGTGTGGTCAGTGATGTTCTTGTGTTGAAGTTTATGTTGTCAGGACAAAACATCTTTGAAATGGCAAGATGCTACAGGAAAAGCAGGCTTGAAGAGTGGTTTGATTGACAGCGTGTGTTGAAGAGCGTGTCTCACCTGTATGATGATCATTTCACAGTTAACCCACATATGCACTTACAGAAATATCTTCTTACAGCACTTACACCAGACAAACGCTTGAATTTTGGCTTTGAATTATTCAGTGGCTGTTGTCTGAATGATGGATTCACAGACAGGTTCACTCATTTATTATTTCAATGACATTAAAGCTATTAAAAGTGACCGCTGTAGTGTACACATCTGTAATCTCACTTTTTATTCTCTGCCTCAGACAACAAGAGGGATTTGAAACATCATTGCCAGGCAACATGTAAGATATTCTTAACTGCAAACATGGTAAATAAATTCAGACTTAAATTGAATTCTATCTCGCATTATAGTGAGCTCTGCTAGTATTGGTTTCGCAGATAGTTTGTTTAATTAACATTTTTTATATTGTTGTAATCCAGGTAGATTAGCAGATACAGACCATCGAACTCCAAAGTATTATTTTCTTTATACTGTTTAGGCATTGTAAACAGACATAAGGTTGTAGCCTAGAGGTATTTGCTGATTTGTTAAGGGGTATTTGTCCCGCCCATCCTGCGCTGTGATTGGACGGCCGAGTAAAAAGTGACAAAGATGAGCACAGTCATTCTGCATTAACACATCGCCCTCCACTGGATGTACAATGAGCAGCAATAAACTATACTTCAGAATTTTAGAAGGCATACACTTCTGAAATAGCCAGAGAATAGAAACCATCATACATTCTACTGGATTTAACAGTAATTGGTAATTTTATTGGTTGTTCATTTAAATCTACATCTACCCATTTGCCAGACGCTTTTGTGTCTGAGAATGTGAAATTCCCTTAGATCGAACCCATGATCTTAACGTTGCAATCGCCATATGTTCTAACCACTGAGCCACAGGAAAGTAATGGAAAAAAAGTCTCTGGTATGTTAAAACACACTACAAAACAAATAGGTGGAATGGTTAATAGGACTGAGTGTAAAGCTGGGGACACGACTATTTTTTATTCCAGATATTATACATTTATATTTAAATAAATATATTTGAAGCAAACCTGATATATGGAGTGACACATTGATGAAAGTGAAACATTTTTTTTTTTGGTGAAGTAGTGTTGAAGACTGGGAGTGGGGACAAGCAATAAAAGATCTTTTTCAGTGTCTAAGGTAGTTTACATCAATCTTTTAAATAATACAGCTTAAATTTGCAAAAAGAATAGTATGTAGGACACTTTACTCAATAATCACATGTATTTTTGAAATAGCTTCATATTTAATGTTTATTTTACCAGGAAATTCTCATTGAGATATAAAATCTCTTCTAGCAATTATGGGAATCGAGTTAATGATGAATGAAGATCAGATTACTGATGCTGGAGGTTATACAGTAGCAATGATCTCCTGCTCATCACTTCAGCACAGATCATGTGTTCAGCTCATCTCATGTCATGCTATGAAAGAGATCTCATGTTAAAATGCTTTACTTGATCACGACACATTGTGGCTGGTTTTGTGAAGGCCTTAGATCATCTCGAAAGAATAATCTTTATGACATTTGGACCTTCAATATTTGTTGAATCACTTTTGGAAACGCAAAGATCTTTAGAGGGAATCACATGAAACATTTAATCTGGGCACAAGTTCAAAGGCAAGCTTCTCTTTATTACTCTTGCACTTTATATTAAAGAGCTCATCAAGTAAAATATATCAGAATCAAAAACATATTTTATTACAGTTTTATCACATTCACACACATGAAAATAAAAATATTATAGATAGGCAATTAGATGTTGCGATACCATTTATAGATAGATATAAAGATATTTATTTTTTTCTATGTTGACCGATAACAGAATAAAGACATTTTCTCTAAAACCAAATATTTACAAAGCAAGTATTGAATATTATACAGTGAGTTTTCTTTGTTGTGTGTTCAATACTTTCAGAAAGATGAAATCAAAATCACGTTTCAAAATCAAAGCACAGAAATGATCTACAGCGACTTCCAAAGTGCTTCATATTCATGCAAAGGGCATTAAACGGCACTTTACAAATCCAAACACAAAAGCTGGAAAAAAACTACAAAATCCCAATGTTAAAATCTAAAATAGGAAAAAAAGAACTTCACTATCAGTAGCCAAACAAACGATTTTATGATATCAAGTTTGGTTTTCTAACCAGAAGCAACACAAAGCAAATAAAAACAGCATTTGATTCTCCTCAAGTAAATGATTTCGGCACATTCTGTAAATCACTAAAAGAAACACTACAAAACTCACACTCACTGTTTTCAGATCAGCCAGCTTATACAAACCAAATCATTTCACCTCAATGAAGTTACAGTACTATAAAGTCAGAAACATTATCACCTTCACCCACACACAACTTCACTCATATTTACAATATCATTGGCAAAATAACATCTCTCACGTTTAACAATTCAATAATTATTCTTTCAGAATGCTCATAAAAACCACACCAGAATACTTAAGCAGATGAAATATACTGTACACATTCAGCTAGTGTCAATACTGAGCGTTGAATAAATGCTGATCGTCATTCAAATACCAAAGAAAACCTCTAGAATATGAGGTTCATTAGAGTTAAAGGTTGGCAAAAATATCCTGCGTAAATATTAAAACATGGCATTCCCTTAATTCACACAATCAACTTTAAAACACAAACAAAGAAAAGTTTGACCCTGCTGTCACTGTTTCTACCAAACTAAACCCAAAACATAAAAGAGCTAGAATACTGAATAACACATAGGGAGAAAAAAAGAAAGAGTGTCAAATCTTCCTCGAGTCTTTAGCTTCAAAGAGTTTCATTCGCTCCTGTACAGTTAGTCCCTCTTTCAAACTCTAAAAGAGAGAGAGAGAGAGAGAAAATGATGAGAACGACAGAACACATTAGTTACTTTACTGAAATCTTCTTTTTATAATAATGCCCAGAATGATGCAGGAATTAAAAAATAAATTTAATGGCAAGACATCATTCGAAATCTAAATGAAATATCTGAAAATTAAATCTTATCCTCTAGAAATACAACAGAACATGAATGCTTTCAAGAAAAAACATGACCGTCCAGAACGCAAAGTTTAAGCAAAGGTGCAAAATTTGCAAATGATGTTCCAAATATGGTAAGAGGCGTTACATTTCTGTGAAACGCTTGCAGTATTCCACCAATCACTACACACTGGTTAACTGGCCAATCATAGCACACCTCTCTTTTCAGAGCTATGAGCTTTGTTAAAAAAAGGAGACACAAACATGCATGGTGTATGGGAAAAAAAGCGTTTTTGAACCTTACATTGTGTAGACACATTGAATTACATGTTTTAGCCGTGTCTTGTGACCCCTTTAAATATGAACAATTCAGAATAACAATCTGAATTTATATACATTTGATGAAATGATCAACCGTGACTGAGGACCTTCATCGACCTGATGACCTTTCACACTTCAGGTCACATGAGGTCACAACATTCCAAAGTGAGCACATGCACAATTCCTTCAAGGATATTTTGGGAATTTTACACCGAAACCCGTTTTCTTTTTGGTTTTGTGCTAATGTAACATTGTGGCAATAAGACACCACATGAACACTGTGTACTCAAGTGAACCCACCGGTGTGTGATTTCTCTGTTATTACACTATTAGATGTGTCTCACTGCATTCACAGACTCAACAGCAATTCAGTCTGTCACACCATCTTTCCTTTCCTCATTTCATAATCAGAAACGAGACATGCACGATAAGATAAGTCCCCAAAAGTCCAATATTTAAAACAAACATTGTGGATTATAAAACAGATCAAAGCTGTCCAGGCAAGTGAAAAAACAAACACACACACACAAAGCTCTATTCAGGCGGTATGAATTGAACATGACAGCATGTTTATTGACATCTTTGGGTCATTTATCTGTTGTTTGATTGTAGTTTGACTCAGGAATATCAGTGTTTAAACACTAGTGCCGTACAGTAGCACCAATGTGATGCCACCCTAAAAAACTAACACGTCTGAATAGAGTCCAAGAAATACGACAACACAAATATCACAAGAATAAGGCACAGAAAGAACACACTACATTCATAAGAGTGATGTGGGCTGGTTAAAGCTCATGCGGGATTCATTATACCTGCTTCACCTGATGGACAGGACGGGGTCACAGCGGTCAGCTACCCCCGACCAACCCCTCACTCTCTCCCTGACAGGGCAACATGTACACGTGAGGACACACACACACACATACCCACAACATACATGTGTACATTTCACACACATCAGTACAGGATTGTGAACAATCAACAGGACACAATAACAATATGAACCCTCACAAATCTGATTCGTGTCACACTCAAGGGTTTTACTGCTGATTACTATTTTGTCACCGACCAATCAGAAGCAAGAGTCGTATAGTAAAGGCATCACACAAACAGTACTTACAGCACACAATAACACGTGACCAACATTCGCACATGTGTGACAAGAGCTTTGACCTCTCACCTTTGACCTGACTCCATGTAACTTTCTAGGCATTCCTTTCTTCAGGAAATCAGGGTCACTCTTGGACTTCATAATATCTGCAGCAAACACAAACACACAGACACACAGAGTCAAACCTCTAACATTGTGTGTGCTGAAAACCAATATGAAACACATTCAAATTCTTTCAATTCCTGAATTTAATTTTGAAGCGTCACATTTCTTTTAAGCAAACCAAACGGTTCCATTTTTCATGTAAAATT
Organism: Triplophysa tibetana; assembly: GCA_008369825.1. Classification (NCBI taxonomy): domain Eukaryota; kingdom Metazoa; phylum Chordata; class Actinopteri; order Cypriniformes; family Nemacheilidae; genus Triplophysa; species Triplophysa tibetana. The sequence continues at coordinate 17,924,616 of CM017914.1, read as the reverse complement.
CTTTCAACTGTTTCCGTATTGACATGAATGATAAACGTGATGTTTGATCTGACCGTATCCAGCAGTGACAGCAGCTCCCTGTGTGTCTAACTCCCCGAGCGCCTCTGTAGCAGCCAGAAGTTTCTCTCTCAGTCTGTTGATGTCACAGTCGGCTTTAGCCTTCACAATACTCAGCTCTGTGTAGATGTCTTTGTACTTATCTGAGGCATATTTCTTATCCTGCAACACACACATGAGGATGTGTTAAACAGAGAAACACATGTAAAGACAATTGATGTGTGTGTGTGTTTTATTACTCGTAGTGCAGACTGCAGCTCATCTTTAAGAGAGTTGATCTCTTGTTTGAGGTACTGTATCTCAGACTCCTTCACACGCAGTAAAACCTAAATAACATTCACAGTTAGTGTGTTTGTGTGTCCTGCACTGAAATTGATCAAAGTTTGTGTATTAGTACCTCCAGTTCATAGACGTCTCTGCCATGAGAGAGAGAGGAGGAGGATTTGTCTTCAGTCATGCAGGAGTGCATGCGAGTGATTTCCTCATTTAGACGATGATTTAATTCCTGTGACACAAACACACACAACATAATTTATTTATAATAACCAAACCCTAACCACACACTGTGTGTTGATTTGGTTAAATGTGTGTAGTTTCTGTGTGTGTTGATTTGGTTAAATGTGTGTAGTTTGTGTGTGTGTTGATTTGGTTAAATGTGTGTAGTTCGTGTGTGTGTTGATTTGATTGAATGTGTGTAGTTTGTGTGTGTGTTGATTTGGTTAAATGTGTGTAGTTCGTGTGTGTGTTGATTTGATTGAATGTGTGTAGTTTGTGTGTGTGTTGATTTGATTAAATGTGTGTAGTTCGTGTGTGTGTTGATTTGGTTAAATGTGTGTAGTTTGTGTGTGTGTTGATTTGGTTAAATGTGTGTAGTTTGTGTGTGTGTTGATTTGGTTGAATGCGTGTAGTTCGTGTGTGTGTTGATTTGGTTGAATGTGTGTAGTTCGTGTGTGTGTTGATTTGGTTAAATGCGTGCAGTTTGTGTGTGTGTTGATTTGATTGAATGTGTGTAGTTCGTGTGTGTGTTGATTTGGTTAAATGTGTGTAGTTCGTGTGTGTGTTGATTTGGTTGAATGTGTGTAGTTCGTGTGTGTGTTGATTTGGTTAAATGTGTGTAGTTTGTGTGTGTGTTGATTTGATTGAATGTGTGTAGTTCGTGTGTGTGTTGATTTGGTTAAATGTGTGTAGTTTGTATGTGTGTTGATTTGGTTGAATGCGTGTAGTTCGTGTGTGTGTTGATTTGATTGAATGTGTGTAGTTCGTGTGTGTGTTGATTTGGTTAAATGTGTGTAGTTTGTGTGTGTGTTGATTTGATTACATGTGTGTAGTTCGTGTGTGTGTTGATTTGGTTAAATGTGTGTAGTTCGTGTGTGTGTGGATTTGTTTAAATGTGTGTAGTTTGTGTGTGTGTTGATTTGGTTGAATGTGTGTAGTTTGTGTGTGTGTTGATTTGGTTGAATGTGTGTAGTTTGTGTTGATTTGGTTAAATGTGTGTAGTTTGTGTGTGTGTTGATTTGATTGAATGTGTGTAGTTCGTGTGTGTGTTGATTTGGTTAAATGTGTGTAGTTCGTGTGTGTGTGGATTTGTTTAAATGTGTGTAGTTTGTGTGTGTGTTGATTTGGTTGAATGTGTGTAGTTTGTGTGTGTGTTGATTTGGTTGAATGTGTGTAGTTTGTGTTGATTTGGTTAAATGTGTGTAGTTTGTGTGTGTGTTGATTTGGTTAAATGTGTGTAGTTTGTGTGTGTGTTGATTTGATTGAATGTGTAGTTTGTGTGTGTGTTGATTTGATTGAATGTGTGTAGTTCGTGTGTGTGTTGATTTGATTGAATGTGTGTAGTTTGTGTGTGTGTTGATTTGATTGAATGTGTGTAGTTCGTGTGTGTGTTGATTTGATTAAATGTGTGTAGTTTGTGTGTGTGTTGATTTGGTTAAATGTGTGTAGTTTGTGTGTGTGTTGATTTGATTGAATGTGTAGTTCGTGTGTGTGTTGATTTGATTAAATGTGTGTAGTTCGTGTGTGTGTTGATTTGATTGAATGTGTGTAGTTCGTGTGTGTGTTGATTTGGTTAAATGCGTGTAGTTCGTGTGTGTGTTGATTTGGTTAAATGTGTGTAGTTCGTGTGTGTGTTGATTTGGTTAAATGTGTGTAGTTTGTGTGTGTGTTGATTTGATTGAATGTGTAGTTCGTGTGTGTGCTGATTTGATTGAATGTGTGTAGTTTGTGTGTGTGTTGATTTGATTGAATGTGTAGTTTGTGTGTGTGTTGATTTGGTTGAATGTGTGTAGTTTGTGTGTGTGTTGATTTGATTGAATGTGTAGTTCGTGGGGTGTTGATTTGATTAAATGTGTGTAGTTTGTGTGTGTGTTGATTTGGTTAAATGTGTGTAGTTTGTTTGTGTGTTGATTTGATTGAATGTGTAGTTCGTGTGTGTGTTCATTTGATTGAATGTGTGTAGTTTGTGGGGTGTTGATTTGATTAAATGTGTGTAGTTTGTGTGTGTGTTGATTTGGTTAAATGTGTGTAGTTTGTGTGTGTGTTGATTTGGTTAAATGTGTGTAGTTTGTGTGTGTGTTGATTTGATTGAATGTGTAGTTCGTGTGTGTGTTGATTTGATTGAATGTGTGTAGTTTGTGGGGTGTTGATTTGATTGAATGTGTAGTTCGTGTGTGTGTTGATTTGGTTGAATGCGTGTAGTTTGTGTGTGTGTTGATTTGGTTAAATGTGTGTAGTTTGTGTGTGTGTTGATTTGGTTAAATGTGTGTAGTTTGTGTGTGTGTTGATTTGATTGAATGTGTGTAGTTTGTGTGTGTGTTGATTTGATTAAATGTGTGTAGTTCGTGTGTGTGTTGATTTGATTAAATGTGTGTAGTTCGTGTGTGTGTTGATTTGGTTAAATGTGTGTAGTTTGTGTTGATTTGGTTGAATGTGTGTAGTTTGTGTGTGTGTTGATTTGGTTGAATGTGTGTAGTTCGTGTGTGTTTTGATTTGGTTGAATGTGAGTTGTGTGTGTTGATTTGGTTGAATGTGTGTAGTTTGTGTGTGTGTTGATTTGGTTGAATGTGTGTAGTTCGTGTGTGTTTTGATTTGGTTGAATGTGAGTTGTTCGTGTTGATTTGGTTGAATGTGTGTAGTTTGTGTGTGTCTGTTGATGTGGTTAAATGTGTGTAGGTTTTGTGTGTGTTTTTTTCGGTTGAATGTGTTTAGTTCGGGTGTGTTTATTTTTTTTGTATGTGTGTAATTTATATGTGTGTTGATTCTTTTGAATTCTTGTAATTTGTGTGTTGATTTGGTTGAATGTGTGTAATTTGTGAGAGTGTTGATCTGGTGAAATGTGTGTAGTTTGAGTGTGTGTGTAGTTTGACCTGGTTGTGTGTGTGTAGTTTGTGGTTCTCTCTCTGGCACTGTCCCAGCGCTTGTCTCTCGGCCTCCAGTGCTTGTGACAGGTGTGCGTTCTCTAAACACTTCTGTGAGTATTGCTCAGACAGAACCTCCAGCTCACGGTGGATGGACTGCAGCTCCTCTCTACACACAAACACACACACAGCAAGAACTCAAGCAGAGAAGTGTGAGCACACAAACATGACAGAGAATGATCTATACACACTCACTCATACTGTCTGCGCAGCTCCTGGATGTCTGCGCTCACCCCGCTCATCTGTGCCCGATTGGACTTCTGCAGTTCCTCTCGATGAGCGTTTCTCATGGCCTCGATCGCTGCAAACACAACAACAACATACAGATCAACCTTCAGTGAATCAGTGAGAATGACTCTTTAGAATGATTTACTGATGAAGATTATAATAATATTGTGATGTTTCAGTACCTGCAAAAGTGGCGTTAGTTTCTTCCTCCAGCAGTCTTTCTTTCTCCTCCAGGAGTTTCTGGATCTCCCGCTGGTGTTGTCTCTGGATGTCCCCGATCACCTTCTGATGAGTTTCCTCCATCGCTGTGAATCCACGCTCACATGTCGCCTGCGTTCCACAACAAAGGTCATAAACACGTGAACACATACTCGCTTACAAGAGCATTCAGAGTCTCTACTAGTGCTGGACATTAACACTTGATTTTCAGATTAATAGTCTGAATTAGTTTCCATTAAGAAAAAGCAGTTACCAAGTAAGTTTGTAAAGTAGGTCAATAAATGTTTGACTGCTTAAGTCTTACGACCTGGTATAACATACACAACTGTTTAAGTTTAGTGTCACTTATATGTCTTATACATGCATGTAACCATGGGAATTATGTTGTGAGTGAAAACTGTTTGACAATAAGAGCTCAGAACGGTTTACATTTCTGTAATGAGTCCAAATCATGATATCATAGCATTTTGATTAACATGTTAGTTTTTCGAGGAAAAGTAATCAAATCAAAGATAATGAAAAACATTTTACACAAGTGACCCTAAATCATGAAACAGCAGTGTTTACCTTGATATTTCATTAACATATAGAACTGATCAAATAAAAATGGCGGAAATCTGAAAATCATTCTTTTTATGCCAACTCCTAACAACTACAATGAATGCATGTTTCTAAATCTGTCAATAATGGAAGAAGCAGGTGAACAGGGTCGGGCGGCAGCGAATGGACTGGAACAACACCGTTCATCACGAGGTGTGAGATGATGTTACAGGAAAACAACATGAATGAAAGAGGTTAACTTAAGCAGTGGATTCATGCATTCAAACACACAAACACAAAGATGCAAACAGTTTGTTAAACATCTGTATGTGTGTGGATTCGGTGTGCTTGTGCTGCTACCGTAAGTACACTACAGCATGAGGACGTGAGGGAGGCGGTTATGAGATTAAAGGGTTGCAGTGGTCATCCTAGCAGAAATGATCCAGTAGATTGTAGTGATTTAACCAAATCATTACCATCAACACTCAAATCAATTGACCGAACAGGCAGCCATTCAATTGCATTAGTTTTGTGTCCATACAATAGAAGTCAAGGTGTGCCACTCTGAACTGAAGAAACTATTTGTAACGGAATGTGAGAACAGGTCTGAAGTGTTAAGAAGGGTGGGAGCTGTTATTACATTTCTGACTTTGTCATCTAACTATAATGTCTCTTGAGAGCAAGGTTCCCCACAAACTGGAGTTTACTGAGCTTATAAAGGACTTCTCAGCCAGAAAATCCCTGAGGAAAAGCTTCTGAAGGCAGGACATTTACATTTTTCCTACATAGGGCCAAATTGAAATGTTATGTTTTTAAGAAATACGGAAGGTGGGGGGGTACTGTAGCTCAGGGACCTCTGTCACCTAGTGGGGCCCATGCGTGTGTATTTTGTGTTGTGTGAGTGGAGTCCATGTTTTTTTATTTTGCATGTGGGTGTGTATGAACATGTGTGCGTCTCTGTTTTCTGTGTGTGTTCACCTTTTTGGTTTTTACTTGTATAACCAAGTTATAGTCAGTGTGTTTCATTTACAGCTGCTTTGTAACAAGGACAATTGTAAAAGTCAGCCAAAACCACTGCAACCCCATTTAACAGCGATGCACTACTGAGGGTCTAAGCGGTGAAAAGCTGTAAAAGTTTAAACCTTGAGACTGTCCAGATCTCTCTGGTACTTCTCCTTCAGACTGTTCAGATCTCCGTCCAGCGGTTTCTCTTCCATCTCCTCTCTCATGACGGTCAACTGCATCTCCAGCTCTTGAACCCTAAGCAGAGATTCAGATCCTCCTTCATCCATCGGACACACCATAGCCTCATCTGTCTCCTCCTCTCTCTTGTTCCTCTCCTCCAGCGAGCAGATGGTCTGGTCGTAGCACTCCTTGAGTTTGTGAAGCTCCTCTCTGTTGGATTCTTCTAGCTCTCGAACCTTCCCCAGAAATTCCTTCTCAAGCTTCAAAATCTGCTCTTTGTGTCTCATCTCAGCGTCTTCCATTTCCAGCAGAAGCATCTCAAGGCGTTGTTGGCTGTTGGCGGTCCGTTCCATCAGCTCCAGCTCTCTGGTGATCTGCTCCTCTTGTGCCCGTCCCATCTCTTCTGAGTGCCGGCTCTTTAGCTCCTCTTTCTCTCTATGAAACGCCTCTTCTAACTGATTCAGGGTCTGCCGTTGCTCTTGTAGCTCTCTGAGTTTATAAGATAGCTCACCTCGTAACATGTCATTTTCCTCCTGTAAGGAGCTGATGGTGCTTGTGAAGCCCATATGTTCCTTCTCTAAACAGCTCTGGTAGTGGCGCTGGATGGCTGCGACGCTCTCAGCGTGTTCCTGAACCAGCGCCGCCATACTGCGACCGGTCTCTTGGCAAAGTGAAAGTTCTCTCGTATGACGGACTCGCAACCTGCAGGCCACATAAGCAACCTGAGCTTGCATCAGCACTTCCTGTATGCACACAGAGTCACCACGCCATGAACTCATTTTAAAAGCATTTGCAAGTCCTGAAAGTAAACTGGCTTCTCCTTCCTCACAGATCCGGTCAATATCACCGGAGAGACTACGCAGGGCTTTCACTTGCTTCTTGAGTTCGGCGGTAAGATTTTCCCAGACGGTTTGAAGATGTGAGTCCGATTCAGCGCTGTGGATCGGCAGACCGTCTGAGAAGTGTCTTTGTATGATCTCCGCCGCTAGGCTCCGAGCTTCCTCTCTCTCAATCTGCTCCATATGGGGGGCAAGATCAGGAGGCGTGACATCAGCGAGACGACTGTCATCCGCTTTCAGAGCTTCACCCCTTTGCTTAACAGTCACGTTCGCTTTGGCCAAGTCTCTCTGAAGCTCATCGACCTTCTCCTGGAAACTCGTGGTTAAATTCTGAAGTGAATAAGCAAGCTCAGCACTAATGCAGGCATTCTTGATGACTTCCTGTGAGAAAGAGCTACCTGCATCCGTCTCCAACTTTTCCACCTCGGCGAGGAATTTTGTCTCCAGGAGAAGTTTTCGTGTGAGTATATCAGCATAAACTACAGAAAGACAGCCTTTGCTGCTCTTCTTGATGTTTTCAACATCTTTGTGAATGGAGTTCAAGGCTGACATCGTATCAGAGTTCAGATCATGCAGAGAGAAGCACATCCTCTCCAGAACTTCAGCTTCAAAGGTTAATGTTTCAGCGAACCGTTTCACACTTTGCTTTAAGGATTCAGACGAAATATCGGTGCCCTCAGAGGCCTGACGTGGCTCATACATCATGCCGCCCTGCCTCAAGTGCATGGCGGCACAAACCAAACATTTCTGCACCTCTGCAAGAGTACACAGGAGAGATTCAGATGTACCGTTCTTGCTGTTACCGCTCAGAATTTCTCTGACTTTTTCTGTGCAGGACTCCACCAATACCAAGGCTTTCTCATATTCATCACTTACGAGTTCAGTGTTGAGGATCTTCTCGCTGGGTTCATCCATCGTTAACTCGTCACAGGTTTTAATCGTACAGTCCTCCATGGCTCCGGTGCTCACGTCTGAAGGATCGGGACAATCCCGGATCTTCTCGGTGAGGTGTTTCAGCTTCTCCTCTGTGGCTAACAGCTTGGTTTCTAGGTTATGTATGATGGAGACAAACTTCTCTGGATCTCGCTGGAATGATCTATCACTGACGACACTGTCAAGAATGTGATCCAGACTTGATGTGTTTTCTGTCTGAGCCCGGTGGTATGATTGGCACTGGATGGTGGAGAAGCGAATCCTCTGCCTCTTCACTATGGACATCTCCGTCTCAGACCTGCTTCTTGTGAGCTGAAGTTGGGAAGAACTTGAGGATGAGACATCACGCTGCACCTCTTTCAACCCATCCAACATATCTTCCTGCGATCGACAGCGGCGCATACTGAGATCAGCGTATCCGAGTCGCAGTGCGTTGAGGTGTTCTTCCAGCTCAGCAATGCGTTCTTCTGCACACACGAGTTTGGCCTGCAGCTCTCGTTCCGCTCTGCGAGACTCCACTAGTTCTGGATAATCCCCCTCCATCTTAGAAAGAAGTTCTGCTTTTTGCTGCAGACAAAGTTCTGTTTCTTCTAGACTGCTGCCGAGGGCTGCCATCTTCACGAGAGCCTCGCTCAAGTATTCCTCTTTCTGTCTGATCAGCTGTTCGTACATCTCTTTCGTCCACTTTACCTCTTCCTCCTTCTCCCTCAGCACTTGACTTATTCTCGCAAACTCCTCAGACACACGCTCGTACGAGCTCTCCAGGGAGCGATAGTCAATATCCACGGTTGTTAAACGTGCCTGTTGTTTTCCCACCTCCTTGTCCGTCTCAGAGATCTGATTGAGGAGCTCCTGACAGCGATATGTCAGTTGGTCACGTTCCTCCTCCAACCTCCTCACGCTCTCCCGCAGTATTTCCACCATATTGCTCTGCTCCTCCAGCTCCTGCTGAAGACGCTGCACTTCGTTTTGAAGTCCTGCGCTGCTTTCCATTCCACTGCCACCTCTCAGCACCGCTTCTACCTGTTCCTGCATCTCCTGCAGCTGCTCCTCCATCTCACGCCTCCTCTCCTCAGATTCCACCAACCTCCGAGTTAACCCCAGCCGCTCCCGCTCGTGTTTCTCCTCATGGCACCTCTGCTCCTTTCTCTCCCGCTCTTCTCGGAGAGTCTGCTCCTCCTCCATGGAAATCAGACGTCCGGTTGCCTCTGTGAGTCTCTCCTGAAGCCTCTGCACCTCACGATGCTGATCTCTCTGCAAAGCTTGCTGCTGTTCCATCTGTCTGAGCTCCTGGTTCTTCTCTAGCAGACTTGCCTCCACCTGCCGCAGACGCTCCTCGCTCTCTCTCAGCTGCGTGCGCAGTGCCGCCTCATTTCGGATCCATTCTTCCTCTCTCTCATGACAGCGGAGTCGCTCTATTTTCAGCTCGCTGCGCATACGTGCCACCGCCTGCTCGCTGGCTACTATCTCCTCCATGGACGTTGTGAGCTTCTCCTGCAATGCCTCTATTTCCTCCTCGTGGTGGCCGATGATATCTTGCGCTTCGCTGTAGCTACGTCTCAGGCTGTGAACTTGTTGGTTGGCCTTGTCGTGCCTGCAGCGCTGGGAATCTACCTCGGTCTTTAAGTCTTGGTTTAGCCTGTTGAGGCGTTGCCACGGTGCTCTGTGAACTGATGGTGAGGCTGCATCAGATTGAGGCTTTGCAGTGGTTGTGTTGCTCTTTAAGAGATTAAGAGGAAAGCGACATTAGACTTTGTTTTCATGGCTACGTACACGTGCTTACCATCCTCTGATCTGTAGCTGGAACGTTGATGGATTTATTTCTGCCGTTTTGTACTTACTCAAGCTTTCTTCTGTGCTTTTGAAAGATGACGTCAAAGATGGATGAAATGATGCGAGTGCTCCAAAATGAAGGAAAAATGTGTACATTTAAAAAGGAACACGAGGGATCTAAAGAGGGCGTGAACTATGGAACGCAAACTTGTGATTGGATGGACAATACAATGACATTGTGCAGAAAAACATGGGAATAGGAGAAAAAGATGAAATGCGAGAAGAATCAATCACCAAGATTATACAAAAGGCACACCAGAGAACAGTCATTCCAAAACCCATCACACAAAAGGATGGGACAAAAGAACGAGAGATGAAAAAGACAAACACATCCCTAAACAAACCAAGCAGAAAAGCACAGCTGAAAGCTTTTTCAGATGTCTCATCTTTGGAGAAAATGTTTATTGGTTACCAGATTCTTAACCAAAGCCCAGTCAGAGCCCAGGGAAAGAAAGACAGCAGATCAGTTAGTTCACTCATGCCGAGAGTTCATTTAAAACCCAAACATATATTAGTACTGAATTAAAAAGCATAAGCAACAAACACTACAGATTATGTTTAAAAAATGCATTTTAACATTTTTTTTGGTACCTGTAGTATATATCCCTCCCGGCCGTTCTGCTCTCTCTTGCGGGAATCTTGAAGTTGTTCTTGTAAGATGCTGTTTTGTTGCTGAAGTCTGGTCAGCTCTTTTTGCGCCTGACCCAACTATAAAAAAACATCAAAGTAATGCATGAGATCTTACGTTAAGACATATTATAATGAATTTATCAAAGAAAAAAATTACAATAGAAAATATGCCAAGAAAGAATTTCTTCTCGAACCTCTTTTTCCAGTCCATTGGTCATCTCTTGTGGCTGGTGTCTCTCTCCAACAGGAGCATTTGAGGTGTTACTGGTGGAGCTTCCGTTGATTGGCACCTGCTTTTCCTCTCTAAGGGGCGTGGTTTCCACCTGATGCCACCTCTGATCAATCTCCACCTGAACGACTGAGTTTCTGCGGTCCGTCTGATGACTATCGACCTCCTGCATGTCTCTGGGTTGGTCTATCTCCATCCTCGGCTGTTCCTGAGACACCTTGTGGGGGATTTTTGAAGGGGGCTCTGACGCTGTACTTGTATTGACTGTACCGGTCTGATGGAGGCGCTCTTGACACACATGCTCCCTAACTACTTCATCGTCGTCATGTTGTGATGGCTTGTTGGTATGATTAGTGGAGGGGATAGAGATGGGAGAGTTGGAGACTAAGGATTGAGAAGATGTGGAGTTGATTACTAAAGTATCTGCTCTCTTTCTTAAGGGTTGATGGCTTTCATTGTCCTGTCCCGGTCGAAACTCCACCCAGTCGATGGTTTTAGATCGTCCTTCTCTCTTGGGTTTCTTTCGCTGGTCGGTGGGAGGAGCAGAATCTATGATGTCATTACGTGAATTTTGGGTTTCAACTGCAGAGCTATTGGATTGAGAAGAGTTAGGAGGGGGGTGGATAAAGTTTTCTTCCACATTTGATCTGCTTCGCTCCTCTGGAAGAGAACTGTGAGAGAGAACGTACTGAATAATAAATCAACAACCTAATGCATATCATATTACCTCACACACCATATTTTGTATCATATAATTTTACATGATATCATATATATCAGATAACATCACATCATATATCATAGATTACATCATATCATTTCATATGTCATATAATACAGGATATCATATCATATCATACATTTATGCAAACTTTTACCCAAAGCGACTTACATACATGCATATTTATTTATAGCATTGTACTTTAGATTTGTTTCTGACTATGTCCAATCCCCTGTGATCGAACATATGACCTTGGCATTGTTTGCGCCATGCTTTAACCACTGAGCCACAGGAAAGCTCTGGACCGTAAGTGTCCTTAATAAAGTTTTTGATTGATTGATGATTTATTGATAACATACTGATTATCATATCATATCATGGATCATATCATATATTTTGTCCAAAGTGACTAAAAATTAAAGCATCTGACATTTTGTTTAAGGAATCAAAAATAAGCTATGTTTACCAGAAAGAATAGGTTTAAAACGTAAAAAAACTAGATGCAAAGAAAACAGTAAGCCACAGTAAACACACACACAAGGTGTTAAAAACTAAAATGTGTGACAGCTGTCTAAAACACACACGCACACACAGCTAAACTACTGCAGACAGGATAGTTTGATTAATGGTTAATCGGGTGAGAAAATCATCTGGTCACTGTATGGCATTTAACTGATGTCAGGCACGTCTGTAAACCCTCGGCGTGTCTGTGGAGTCTAAAACTGACCACTGATGCAATGCTCTTTTTCATCACCTTTAAAGAAGTAGGTGGTGTAACATGGCAACAAGAGGGAGAGACATTAAAGTGAGGTCCGAACATCATGTGTGTTGTTGTATACCCAACAACCAAAAACTAGAGCTGTTAACAGCTTAAACTATACTTAAGATTTAATAAAAGAATAAAAGTAATTTATGCAGTCAAAACATTACACTCACACACACAAAGTAGTGATGTAACACACCCCAAATTAACTCTAGATTTAATTTCTGTCTAGGTCTTATATCCAAGAGAGACAGTCGCCAGTGAGGTTGCATTACTACTAACAAATCACAGAGGGAGCACAGGAATAACTGACATATCAGAGAAGCCGGGATATCACGACAGCACATAACTAGAACTCAGCTCTGACATCAGACAAAAACACACAAACAAACGCAGACACACGTGTCAGAATAAGGGGAGAAAATGCAGACCTGGGCATAAGAACTGAAAGTTTCAGAGACACGTTTTTCCTGCGGCCGGAGGAATGATGCAGATAAAACAAAAGAAATAATACACGAGTAAGAAATGAGAGGAAAATAAGATACAACTAGAGTGCTTTTTATGAACTGTTGAAAAGTGCAGAATGATTCAGAGGGTGAAAATTGTGGTGTTTCTGTGAAGTCACTAAACATTTGCATATACATTCCCAATATCTTCTGATTAATTCAGCATACAGATGAAAATCAAATGTCTGTAATGTTGAAACTCACCGCGTGACATCAGGAGCGATGGTGGGCCGCATGTTCTTCAAAATGGCCTGAATCCAGTTACGACGTATTCCAGAGGTCATAGCAGATATTGTGAACGCTCCCTCCTTACTCTGAGAGGAAGACAAGCAGAAATACAAAACATCTGTTATACTGCTGTTAAGTCTGATTTTAAGAGCTGGGGGACATAAATACACAATTTTTGTTTTTCCTTGATGTTTTACACAACTGTGAAGTTACAATCCACAGCTCAAAAGGTGAAATCTCAAAAACATCTTTGTTGAAGTGCAACGTTCTGGAGACAGCACACTTGTCATGTATCCAGTGCGTTCTGAAGATAGCTGCAAGTTATATTTACAGTTGTTATTCATTTCTTGACACTGACGCCCTGCTGTTCGTCTGTACACAGAGACAGTCAACGCTTTCTGCTATTTCTGACATCTCGAAAATAACTTTCAAAATAATATCAGCTGAGAACCTGCAGTTATTTGCCACCTAGACAAACACAACATCAACAACATCACGACAGCTTTATAATTAAAACACCCGTCGACGTGTTCAACCAAACTTTTATACACCGTATACATTTTGAACATGATAATACACCCATAGATATATCGCATGAAGAGTACAGAGGAACAGCTAAGGTGTTGTCACATGATGTTATTTTAGAAGGAAGTGATGATATCACAGCTATGACTGTTGACAGATCAGGTGACATTACTGATGAGACAATACAGCACACGGGTTACAGATAACATCACTGATGCTTTATTTAGGTGAAAAACATACCGCTGATGTCTCACACACATCAAGAGCCATGATCTGGGCAGTCCAAATCTTACATCACAGAGTCATTTGAAACTGTTGTTGAAGTTGTTATACACATATATTTTTGCACAAACATCCATTACTACCTACTATTAAACACTATCATCCTCGTCCTCACTGGTTTTCAGTCTTTAGGGATCAAAATTCACTTACAAGGATCTGAAAGCCATAGTTCCTCTGGACTGGAAATTCCGTCACGTCGTAACACATGGACAGATCAATTTCTCCATCCACATCAGCAGCCTGAGAAACACGAAAGACGTGTCAGACTATCACACGTATGAAATGTGTTAACATGTCACACTGTTTTAAATAGGAACCTCCTCAGCGATTGAGTCTCTGTAGAACCTCAAGCTTTGATCCGTCAGGACAAACCAGTGTTTCTTCCACTGAAACCAGAGAGAGAAAAACAAAAAAAAGAGTTTTTTAACTGAACTATTGCACAACAGAGTTTGGGATATGAAATTCTGAAGGGCGCTGGTTCTGAATTCTTTTAGACTCACCAATCCATCTTCGTACAGTTTGGTCATCCATCCTTTCTTAAAGTTCAGCAGATCAGGCTGAGTGAGATGTGATGAGAGGAAAAAAGACATAATACAAAAGTAAAACATGTGAAATGAATAAAATGGAACAGCACATATACACATAGACATTGTTGTGAAATCTCAACAAGAGTTGATGTGCACAGGTGAATACTTTGAATATCTTTCATTTATATATAATGATTTATATAACAGCACACTTGTGCTAACTAGATCACTGTAAACTGTCCAAGTTGTTACTGTACAAAGCACAGTAAACTACTCTATAAAAATATCATTGCACTACTGTTATTAGCATGGAATACATTCTAACAATACTTTGCACACTCATCCAAATGTACTTATTGCCACTGTTCTCACGCTTCTCATAATGTGTATTTATAATCCTACATTGCTCAGTTCATAATGTATATACAATCTCTGCATTGCACTCCTGTTGATATTCTCTATATACTCTGCTCAATACTGCACATTCTGTAAATCTTAGCTTCACTTACTCTGCACTTTTATGTATATATGACACTATACTCTTGCACTTCTGGTTGGATGCTAACTGCATTTCATTAGCTCTGTACTTATACTCTGCATAATGACAATAAAGTTGAATCTAATCTAATTGCGCATCATGCGTAAAACAGAATAAAATATCAGTTAGATGAGAACTGACAGCTTGTCTTGTAATTTTCTTATTTTTGAAATTGTTTTGATTCATTTCAAAACTGTAGGAGTCACTGCTTGCTTGTTGCTTCATTTAAAAGATTTCTCCACAAATGCATTATTTGACATGTTCTCCGTGTGGACCGTGGATTAAGAAACACTGTTATAGAGAAACTCTCACAAGTTACAAATGCAGCACAGTAACACTAAACACCTTATAAACTTCAGCTGTCGGGCATCTTTTTTACTAAATATACAGTATAAACAAATAGTGGAGGTGAAGTATAAAACTACATTCAAAAGTCCACCTTCACTGTTCTATATCAAGCTACAATCACTGCTCAACATTCACAAACATACCTCACAAATCCTTAAACAAACAACATTTCTACAATCTAAAACACCGACCAATTATAAAGTTTAGTATAGGTGTAGTTTTATAAAGAGAGATCTGGTCTGGCTGTTCAGGTTCACTGTACCTTTGTCTTGTTGAGTTTCATCTGTGACCTGTTCCTCACACACTTCTGACTCACATTCTTTCTTTCTGTCTGTATGAACATGTGTGTGTGTGTGTGTGCGCGCGTCTGGGTACATGTGCGCGCGTGTGTGTTTGAATCCTGGTGTCGCCGGTCTTAAAACTAAGCAATTGCTATTTATAATCAGGGGGTGGTGAGGTGGCTCTGGGTTGGGTTTGCATGGACCCAGTAATAACAGCTGAAACACACCCCCACACAGACACACACACTCACACACACACACACACAAAGAAGCGCACACACACACACTCCAGACACTTGGAGTCTTTCAACGTCATAGAGCAAATGAAACTACAGCATTCTTGAAGAGTAAGTAGCATTCGATCATGAAAATTACTTCTCATCCAGTCTGTTATGTTGCCGTGTTTGAAAGTAAGCAGTCTGCCAAGTTGTAAGTCCTAAGGTGAGTAAATAACAATTGGCTAGTAAA
Source organism: Triplophysa tibetana (assembly GCA_008369825.1). Classification (NCBI taxonomy): domain Eukaryota; kingdom Metazoa; phylum Chordata; class Actinopteri; order Cypriniformes; family Nemacheilidae; genus Triplophysa; species Triplophysa tibetana. Next base: position 17,909,320 of record CM017914.1, on the reverse strand, counting down.
AAAGGCAAAACGTGTCTCTAACCGTCGCGTATTTACGTCACTAGACATAGTCCCCGCCTATGTTTTGATGGGACTGCTATGAAAACTTTACTCTCTCCTCCCCCAAAACACTGTCTTTCGTTCGTGATGCGTGTGTCGTCTTAAACCTGTGTTCTATGTTGTGAAACTAAGTGCGTCTTATTTAAACTACCAAAGGAAGAACTTCTGAGGAAACAATGGTTTCAATTCATTTTCAAATGACACCGAAGGAGTTTAACCCTAGGGCGTCATTTCAGCGAAGATTGCTTCAATGATCTTGGCACATTCACTCCAGGATATGTTAAAAGACTATCCTTGAAAGGGGGAAATACCAACTTTATGTGGACCTGTTAGCTCAACCGAATCACAACCTTGTAAGTATGACAATTAATCTTTGTCTGAACTTCCAAGAAATATTTCTGTACCTTATGTCTGTTTTTCACTAATGCATATAACACTAACGTTAACATGTACCGTTATTTCTGGGGTATTACAGTTTGTTTATCTATCTATGAACGGATGTTTCTTTGTCAGACTAGGGCTCAAACTGGTAAGGTAAAATCTCCGCCATCTGGATGTATACACTGTATTTAAATTATAAACTGTACACCATAATCCAGCAATGATGGTAGGCGTTCCATTTGCGACACATGATGAACGCTGTAACAAGTTTAAGGAATGGGAAGAAGGAGGCGGGAGCAGGCGAACGTTCAACAACTTTTAATAAAAAATAAACAAATCACAAAACGCAAGTAAAGGCCGGCAGCTCCCGCACAGTCGACAGCCTGCCACACAAACATAAAATAAAATCCAGGCCTGGTCCTCTCTCCGGTCGCTCGTCCTTTTATGCTTCCGATCTCCTCCAAAGAGATGCGATACCCTTGCAACGCGCAGTTGACACTCATTATCATCACTCGCTCTCGTCCCGCCTTGCTCGTTACAAACGCGTTTGACCAATCACAGCAGACTACACCACCTGTCCAATCACACGACACTAGGCTAGCGGATATGAGGGCATTAGACGGATGTATCGCGGAACGAATCATTTGAGAGTCAGTCAAGTAAGGTAAGAAAATGCACCTATTATTTCGACATAATTTTACAACTTCTATGAATATTAATTTTTTGTTGGACACTCCATAAAGTAGGATCTTAAAAATCATATGCTACTTACTCTTTAAGACAACACATCACATATAGTGTGCTTTTAAAATATGCATGTCACAAGACTAGAGATCCGCTATAACTTATGCCTCTCCTAAACCTATGGCGTTGTACTTAAATTCTTCACCTTGGAAAGGTATATTTAAATGTTGGATTAAATATTGGAATTATAGAGCAGAAAAAACTACTACCACATAACCTTAGTGTTTCCCACATGAAAACACTAAAGTGTAATTTGTGGTCGTATGTAGAATCTACGCTTTAGGTTATGTGTAGCTCGGCGTAGCATGACGTGCACCTCTCCAAAAATCTAACATCGCGTCAATTCAATGCGGTGCACAAGCACTGTGATTGATCTGTTTGAACCCCTCCCTCAGGTCAAAAAATGTTTACGCAAAGACATTTTTGAATGAATTATCCAAGTTAATTGTTTGTTCTTCTGTATTTAATATCTCAGGCTGTAACAGAAGTGACTGTTTACTTGCCACTTTCACTTCTAATGCTTCTCAAACGAGCTACTGCTTCTTCGGCTCACACAAGCAGCATGCGAGTGGACACTGATGCCTAGTGGTCATACCTCTCGACGTGAACAACGACACACATTTATAAAGCCGACCCGTTGGCTAGGGCGTAGGTCTTACGCACGACCATATATTGTCATTAAGGTAGCACTGTCGAAGAAAAAGTGATTCCTGTATGTGTTTGTGTTCTTACAGTCATGAGCGTCTCGGTGGCTCTGCGGTCCAGACTTTTAGCCCTTCGGTATCCAGCATGTGATGAAATGGTGTCTGTTCGCTCTGGACCAGAATCCAAAGAAAACTCCTGCAATACAAAAGAAAACAAATGTAATATATGATAATTCTTATGACTTGCAGCTAATTAATAAACTATACATTTCCTAATAAGAATAAGAACAACAGATTTAGTACAGGACTGCCTCACTGACACTCATGGATGCTTTGCTAAACCCAATTAAATAAATTACATGTATTTACACGTCAATGTCAACAGAAAATAATGCATACAATGAATTCTGGTCTGATATTAGGATAATAAACAACACTTCATTATAAGGCACCTGTTTTTGGTTACAGAGGCGGCGCTCATTGCGTCCTCCTCTTTGATTGGCTGTTGAGGAGTAGGAAGGGGCGGGGTCTGTCGTAGAATTGGCCGTGTCCATTTCTTCTTGACTGTTGACATTGTCATGACACTCAAACCTCTCGATGACTTGAGAACGTCTGCGGTAAAACACAGAGGTCAGGATATAAACAACAACAAAAAACATTGCATCACTTGCTTTCCCTATGCTATTTTAGTCACTAGTATTCTGTTTTTAGATGTGACGGAGGTCCAAGCAGAGATTTAAGCAGAAATCTGGTTTTCATCTGAAACTTTGATGCACATTTTATAATAAACAATACATTTTTACAAACCTCTTATCATAATATTATTATATTCCCCTAATTCTAATGTACATGAAACTTAATCATGACGAAGGATGTTGGAGTTTGATTCCAGGACAAGTGAAAAATCTCTTCTATTAATCACGGGTCAGTTTGGTAATTGACCTCAACATTGTCATAATTCACATGTGACAGAAAATTGATTCTCATCATTCGCTGTAATAATGGGAAGCAAGAATAAGTGCCTGCAGTCACTTTTGCACGTTGGAGCCATCCAACACAGACATGCTTTATTTTCTCGGTTGAGATGACCTTTAGGAAGATCTTCATGGTTGAAACTTTGAGACGTCTCTCAAACATTTGAAGTTATAGCTGCACTCAGTAACATTATGCCATGACTATTTTTCCTGCTTATAACATTCCTCTGTTGTCTGATCTCGATCACAAAATACGACCAAATTAGACCTAAACAGTTTCAACAAATGAAATTTCCAATTCACAAATAATCAGCTCTCCCTATACTTGATCAACATTTACTTAGAAACTTTTAATCAAAGTCACTGAGTGAAGCTGTGACACGTCAGAGGAGATCTGGCCCTCCCGACTGAGGCTGGTTTCTCCACAGTTTTCTTTCTACATTTCTTTCTCACAGGAGTTTGGTTTCCTCGCCACAGGGCTGTGTTGGCTTGCTCACCGAGAGACTGCATTTATTAAATATTATTTTTTAGAATGATCTTGCTTGGTCTATAGACACCATACACTTTCCTGTGTTTTACCTTTTCTGTGTTTTTCTTATTTTCTCCTGTAATGCTGCTTTGGAATAATGCAAATTGTGAAAAGCGCTATATGAATAAAATTGCACTGAAAAATGAGAATCAATGATGTCAGACAGCCTGTCATAGACTTGCCTGTAGAGGAGAGTGAAGTAAGCTGTGCTTGAGATGATTTAAATGTAATTCCTTTACCTGCCATAAAGAGACGAGTTACACTGGCATGCTTGTCACTGATGAGATGGCACATCTTACCCCACTCTCCCCTATGATTTATAAAGAGCAGATGGTGGAGCAGAAGGACAGAGGCAGGAAACCAGTGACAGCAGAACCCCACACCGTCAGCGAGATTAATGCATTAATCCCCGTGTCCACCCTTGTGTTAGTGTGTACTTCATCTTTCAATGCTCATGTGTTTACTTTACAGATTGTGTGTGTGCTAAAGTTCGGCCCCAGCAGGTGGAATGAAAGTAAGCAGTGGGCGGGGCAGTGGGCGGGGCGGCGTGGCACAGGGCAGGAAGGGCAGAGTATCAGAAGATTGCCTGAAAAAGAGAAGAAACAGATCAAATAAAAGCGACAAATAAAAAGAGCAGAAAAAAGAAAGAAATGAGCAGAGAAGTTTCCCCTTCAATCACAGATTCAGAAATGCATTGAAGGAGCAGTTCACCCAAACAAAAAACAGACATTCCACAGCTTTGCGTAAGGGACACGCCCAAAATACAAGTCATAGTTTACGGTTAATCTTTACCTCGAATGACCTCTTAAACACAGAGACCAGAGTCAGTGAGTTGAACTGAACTGAAACACATTTTAGATGAATCATTCAGACTGGTGTATGTGAACACATTCAAAGGATTCGGTCAAAAGATCTGACCAATAAAACATGCGGACACAATGAAGATTAAACTATGCTTTACAAAAATCTTTATCATTGCCTCAGCAAAGTGCTATGTCGGTATGTTTTTTGATTGTTTGGATCCAATATGAAAGTTGAATGTCAATTTTTTTACAGTGAACTATTCCTTGACAAAATGAAAGATTAGTTGAAGGTTCAGTTTAACACAAATCTCACTAGATGGCGCTAAAACTGCATAAATGAGATGAAGGTTATAGTAAGGATTCTCACAATCTCTGACTGTCAGTCAGTTATCTGTTAAAGACTCTTTTGTCAGTACCAGCGGGTGGAGATGTGACCTCTAGACTCTAGATTGTGTTTTATGCGGCTGGTGTATCTTCACTTCATTATACTGTACTGATGATAAACTATTAAAGCTGTTAAACTTGAACGTTCACTTCAATAAATACTTCAGGTGTCCTGGGCTCTGTTCCAAATGCTCGACTGCATGTCTAGGCAACATATTTGGTTTCGTAGGCATGCAAATGCTTAATGCAAACAGTGATACTGGATTTTAACACTTTCTAATGAAAAGGTTGCTTTACTGACACAATGTTGGGCCGTTCTAACTGGTTGCCATGACATTTCTATATAGTTGCTTAAGTATTGTGTTTCCTGGGTGTTCTGGAAGAGTGCGTTGGGTTTTCATTAGAAGTTAGCTCCCTTAGAAGTCAGCTGCCCAAAGAAAGTTTGAAACCGAGCCTGTGTGTGTATGAAACAGTACGAGCTGGTCACCTGCGTTCCAGTCCAAACAGTCGCTGGACTTCCTCTCTGCCCGGGCTCCTCGTGCGCGCCCGCACCTCCTGACGTCTCTGACTGGATCGGAACGCTTCCCGATGATTGAGTCGTTTAGCACGGGGCACGTCCGCCAGGGCGGCGTATCCCTGCCCGCCTCGGCCCACCCTGCCCAGTGCTCCGGCCGGAGCGTTGTGTTGTGTGTTCTGCTCAGAGTCTAAAGAGCTCTGGGATGAGGACAGCGATGATGGGAGGATGTTTGTGTGGCACGTGTGTGTGTTTGTGTCAGGTCTCGAGGAACAGTGTTGTGTGTTTGAGGAAGGTTGGAAATCCAGTGATGGGCCGTCCACAGAAGAGTGTGCGTCAGATAAATGATGCTTTTCTGAGCTGTTCGCTCTTTGCATGCTGTGTTTGTTAGCTATCGGAGGAACACACGCATCACTGAGAGCGTGTGTGTCATGTAATGCTTGGGTGTCATGTGACGTGTGTGTGGCCTGTGAAGAGTTGTCTGGAGAACTGAAGACTCCGGGAGAAAATGAGAGATACCTGGAGCGAGAGGAGGGGAAAGAGGACAGTTCTTGTTGTAGTTGATTTTGTTCTTCCCCATCTTCTGGTTTGTTTTTCTCTAGAGAAAAATATCCGCTCTCCACCCGTGGCTTACGACCAACACCCAAGTTCACAGAATCTGAGTGAATGAAAAGAGAAAAATCACACTTACAACCTGTAAACAAATGTGTCATGGAAAGTTTTTGACACAATGTAGTTTCCGCGATTCCTGTTGCGGGATTATATTTGATGACACTTATGACTAACAGCCAGTTTAACTGAGGTTACAATCACTGTTCTGGAATCAGTGGTTACTGTGGTAGACTTTTATAAGGCTTGTGTCTCAAGTGAGTGATTGTCACTTAAATTATTTCTTAAATGTTCCCAGAAACTGTGGTCCGGTGACTATTAAAGTCCCAGTGAAATAAAAAATGACAATTCTTATTTTTATGAAATATCTTTCCTCAACTGGTGTCAAGTGAAACGGCAGAGTTATAAAAAAAAATTGCCCATTTCAACATTGGGCTCAATGAGATTCTACTCTCTTTTGGAGCCAGTCTTTAGCGGCCAGTCGACGAATTGCAGTTTAAGTCACTTCCATGTTGGCTTCAGAGAGAGACCGGAAGGAATATTTTTTGACCAACAACAGAAAAAAGCACTTTCAGTGTTCACCCAAATAAGTGAAAAGACCCAATACATTTGACCAACGTTTTGACAACATGATCAAATAGCAACCAGGGTAAAGTGAGAGGTGTGTAAGCTTTCATCCAATAATATTAGTATTCTGATTCAAACACTGTAAGTGCTTCTTTTGTCCGAATTTTTTCAGTTGCCAGACATCAAGTGCATCCCTAATAAACAGCCAATGACTTTGAGTACAACAGCTGAGAAAACCCACACTTGACACCTTGCACCATGTGTGAAAGTGATAAAGACACACATACACCTGGATATTCGGTGAGAGGTGCTATTTATGATTGCAGACGTGAGGACAAAATGACATATTACAATATTTATAGTCAATATTCCAGGAAGCCAAAGAGCAATCCTTTTTAGAAGGCCATTATCTGCTTAACATTTGATTTCCAAACTTTACAACGCACTAGCTACAAAATGGAGTCTTCTTTGGCTCAGGTCTCTGCGTGTGCGTGTGTGTGGTTACCGTCTGAAAGTTGGCTCAGACTGCCGGTACTGCAGCTTGTCGGTATCGTGGCTCTACTCAATGTTTCCTCCTGCCACAGAGAGGCGCGGGTGGACGGCACACGCTCAGCATTTGCTATAGTGCTGGGCAGACACACCATACTGCTGCTGGTGCTGGTGACTGTAACCTTCGCAGGACCTGGTTCCTGAGCACAGACAGAAACATCATCTTTAACTAACCCCAACTCAAACAAGAACAAAGAGTCTTTTGATGTCAAGAACACCTGTGCGTGTGTGTGTGTGTGTGTAGACAGATAAGGCAAGCACATGAATGTAACTGTCTAAACTTGCAGGCCCGTAATGAATGAGCATTTGTGGTATGATTTCATACACACACTGATTTACGCACAGCACCACACCCCATCCAAACACATACACAGATTAACGTTCGGTGTCTTTCCTGTTTCCACTCGACCGCCCTGTAATACCTTCTTGATTAAATCATAAAATCACTCAACACATTTCTGCATGAAATCACACGCATAAGCTGCCCAGCGTCCCAGCGTAAGCACACACGCACAGTTGAATTTATTTTCGGACAAATAAAAACACACAAATTCTAGTCAGTGACATGTTTGACAGTTCCAGTCAATTGTATTTTTTCCAAAAAACCCAGAACACAAATTGACGACTTTGGCACTGCGCTCTGATTGGCCGGAGACTTTTTTTAGACTTACAATAAACCCATTCATGTTCTGCAGGGAACATCGACCCGTTAGCAGAGCAGTAGCCTGACAAAACACAGGGTAGAAGGTCAGACTAGAGAGCAAACCGACCCTGACAATACAAACCAATCTCCACATCTCTTCATTATAACCTCATATCAATTGACATGAATAACATTTAATATCATCCAAAAATGTTGTTGAGATGAAAAAGTGATTTTTTGGTGAACTGTTTTGTAAGGCTCTTTTATAAGCTGTTTTCTAAAGCTGTCTGTTCTAGAAAAATATATCATAAAATACTGTAGTTTGCGTGCCATGTGTGCGACCTTCAGATATTAAAGTTGATTTTTTTGGTTTGTTTTGGCATAATCAGCTTAGCAATATATATTTTGTGTCTGTGACTTCTTTTGATGCCGTCATGCCCCGCTGACAAAAAATCGTCATTTACTCTCATGTTGTGAGTGTGTAACTGTGAAGCATGTGCACATACATGTGAGACGTGTGTGTTTACCTGTGAACAGGGGGTTTCTACTTTCCGTTTCTTCTTCTGATTTTGTTTGTTGGTGCGAGGAAACACCATAAGCGCTTCCTGCCATCTGAACACATAAACAGCGTTTAGTGAAATACTTCGTCTGAACACTAATAACACAACTCATTACTTCACTCATTCATTTTTAAACTGAACCCTTTTCAACCACATGAACATTTTGAGGACACACAAAAACCGTCCTTTCAGTTCATCACATCAAAATACAAACATCAGATGAGTGTTTAAATGTGTAAAACTGCTCAAATACTGATGTCTGTTACCGTAGTGTGAAAACACACAGTATGTATCTGGAATAATGTGAATAACTATCAGACACTTTCCGCAATATGTCAAATGTGAGATATGAGACCTCACAGTTTCAACAATGGTATGTGTGAGTGACTCACCCATGTATGACCTCTTTGTTCTCAGCACGTATGTAATGATCTTTCTCGGGTGTGCAGATACACAGTGAATACTTCTGTCCCGAGCGACTTTCACCATCCACAACATCCACACACTGATTCAGGTTTATGGTGCCCTGTGGAAGAGTGCTGGCCTGAAACACACACACACAAACAAAATATTACACAGGTGACACTTAAACATGTAAATTTCAAACAAACCAACACCTGCAAGTGCACTCTGGTTTGTGTAGTTCAGTTATAACAGTAACTGTGTGAGTGTGTTTTCTTATCCAATCTTTTAGATATTATGTTTTTGTGCGTGCGTGCGTGCGCGTGCGTGTGTATTTGCGTGCGTGCGCGTGTGTGTGCGTGCGCGCGTGCGTGCGTGTGTGCGTGTGCGTGCGTGTGTGTGTGTGCGTGTGTTCTGTCAACCGGTTCAGGAGAGTCAGGAAGAGGAATCTGTTTACACACATACATTAAATACTAAGACATTGACTTACTATGAACTGTACTTCCTTCTGTATAGTTTAAAATAAACACAGCCTATCATAAGAAAGTAAAACAGTGCAAATTTGTAGCATGCTTAATCATGCATTTTTAGCAATATGGTAAAAAGATCACATTTGAACACACACTTGAAAAACACATAACTAAAGTTCTGAAATCAAACTAGAAATGGCAGCTCAGGTTAACCGTATTGCACTGTGGGATACAGTATGGCAAAGGTCGCCCAGGTATTTTATGCACACAGATGTACATATGAAGAGTTTGGCGTTTTAAAAACGTTTTTATTGTGTTAGCTAGCTGTATTTTTTTGTTATAATGACCTAAAAAAAAAAAAAAAAAAAACTGTAGCTTTATTGATATTATTCGGAATGCACAATAAAAAAAACATGATTTTAGAATAAATAAATAAATAAATGGATTTATCTACTTTTGGAACCAAACTCTTCAAATGCACTAAAACAATTCTAATTGCATGTAGGGGATAATATTTTATACTATTTTTATACTTTGAATATCAAATAAAATAGAAAAATAAGACATGACCATGCTGAATATGATCTAGTTACAAACGACTACATATGTACACCATAAACAATATGCATTGTAAAAAGTGCTATACTAATAAAAGTAAATATGTTCTATGTGCATTACACACACAGTTTAAACCGGTTCATTCTACATGTATTGCTCTCTTGTTGCTTCCTCCAACATTCTCTACAACTTTCTCTCTCACCTTCTTTCACAACATCTCTTCACATCACATCCTGATGAGCTACAAGATTCCTTTTCTGCTGTGCAGCCAGCGCTCACACACACACACTCACAACAGAAGAGACTGACACACACACAGAAACCGTGACCAAGCAACACACTCAAAAGAAATTTGGAAAGACGGACACACAAACAACCAGAAAAAGGTTTTCACAACACGTCACTTTTTTGAAGTTGCATATTTAGCATATTTAACTACCCTTCATATGTTATTGTGTTAACCTGTGGGATATACAAACAAATAGTCTAAAATCAGCTTGTCTTTAAAACTGTTTTGTGCTCATGTTTACAGATCAAAGTTCCTTATATTTAAATACAGAAGTCACTCACGTCTGTTCTCTATTCACAGCAGGACAAATCTTGCCAAACAATCCAATTTACTCATTTTAGGTAAGCTTCAATCATACAAACTAAAATATTACTTCAAATCAAATATATATAAAACAGAATGTAAGTTCATGGTGGTCATATTTGGGAAACAAACGCTTCTCAGCCTTGTAATAAACAGTATTAAAACTCTTTTTCTTTGGCTCTGCACCTCGCTCTGTCTTTAGAGAGGGAGTCCTGGGAACGTTGCCCGACTGACCGAGCGTTTTGCGCAACACAAAGAGACTGCTGAATCTGAGTTCAGCAAAGCAAACGCTGCCAGAGTTTTAACCCTCGACCTGCCCACAGGTCAACATCACCGGCTGATTCTGAGTCTAACTGTTTTATTGAGGTCACTGGGGTCGTACACTACAGCCTGTGCATGTTCAACAACCACGAGCCCTCCAATCACATCACACGCACATTTTTGCACACACTTGTACAGATGCAACTGGTCTGAAAATAGCAGCAAACCTTCTGTTCTAATCTTCTCGTCATCCTGTGTTTTCCTCCTACACATCTCTATCTCTCTTTCTTTCTCTCTCAGTGGATGAAGTCCAGCGGAGGCGGACAGCACAGAGGGAAGTGAGGGGAGTCAGAACAGTAGCGAGAAGCAAAGTGAATCTTATCAAGGGTCTTTGGGGTCAACATGGGGAAGAAAATAGGAAAATAAATTAAAACAGCTTCAAAATCTGAAACAAAACATCCGTTATCGCAGAGCTACTAAAAGAAACGTAGCGAGGTGCTCATGTAGAGTGCAGTGTTTGACAGGAGAGCTGGTGGGCGGCAGTATGTTCGAGAGACATGCATGAGTCAACTGCCTTAACTAGTTCTTGAGCTCGGTTCTGTACACACTACACAGATCTAATGCAAATTATAATGATCATGTGTACTGGTGCAATAAAACAAATAAAAGAATGCATGACATTAAAGTGCCACCTATAGACCCCTTTACGGCCGACGTCACCGCATTAGCTGGAGGCACAACAAAACTGGAGGCATCCAATACGGCTACAGAAGGAGTTGAAAATGTCATCTTGTTGTGTTGTATAGTGCCACAATCGACAGAATACAGTCTACAATTAGATATTTTAACACATACCAGCCAAACAAAAACACTGACGACAGCTGTAGTCAAACAGAATAAAACGTGCGGACTGAACAGAAACGATCATCAAAAATGCTGGCGTTTCACTTCATAACACTTAAGATTAAAAACTACTGTCTTTTGTTGGTGTGGATTATGATTTGGGTATGCGTCTAAAAATATCTCGCGTATGCCCAAATTAGAAACTGGAGAACAAAGTTATTTTTCACGTAGCGTTAACGTAGTTACGTAGTCACGTAGTTAAACAACTATCAGTTAACTATCGGCCAGAAATTAAACATGAAGGAAACTGTTTGTCATCTATTCTTTAGTTGTCACAAGTGCATGAGTATAAAGGGAGAAGCAACAGAGAGAAGGCTCATGTTATGTGTCAGGTCTGTGTTCAAGTAAATGCATTTGCTTACATTTGCCACTGTTAGTACACACAGGCATCTATAGATGTTTCTCTGTCTGGTAGGTGTAGATGTCAGGCCACTTAACTCGGAGGTCATCCTGTCAGTTCGTTCCTGGCTCCATTGAGTGAGCACGTACAGGTCGGCAAGGTTCCTTGCATTAAAGTTTCCATAAACAATGGCAGTCCTAGACACCTGACAGTACCTTACATGTTGAAATTTATTCTGATTGTTTTCTGGTCATTGTCAAAAAGCAAGCAAACAAAACGTGCTCTCTAGCATTAGTAATGCGGTCAGGGGGATCTTTCTGCCTCCACCTAAGCTCCGCCTTGCACATTTGTATTTAATGATGACAACAGACCAGTTACTTGTGGTATTACTGTTTGGCCTGTGCTATCAAACTCTAGACCTCTCTAGCACCAGTGCTATGTGCAAAAAAGTGAACTTACACCCCTAACATAATAATTACGGCTTGCCTTTGTTTAACAGTATTCACGGAGTGTTGGCCTATTACCAAATTCAGGCGGACAAAGTGGACACTAGTTAAAATGCTTTGAAGCAAACTTGACCAATCTAAATCCAAAATAATTATATTAAGAAATCAAATTAAATATTTTTTTTAACTTTGGATAAGTACTTTTTGTACTCCGACAGATGAATGACAAATGTACTTGTCCTGAGGACAACCACAAGACAACACTTAATGTCAAGCCCTGTATATTGCTTTATTTATATAAGAGTCACTGCGCAGACTCTTGAACACGGCCAAACCCCCGACACATGCTCGCTCCCCTCTTTCTCTCGCTTATGTGAAGGTCACGTTTTCAAGGTCGTTTCTAGGTTCTGTCATTCGGAAACATGGCTTTTCCTATCACTGCTTTGTGGATGATACACAACTCCACTTGTCATTTCAGTCTGACGATTCGAAGCATTTAGGGATGGTTGAGTGACATTTCTGTAAGAATTGGCTGTAAACACATCTCTTCTGTCAGCACCTGACCGATTACATTACTTCTGACTTCTATTTCTTTCCTACTCATTCGATCCTTAAAAAAAACATAGCTTTGTATACTGTGGTAGCCTATAAGAGACCAGTTTTATTGCACTTAGGCTTTTTGTTGTCCTCATGTTGTTCAAATTGCTATCATTGTAAGTTGCTTTGGATAAAAGCGTCTCTTACATTACTAAATGTAAATGTATACTATAAATACTTTCTCATTCTTTCTCATGATGACTTTCTTTCCCAGAAGACTGTAGGGTTCGATCAGTTGTTATGGATACGCACAATGCAGTGTATCTATAAATAGTGTGTGGTGCTCAGAATGTATTTACATTTTTAGAGAGCGTTCAGTCAAAAGCAGATATCTTCATCCCTCATGAGCACCTGTTTCTGAGGGGACCAGCACAATGAAAATTCTGCCGACCACGTCAAAATCACATGCATTACAGACGCTTTTCAAGTGTGTGTCTGTGTGTATGCAAGAGCAGGGGTTAGCCAGCAACAATGTCTGTCACATACAAAACTCTTTAAAAAGTTCAATTTTTGTTTAAAAAAGAACTTCCCATTCTCGTAAATCTTCTTTTTATAACCAAAATGATAATAACTTTGTCATATTACAGCAAACTAGATGGTTGTGCTTATGAATTAAACCAATCTAAATGTTTTTTCGTTCTATTTTGGGGTGAAATATGAGTGTTTACCCATGAGACTCATCCACAAACTGTAGCACAAGTTACAAATGTTCTTCCTCAAAAACTGATCAGTGTGGAAAATACATGCATGTCAAATCGCTAAGTATTTAACAAACCGCCATATCCACAAGACAACCTCACCCCTCCCTTGTCAAATAAGACTTCGCTCTATCGCTGCGGGTTTTCTATGCATTTCTACAGAAAGAGGAGAATCTGAGCAGTGTGTACATTTCTCTCCACTCCTACTAGGAAAGAAGACACAGATGGATTGTGGGTAGCTGAACGGATGTAACACTGCTTCACCCACACACTAGCACACAACATCATCAGACGAGTCAGGTCAGATCTTGCCTGGCTTTCTCTATGCAGTAAAGATGTACCTCATGTTCCAGTTTGTCCAAACTACATACACACGCAGTATGGTTTATGTAAACCAACACACACACAAACACACAACACAAAAGGGCTCACGGTCACGTGTGGGCTGAAGAGGCGCTTAATAACAATCACTAACACGCATTAATGCAGATGAATCCCAACAGCGTTTTATCCTTTAACCCATCGCTCTATTATTGAGATGAAAGAGAGACAACGAATACACAGAAGCAGTGATGAATATCTAGTCAACTATCCAACAAACATCAGCAATATGAAGGAAAATAGAAATGACAACCTTTTGAATAAATGCATCATATACCTTTAAATGTTTGCAAGTAATTTCTTGCAAACAGAGAAACTACAATGTCAAGCAAACCACTGTCAGACTTGCATCTCATTCCAAAAACCCAGAATCGTAGCAGGTTTGTGCACTGTATACATCCCTACTATACATGAATAAATACACAATATAAGAGTCAATCACTTGAATAAACATCCTGAAGGCCTGTCAATATAGTGTCGCCCACAGACCGCACATAAAACATGACAACACACACACACATATGAAGATAAAAGCGAGTGAGAATTGAAGTGTGTCAGAAGGGCACGTCATGCACCTGTTGTTTTTCTGAAGGTGACACAGTGGCAGTCCTGGTTAACTTTCAACCAAGCAAAAAAAAGCTCAGACACACTCACCATGTCATCTAGTGCGTAACGCAGGAGTCCATGCTCATACAGAAGGAAAAAGCGTCTCTGCCATTTCTGCAAAGAAAGAGAAAATCAGGACTGCATGAGTGAAATGTGACGCCATCGTTCCTGATCACGTACAAAACACTTTCTTGGTTGGCAATTCTGTTTATGTTTTATTTAAAATAATTGAACTGTAGTATATTGACATTACATTGCCCACCCTGAATTATTATTTCAGCCGCTTTGATTGACCACTACACACCACCTAAAAATAACTTTCTAGGTTTTTAAACACAAAAAAGTAGTTTTGTTGTTTTAGTGCATCTCTGTTACCTCGAGAACATTTACATGCCAGAATACCACTAAAAACAACAAAATAGCAAATATACACATTTAAACTTCAGATTTCTGTTGCAAGAAATTGAAGCACAAACACTGATGACTCATCCTGCACTTGACAGATTTTTGGCCAGCAGAATACTCTCCTAAACTCTCTCTCACCCATACAACTAGCAGCTAGCAAATCATTGTTCATGGCTGTGACATGATAATTTCATGGTGTGTTTAATGTGTAATTGTGGGTTGTTTTTGTAGTCTTTCCATCTTGTTTGTCAATCTGCGATTTCCTGTTGGCTATAGAAATGTTTCCCATCCCACAAACTCTCGCCACTGCTGTTTCTCACGAGCTCAGCTTGAGACTGACCGAGAATGAGTCAGCGACTCCGCTGCCCCCTCACACACACACACACACACACAATCTTGACTTCTTTCCCCATAACTAGCATACATACACACACACACACAAATACACACTGTTTGTATTGAATGTTATACATGTGGGAAGAAAATGTTGACTTAGGGACTCAGAAACTTCTAGAATGCATTAAAGATTTTTTAATCTGTCAAGTTAAAAGTGCAGCATTCCCACGCATTCAGTCGAGGGTCTTTTGTTTTCAACATTACAGTTGTGGAGCCAACGAGAGGTACAAACCCGTGATCGGTGGAGAGGATTGTCAAAGTTTGTTCCCTCGGGTGCCAAGAGCAGCCATCCACCATAGATGGGTTTAGCCTGAAAGACAGAACAACCACAGCGTTAAAACTATTTAAATTCATGACAAGTGACCAACTTCTACAGGACAACTCACAGTCCATTCACTGACCATCTGATGAGTAATCTAGAAAAAACTACCATGGTAAAAAACAAACCCTGAGGAAGAACTTGATTTGTAAAAAACAGGCCAGGTGATGCAAAACAGACAGTATTCTATATTTGGTCCAGTAAATCTTTGAAATAATCTGTATATTGGGCAAACACAAGTTGTTTTCATCTGAGAAAGTATTTTAACATCAAACAAAAGTTAGCTGGGGCACTGCCAATGCATGTGACCCTCGTGTGACTCCAGAAGAATGGACTTGTTATATTAGAAAAACGGAATCATGTATGAGAGCAAAACAATCCCATAGGAACATTTTAACGCTCAGCGGTTGAGCTCAAAGAGCAGGAGACTTACTGGAGGTACCAGATTCAATTCAACATTCAACCTAAATGAAATCTGGACAGTATAGCTCAGATGATGTTGTCGAATTAGAAGAAATCTTACAAGAAAAAGTTCATGTCTAAATCTCTAATTGTCATGGTGAAAGCAATGACATCATCATAACATCTGGGTAGCAAATAGGATCACATTCAACTAAAATCGAAGCATCCCTAAAACTTTGCTACCGTATAAGCAGTGGGATTTCATGAAGAAATGCAGATCTAGTTTCTCCTGAACTTCTGCTAATGGGAAAGATTGTGCTCTGGGAAATCACTGTCTCTGATGACGATGAAAGAGAGAAAGACAGAGGGGTAATGTAGGCCAGATTTTCCTCTTCAATAGCTAAACTCTATTTTGTTTATTTTTATAGTCCCCTTTTATTCTCATAACTAAACTCTGAAAGTCTTAAGGTGTGTAAATGTGATTGACACAACGGGAGGTTGTATTTATTTTTTAACGTGTTGAAATTTCAGATGCAAATTTCAGAATCAATGTGCAATGGCTTTTACTCTGTGCTTTTATGAATTGTAATAGCGTGGACATGAATATGTGTGGAATGAAAATTTGTGATAGGTGTTTTGACGTCTAAAGGCTAATTCACACTGAACCGACAAACGGCAACAAACGCCGTCAAATGCACTAGTTGTAAATTAGAACGTCCGTGTTTGGTGCCGTTCATCAGATCAGTGTGAATTCGAGTCTTACACAATTGCTAAAGTATTTCTACGTTGTTTCTAATGAACATCTAAAACGCACAAAAACAAAAGTGTGAATTAAGGTCTAACACAAATTAGAGGTGGTTTCTTATTGGCTTGTATCAAAAGAACCCAAGTTTCTTACATATTCTGGTTTGTGTCATTCCTTTAACATGATAAACCTGATTGACTAAAAACAACAATGCTTGTGAAGAATTCCATGTGAGGATCATATCTGCAGCATGATTCATATGTGGCCTGTGATATACCCAAAGTTTACTACTTAGGGTTATAGGTTTGTTCATGTGAGCTGCTTAATGCTAATTAAAATGTGTCTGTACTAGTCAAATGACTTCCGTCAGATGAACCAAAGAGCTTTGCGTCATCGTTTTTTCATTTCACAGTTTAACTGTAAGATGAAGCACTCATATTCTCACCATATAATCATGCATCTCATTCTGACCTCCTGGTCTAACTTCTCATTTCATATCCCACATAATCACCTGCCTGCTGTCGTCTGCACAGACTTTCAAACAAAGACATAATAACTCGCCTCTAAACACACATCCACTGTTCTGCTATTCTTCTTTTGATAACCATCCAAACAATACAGACAGACGACCAACAAATTGAGGCCACATCACGTCTTTAATATACTGGAGACCCAGCTGCGGTAATTTGTGAGGATACAGCGAGACTGTTCTGGAAAACCCCGCGTCTGCGGGAGGCCTTACAGTAAATGAGTTCTGGTGCTGGAATCAGGATCCGAAATAGATCCGTTATTATGCGAGAGGAATCTTGGGTCTATTCGCTGCCTAATATATCTCGTGAAACCACACCAAATGCCTCAACAAATGAGTCATTTAGAAGAAACTATAGACAGGGTTCCAGTTCTCCTGAAGTAACCTGAGGTTAAGTGTCTCGATTAAGATCATAAAGTGATTGAACCTGCAGCCTTTTATCAGGCCAGATCTTTAACACCACATACGATTTAGCAGATGTGCTCTAAAGGTTTAGATTCACTGAGATGCGTTTAAGGTTATAGCTCAGTGGTTCTCAAACTGGAGCACCTATGATGGATCAAGGGGGGCCCCAGATTTTGTAGCATTTTATAAAATACAGAAATGTATTATAAATAAGCCTATCAACCAAAACAATTGATGTTGCACCATTATGTAACTGAATACGTTTTTGGTTTAACAGTTAACGACAAGATCCTGTTAAGTTTTTTTGGGGGGGGGGCGCAAAGTGATGCCCCCTACACAAAGGGGGCCGGCCTTACAACAAAAAGTTTGAGAACCACTGTAATAGCTCATTAATCAATCTTTCCAGGGATTCAATATTTGCCCTTTTAGACTGTTTTGGCTCCCTGAAAAGACATTTATTCAAAGGTCCTTAAAATGACCCTCTCATTCTTTTTTATAAAAGATTATTTTGTCTGAACAAAGATTCATCTGAGAAACAGAAAGGTTCTTTAGATTTGAAATGTCATTTATGGCACCATTCACCCAAAGTTGGTTCTTCTGTCTATGGCATCATGAACAACTGTTTTTAAGAGTGTACCTGCCTAGATCTTTAGCCTAAAACATACTCCCCAAAACCAGATCAAAGGTTTATATCTGACAACCACATTAACTCAGTTTCTTCGACAGGTGACTTATGTATAATGCCTCAGGTGACACAAGAACATTAATTCATAATAATTAATAATAGCTGACACTTTTATGCAAAATGATTGACAAACAATCTGTCATGGGATTAGATCCACAATCTAACCAAAGCAAACAATCACACATAACCAAACCACAAGAACATTTGTGAGAAACATTTCTGTTTTAATTCGTGGCAAACGTGCGCACACGGGTAAAAGAAAAGTATCACGGTACAGTGATGTCATCACACCCCAATATCATAAGACATAACCGTGACCGATCACAACACGCCACAGTAGAGTGACAGAAGGTTATGAGGTATTTGACAGTTCCCACACAGAGCTTCAGTAAAATATTTGCAGGTATATTTATGACCTGTGCGAAGTCTAGTTAGTCACTGACAAGTGAGTATGAGGTAATGTGTGTTACCTGTGTGAAGTCTTCATCACTCAGCAGGTGCGCGTCTCGAGCTTTAAAGCAGTTTTGACATTTACTCTTGTTGAAAATATTGGCCTGGAATTTTCTACAGGCGTTTTCTCTCGCGGCCGAACTCTGTGCCATGAGTGCGTGGGTCCGAGCTTCAGTCCGTGATCCGTCTTTCCGTTATTTTAAAAACTGCGCAATAATTCCACCGGAGAGTCCACGCGCGCGCTGCAGTCATTCGCTCGCGCCGCCTCATCGCAAACTAACTAGTATCATCATTTATTCATGCACGATAATCGCCTGACACGACCCACGGTGAGTATACAAATAAAAAACATTAAAATAATAATGGTTTAGCCCAAAAGTGCTCCCACACTGTCTTCCAGTCGTTTATTGCGATATTACGTTATGGTGTTTGCAAATCAAACATTGCGCAACTCCAGTGTAAATACAAGCCCGACCCACGGTGTCCATCCTCGGTGGTTCACGACTAACGACTGTCGGTCCGAGCTCTCCCGGATTGATTTCTGATGGGGGGTTCAGTTCGT
Organism: Triplophysa tibetana; assembly: GCA_008369825.1. Classification (NCBI taxonomy): domain Eukaryota; kingdom Metazoa; phylum Chordata; class Actinopteri; order Cypriniformes; family Nemacheilidae; genus Triplophysa; species Triplophysa tibetana. The sequence goes on along the minus strand of CM017914.1, from coordinate 17,890,228 downwards.
GACCCTTCCGCGTTCTCGATCCACGCGCGTCCCCGCAGGCATACGGACGCGCGCCGATGCGTTGCAGCGCGAGTTGATAACGATATGACAAACTCGTGAAAACAAACGAAGCGGACGTGGACGCGTTTACTTTCCACTAGCTCACAGCGTCCGATGAAGCTTTACGCGACACGTGAGGACAAGTATCATTAAACTCCATCATACGGTTGGAAGAGAGTCTTTTCAAGAGTGTCCGGTCCAGATGCGGCTTGTTGCAGGTCCGACTGGATTCGGTGGGTCCGTTTCCCACGGTCTCAGCTGATCTCACGGGTCCGGCTGCGTTCCCCACACACACTAGTCCACTCGCAACACACACGGAGGAATGAAGAGGCGGGGCATGGAGTGACGGATATACATGACAGCCAATGAAGTGAAGCCATACGCCCACTGGCCGTAGCTGGAGTACTTTGTGTCCAATCAGAACACAGATGTTTTTTGGAAATAACAAGTTTCAAGGTAGGTGGACTATTCACGGTGTAAACAGAAGTTATTCAAACTTCAAGTCGGCGATTTATATCGAATTAAACTTTACGTAGCTTTTTTTAAGGATAAAAAGATATGACTTTTGCTTGTAATCTTGGATAACTGTCCTTGTTACGCCCCCAGATAACGACCAATCCCACTTGAGTGGCTCTCCAGCGTCCCCGAGAGGCTGTGTGACGTAAAACACTGGACAGATTTTTCAGAAGATGAAACTCATTTTTTATGTGATAATTCATTGTTTTTAATGAAGATTAAACATGTATAAAAATGTAATATATGAACATACGTATTTGTAATTATGCAATGACTCGACACTTTAAAATATAATTGAAGTACAAAACTTTTTTTGTTACAAAATTAACTAATGTGAATTAGTTAATATAAAAAAAATGGGTGCAAAATTCACATTAGTTAATTTTGTAAGCAGCTGTAAATACAAGGTCAAACAATTTGAAAATGCTTTACAGATCTAGCTCATATTCATGTAAACATTTTTCCTGATGTTTGTAAAATGGCTTCACAAAATAAATCAATAACCATCATTTTAATCATTTATCGTAACATCATCCTAATGAACAGCACAAATTAAGAAATTCCACTACAGAGATAGATACAATATTGCCCTATAATGTGTCTAATCTAATTTCTGTTACAACTATAACATTAAAAATACTGCCAGTCAGAAGTTTAAAGAGTCTTCTGAACTCAATGCGTATGTGAACTCGGTTTTTAGACACGAAAAGTGATCCACTGTGTGTTAGTGTTAATCCTGAACATCATATGACACTCTTTTGAATACAAATGTACATTTTTCCCTTTAGTGGCGCTGTAATGTCCCAGAGTTTAGAGTATAGAGAAACACATAGAAGCTGATTTCCATCAGGTTCTGTTGATGGAGGGCGAGTCAGTTATCTCTTCATTGTCCTCTTTCTCTTCATTCACCAGCGGTTCTCTGTCTGTCTGAGACACAGAGCTTGGAGCTGATGACCTCTTAGTCATCTTATTGAAATTGCTCCCCTATAAACACACAGTGTTATAATTAAAATTCATAACCTGAATGTCTTTAAATCAGCATGAAAATGTGCGCAACATGTAGTTTCCATTTGTTTAGCATTTGGTTGGGAACGGTACTAAGAGGACAGAACAATCCAATCCACCTCTATGGAAATTCAGCCAAAGCCAAAAATAACCTCTGCTTTTGAAAAACGCTGTTGACAGAAAACTCACAGTTCATGAAAACTGTCTTATTGCAAGAGTTCAAGAGTTGTTTCTATAATACATGAGCAGTTTCTTTTTTCTCGTCAATGTCAAAAATCATAAGAAGTGAATTGAGTTTTTTCAGGCTTTGAGAAAATCCTGTAATATCCAATTCAAGGGCAGGCAAAATAAAATGATGCGTCTTATCTTTTGTCCTGCTTCTTGCGGAATGTTCTAACATACAGTTGCTATGGTAACCCATGGATCATGAGTAATTCAGAGAGAAGTGGTGATTGTGGGTGGATGTGTATCTTACCTGTTTGTAGTCGATGATGTTGAGTATGATAGAGGTGATGATGCAGCTGACTGTGTTGGCCAGCATAAAGATCATCATATATTGCCATCTCCACAGTGGGATCTTAACATCACTGCACAAACACCCACACACACACTGTCAGTTTTACAGCATATAAATTATTCTGTTGGTACAATCTGTCAATCACTCTTACAAAAAGTACAGTGGTGGTACTGTGGAACAATGCAGGGGAAATCATATATTAAAAAAAGTATCTATATATTAAATGTTATTTTCAGTATTTGTAAAATTGTACAAAATTTCACAAGTAAACAAACATATTATTTCCCAAAAATGCAGTTCTGGAATGGGCTTTATACTTATATCTAGGCCAATGTTTACTTTTACTTGCACAATAATATTTATTGGGTGTGTTTAGATTTGGGTGAAAAATTATATCTTTTTTCCAAAAACCTCTATGTGAAATCTATACATTATAACAAACTGATGCTTGATGCGAGTATAACAATACAGTATCATACGGGCGATTCACCGCATCTTTTGAATTTGTTTTAAATTTAGACGTGTGGCAGGTGCACACAAATAGGGTGCGCCACGGTCGAAATGGAAAAAGTTAGAGAAAGCGTTGCGGCTCACGTTTTCCCGCACGGTTTTAGACGTGAAATGTGATTTGCCCCCAAGTCAATATTGCCATGGAATTTTCATGGCATGTTAAAAAAAATTAATATAATATATTCAGGGGTGCCGCCAGAAATTCTGGGCCCTATGGAAACCAAAATTTCTGGGCCCGCTACATTTTTTACAGACAAAACTCAACCCAATAAACATGCCCTATATACTTAAAAAAAGATACTTAGCACATTGCATAGTTAAAATGTCTAAAGATGGGTACAAAGCCTACAAAAACAAGAAAAAAATATATTGAAATATATACTTGTTTACATAAAAGGGAGAACATTTACTATCTCAATTGCAATTGCAAGCACAACAGAACATTATGTGCACATATTGACATATACTGTACATGAACAAGCTTTAGCTGGTCAAACTGCTCAATCAGGAAACATCAGCTACAGTAGAACTAACCCGTAATTAAATCAGTCCAGGAATAAGGGCACAAAATCAAGACACATCAGGAGTAATGCCAGGCCTAAACCAGTCCAGGACTAATCAAGTACTGAACCAGACATCAACTGTTTGTTATCCAGGTCTAACAAAGTTATGTTCAACATCACTTTATAATGGCCCAGCGGCGTCCCTTTCTGCTGGCAAAATTATGTAGCAAATCATCAAAGTTCAGCTTTCTTGCCAGTTTGCTTTCAATGGATAGTATGGCAAGGTGACAAAGTCTATCCTGCAACATAGCAGACCTCAGATAATTTTTGATCAGTTTCAGCTTACTGAATGCTCTCTCACCACCAGCAACGGTCACAGGCAGTGTGCAAAATATTCACAAAACTATGCAGACCTGCCAAAAATACTCTGCGGCTGCATCTTGTAAATGCTGTTGAGCAGACTAACCATTTTATTTTTACTGGCCTATTTAGTTTTCTTAATATGAAAAATTTAAATATCTATTTTGTAAACTCCTTATAGCCAATGGTTACTACAGACACGTTTTATTCAATTTTATATTATTGTTTTCTGGGGCATTTTATTCATATTAAGAACGTCAAGTTTGACAGGATCGATCGTAGCAGCAGCACTGTCACTTCACAGAACACACGACACGGCAAACTGATTTTGTAATCTTTGAAGCGTGTAGATTACTTTTTGTTTTGCGAAGTTACCATCATGTGGCGAACACAGTAGATAAGACGTGTTTAGAGGCTTCAATCTTCGCGCTCAGGCTCACCTTGTTTGGCTGAGATGGGGACGGGGGACGTGGGGGTAGGAGGACGTGTGTGTGTGCAGAAGCCGCTGAATCTGCGTCTACGAGACATGATAACCCGTCCCGGAGACAGCAGAGATGTTATTATTGTTGGAAGTTAATCATAATTCAGTAATTATTTTACTAAGCTAGGCTAGCTAGATAAAAGCAGGTCATGTAGCAACAAAAATAAGTTTTGGATTTCAGGAATAGGGCAGCTACCTTTCTTTTTGAAAAACTGCGTGACATACTGTCGACTTTGGCGCTCTCTGTCTTCTCTTTCCTTCTTTTCCATTTTTTATGCCCTGACTTTTGATGTGACATGACTGCGTGTGTCACTGTCTGCGCTGCATCATAGCAAGTCCAATAAGCAAGAGACTCTACACCAGTGTTGCCAGATTGGACTAAAGATTTCCAGCCCAACTACACCTTAAAACCCGCCCATTTAAAAAAATACCAGCCCAAAATACATACTGTTATTAAAACTGTTATAGAATAAAACACACCATTTTTTTTTCTTATTAAACAACCAGACTAACAAATCGCTCATTGGAGAGCACCAGGCTCGCCCCAAGTATATCCAGTGCATCTTTTTTTTTCTTTTTTTTTTAATATAAATGATAATTTTAATAAAACACAAGGTCTGCATCGGAAATCTCAGAAGGGGACAACATTTTTTATTGTTCTTGTGCTACTATTGTCAGAACTACAGTTCTTTTCTAATAGGCCAATTCTCAAATCATTTCATTATACTTTTCTTTTTGTATTAGTAGGCTACTTACAAATTTGTGCTTAATTACCAACTAATTTTTTTTTTTATATTATCATCATTAAAATTATTATTATTATTTAACTTATAGACCACTGGGCGAATCAACATGAATTCTCGTTTTTTCCTTCTTTTAATTTTAAATAAAATAATGACTGAATGATACACTGAATCGTCACTAGACACTATATCAACTATTACATTTCAGAAATGATCAAACATCAGAATTGTACATCAAAATAAAACTGTAGGCTAATAGCATAAACACGCTTACCTTTTAATATGAAGTTAACGTAGATAATCCCCGCAGAACTGATGAAAACGTCTTTATTACAGAACAATTCTAGAACTATTTAATAATAGGACCAACTTTGTACAGTCACAACCAGTTTGATTAATAGATCGTTGAGTCAAATCTCTCCAGCAACTGCCTGGGAGGTTTGAATGTTGCCGAGGTAAACCCATTTCTGACCAGGCCAGTGCGCACATCCATGATGCTGGAGAGTAAAGGTAGTCCCATGCGATTCCTAGTGTCATCTTTTAAAAGCGAGACGAGGGAAAATGCCCGCTCAACATGGGCATTGGAAACAGGCAGAACAAGAAGTCTTTTGGCACCTTGTGCCAATTCCTGGAAACACTTGTGCCCCCCTGCATCTTTAAACGCTTCGACTTCGAGCCAAAACTTGTCAATGTCCTGATCATCAGAGAAGTTTGCGGTTGCCACATTCCTCCACTGCGTTTCTAATGTACCAATGGGGCACAAGAAAAGATCAGCTGGCAAGTCCTTTACTCCAGGCCTATTTATAGTGGACATAACAGATTTCGGGCAGAAGAGCTCCAGTTTGCTCAGGATTTCCATTGAAGCAGGTAAACGCAATTGGTATTGCTTTACAAGTTCTTTTAGAAAATCCATACAACGCGAAGAAATTCTCTCCTTCATGTCTGGGGCTAGGCTACTTTCCTCCAGTTTGTCCATAAATGTGGTACCCAGGTCCGCATCCAGAGGGGATAGGAATATGCCAGACTGTGTGAGGTCAAGTTCACGGAGCTGCTTGTGATAACGCGAGACGCTCGGTTTGAGAATGCGTCTCACAGTCGTCATGTACAGCCTTTCCAAGTCTCTAAACACACCGAGAGAGTTTCCTGTTTCTAATTGAAAGCATTTATTTACAGCTTTGATTTCCATCAGAACAGGCTGAAGAAAGTACATGTAAAGGAGATTAGTTTTGTCATTGTACATTTCCTTTAAAAGCCGAGCAGTATAGCAGTGTTCTGTACTTGAAGCCATGTTAAAGTGCAGTGTGAGGGCATCTTTTTGATCCACAATGCGGTTAATGCAGTCAGCCATCACAAGCCAACGGGTACAGCTTGGACTTATTAATTTCAAGGGGCAGCCCCCGTTATTAATAGTCTCGTATATGTTCTTGTACTCATATTGCCGCTTTGCTGAATGTGCGAACCAGTTGTAGGTTTCTCTAACCATGTATTCTATGTTGCTTGGAAGAAGCTGCATTGCTTTATTTGCAATGCCCAAAAGGAGCCCAATTGGGCAGGAACCCGCCCAATCTGGCAACACTGCTCTACACCGGAGCTCGGACATCGCAGGTGGAATGAACCATTGTGAGAGGGAGGGGTGTGACTGAAACAGTAAATACATTATTTGTTTTTTAAATATTAAATCTATGGTCAAAATACACATTTAGTGCACGAGGGGCCCTAGCACATTTAATGTATGTATAAAAAAGAGAAAAGAAATAGGAAAATAAAAAGGGGGTCTGCTCTTCTGGGCCCTAAATCAGCCTGGGCCCTTAGAATCGTCCTAACCTTCCACCCCTTTACAGCGCCCATGAATATATTAACATGAGTAACTTGCACTGTGTCTACACAGGTGACCTGCACGACACGAAACGCATAAGAACCTATTATAATTTTACATTTTGTCCACACTGGATGCATTGCGATGCAGTGTCCGGTGTAAACATGAATGTATGGAATAAATGTCACCTGGACTTAGTTCCCAGAATCTGACCCACCACCAGGTTAGAAATGCCGATGCCAATCATTTGTATTGATTTGGCCAGTCCCATCGCTGTGCCCAATGTGGCCTGAGGCACGACTAGAGGAATAGAGTGAGACATACTCGCCTGTAAAAAACATTTTAGTCAAATTTGGTACATGCACTGTACAGTATGTAACAAACATGTATGGCTGAAGGCCTTTTACTTTGTAATAACAACCTCATTAATGTATTGCATGAACAGACTCAATTATACAATTGTACAATACATGCCAAGTAATATGAAACATGTGTATGTGTTACTCACAGCAGCAAATGAATAAGTGATGCCCAGCCAGATGGTTGATTGAAGAGGAGGGACAAAAGTGAAGGCCAGGAGTCCAAACACAGGAAGAGAGAAGACAGCACACAACATTGCGAACACTCCACGCAGACCCACATAATCCTGCATTACACACCAAACAACAACAAATCATTGAAATAAAACAGTGTTAAAATACCTTTAACCATAATATTAAGTGGATATACCATGCTAATTTGAAATCTACTATGGTATTGGTTACTATACAGTGAGGGAAATAAGTATTTGATCCCCTGCTGATTTTGTAAGTTTGCCTGCTTACAAAGAAATGATGGGTCTATAATTTTATGGTGGGTTTATTTAATTTTTCTGGTGGGTTTATTTAATTTTTATGGTGGGTTTATTTAATTTTTATGGTGGGTTTATTTAATTTTTATGGTGGGTTTATTTAATTTTTATGGTGGGTTTATTTAATTTTCATGGTGGGTTTATTTAATTTTTATGGTGGGTTTATTTAATTTTTATGGTGGGTTTATTTAATTTTTATGGTGGGTTTATTGAATTTTTATGGTGGGTTTATTTCATTTTTATGGTGGGTTTATTTCATTTTTATGGTGGGTTTATTTTATTTTTATGGTGGGTTTATTTAATTTTTATGGTGGGTTTATTTAATTTTTATGGTGGGTTTATTTAATTTTCATGGTGGGTTTTAACTGATAGAGACAGAATATAAAAAAATCTGAGGAAAAAATGTTATATAAAGGTTATAAATTGATTTAGCAAAGAATTTAATCCCCTACAAACTAGGAAGAATTTTGGCTCCACAGATTGCTTATGTGTCTATATGGACCACAGAAGAATCCTGTCACTTTAAGAAAGTACTCCTAAATCCTCTTGTTATGTATATAAAAGATGCCTGCCAACAGAATCTGTCTCTTCCCTTCAACCTCTCCACCACCATGGTCCACACAAAATAGGTTTTAAAGGATGTCAGGGACAAGATTGTAGACCTGCACAAACCTTGAATAGGCTACAGACAGAAGCTTGGTGAGAAGGAGACAATTGTTGGCGCGATTACTTGGAAATAGAAGAAATACAAAATGACTATAAAATGCCCTTGGTCTGAAGCTCCCTGCAAGATTTCCCCAATGGAATCATGATCATGAGAAAGGTTAAAGATCAGCCCAGAACTACACGGAAGAAGCTTGTTAATGATTTCAAGACAGTTGGGACCACAGTTAGCAAGCAAAACATTGGTAACACGCTATGCCACAACAGATTGAAATCCTGAAGCACCCGCAAGGGGTCCTACTTCCCAAGAAGGCCCGTCTGGCTCATCTGAAGTTTGACAATGAACATCAAAATGATTCAGAAGAGGCTTTGGCGAAAGTGCTGGCAGTGCTTTGACACCAAAATTGACTCCTGTGTTTGTAAGGAGAGAAATGTTGACTATGACCCCAAGAACACCATCACTACAGAGAAGCACAGTGTTGGAAACATTCTGCTTTAGGGCTTTTTGTCCCTGCTACGGTCTCAGGATGACTTCACCACATTGAGTGGCTAAGGGACGGGCCAGTGTACCGTAAAATCTTGAACAAGGACCTTCTCCCCTTAGATCACTGAAGATGGGTCGTGGATGTGCCTATAAAATGACAAAGTCCCAAACATATTGCTTATATAAACTTACTGAAACACACACAATCACATTTAAAGTGCACACAAACCCATTTATAAAGCTCATGATATGATGTGACGTGTTCCTATACCTGGCATCAGCGATGAAGGGAAACATCCTGTTATAAAAGAACATGATGGTAAGAACGTTTTTAATGAATTTGCAGTTACCCTAGTCACCCCAACAAGAACATTTGAGGAACGTCACTGCATTGTTTCCTTGCATACTGCAGAAAGTAAGTGTTGTTTTCAATTCAAAACACAGTTTCTCATATTTTCTCGTTATTTCACACAGAAATGTGCCTGAACACAGAATATATGAATGTCACCTCTTCCAACATTTCGACAGCTTCAGATCAATAATGTGTTTATGTGTGTGTAGTGTCTCACCTCTCCACAGCATAACAGACTCGAACCTCTGAGGGAAGAAAAAATTCAGAACAGAACCCAAGCGGGAAGAGATCAGAGTCCGAACGCCAGCGCCAGCACCAGCACCTTCCCGCAGAACCGGAACGCTGTGATGCGGTTCTGCACAACTAACACAAAACATCAATGTCAACTTAGCACCCGTTTGTTTCAGCAGGTTCTCTAGAAAGGCAGAAATGCTTCTCCTTTAAGTCTAAACTTTAGAGCTTTAAAGCTATAGAAACAACCACACAGCTGATGCTAAACCTGCATACTATCAGTGGTGTTAAAGGTGACTATCTTTTGTCATACTGGTGAGGGATCCGTTTCCAGAACCGAACAGAAGTCGTCCCGTCAGCATGAGAGGCATCAGGTACGTTGTTCCTTTAAAATGAGATCCCAACGCAAAGATTGCCGAGCCCAATACAGTCAGGAATGAGAAGAGGAACACGCCAACTACAGGAGAGAACAATCCCAAAGTAACACTCAGACACACATAAAAGCTTATTTCCAAAATTCAGATGGAAGTGAAACTTTATCAGATTTGGGCATTTAAACGTACAGCGGTTTCCCAGTTTGTCAATGAGGAACCCAGCCATGATCACCACCACAGCGTTCCTGGAGAGAGAAAGTCAAGCTCAGTTTAAAGTTGACGGGGGAGTTCATAGGTCAAAGAATCAAAGAATCAAAGAATCAAATAATACAGTTCTGGTTGAGTAAGTATGTGTGTGTGTGTCTCACATCCAGGCGTAGATGGCATAAAGCAGATTATATTCCTGTGGTGTCATTCCCAAACCTTCCCAAACCGTGCTGTTACTCAACGTCCCGTTCGGACACGTCAATTTCTGCACAGAATAACCTATTCGTCAACGAATGCCACGGTCACTCTATTTTTTATTATAAAGACATGAACAAGGCCACAGTGATTCTTCCCATATATAATAGACTATGCAATAATAGTATTAGGCACCTAAGATGTGAAATGCTTTTTGAATACACGTTGCATTAATACACGTTGTGCATGTTTTACGTCAAACGTTTTAAAATATCCCCTCCCAACTGCATAGACATGTGCCTATTCATTTCTAATTAATCTACGTTTTATTTAAAATTGTGCCATCTAAAGGCCTTTTTATCTATTCAAGCACACAGTAACTCGTGAGCACGCAAAAGGATTCTCGTGAGCACGAGAAACGGCTTCTGACTTTTTATTTTCACCAATATCCCTTCCACGGCTCCGTAGTAACCCGCAGAGACACAAATAAAAGTACATACCATGTTATATACACGGGACCAACCTTTTTTGGTTTGACCGATTTGTCGTTTTGTTTTGACTTTTTATTTTGATCCCGAATTGTTGTTGTGTTTTATGGATTACCATTTTGTTTTTACATTTGATATTGCGTTTTCAGATTTGTGATTTGTGATTTTTATTTTAGTTTTGAGATTTGTTGTTTTGTTTTGCACTTCACGACCACCATACAGTCCAGTGTGATTTACTTTTGTTTATGTGACAGAAATGATGAGTTCTGTCACAATGCCGCTTTTGCAATATCCACACAGATATTTGCTGATCTAAAAATCATAAGAAAAAAATGAAGGAGTCAATCTCTTGCAAAAGTGGATGTGTTTTATTAGGCCCGATTCACATTTCGCATCTTTTCCGTGCACATATCAGTTTTTTTAAATGAAGACGCGCGGAAGTAGGAGGCAACGCGGTCAATACGCGCATTCAGTGCGACGCATTCTTTTTTTCGAGATTAAAAAATCTAAACCAGTGGTCACCAACCCTGCTCCTGGAGATCTACCGTCCTGCAGACTGTAGCTCCAACCCTGCTTCAGCACACCTGTCTGTAATTATCAAGCAAACCTGAACACCTTGATTAGATAGTTCAGGTGTGTTTGATTGGGGTTAGAGCTAAAATATTCCGGACGGTAGATCTCCAGGAGCAGGGTTGGTGACCACTGATCTAAACTTTTCAGAAAGGCTCAAGTGCACCGCAGGGCATGTGACAAGAACCAACCAGCCAATATAAAGACAAGATCAATGAAAATTGAGACACAGATGATCACAGCATAATTAAATCTAGTTGCAGAGTTATTGCAATGTATTTTCAGTGCATATAATCCATATATCCTTTGTTAAGGCCCGATTCTCATTTCGTATCCAAAACCGCGTGGAAAACACGATCTGCACTGCGTTCTCCGAATTGATGTGCACGTGAAATTAGGTAAACAGACAGCCGTTCTTCCATTGTATGTTGTGCAGGGGGACTACCCACCACTCTATGGCAGAGAGTGGTTACGACAGATCAAACTGAATTGGAAGGAAATAAGAACAGTCAAGTTAAAGACACTTGAAACTGTGTTGCAGAAACATATCGATGTTTTCTCAAAGCAGTTGGGGGAAATGAAGAGCATTAAAGCCCAAATAACTTTGAAAGCGGAACACAAACCAAAGTTTTGTGAGCCCAGAGTTGTGCCATATGCTCTTCGTTCAAAGGTTGAGGCAGAGCTGAGCAGTCTCACTGAAATTGGGGTATTGTCACCCGTACAGTACAGTACAGTGATTGGTCTACTCCAATAGTCCCTGTCATTAAGAGAGATGGATCAGTGCGAATCTGTGGTGACCTTAAAGTGACTGTAAGTCCTGTTCTGCACATCGAACACTATACCTTACCACTCATTGAGGATCTGTTTGCTTCATTAGCAGGACCACAGTGCTTCAGCAAACTAGACTTATCACATGCTTACCTCCAGATGAACATTGATGAAGAATCCAGGAAATATCTCACAATTTCTACACAAAAAGTTTATTCCAATACAAACGCTTGCCTTTCGGGATTGCATCGGCGCCAGCCATATTCCAGAGAGTTATGGACCAGGTTTTGCAAGGTCTACCAAATGTCCATTGCTACCGGAATGACATTTTAGTCTGAACACCTGGAAAACTTGGACACTGTCCTTGAACGCCTGGAGCAATTTGGGTTGCATGTCGAAAAAAGCAAATGTGACGTTTTTTAAGACCCATTGGAATACTAAGGTCAAAAAATTGATGCTGAAGGTCTACACAAGTCACCTAAAAAAGTAAGTGCAATTGTGAAACATTTATACCGAACCTGGCAACCACAGCGAATCCCTTGAATGCTCTGCTGTGAAAAGGAAAGCGTTGACAGTGGACTTCTGAATGTGACGCGGCATTCAAAAAGGCAAAAGAACAGTTGGTGTCACAAAATGTCTTGACAAACTACGATCCTCCACATTCTATACGGCTCCACATACTATACGGCTTGCATGTAACCCATGACGTTATGGCATTGTTGCAGTCATTTCCCATGTGTTACCTAATGGTGAAGAAAAGCCAATAGCATTTGCATCGCGCACACTAATAAGGCAGAGCAAAATTATGCAGAGATTGAGCGTGAGGCGTTGGCAATAGTCTTCGGGGTCCAATATTTCACCAGTATCTTTAGGGACGGAAATTCACGCTTCTTACTGATCACTTCCCTCTGACCACAAAAAGAAAAATTGTGCTGTAGATTTGTTCTACGTCGGCCATATGGAGACACTTCGTGTCAGTGCTGCTGATATCCGCTGTACGACTATGGTTGATCCGACCTTACCTACATTCATCGAATTGGTCATAGAAGGGATTCAAGCTGTGAATCTGGCTGAAAACAATGAGCTCACACCTTTCGTTTCCAGACGCAATGAACTGTCTGTACAGCATGGTTGTTTAATGCGAGGCATGAAAGTGCTTGTTCCCCAAAAGCTGCGGAAAAGAGTGCTGGAGGAATTACATGCTGCCAATCCGGGTATTGTCAGGATGAAAGCAATAGCATGCAGCTATGTCTGGTGGCCAGGACTTGATGCCTACATTGAACTACTTTGAAAATGTGTCAGTCATTTCACCAGATACAATAAATGCCATGCCAAGCCCCCCTACACCCATGGGAGTGGCCTACCAAACCATGGGAGCGCACAGATGTTGATTTTGCTGGGCCCTGTGAAGGCAATATGTTCCTAGTGGTGGTCGATGCACATTCTTAATGGCCGGAGGTGCAGTTGATGAAGTCAACGACAGCAGAAAAGACCAATGAAGTTTTGCAGAAACTTTTCAGTCACTTTGGGTTGCCTGAAATCCTCGTCCGTGATAATGCGCCGCAATTTATGGCACAGGAGTTTTCAGCCTTCATCAGGGCCAATCATGTAAAACACATTCGCTCTGCTCCATATCACCCGGCAACTAATTTGCAGGCTGAAAAGTTTGTTCAATCCCCGAAGCAAGCATTGAAGGCCTCTAAGGGTTACTCTGCGCTGCAAAAAACGGCTTGAAACATTCTTGCTGACTTATCGCACAACACCGCATCTGACGACCAAAGAGCCTCCTTCCCTGTTGTTTTTGGGACGCCAGCTGCGCACCAGTCTCAATGCCTTACGACACAGTGTGGCAGCTGCGGTACGACTCTCGCAAACCTCCCAGGTCCTCCGTCGAGCTGGTCGTTCAAAGCCAAGACAATTAAGAGTTGGCGAGACTGTGCCTTGCCCTGTGATTACAGGGAAAAGAGCGATGGATTCCGGTGTGGTGACCAAGGACCAAGACGTCAACAGTGGCACCCCTGTAGATGCTATGACCAACCCGGACATACCTTGTATTCCTGAAACTCAGGTTATACATTATCTTGCCAGAGTGATCAGACCTCCTAATCGTCTGACATTATAGACCGAGTCAACCAATAAAGTCTGTTGGACTGAGCTGTAATTACTTATGCTACTGAGCCTTTCTGACATGGGGCAGAATAATCCCAAAATTGGCTCGAGGCAAGAGGCACACTACCCTCTACCTCTGAAAAAATAAATATATATGCAGTGCGTTTTCTTTTGTGATTAGAAGGGGAGGAAATGTTATATTTGCATATTATTCCTCATAGTGCCTGTAGAGGGCACTGTTACCTCTCATTGTTAGTTGTTGGTTCTCGTAAATAAACTCATAGTAAGAATGTGATTGTTCTCCAAGTGTTAATATAACATACAATGTTATGTAAGTGTGAGACATAACATTAACGTGCCACACACGCGTGCAGTGGAAATCAGTGTAAGGCACAATTTTCTGGAAACACTTCAGCACGTTCCAAGTCGTCATCTGATTGGTTGAATTTCAGCGGATTTCCGGGAGACGTGTGGATCGCGTTCTTTAACGGTCTGCCTGGAAACAACATCTGATCGAAGTAAGCTGTCGTGTTTACAACGGTTGCTATAAGACTTCAGCACGATCAACTAAAATGTTTAATTCTTAAAGGGGTTGTGCTATGGTGTGTCATGCATTCAGCTGTACCTATCTTTATAAATGTGATCAAACTTAAAACTCTTCGAAGATACAAAGAATGCATATACGTTTGTGAATGTGTACCGGTCTGTTACTGCGGGGAATTTGCACGCCTCTAAACATGACGCGGCACAAAACGAAACATGATTGGATGCTTTACCTGTCAGTCATATGGTCTCTTGGACAGGCCTTGGCCGAAGAAAGCGGCAATAAATCTGAATTCTTTTAAAGACAATATCTAGCTTGGCATAAAACTTTGAGCTTTAGACCATAAATAATATCTGCAAAATGATAAAGTTTGAAAATTGGGATCACAGGGAACGGCACCTTTAAAGTCCCAGTGAAATAAAAAATAACAAACATTTTTAAATAAAAAACACAATGTGGGTCATTTTCTTTTTTAAATTCATGTACCCTTTTATTCTTGCGAAGACATTTCTCCTAATTATTCATGACAGTGCCTGGTGTGTTTCTATCTGACCCTTCAGAGAAAGGCATTCCTCGTACATGCTGGTAATCTGACAGATAAATGAAGAAAAAGCAGAACACTTACCAGGAGTACAAAAATACATATTCGGATAATTATGTATAAAAGTATAATTTTATGTGAAATACACAAAATGCGGCATATATGTTGGGGAAGGGCTTCACCAATGAAAGTAATAAATACATGACAGTTGTTGAAATTGTGGCACACAGAAACCGGTGCGGATGGCCATTTGAAACTCTCGGTGGGCCAGAGCTCAATGTGTCACGTTCGGAACTCCAATAGATGTAGGGCACTTCAGACACTGAAGAAAGGACGTTTGCCAGTTTGAAGCCCTATCGTCATGGATCCGAGTAAGGCCGGAACAGTGGAAACCTGGGTTTTACTCAGGAAAGCTTTTAGAAGTGAAGACAAGTGGACTTTTGGACTCGCTCATGAAGTAAGACTGTGTCAAGAATGTGGTATCGTGACCGGAGGAATTTTCCATCTCTACAAATGCGTTAACTATCGTACAGTATTTTAACAAGAACAGTTACATTTTCATTTTGTTAAAAATAAATACTCATATTACATTTAGTGGTCTGTTAAACCTATGTGGCTTGATTCTTGTAATCTATAAAACAGGTAACGACTAATACATTTTAGAATATGGGATCGCACACTTTTTCTCGGGCCCCGCCCACTCCCCCACCACTCTTCCAGCATTCATCCCCGTTTTAGTTGCATTTTTCAAAATAACAGTGAGGTAGACAGTAGCTGAAAAGGGGAGGTTCCATGAGCCTTTAAGCGAACACAACGTACAAACACCTGAGAAGAGTTAGTTTAATCAACCTCCCTAAAGATACCCAAAGTTAACGCTCGCTCACAGAAACAACTTGAAGTCAATGATCACAGATTTCATGAGTCACCATGGAAACGGCTTGGAAGCTTCAAGTTTTTGACTGTAAAACAACGTTATAAATCAGAGTTTTTTTTACAGAAGACTTAAATCTGCATCAGAGTATAAAGTGCGGGATAAAAATCATAAATTAAATTTTTTGTTACAATTTAGGTTATGTTATTATAAAACAATTTAAAAAATGTCATTATTTAATTTTATATATGCACAATTACATAATTAAATAAATGCACTATTTTATAATATGATATTTAAAATATAAACTCATCATGGCTATCTTTGTTACACAAACTGTAGATTTGTTGAGATGTTTGTAACCGTTATTTTAACATGTTTACCATGGTATTTTATCAAAATTGTGTTTTGTATATGTATTTGATCACATTGTTAATTTGGAGGGCAGTATTAAACATCTTTCTTGTTCCTTCTCCTTATGTTCCTTAAAAAAAATCTACCTTTATTTGGTTTTCGTAACACTGACTTTGCATTGCTGATGTAGTCATATTAATGGAGACTGTTTTAATTCTAGAAACTACTACATTGACCATAATCACAATGTCTAATAATTAATTTGAAGAAGAGGATGAAGGTCTGCTGTGACAGAGGTAAAGGTTTAAAATGTTAGGCTTGGTCATATATTCTTAATAATTATTAGCTTTTATATATCCTTTCAAATACACATACATTATGTTTTTTGTTTGTTTCTTTTGACTTTGTGTGCTAAAAGGCCATAGCTTTCCAAATGTTAAAAGAGGTGGAAACGGCCTTTCCTGAAAGGCTAATTGTAATTTGGAGAAAGGCCTTTAAATACTAAACTGTAGGAGGAGGCGGAGGATCAGAAAGACATTATTAAGGAATACAGTCAGTTTGAAATCCTAAAGTCTAAGTTTTTTATGTATTTTTCTAAGAGTTTATTTTTAAGAATTTAAATATGTGAACAATACACCATGGTGATGCTTTGGGCACCTGCCAGCCTGGGAATCGGACTTGGAACCTTTGAGTTTGAAATCGGGCTCTCTAACCATTAGGCCACAACTATCTATGACCCACTGCATCAAATATTGCCTAATAAATGGACAAAGTACTGATATGCATCCTCTGGAGCAAAATACTTCACTATTAACATCCGTTAACTGTTGAAAATTGTAAGATGTGTAAATACATCCAGTGATATTTAAAGTTTTATAATAACAGCTTACATTATTTTGTTTAAAGATTACTTCATTTTCAAAAAAATTGCGATGCCTAAGATTGGAAATGAAGTTGTAATATTGCTGTAAGATTATTATATATTGTATGCAATCTGTGCTTCCACGGCCACTTGACCCTCATCAAAAGCGCACACATGCGTAGACAACCCATGAAGCTTAGAAATGTTTCTTTAAATGAACTAACCCTGGAACATAACATCTTCTGGAGCAGGTTATCTTCATAGAGTAAGTTGCTATGGTTACTTACATACCCTGAAAGTTATCTCCATTTTTGGAAACCAAAATTGGGATTACCAGCAAACTTACCCTTAAATTTACCCGGGTATGTCACATAACCAGCTTTCTGGAATAAACCTCTGGAGGCTGAAGCAACAAACACTTATTTATTTTCATTTAAACATAAAATACAGTTTAACATTTTTTTATATTTATTATGGCTGCACAACATATTAATATATGATCAATAATTTACGTCTATCTCAAGAAAGAATCAAAAGATTTTTTTTCATCAAAGTTTGTTCTTCTGTCTATGGCATCATGAACAACTGTTTTTAAGAGTGTACCTGCCTAGATCTTTAGCCTAAAACATACTCCCCAAAACCAGATCAAAGGTTTATATCTGACTACCACATTAACTCAGTTTCTTCGACAGGTGACTTATGTATAATGCCTCAGGTGACACAACAACATTAATTCATAATAATTATATTATATATTATACAGTATATTGATGACCTGTGTGAAGTCTAGTTAGTCACTGACAAGCGAGTATGAGGTAATGTTTGTTTGTTTGCATGTATGTGTGTTACCTGTGTGAAGTCTCCATCACTCAGGTGCGCGTCTCGAGCTTTAAAGCCGTTTCGACATTCACAAATCAAGTAAGAAATTAAAAAGTGCTCTCATACTGTCTTCCAGATGTGTATTATGATTTTACATTGCGCAACTCCAGTGTAAATACAAGCCCGACGCACGGTGTCCATCCTCGCTTGTTCACAGTATGTCCGAGCTCTACCGGATTGATTTCTGAGGAGGATTTAGTTCGGGACCTTTCCGCGTTCTCGATCCGTCCGGACGCGCGCCGATGCTTTGCAGCGCGAGTTGATAATGATATGACAAATTTTAAAAACAGTCGATGTGGACGTCCGATAATGACGTCATTCACATCGACTCCGTAAATGTATGTTGTCATTGACTCAAATTGGTTAAATTGTCTTTGTGATCAGCGCAAAGCACCGAATAACATTTAAAAACCAATCTGGTAAAAAGACGTTTACACGTATACATCCATCCAAAACACCGCGTTAATCCGAGCCTGAGCGATGCCTTCTGGTTCTCGTTCATTCTTCGCCTTCAATCCGATCACATTAAATCAGTGGTTCTCAACTCTGGCCCACGATGTCCATTTTCCAGCCGAGTTCAGACCCAACTCTGATAAAACACCTGAAGAGGCTAATCAGTGACTTCACGAACAGACGCGTTCAACTTTGGGCTGCGCAGATTGTTTGGCATTTCGCATTAAAGTACCGCGAGAGCTATTCAAATGCGCACCGATCAATCTGCACTTTATTCACTCTCGCGGTACTTAAATCTCATACGCTGATAGATTTGCGCAGCGCCGCATTAAATTGAATCCTCCGCAATCCAAGCCTGCGTGACGTGAAACAATGGACAGATGGAAAATCTAAATTTTTAAATGAAACGTTTCTTTGTTTTCAATGAACGTGAAACATGTATAAAATATTATTTATGGTACTTCAAAATAATGATATATAATCATATTATTCGTATTCGTGAATGTGCAATGACATACATAAAAATGTCACTGTAGTACAAAACTTTATTTTTTTATTATTAAAAAAGAAAAAAATGGGTGCACATTATTCTTTAATTTTGTAAACAGCTCTAAATACAAGGTCACACAATATTAAAATGCATTATAAATCTGTCCCATATTCATTAACATTTTTTCCTGATGTTTGTAAATTTGCTTCACAAAATAAATGAACAGAATAACCGTCATTTTAATAATTTATCCCACAGATTAAGAAATTCCACTACAGAGAAAGATACAATATTGCCCTATAATGTGTCTAATCTAATTTATGTAACAACTATAACATTAAAAATACTGCCTGTCAGAAGTTTAAAGTGTGTTCTGAAATCAATGCCATCTGAAGATCAAGGAGTATGTGAACTCTGTACTGTGTGTTAGTGTTAATACTGAACATCATATGACACTCTTTTGAATACAAATGTACATTTTTCCCTTTAGTGGCGCTGTAATGTCCCAGAGTTTAGAGTATAGAGAAACACATAGAAGCTGATTTCCATCAGGTTCTGTTGATGGAGGGCGAGTCAGTTATCTCTTCATTGTCCTCTTTCTCTTCATTCACCAGCGGTTCTCTGTCAGTCTGAGACACAGAGCTTGGAGCTGATGACCTCTTAGTCATCTTATTGAGAGTGTTCCCCTATAAACAGAGTGTTTTAATTAATCATTGCATTAAACTGTGCACATTAAATTTTGTTTCCAGAATGTGACAGTTACTACATTTTGATAAAGATTCCTAAAACAATAATGTTTTCTTTCGCTTTACAAGTAACAATAATTCTGTACTAAACATACATCTGGTCAAATTGTCATTTCAAACTCACCCAAAGCCCCAAATAACCTCTTCTGTTGGAAAGTGCTTTTGACTAACAAGTCACATTTCATGCAAACTGTCTAATCACAGAAGTTCAAACAGCTGTTTATTTTTACTTGTTGATCTTAAAAATAATGAGAAGTGAATCAAGTTTTTTAGGCTCTGAGAAAATCCGGAAATGATTCAATTCAAGGTTGAGTGGAATGATGTGTCATACCATCCCAATGTGAAGAGTCAAACAATTCGTCCTGCTTCTTGCTCAATGCTCCAAACCAACATGCTTTTTAGACCCCATACCAACTATATTATTAAAATATTTACTACCTGGTGCGATTGAGCCCATTTATAACATTATCAACGGATTAATTAAGCCACGTCGCAGGACCCTTTCAGCTTGCCGTCATTAAGCCTCTTATCAAGAAACCAAACTTAGACCACAGTGAACTAGGAAACTATAGTCCGATTCCAAATCTCTCTTACCAGTAGAGAATACTAGAAAAAGTAGTGTCCACTCAGATGTGCTCTTTCTTACAAAATAATGACAAGCACAAAAAAATTCAGTCTGGCTTTAGACCGCATCATTGCATTGAAACTGCGCTCTTAAAAATTACAAACAACCTTTTTATTGCATCTGATAAAGGTAAAATCACACTCCTAGTCCTGCTAGACCTTAGTGCTGCGTTTGATACCGTAGACCATAACATACTTTTAGATTGCTTACACAATTATACCGGTATTCAGGGACAGGCACTACAATGGTTCAGATCTTACTTATCAGACAGATATAATTATGTCCATTTAAATGGGGAATCATCAAATCTAACCCAAGTAAATTATGGATTACCTCAGGGATCGGTTTTAGGACCCCTTCTATTTTACATATACATGCTACCCCTTGGCAACATTATTAGAAAACATTGAATTAGCTTCCACTGTTATGCAGATGATACTCAGTTTTATATCTCATCAAGACCAGATAATTCCTTCCAGATATCCAAATTGTTAGAGTTCTTCGAAGATATAAACTTTGGATCACTAGTAATTTACTTCTCTTAAATCCAAATACAACAGAAATATTACTTATCGGGCCACATACACATTAACAGAATATCTCAGATTTTAACCTGCAAATTGAAGGCTGCACTTTTACTCCAACAAATACAGTTAAAGACCTAGGCGTTACATTAGACAGCAGCCTGTCATTTAAAATACACATATCACAAAAACAGCCTTCTTCCACCTTTGATGTGTTTCTGACGCAGAAAAGCTTATTCATGCATTTGTGACCTCAAGATTTTACTATTGTAATGCTATACTTAGTAGTATCATCAGAAAAACAAACTACAATTAGTTCAGTATGCAGCGGCCAGAGTTCTAACCAGGTCAAAAAAATAACACATGTAATATCACATAACCCCAGTTTTATAAACGCTTCACTGGTTACCCATTAAGTATCGTATAGATTTTAAAGTTAATTACTTATAATTCCCAAAACGGTTTTGCCCATACCTACATAACAGAGCTTCTATCACATTACAACCTATCACCCTCACCTAAACTAACTAAATGCACCAAAGGGGGTAGAGCTTTCTCATACGTAGCACCTAAACTCTGGAATAGCCTTCCCGATACTATTCGAGGGTCAGATACTCTCTCCAAATTTAAATCTACATCAAAGACATCGTTTCAGCCAAGCATTCATAATATCCTAAATAAACCACCGGGAGACTGCATTTATTAGATTGTATTTACTAGAACGATTTTGCTTGTTCTAATAGCACCATGCACTGTGCTGTGCTTTTACCTTTTTTGTGTTTATCTATTTTTCTCCTGTAAAGCTGCTTTGGGACAATGCACATTGTGAAAAGCGCTATAAAAATAAAATTGAATGTTCTATCGAACTATTCACACTTCTGTTCGGTTCATACAGTTGCTATGGTAACCCATCGATCGTGAGTAATTCAGAGAGAAGTGGTGATTGTGGGTGGATGTGTATCTTACCTGTTTGTAGTCGATGATGTTGAGTATGATAGAGGTGATGATGCAGCTGACTGTGTTGGCCAGCATAAAGATCATCATATATTGCCATCTCCACAGTGGGATCTTAACATCACTGCACACACGCATAGACACGCAGTCATTTTCACAGCATATAAAACACACTGTCATCTGTTCTGTTGGTATAACTTGTCAATCACTCATACAAAAAGGTATGGTGGTGGTACTGTGGTACAGGGGCAAAGTAGCAGGAATGAGAAAATGTGTAGTTTTAGAATTAGGGTACATTTCTAGGTTATATATAGGGTACATAAACCTGTCACAGACCGGTTTCACAGACAAGGCTCGGCTTAAGCCAGAACTATGCCTTAGTTAAATTAGGATATTTCAGTGGCACTATTAAAATGTCTTAGATAAAAAGATTACTGGTGTGCATCTTGAGACAAAACAATGGCAGTGACATATTTTAAGATATGTCGGGACAATTTCTTTTCAGTTAAGACAGCTCTAACTTATTCTGAGAAACTGCCATTAGTTATTTCAAAAAAAGCTTTCCCTTTTAAAGGGGTGATTCGCTTGAAATACGTGTTACTCTTTGTTTTTCTTTGTTTTCTCTGTTATAAGTTGCCCATGCATGTATTAGACACGTAAAATTGCAGAAATGTAAGTGTCAAAACAAAGATGTATTTTATCTAGAAGCGAATGCTCCCCCAGACCTGCCTGAAACGCCTCGTGTAACCACCCCCGGCGAATCTATGTCAGTTCTTAACATGATTTGACTAAGACAGCCTGTGGTGAGGAAGGCGGGACGGGAGCCGGGAGGCAGTTGGAATCAGCTGTGCACACATATCTCACGGAGGAAATCGGGAGCATAAGAGGACGAGAGAGGAGCGGGCCAGGACATGTGTTTAGTTTGTGTTTATGTTCTTGTGGCCGGCAGTCGACCTTGAGGTGCCTTCCAGTCTTTTACTTCCATGTTATTGTTTGTTTATTTTGATTAAAGTTTTTTAAATGTTTGCCAGTTCCCACCTCCATCCTTCCCTACTTTGAACTTTGTTACACCGCCCAATTGCATACGTAAGTAATGTGGGCGTACCTCTCAGTGCAATTGAAGAGGAACCTAATGTTCCAAATATGGTAAGAGGCGTTACATTTCCGTACAGTACGGTACAGTTCGACCAATCACTACGCACTAGTGAACTGGCAAATCAAAGCACACTACGCTTTTCAGAGCCATGAGCTTTGTAAAATATCAGCGCGTTTCACATAGGTGGAGCAAAGAGGAGATACAAACATGCACGGTATGTGGAAAATACAGCGTTTTTTAACCCTAATTCATGTATACACATTGTATTACATCTAAAGCAAACAATAATATTCGTTTTAGCCGCGTCAAATGACCCCTTTAATAATCCTTGATGCTATTTTAGGGACAATTTCCACCTTTACTGACTTCTTCTGATTCCTACGTTCAACTTAAATTATCATTGAAAAATCTTAATTTAAATTGTAACATTTTCAGTATTTGTAAAAATTGAACAAAAAAATCATTCATATAATAAAATGTGCATAAAATGCACTTCTGGAATACAATGACATATTTTGCTATACCATTACAAATTTGAACAATTTGAAATTAAATGTTTTCCATTAACATCACCTTGACTTTGTTCCCAGAATCTGACCCACCACCAGGTTAGAAATACCGATGCCAATCATCTGTACTGATGTAGCCAGTCCCATCGCTGTGCCCAATGTGGCCTGAGGCACGACTAGAGGAATAGAGGGCCACAAACTCGCCTACAAAAAACATGTCAGTCAAATTAAGTACATACACTCTGAGCAACAAACATGTATATTTGGAGGGCTGAAACTTTGTAATCAAGATCTTATATGATGTATAAATGGAGTTATTTCATTTTTACGTTTAAATGTACATTTAAAGAGTTTGGTTCCAAAAAGACATAACAGGGTTATCAAATTTAATGTTTTATTATTTCATGTTTTTATTATGTTATGTTTTTATTGTGTTTTATTCTGTGTGGTTAGCTGTATTAAGTTATTTTGGCTCAAATCAGAACAAACCAACAGCAGTTTCATTAATATTAATTGGAGTGCACAATTAAAAAACATGATTAAATCAAAAACTTAGTCATCTCATTTTGGATGCAAAGTGATATAAAACGTGTCCGGTATGTGTGTGTTACTCACAGCAGCAAATGAATAAGTGATGCCCAGCCAGATGGTTGAAACAAGAGGAGGGACAAAAGTGAAGGCCAGGAGTCCAAACACAGGAAGAGTCAAGACAGCACATAACACTGCGAACACTCCACGCAGACCCACATAATCCTGCATTACACACCAAACAAAAACGAATCATTAAAAAGACCCTTAAAATACCTTTAGCCATAATATGTGGTTATACCATGCTAATTTAAATCTACTGTGGTATTGGTTACTACAGTATATACATATTATCCACATATGATATTATATACGGTATAACAACTATAATAAATGCTAGAAATACAATACAATCTGTTTATTTGTGTGGTTAAACTCACAATAAGAATTCCCACAGCAGCAGAGAGGACCAGAGAACTGTCATACACAGCACCTGCGATGTACGCCGCTTCCTTCTGACTGTACCCGCTGTATTTATCCTGGATAAACTTACTGAAACACACACAATCACATTTAAAGATCATACAAACCCATTTATAAAGCTCATGATATGATGTGACGTGTTCCTATACCTGGCATCAGCGATGAAGGGAAAGATCCCGTTATAAAAGAACATGATGGTAAGAACCAGAACCCAGTATCTGAGAGAGAGACGCTTCACATCCTGAATCCTCTACACACACAAACAAACACAACACATTATTAATTCATTTGTAATTAAGAATTATCCACCAAACACAACTTTAGAATTAAAGAAGCCACATCAATGTATTGCTTCCTTGCATACTGCAGAAATGTTTTTTTTTAAATACTATACTTTGTCATATTTTCTGGCTTTCGCTCACCACTTTACGCGACTCCTCCTGAATCACTCCATCCAGCCCGAGCTGCTTCATGCCCATCTTATCCAAAACACTGACCGTCACAGCCGACAAGAACCCAAGAACACACAGAAATGTGCCTTAACACACAGAGAATGTGAGTGTCACCTCTTTCCCAAAGCTTCAGATCAACTCTTGTGTACGTCTGTGTGTGGTGTCTCACCTCCCCACAGCGTCCACTGCATGCCATACTGAGACTCGAATCTTTGAGTGAAGAAAAAGTTCAGAACGGAACCCAAGCGGGAAAACGCCAGAGTCAGTCCGAACGCCAGCGCCAGCTCCTTCCCGCGGAACCAGAACGCTGTGATGCGGTTCTGCACAACTAACACAAAACATCAATGTTAATTTATCACCAGTGTGTTTCAGCAGGTTCTCTAGAATCCACACTGCCACTAACTGGTACCCAGTTACCCACACACAACAACCTAACCTTAAAGTATGGCACATTTTCTTCAGATCATGAGAAATTGTGAGAATTAGATGCTTCTCCTTTAAGTCTAAACTTTAGAGCTTTAAAGCTATAGAAACAACCACACAGCTGATGCTAAACCTGCATACTATCAGTGGTGTTAAAGGTGACTATCTTTTGTCATACTGGTGAGGGATCCGTTTCCAGAACCGAACAGAAGTCGTCCCGTCAGCATGAGAGGCAGCAGGTACGTTGTTCCTTTAAAATGAGATCCCAACGCAAAGATGGCCGAGCCCAATACAGTCAGGAATGAGAAGAGGAACACGCCAACTACAGGAGAGAACAATCCCAAAATAACACTCAGAAACACATAAAAGCTTATTTCCAAAATCCATATGGAAGTGAAACTTTATCAGATTTGGATATTTAAACGTACAGCGGTTTCCCAGTTTGTCAATGAGGAACCCAGCCATGATCACCACCACAGCGTTCCTGGAGAGAGAAAGTCAAGCTCAGTTTAAAGTTCACGGGGGGAGTTCATAGGTCAAAGAATCAAAAATACAGTTCAGGTTGAGTGAGTATGTGTGTGTGTCTCACGTCCAGGCGTAGATGGCGTAAAGCAGATTATATTCCTGTGGCGTCATTCCCAAACCTTCCACACACCCTCCTGTGTCATTACCAGTGCTGTTACTTAACGTCCCGTTCGGACACGTCAATTTCTGCACAGAATAACACAGATAATGCAAACATACACATTCATTAGTTTAGTCTATGTACTTTATTTATACAATATGTTTATGTAAATAAAATCGTGAATCAAGTGAGGT
Organism: Triplophysa tibetana; assembly: GCA_008369825.1. Taxonomy (NCBI): domain Eukaryota; kingdom Metazoa; phylum Chordata; class Actinopteri; order Cypriniformes; family Nemacheilidae; genus Triplophysa; species Triplophysa tibetana. The sequence goes on along the minus strand of CM017914.1, from coordinate 17,864,294 downwards.
CAGAGGTCAGCGAGTGGCATCTCACCCCTTGAAACTGATCCTGCAGGACGCTGGGAATATCAAAGCAGAAATAAGAGCCAAATGTCAGCATGCAATTGAAAAACAAGACCACAAACCGGTAGTAGGCTGCAAACAAAAAAACAAACACAAATAAAAGTTAGTCATTATCTGTATCAGATAACAGTTCACCAACAAAGCAAAACAACTCTCATGAGCTTCAATTCTAATTCTTTACGGTTATCTAATCAAGGAATGTAGTTGCAGGCAACATTAAATCATTTGCCTGTGTTTCCAAGCCGAACAACTTTATTGAACGGATAAATACATGCACGAACCTCCTGAATAAAAATAGTATTAGCAAAGCTTTACCTTTTTCTGCTGCTTTGGCCATGTCGAGTCCACAACAAACTCTGCAGTCCTGTCATACAAACAACACAATTAAGTGTGATTTATTTGTGTTTATGTGACAGGAATGAGGAGTTCTGTAACAATGCGGCTTTTGCAATATCCACACAGATATTTGGTGATCTATAAATCATAAGAAAACAATGAAGGAGTCAATCTCCTGCAAAAGTCGACCCGTGTGTGCGATTGAGCGACCGTCTTCCGCGCGAGCGCTACGTTACAAAATAAAAGTCACGTGATAAGTGCACGTGACATTGTTTTCCTCTGTGCTGAATCAGCATTTGCTTATGATTGGGCAATCGTGTCGCTCGTTAAAAAAGCGCTGAGCTGGTAAAAGAGTATTGAACAAAAATAAACAGGAGATACTAAACATATATAAAAAGGAAACAATAGAACAAAGTAAGCAAATATTAAATATTAAACAAAGACATCCATGACAATGTAACAAAAAATACAAATATCATTAGTAATAAATAAACTATAAACTCAAATTTGGCATACAGGCAGTTACTTTACATTTAAGAAGATGCAATAAAACAAAGAGTTGTAAGTTTTACCCTCTCATCTATTTCCTTTGACCCTGTCTCCCAGATCAAAAACAATACATCAACTAAACAAAAAATAAGAGGCTTGTTGTAGGCAGACAAATTAAGAAGCAAGGATATCTCTTTCAAAAATCCATCGCATAATCACATTCAAAAAATAAATGTGAAATTGTTTAAAGATTAGATTTGCAGAATGTGCAATGCAATTTAGAATTTAAAGAGTTAGAGGGAAAGTTATTATGAATAATTTTAAAGTAAAAATTTTTTTGTAAGGGATCAGATGTGTATACCAGACGAAACTTTAAAAGTGAGGATATTTTAATTTACAATCAAAAAATGCTTTGGAATGACAACTAAACTTCCTAATAAGACTTCATATTTAAGAATTATTACATTTAACATTATTGCGCCCCATGCCTTCAATATAGCCTAATTTGGGCACTTCATATTTTAATACCTTGTAACTACAATACGTTAATTACCATTCAAGAATTCTTGTTTAGTATTTAATTTACATTACCATCATATTTTTATCTAATTAAAAAATAACACCTAAATCAAACGTTCACACATTGCACATAAAGATTGTTCCATAATCCTTCAACGAGGGGAAAAGTTGAGGCAAAAGGCAACCTTACTTCTGAAAGTTGGCAATCATTAAAGGGAGTTTACTGCAACTACATTTTACAAAGATCAATTTAGGAATATAAAACCATAACATATTAGGATCAGCGTTCATGAAACGTTTAAATCCATCCAATTTTAAAAACTTCATTGAGTATACAGAAGTTCAAAGCATTCACACCCTCCAAAGGATTTCTAATCAGTGTTTCCTTTGTATTGTGTCACATGACGCGTCTCGCTGAGGTCGGGGTTGATCGATCTGCCCCGATTTAAGATTAAACGTGATATGTAAACAAAACAGTTATAACACACAGAACAATTTCTTATTTTGAAAGCCAAAAAATGAAACATTGATATTTGGCAATATCATCAGGTGATCTTTATAACAATACTGCACATTTTCTGTATATGAGCCCTACCTGTCGCGACACTCTTGACTTGTCTTCTCTTATAAAACATTTTTCAAGTATAAAATCTATTCACAATTACCAACAAAGGTATTAAAGCTCTCAAGTCTCACGCATTCACACGCTCACACGCCACACCTTGAATTTCTTATGCTGGAAAATAAGGGATAACTCATCCCGCTCTTGCAGGAATGATGCAGTCTGATCCGAGGCCAAGTAAGATGTCCAGTGTCACTTTGTGGTTCTCGACTCTCGAAAATAAGATGTTGTGAAAGGATGCTTTGAGATGACACTTGTCATCCTCTATAACAATAACAGTCTAGACATCCTTACAGGTCAAAGTTTTCATGTTGTGACTCACGCGTGCTGATGAATCCACCTACAGTAGCATCGTGTATGCTTACACCACTTCCACACATTGGATTCAGGGCCTCCTTTTCCCTTTAAAGTCTACCACCACATCACCTGTCATCGCCTGACTTCAGTGTGACCTCCAGTGAAGAGTCATGTGAGAAATGAATAAGAGTTATAAAATTACAACACAGAAACAAGTGTTAAAGGTAAAAAAACTGGTGTTGATGACTAAACTATAACTATTGGCATATCCTGGTGGGTAACAACAGCTTCACTCGCAATCAAAACTTTTAGACCCGCAAAAAGAGACAGCAGAAAAGAAAGCAACATTTATGGTTCTTCAAAAAGAGTGCACAAAGAAAAAAAAATCAAAGATTTGCACGCAATGTCATTTATCATTTTTTTTATCTTTTATTTTTTTATTACAAAATTATTCGTTTTACTTTCAAACTGATTTTTTTGATTGAACAAAATTTGTTTTGCTCAACACAAAGGAATGTATTTGGAAGAATGTCAGTATTCAGATCTCATCCCCCATAACTGCCATATAGGCAAAATAAATATGGGAGTAAATGGGGATGAGATTTGTTTGTTTTTGTCTTAAACCCATTTAATGTATAACTTGAACAAGACAATGCACATTACATGCAGTATATTATACCTGAAACTAAGTTAATCACTAGAGATGTATTTCGTTATTCTGAATTCCCCTGTATTAATGTTCATATCAGCTATGCTAAGATCTCCTAAAGCAGAGCCCTCTGATAACATTTCAGTTGTGTTTTACACACACAGCTTGACCGAAGTTGTGTAATCCTGCTGTATGTGTGTGTACAGTATGTAGGCTACATTGAGCACTGCTTGTTTGGGGCAAAATTTATTTTTATTTTTGATTAATATATTAAAATGAATGATCTTTTATTCAGATTCATTTGACTTATACCAGATTTACCCATTTATATTTGCCAAAAACTATTTGATGGTCTATTATAACAATAGTAATATTTATTAAACTGCTAGAAAACCTTGAGAGCATTGGGTGGGGCTGAAGGGCCGCTGCTGAAACCTCTCTTAAAAGATGTGATCTAACTCCAAACTTTTGATAAAACTTGAGAGCCCTGTGTTTGGTATAATACTAAGGATAAGATGACAAGCTGGGGAGGGGTTAGTCCTGTTTTGTAAGGAGGTAGCAAAAGACAGAACACCGGTTCATTACGTTAAATGATACGGTCGCCTTACCGCAGGATTTGAAATCACAAACATAAGCTCATCTGTTATTAACAAACTTTACAATTCTTAGACGTTTTGTCTTTTGACAATCTTTAAAAGCTAGAAAAACATTTATGAATTTTGAAGCCTTAATACTATCGCCAGTAGTCAAAAACTGACACAAGGCTCTAAGCACCGCGGCCGAATCTAAACGTAAACGAACTGACTGACTTTTCCATCATTTTAATAATTTTGGAAACGCGTTCTTAGGAGAATTGTCCCTTTCGTCGTCACGTACTTATTCACACACATTCACACAGAGCTTGGCAACAACACCGCGAGACTTCAAAGTGTGCATTAAATAATAACAAGATTCAACATCAATTAAAGGATATATATAATTATAATGAGTAACATAAAATGATTTAAAATGTCAGTTTTAAAGAGAGCACACACATGGGAAATATCAGATTCAGAGAATGAGAGTACTGAAAATAAATCAGCTTCTTTAAGTGTAAAACTCGATCGAGACACGAACTCGGTGTGTGTTGAGGATAAAACCAGCATTTCACCCCCAGGCGGGAGCTCCGCTGAGCGGACAGGTGAGGTGAAGATCCCCGGCAGGAGGAGGAGGAGGACACGGGAGGAGCTGCAGGAGGACCGAGAGGAGAGAAAAGCTGCTGGAGAGAAACGGAGAGAGGAACAAGAGAGACGCAAAGAGCAGAAACTACAGGAGCAACTGAAGAGAAAAGAGGCAGCAGTGAGAAACAATCTGATAAAACCAGAAAACATCATCAAGAGTCTCACAACACACATTCATGCAGGTGACAGTCTCTCTCTCTCTCTCTCTCTCGCTCTCTCTGTAAGTGAATATACAGTAGTTTACAGTGAGTTGTCTCTGTGTAGTGTTATTACAGGACGTAGGCTGTGACGTTTTGCTCAAGACTCTTGATGGTTTGTCTTGGAAGAGCCGTATTGAGGATCAGGGGCTTCACAACAGCGTCAGGTGGACACGACAGGCCCTCCAGGTGAGACTTTAACTCAGACTGGTACTTGAGTCTGTCAGTTCAACAGAGGTCAAGCAGATGTGTGTTATCACCTTTGCATCTCTCACATTTATGTATGTGTATGTGTGTGTGTGTGTGTGTGGTGCGTGTAAACAGGAGGGTGAGGAAGAGGATGAAAATGGAGCTGTTGAAGAAGATCAGGTTCTGATGGTGATCTCCCAGAATGACTTTCATGACATAGTGTCATCACATAACAAAAACACCAATCAGTTGGTCAGTCATTTAACTTGCATCCTATTTTGTTTATTATGTTTTGTTGCCTTATAGACAAATGGTTTTCATTTCTCAGGCTCCCACTGGTGAGATTAAAGAGGAGGCGGAGTCAATGTTCCAACAACTCTCTGAATACTTCAACAGAGCGTCTGGGAAAGTTGTCACGATTCTGGTGACTGGTCAACACGAAAGGTGTACAACAACAAAAAATCTATCAACCATTCTCAATGATTATTGAAAATCCCATACAAAGTCACTGGATAGATGACTGTGTATATTTGGTGTGTGTTTTTGTGTACAGAGGAGGATCATGGGATGAAGATGATGTCAATTCTCACTTCTATCATCTGGAGACAGAAGAGGTCAGATCAAAACCTTCATGTATTCTCATCTGTAGAGCTACAGCTGCAGCGGTGTGACATTATTTCTTATTTCTGTGATGAGCAGCTATTGGTTCACCTCCAGCTTTACTGGAATGTGGCTGTTCACTTCCTGTTTGGCTGGGAGGAAGTGACTGATCATGTGATCGCTGTTACCAAAGCTTTATCCAAGAGACCTTACAAGTGAGTTTCACACAGATTACTGAGTGAATAAGAATAAACATGAACATCGTGCCTTAAGACAACCAGTTCATAATGACTGATGTGATTTGTTGTGTATGTTCTCAGAGCGTTGTGCGGCGATCCCGAGCTGGGCTTCTGCATGGACGGCTCATGGTCAGGAGGTGTGCGGGTGGACAGAGACGGCCGTGGTCTCGCTCAGGTGTGGACGCGTCAGATACAGCAGCTGAACCGCGTCAGTGTACCCACGGCCAAAGCTGTGACCACCGCCTACCCCTCAGCTTCACTTCTACTGCAGGTCATGGGTTGTCAGACACATCTGATACATTGTTCTGTATCGCTCTTCATTCACTCTCAGTCTCTGTGTGTGTCAACAGGCCTATGAAGAGCTGCCGTCTGAAGAAGAGAGTCGCAGGCTGTTGGCCGATCTCACTGTGGGAGGCGGGGTCAAAGAGAGGCGTGTCGGTCCTGATGTCTCAGGGCGTATACATCGCCTACTTACTTCCCAGAATCCTCATCTCCTGCTGGATTAAAACTGGAATTGAGGGAGAAATCGCACATTCTGCACTTTATAGTTACTGACTATTAAATACAAACTCATTGGTGCCAGTCATCACAGTCTGAATCTTCTGTCATTAAGAACATTTGATTATGTTTGACATTGAATGTAAGAACTCAGGAGTGCATTCAGTGTTTAAATTTGATCAGTATGTGTATTGACTGGGATTTTGTGATTAGTTTTGATGATGAGGATGAGGGAGTCGTATGATATGAAGTATCATTCAGGAGACGGTGCTGGATGAGTTTGCTGCCACTTAAAGAGGTCATATGACAAGTCTAGAACGAATATTACAATTGGTTTAAGATGTCAATAAATGTGTAAACATGATTTAAGGCTCAAAAACTACTGCAAGCGCGTGACGGAAATGTAGCGCTTCTTACCATATTTGGAACATCTGGTTTCATAGCAATTGTACTGACAGGTACACACACCTTACTTGTGTATACATTTGGGCGGTCTTAGTCAAATCAGACCACCAACTGATGTAGATTTGTGGGGGTGTGTTTACACGAGGCTTTTCAGGCAGGTCTGGATGAACATTTGCATTTTGATAGAATGCATCTTTTGTTCCGACACTTTAATTTTGCAATAGTATGTGTCTAATACATGCACGGGTAACTTATAACACACCAAAGACACAGAAAAACTAAACTATATAAAAATAAATTTGATTCTAAGAAAAAACACATGCGATTATGCCTTTACTTTATTTTGTTTTCAGATCAGTAAGAAAAACATGCAAAACATTACAAAATGTATTTACTCATATAGTGAGTACAAAAAGCCATAATCAAATCTTAACTGTGATAAAACTGAACTTAATAAAATAAAAGTTGAGTGAATAAATACAGAATCCATCCATGAAATAAACAAACTGTCGTAACAGAAAATAAAATATCTGGTATAAAATATAATCCAGTGACACTTCAGGTATTGCTGCATTCAGTGATATCATCATTTGACATGGCAGTGACCTCAGCCTCATTTGTTTAGTGGGCTTGGGCCAAAAAATTTGCTTTTACAATAAAAACGAACATAAACCTGAATGTATCCTCATTTCTTTTTACGACGTATAATACCAAGTCACATGACTAGAAACATTGGCACTGAAAATTAACTAATAATTACTAAGCAATTTGTGTAGATTGAATATTGTCATATCTGCATATCTACTGGCTTTCACGAAGATGAATTATGTAAAAACCCAGAGTAAATTTGCAGAAGAAAGTCATATTGATTTCACAAGGATGAGTAAATAAGGATTTTTCCGATTCTCTGATCTGTTTTTATGTAAAGATTTTCTCTTTTATGTCCAGCGACAGCGTTTTCTTTGGTACGTCTCTGAATCCGAAAAGAATTGTTCTGATTCGCTATCAGAAGTGGGGTCAGGCAAAAGCGTGGTGTGTCCTGGAACACTGGAGGCGGGGCAGAGACTGCATGACTCAGGGATTGGATAAGAACTGGGGCCATTTACACAGAGATGAGGCAGACGAGTGTCACATAATTGACAGACAGCAGATACGTGATGATGGGTTGGGTCACACAGGGAGGTGTGGTCAGCGACGAGGGCGTGGTCAAAGGGGGTGGAGGTATCATGGTAACAGCAAACATCCATTATGGAGGCGGAGTCTTGATGACATGCATCATCTAGACAGGATGTAGAATCACAGTAAAACTCCTCTTTACTGTGGTAAGAACCGAGGCCCAGGCTCAGCACCCATCCCAGCTGGTTAAACAGCAGCAGACGCAGACCCGGGGGTAACAGCAGCATACGCAGAGTGTCTGCGTAGTCGGGCAGCATGTTGCGCAGCTGTGTGCAGCACCGATACTGTAAGGTGGTGGGTGTTGAGTGCGAGCGGATCAGTTTCATGCTGCTCTTGGCTGCAGTTGAACACACCATCGGATAAAGACGCATGTTCTGCAAATGTGTTGCTGCAACACCTGACGGAAAGAAAAGAGCAGAAGGATAGTTAGAGATCTGATGATAGTGATGATGAGACGAATCAAAATTTCTGTCTTTTAACCAAATACCATATTTCCTGCGTATCTTACCAATGCATCGGCGGTTTTTGTAGAAGCTAAGCGTGCCGTGCCATGTGTCCAGGTGAACCCCGATGATAGAACCCTGACCAAAGCGTGAGGAGAAGTTCACCTTTGACCCCTTATGGTGGAGCTGACCTAAACCATAATGAATGCAAGTAAAGAAATTCACAAACACACAAAACAATGCAAACCTATAATGCAAAAATTGCATGTGTTCTATTTAGGGTCACATGACCTCTGAACCCACCTGTGTATGAAAGACCCCAGCTGTCTTCATCTGTGCCCAGCATACCGCAGAAACTGTGTCTGAACTGATCCAGATTCACTTCTGATGTACCGATACCAACCATCTGCTCATAACACACACAACATAAAAGCCCTTAGAAAAAAGCATGTGAAGACTTAATTGTATGACTAGTTTATCAACGGAACATTAACCAATCACCATATCTGTTCCATAGACGGGTGATGTCATTTTAATCTCCCAGAAATGCTGTCCATCACCGAGCGCACGAGAGCCCCGGACGGCGGCCGTTCCACAGCTGTACTCTGAATGAAAGCTCACCATCCGGTCAGAGCAGCTCAGATACGCTCCGGAGGATTTACTTTCCTTATCCCACACCCAATCACATCCTTCAGCACAATAACAAACAAACACAACTTATACAGTATATGTTTAGAATTAAAATATTATTATCAATCATCGTTTTAATATAAACCTTTTTAGTTTCAATTTCTATAATATTTAGAGAAATTTTATTATTTGCAATAAATTAAATATGCATAAATTTAAATATGAAATGGTATGTGGGAAATTCAAGCGTTATGGATGTGACACAATAATGAAAATATTAGTCTATGCACTAGTCTTCTATTATTAAAAAGGGAAATAAACATGCATCATGAATGGAATATTCAAGGGGATACAAAAAACTTTTTAGGATTTCTGTGAATTAAAATGCACAAACCTTAAACAATTATACACAACAAATGCAGAAGGGATGCCTCTTCACAAAAAAACTTGTTTATTTTAATTTCCATGTGCCCGTTTATGAGAAATATGTACCGATGTGACAATCCTAGTTATTTGAACCAGCAAATGTTGATATCTGTGCTGTGAGTATACTAAATAAACTTTGGTAAAAACTAGATTTTATGGTGAGGTTGACATTTTCATGACAATAGATTCCATCGATACAATATTTTTCACCTTGTTCTTCCTCTCCACAGATACAGATGTTGGGATTGATGTGGTTGTCTGAGTTGAGTTCAGTTTGAGCTGGACACTTGCAGAATGACTCGCCTGTTACGGGCACCACAGGTGGCATTTCAGCTGGCACACACACCGTTACTGCCTCATACCCTCCAGACACCTCCGTCTGTGACTGACACACAAACACAAGACAGGTTACAGCTCACACATTCTCACATACAAACAATACATTTAAGATTGACAGTATATTTACAGAAGAACTGGGAGACACGTGTTAAAATCTCTGATGTAAATGTAATGTAAAGCTCAAACCTGTTATGTAAGGCGTAATGTACAGGCAGCCGGCTGTTATCTCAGAGATAAGCCTTGACTGTGTAAACACACTAAAGGGGCTTATTTCACGATAACTGCTGGCTGCTTGTACCTTATCCCAGTTATTAGAAGGCTTCTAGTTGGCATATGAGAAAAAACTGGACATGAAATGTGAATTTGAAATATTTTCTATATATACAGTTGAAAGAAAAAGTATGTGAACCCTTTGGGCTTACTTGGATTTCTTCATAAATTGGTCATAAAATGTGTTCTGATCTTCATCTAAGTCACAACAATAGAGAAACACAGTCTGCTTAAACTAATACCGCACAAACATTATATGTTTTCATGTTTTTATTGAACACAACATGTAAACATTCATAGTGCAGGGTGGAAAAAGTATGTGAACCTTTGGGTTTAATAACTGGTTGACCCTCCTTTGGCAGCAATAACCTCAACCAAACGTTTCCTATAGTTGCAGATCAGACCTGCACAACGGTCAGGAGAAATTTTGGACCATTCCTCTTTACAAAAGTGTTTCAGTTCAGCAATATTCTTGGGATGTCTGGTGTGAATCGCTCTCTTGAGGTCATGCCACAGCATCTCAATCGGGTTGAGGTCAGGACTCTGACTGGGCCACTCCAGAAGGCGTATTTTCTTCTGTTGAAGCCATTCTGTTGTTGATTTACTTCTATGCTTTGGGTCGTTGTCCTGTTGCATCGTCCATCCTCTGTTAAGCTTCAGTTGGCGGACAGATGGTCTTAAGTTTTCCTGCAAAATGTCTTGATAAACTTTGGAATTCATTTTTCCATCGATGACAGTAATCCGTCCAGGGCCTGAGGCAGCAAAGCAGCCCCAAACCATGATGCCCCCTCCACCATATTTCACAGTTGGGATGAGGTTTTGATGTTGGTGTGCTGTGCCTTTTGTTCTCCACACATAGCGTTGTGTGTTCTTTCCAAACAACTCAATTTTGGTTTCATCTGTCCACAGAATGTTTTGCCAGTAGTGCTGTGGAACATCCAGGTGCTCTTTTGCAAACTTCAAACGTGCTGCAATGTTTTTTTTGGACAGCAGTGGCTTCCTCCGTGGTGTCCTCCCATGAAGTCCATTCTTGTTTAATGTTTTCCTTATTGTAGATTTGTCAACAAAAATGTGAGCATGTGCCAGAGATTTCTGTAAGTGTTTAGCTGACACGTTTAGGATTCTTCTTCACCTCATTGAGCATTCTGCGCTGTGCTCTTGCAGTCATCTTTAAAGGACGATCACGCCTAGGGAGTGTAGCAACAGTGCTGAACTTTCTCCATTTGTAGCCCTTTCCAGCTTTATGTAAGTCAACAATTCTTGATCGTAGGCCTTCTGAGAGCTCTTTTGTGCGAGGCATGGTTCACATCAGACAACGCTTCTTCAGAACAGCAAACTCAAAACTGGTGTGTGTTTTTTATCGGACAGGCCAGCTTTAATCAACACATCCAATCTCATCACATTGATTGGACCCCAGGTTGGCTGACTCCTGGCTCCAATTAGCTCTTGGAGAAGTCATTAGCTTAGGGTTTCACATACTTTTTCCACCCTGCACTATGAATGTTTACATGTTGTGTTCAATAAAAACATGAAAACGTATAATGTTTGTGCGGTATTAGTTTAAGCAGACTGTGTTTCTCTATTGTTGTGACTTAGATGAAGATCAGAACACATTTTATGACCAATTTATGAAGAAATCCAAGTAAGCCCAAAGGGTTCACATGCTTTTTCTTTCAACTGTACTTTCACTTTTACAGAAGCAGACCTTCAGTGAGGAATAGGCCGTTTACTTTCAGTTTTAAGGTAAGAAATGACGTTCAAATGTCACGAACAGGCAATTTGGTTTAATCATTTGTGCATATCCTATCATTAAAAGACATATGTGTCTCCCTGCACAACAAAACCACTCTTATGGGTAAATATTTTGAAATTGAGATATTTACATAATCGGAAAGCTGAATAAATAAGATTTCTATTGATCTATACGTTTTTAGAATATGACAATATCTGGCTGAGATACGACCCGGGAATCTGAATTTTGACCCATATAATGTATTTTTGTCTTCTACTAAAAATGTTCCAGTACTACTTAAGACTGGTTTTGTGATCCAGGGTCCCACTTTTTATTTGTCTAAACAACCTGTCATAATAATTTGTTGCATCCGGGTTACCGTCTGTTAATAGTTTCGAGAGTTTGTTATCTGGGAATAACGAACCTGCAAATGTCGCAACTGGCCAATCAGAATCAAGCAATCCAACGAGCCTTGTAATAACTTAAAATACACTCAACATGTGAAGACAAAGTAACAAACTCACGTGTATCTGTGCTCTGACAACTTCTGGTTTCTCTTCGGAGCTTGGTGTCGCCTCTGCACCATTTTCACCAACAACATACTTATTCCAAGACATTCCTGAAATACAGAATGAATCCTGTGGGGTTATTATTTCAGCTTCTTTGCTCAGGTTTAGTTTAAAGACAAACTACACACAACAGACTCGAGCATGGACTTTGTTTTTCTCTGACTGAGCTGTGCTGAAAGAGAAGCCGACTTCAGATTGCTCCATATATCACGACTGACACTCTGAGGCTATACCATTACGATCATGAGTCACCTGCTCAGATCAGTCTCATATTTACACGCTCTCTGTTATCACAACAACCCAAAAGAATGTAATAACATACACAGACATTAGTAGACCAGGATTGGACGGCGTAAACACACACACACACAACTTGAACACACATGCTTTATAACACTCATTTAGTCTTTTCATATAAGTGATATTTCTTAGTCATGGTAGGTTCAATGTTTCTTTGTATGTTGAATGTTTCTGTATTTCAGAAATGTTTGTATAATTGGATTTCAAAGCCTGTTGTACACGCGACCGCAGCAGGTGTTCATTAATTGATGGATAATTTGAATCCAACACAAGATTCCTGCCCTGATTTCCACCACCAGCCAGAGCCGACCAACTGACCCATCAACAACAGCAGCCAGTCTTCATCACTGATTCAAACACATCTTTATTGAGGATTGATCGCAGATTCTGTATGCATGCTGTAGCTGGAGAACTTGGAGTTTAAAAAATGAAGGAGGCAAAAAACAACTTGCACAAAGCTTTTAGCTCAGAAAATCACTGCTGTAGCAAAATGGGATGGAGGACCAGACAGTGAAATATTAACAACTGATAACATTATAGTCAATGCCAGGATTTTCTGCATTTTAGAAATAAACCTAGTTTTATGATAACCATAGAAAGCCCCTTTAAGCATCACATTTAGACACTGCTGTATGCTGGGATTTCCTGCTTTCCTTGCGGCCCATGAAGACGTGTAGGCCTATTTCTGGAAAATTCTATGGTGCAATAGATTTAAACAAGATCTTCATTACACTAACACCAGCACATTTACAATCCAAACAGCATATTCATTACAACCAAGATTATGAAAGATATTCAGGTGATGGCAAATGTCATTTACAGTGATTCTCTAATCTCAGCCTGTAAATAAAAGGTTAAACGCTCTATCATTTGAAGGTTGCTTTGGATAAAATCTGCTAAATAAAAAATAATGTTTATGTAAATAATAGATCAATTGCTTCAGCTGTTATTATTTGCAGATCAACTATATGCAGTATAATCAACACCCATCATTTCAGAATGAAGTAACACACAATAAAACCCTTATCTAATCGAAAACGACCTAATCTTTTAAAGTAACTAAAAAAAATAGAGTTTATTTACGTATGTAGACTCTTATAACCACTGATACACGCCGTTTCCTCACATACACATACACGTCATTTTTAAAGACGACAGAAGAAAGGAATAAAACTAGAAAACATTTAAAAAGTAAATAAACATCAAACTCAAATACCTTGTTAAAATGTAAACTTTACTTCTGTCAGGGTCTGTCAGTGGTATATATGTATCAGCGCTGTGACCTACATACACACTAAACACAACACTGCGCACCTCACCGTTATGTTACGAATTACACTATTGCGAAGGGACGGCTCATGAATATTAATGAGGGTTAGACGTAACCTACGTAACTACTCTGTCCGAGCCTTTCCGTAGTCATAGTAGAATTCGGAGTGTGTCACACGGGACGGGACGGGACGCTCTGTCTGTCATCCTCATTAATAAGTCTGCAGTAAGGATCAGACAGCGCTGGCTTTCCTTCAACGACAGTTTAATCGACACATTAACTGACCTACAGTACAACATAAACCCGATACGATCACATGTCCTAAAATATGCGAATACATTTCAAACCGTTACTACAGATTCTTGACATATAGCGAGACATAGTCAAGCACTCCTCACTATGAAGGGCCCTTGAATTAGACATTCTTGAGAGCGAAGAAAAATCGTTCCTTCTCTTGAGGGCGCAAAACCCCCGTTCGTATGTTTTAAATATAATATAAAAATATCATTAAATAAAAAAATCCTATGTACTATTCGCTGGTTGGGTTTGCGCTCTTGTGTCTGATTGGTAGCGTTCAATCATGGGCGGGATCTACATCATGACGTTTCACATTGCGGAAGTAAATTGACCAACATGGACACCAGTGGTGAGTGCGATCTTCAGCTAAAGTTTAAATGTGATGCCATCACAGTCACTTTTTAAGTAGCTTTAAATTAAATGTGTCATAACTCTAACATAACAAACAATACATTTATTGTTAAACAAACCTTTTAAACATGGACCCTACTGTGATAATATTTTGGATACAATTGTAACGTATTGATTCAAGTTAAGTTTAAGAACATTTAAGTAAACACGTAATTTAGTAACGCAAGCAAATACATCTGAATAACGATATGACTTCAGATAATTTAAATATACAATCATAAAGCCCTCGTATCTTTGGATGAAGTGTCGGAAAAAAATAAACCGTCTTTAGTTACCTGAGCCCGTTGAATGGTAACAGTGTTCAATGTCACATGAGCTTCTGTATCTCTCTGATAGAGAGAGGAAGTCTGGATCAGGTGAAGCACGTGGTTCTGGTTTTGTCTGGTAAAGGTGGAGTGGGTAAAAGTACCATTACTACTGAACTGGCCCTGGCGTTCAGACATTCAGGGCGTAAGGTAAATACACCATCATCCTGCCCTGTTCTCTCATAGTGTCTCTTTACATGTGATTTGATAAGTGTGTGATTCAGGTTGGTATCCTGGATGTGGATTTGTGTGGACCCAGTATACCACGGATGCTGAGGGTTGGAAAGCCGGAGGTACATCAGTGTGATGCGGGGTGGGTGCCGGTATATGCAGATCCACAACAGCAGCTGGCACTCATGTCCATCGGCTTCCTAATGGAGGATCCTGATGAGGCCGTTGTGTGGCGAGGACCTAAGAAGTCAGGTGTGAACAGTGGTTAGAGCATGGCGTTAGCAACGACAAGGTCATGGGTCAGGGATTGCACATACTCAGTATAAAGTGTATAGTATAATGCAAAATAAGTTGCTTTGGACAAAAGTGTCTGCCAAATGCATAAATGTAATGTGAATGTATAACCTCTCACTTGTCAAGTCATCTGTTACGTAAAGTATTTCTAATTTTTTGTCAGCTCTGATTGGGCAGTTCGTGAGTGATGTGGCGTGGGGTGAACTAGACGTGCTGTTAGTGGACACACCTCCGGGAACATCAGATGAACACTTGTCTGTGCTTGAGAACCTGCGCAAACACAAAGTGGACGGAGCCGTGCTGGTCACTACACCACAGGTAAACAGACACCGTCTCTGCTGTACCTGTACCTCAAACCTCTTATCTGCTGAATGACGTGAACAGAAATGTTGTGTCAGGCTGTGTCTACAGGTGACGTGAGGCGCGAGATCACCTTCTGTAAGAAGACAGATGTGAAGATTCTTGGCATCGTTGAGAACATGAGCGGCTTTGTGTGTCCACACTGCTCTGTGAGTTTAATACCCACATACTGTACAGACAACTGCTTTAATACTCTAATGTTGATTTTAACATCACACTTATGTGTTTGTGTGACTAAAGGAGTGCAGTAACATCTTTTCCAAAGGTGGAGGTGAGGAACTGGCCAAACTCACGGGATCTGTGTTTCTAGGTAATGTGGTTTGGTTTACACTTTAACTTGTGTTATTCCAGTACTAGTGCACAAAATCTGCAAATACCCACCTGCTTATGAGGTTCTTAGACCTTATATATAAAGATACTAGATATATGAGTTCATGAGCACAGGGTGGAGTATCTACAGTTTGGTTTTGTCATGACTGAATGAAGATTCTGAAAGTGTGTGTTTGTGTAGGCTCAGTACCGCTGGACCCGTTATTGACAGCAAGTTTAGAAGAGGGCCGAGACTTCCTGCAGGCTTTTCCAGAAAGCAGCACATACACGGCCATCAGTGATATAGCAAAGACTCTCCTGAGCAACCTGGAGTCCTGAGACAACACTAAACACAACACGTGACACGTTCCTGCGAGTTATTATGTCTGATGTGTTCTGTTCAGTGTTTGCTTCTCTTAATGAACAACAGCATATATTTGTTTTTCACTTGCGAATGAATAGTTACACAGCAGAGCAGACGTGTGCTTAGTGTCTGGATATTTATAAGCTGTAAAATGATGTATGTGTCATTTGTGTGGTTGTGAAAAAAATATTTGTATTAATAATACAGTGTGTTATATTTGTGTAACTTTCAAATAAAATACTGATTCAAAAGATGAAAATGCATTCAAGGTCATACTATATTTGAACGTAGTTGTGGTTTTAGGCTTCTGCAAAATCTTTATTACAAAACATATTAATGGAACAGTTCACCCAAATGCCTAAAATTTTATTGTTTACTCTGTGGTTGAAAACCTGGGTCTTTTTGTTCAGGAAATATATTTTGAGAAATGTCTCAGTGATTTTGTTCAGGCAATGGGGTTGTAAAAATTCTTCAAAATATTTTCTTTTGTGTTCTGCGCAAGAAATATATTCTTACGGGTTTAGAATGACATGAGGAATAATAAATTAATAAATTTGTATTTCCGGGTGAAGAAAATAGGTCTATAGGTCAGCACTATAATAACAAGCCTTTCATGTCCGAGCTGTTACGTTATATCAACGTTGTAGCATCCTAAACTAAAACAGCCTGTTTTATTTGAATTAGAAACTACATACTAGTCTTCTGTCCTAAATAAACTACTGTATGTTTAATGTGTAATTCAGTTGCTGTTGAGTGACAGGACAGATAAACACAGCTGCACATACTCGCACGCTTTCACTTGAACTGAATGATGAATAAGCACAGGGAACACAGGCATGTGGAAATTACATTTGTGAGACCCTCAGAAAGGGCACACACACATCTTTAATACAACCAAACATCAGATATACACAAGAAACAACCATAAATACACACATCAAGCTGAAACGCTCCCCAATACAACACTCACAAGAAACCCCAGTATTTAAACAGTACAGGAATCCCAGTGAGTGGAGGTCTATTCTTATACATCTGTTTATATATTATTATATATATATATATCATTCAGAAGATCTGAGTAGCTCCAAGTACATTTTTATGAACAATATCTTCATAAATAAAACCAGTTGAAAACTAAAATGGATGGTAACAAAAACGATTCCATTCCACATACAGATTGATCAGCTGTTATTTTCCACTTCACAAACACATCTTTGACATCAATGCAGAAATCAAATGTATAAAACTCCCAAAACACGAAAAGAGGGAACCACGAGCATTCGTTCGTGTACCAATCTAACGTAAAGGGAGTGAAAGAGAATGCATGATTGGCTAACAGAGTGATAGGTAAGTGGGGTCGGGAAACAAACAGAACTATTACTTCAATTATTCTATTTTTTTCTTCACAGACACAGGACGAAATCACTATATACCGCATTTACAAGAAATCAAAACTATTGAACTGGGACGGCTGTACACGTCGCAGAGATAAAACCGAACGTTATAACGTGTAGGATTATTCCCCACCTTTCATTTCTTTTCATCAATTCTTCTAATATTCATTTTTAGTTTAAGGTTTGAAAATGTTTCCCCCTTCCCGCATTTTTTTGTTCCGTGTTCCACGTCCCCCATCGTCTGGTGGGGCAGCGCCGCATGCTGACTGCCAGTTTATTTGGTAGAGAGAATCAGAGCTACAATGAGGCCGTACAGACCTAGGACTTCAGCGAAGATCAGAATGAGGATCATGCCGACGAAAAGGCGCGGCTGTTGAGCGGTGCCACGCACGCCTGCGTCTCCCACGATGCCAATGGCAAAACCGGCTGCCAATCCACTCAGACCCACGCTGAGCCCTGCGCCCAGATGCAAGAAACTCCTGGGACACAAAAGAAAGATTATTACCAGCTTATTTATCAGACATTTAATTCTGAATTCAGTTTCTACATTTATTGGTAACCTGAAAACACTAGATTTAAGTTACTTCAAAGGATAAAAGAATATGATTATTAACACAATGCATCAAAAATGTTGTCTTATTCAGTGCTTATATTGCTTCTTAATAAAGTATTTTAAAGGGGATATGGATTAGGATTCAGTATCTCTATTCTGGTTTAAGTTATGATAAAACAAGTTATGTAACAAGCATTTTTACAGTCACACAATACCCTAATACCACCCATATTTTGTATTGATATAAATATGACAAACTAAAACTGTGTGATACACTCACTTGTACAGAGTGATCTTCTCAGAGATGTTGTTGGCAATGAGAACAGCCACCACCAGGCCGTAAATGGCTATGATTCCCGCCATGACGACAGGAATGATGGACTTCATGATCAGCTCTGGACGCATCACTGACATGGCAGCGATACCCGTACCACTTTTAGCTGTGCCATACGCTGCGCCCAACGCTACAGAGAGAGACAGAAATGCAATGTTATTTTTCTTTTTTATAATAGCATTTAATATTGCAATGCACTTTGGGATTGCATTCAACAAAGGATACATCGAAGATCCCTTCGGCCAAAAGAGGATTGATTCACAGATAGTGAAATAAATTTGACAAAACTCAAAGAACAGCTTGATCTACACACTAGAGGGTGACACAGGAGTGGACATACCATGATCCCAATCCTGCGAAAAAACTGGGTAAAATCCGGTCCCCTCCCAAGCTGTACACGCACACACTCACAGCACAGAATGCACAATACGGGCACTCGCACAAATGCTCCCGAACATGTTTTGAGGACGGTACATTGTGGCCAAATTGATCAACGACTCCTGTTAGCGCCGGTTTTCGATCAAGCGCAGAGAGTTGAATGAAATGTTCAGCTTGGAAAAGAGTGCTCATCTCATCATAAACATTTTTTACTGTCCATCGCAGTGCAGCAGATATGGGACAAAAAGCACACCAACCAATCGACTGTCATTTGTAACTGCAGTTGCGCCATTACGCCACAAAGCTGGCGCGATTTCA
Organism: Triplophysa tibetana; assembly: GCA_008369825.1. Lineage (NCBI taxonomy): Eukaryota > Metazoa > Chordata > Actinopteri > Cypriniformes > Nemacheilidae > Triplophysa > Triplophysa tibetana. The sequence continues at coordinate 17,845,337 of CM017914.1, read as the reverse complement.
TTGTGCGCACAGTGAGTATATTAGGAGCTGTATTAACGGTGTTTCATGGCTGTTCAGATGAATATTGTTTGTTTTGCATCCAATTCAATTTCTTAAAAAGTATTTTTAGATTAACGTGGCATACACAGCATTGTAATGTTCTGGGCTGTGCAGATGGTCAGTTGAATCAGCGTTTTACTGTACACAACGAGCGCGTCAGTATGAATGAATCATAGACTGTATAAAATATAGACGTAGTGTCCGTGACGTCACCCGTAGGTTTGTGAAAAGTAAATATGAAGCCTAAAGACTCCCGGATAATCGAAAATTGGCTAAGAGGCAGGATGTGGGTGGAGCTGACGTGCCTGGTTGCTGAAACAAACCACGCCCGCCAAGCTCGATATATTGCCGGTTTACATTTAAATGTTTACAGCGGTTCACACTTAATTTGAGGGTAAATTACCTGAAACTACACAAAAAATGTGCAAGTGATAGCTAAATGGACACCTGTCACTCAAGTGGCCACGCCCTTAATTATGCAGAATATTAAGGCTTAACAGATGAGTTGTCATGAAGGGCAAAATGACCTATTTAGATAAAAAAAAATTGTACCGAGCTATAAACATGTTTTTTTGTACTGTTAAGTCGGCCATTTTAACATGGGGCTCAATGAGATTCTGCTCTATTTTGGAGCCAGCCTCTAGCGGCCAGTAAGTGAATTACAGTTTTAGTCACTTCCGTTTTGGTTTCACAAGAGAGACCAGGGCTGCGTTCAGCCCCGACAAAACGTTGCAAAACGTTTTTTAAACATAAACTGTAATGCGATTGAAGACACTGTAGTGATGACGCAAGAGTTGAACTATGCCAGCTGAGAAGGCCATTATTTGAGTTATTTTTTGAAGAATTTTCGGAGCCTGATGAAATTCTAATATCTTCAATTGTCGTGTATACCGACACATTTATAAAAAACTTAACTTCCCAATGTGCGAGCTATCTCTTTAATACCGCGTGGTTATATACACACGTTGCTGCTGATGGGCTGATATTCTTGACACACCCACCAAACTAGAGAAAACACATCTCAAACCCTGTTGCACGCCATTGCAAACTGTTTCCAGTGTCATTCAACCCGGAAACCGTGGCAAATCGTTGCGCTCCGGTTTGAGTTTGAACATGCCTGAGAAGATTGGCCTTTGGAACGAGCGCACATTGCTTTCCTGTAGCTCAGTGGTAAGAGCATTGTGTTAACAACGCAAGGTTGTGGGTTCGATCCCAGGGGATTGCAAATACCAATGTAAAATGTATAGGATAAAGCAATGTAAGTCGCTTTGGATAAAAGCATCTGCCAAATGCCTAAATGTAAATTGCGATCAGAATGACTCATTTGAACCGATTCATTTCCAAAGTCTAAACTCCAGGGACTCTGTCCATCGAAGGGAATAGGGCAAAGGAATAATGACTTCATTTGGAATTTTCCCCATGATGGGGTTTTAAAATAAAAAATGTGGGCAATTATAATATCAATACTCTAGCAAGCACAACAAAAAGTGAATAACATCTATTTTAGCACCTTCTCCTTAAATCGTGTTTCTAAATAGCTGAAGCGAGTACCAACACTGATACTCTCGTCCATGACGCAAATATACCGGTCATCAAAGCTAAACCGCATTATGTATGCAGGACCAGCAGTGAGGGGTGGAATCAAATTATCGTTTCAATAAACCAACTGTGTATTCGCACGACCCTCTGACTGACTCCTGCTTCAGTGTAACATCAGCATTTTAACACTGATGTGTGTATGGTCATTGCCGAGCCTGAAGCTGTAGATCTGCACACACACACTGCACATTACTGCTGGTTTATTCAAGAATCTTAGTCTAATCTCTGTCTCTGGGATTAAAGGGTAAACCTGGTGTAGATTGTAGATTACTACTACAACTGCACAACAGATTCGTCCTAACAAGCCAATAAGAGACTGTGTGTGCGTTGGGTAACAGATGGACACTTGTGATGAAGACCAGAATCAATTCTTCAGAGTACAGATGGCCAACATCCAACCAAACACACCAGTACATTTACCAGCAAACACTTCAGTTAACAAACACCTCTATCTCCTCTGAGAGACAATGGTAGATGTGTTGTGTTAAACAATCTGATTTTGGCTCGGAACTGTAGAGATGAAGCATATTTTGGGCAAAGCTATGCTCTACTTATCTCAGTTGAAAGATTGCTTGAGAGATTAGATGTAGACAAGCAATGGTCAATATAGGACACAATAACTGAGAGTTATTCCAGAAGGTGTAGCTCAACCCCTAACACACTGTAATACACTGATTTTTTTATTTAACTCTGCATAAATTACATGCATACGCAGTACTAGAATGATCCCTCACATATAGAATGTAATTCTATAGAAAACAGTAGTACTAAATATGGCCCTGTAGACAGTCCACCTGTATGTCCCGACTCCCTTGTTTTGCAATGCTATGCCTTGGCACACTGAATTTTTTCAGCAGACGCTTTTATTCAAAGCGACTTATAAATGAGCAAACAACTAACAGAGTAACAGACAAAAAGTGTGCCATAATGAGAGTATGAGAAATCTGCCTGTAACGTCTCTTATTACCCTTTCAACCATCAGCTATTTCATGCGCATCGGGTCCGATCACAACACTGATCAAATCACAAACTTGATGAGTAAATATACCGTGCATCATCTCATCCTGAAAAACAAGGTTATTATACCCAGTTGATAACTCAATTCCTGGACATAGCCGTTCATTCTGACCAATTTACCAAAGCAATTATTGTAATATAATGTTACAGGAAATAACTAGGGATCTTTAAGGTCCTACTTTGGTTTATTGAGAGTCCGTCAACAAGTTTATCTACATAGAAGGTGTAAAAACACTATTGATTCGTAATTATAAGTAGTTATTCTAACCTAACCTTTTGCCTGACTCTCGAATGATTTGTTCGGGGATTCATTTGTCTAATCCCCTCCTTTCTGCTGGCATAGTATGCTGTGATTGGTCAGATGGTCTAGTCTGCTGTGATTGGTCTACCGTGAATGAGACTCACGAGTTAAAGTTTTGGGTAGAAGAGTGAAGAATTTCACCGGCAGTCCTAGCAAAACGTAGGCGGGGACTATATGTAGTGATGTTATTCCGCGGCGGTTGGCGACTCGGGACTCGGGACGACTCGTTTGCGTGATTCAGAGTCGACATTTATTTTTATTTTCGCATTGACAGCAAGAGTTACATGTCAGGAAAGATTACATTTAAAATAAATACTGAGAACGGCAAATTATTAATTTCTTCTTCTTTGAAATGACATGCACAAAATAAGACCCGGAGTGTGTTTTAAGATGTTATTTTGATATCATGCTGTGTATGGCTTAATTTTGTAGGTTAATAATTAATACAAACACAAAATATAGTACAGTTCCTCTCTATGCACCTGTCTCGTGGTTAATGACAAACTGAAACCTGCAGGCCGGTCGAAAATTCCCCTCCCTTAATTTACTCACAGAAATATGTAAGAGAAGTGCTTTTTGTCCTTTAAATTCATTAGAAAGGCTGTTTAATCTCAACCATGACCAGTATAGCAGACACACGCAGAAATCACATCATTCTGTCCAGCCTGGACTGCATCTACAAGCACTTTAAACAAACACACACCAGCTGCCGTAGTTTGCTTGCATAGCTGATGTGGAGGACATTTGCAGGAATAACATTTAAAAGCTTAGATGATGCAAAAGAGGCCCAAAGCGTCCGGCACCAGCCCATCAGAGAACCATCATGGCACGCTGCCCTGATGCTGTGCTCGTGATGTCTGCTCTACTGTTAACTGCACAGATATTTCAGATCATCCCCTCATTTCTGCAACTTCTACAACCGGAAATCTCAATCTGACTGTTTTACATGTTTCATATGGATTGTAAATTAAAACAGTTTAATTCAGTAATTGGATCTAGTATTGATGGTTTTTAATCCTTTGGGATGGACAATATCACTCACAGTCACACGAAAATGCTTTTAATGTCGAGAAATAGATCAGATCTGTCAGAACAATCTGCAGTTTGACATTCACTTAATAAAAATGATAAATAATTCAATATCACCCTATTAATATGTTCAGCTAATGCATTACAGTCAGATTAATTTCTGATTTCTGAACCTAATGTGAGTGATGATCAATAAATGTAAAAAAAGATGTTAAAATAAACCTGTTTAACCTGGTAAATAATCCCTTGTCCTCTCTAATCTCAAAATCTATTCAGAACTGATGAAGATTTAAACCTCGAGGATGGTTGAATTTCTGCGTTTAAATATAACGTGTAACGTTGTTCAGTGCAATATTACAAAGTTGTGTGTATATACAACCATTTTTTTTCATAATGATCAAAATAAAACACAATTTCATCAGACACCATTAATGGTAAAGACAGGCCTGGATTCTACAAACTGACATTGTTTTGACCCAAAACCAGTTATTGTTGAATAAATTATTTAATAAATCTATTAAGTATGTGTATTTATTGAAACATCAACAATTATATTAAAAATACCTTCACATTTTAACAGACATCAAAAATACGTCCTGCATATGGAGGTGCGCGTTATAATCACGCAAAAACAATTATACATGTGTAAGCAGGTGTACTATTTAATATATTTTGTATCAAATGTGTTAAATAAATATATTTATAGATTATTTTACCGCTGAAGACCATCGCTGCTGATGCGCCCATCACTGCGAAGAACGCCGAATATTCCGGGTTTCCTGACGACATTATTCCTCAAATTTCACCTCAAACCCACAATGTCACCGGCTGGTACTTTTGGACACGAGCAGAATCGGCCAAATAAACCGATACAAGGCTGAATGGGCGATGGGTTCGGCCGAGAAGATCGTTAATAAATCCGAACCGTAGGATGGAAACTGCTCGTCACGAATTCTGTCAGATCAATCTGCGGTACAAAATGGCGGAAACCGTCACTAGATTCACCGCGAGGGAGATGCCATCCAGCTGAGGGGAAGAAAGCCAAGAAAAAACACGACAGCCTGCTTTATATAAAGCCTAAGAAAGTTTGTTTATTTCAACCATATAAGCAGTAGAAATCAAATATTTGTATTGTACACGGAGAGTTATTCAAGGATGTTGTGGCTCAATGGTCTCCCCCTTTTTTGATGAGGATGGTTTGCTCCGCTGCGGGCATTCCCTTTTAAACTAAAGATGTTCAGATCCATAGAATAAAAACGATGTTCTTATAATCTGGGTGTGAACACCATAGACTCAAAGTTATTTTATTTTATGCTATTCCTTTCATATTTAATTGCTCTCATAATGTAGCAACCCTTTGCTTCCAGAGTATCAATAAGAGTTACATTTTGGCTCATTGAAACAAAGGTGAACTATGTAAAATATTGTGCTTTTCAGGAATCACCTAAATGTATTGTTTATGATCCATTATTTGAAAGATCAGTCTCGTTGCAAAATGATTATAATTGTAAATGTATAGTATTAGCGTGTATACATTTTATGTTATTCAGATTTTTCTGTGTTAGATCTTCCTAGGGCGTCGATGAGCACACCACTGGCGACACATTTTAAGATGTTGTATTATGCACAATTATCCGTTTGACGACTTTAAATGATGCTCCTATACAGTAAAAGAATGTTCTGTATGTCCACCATACAGTGGTGTGTGATGAAGTACATGAGGATTCCCGAGATGAAGGTCATTCGGCGCGGTGACGTCACGTACACGCACGGCCGTCTGTCAGCAATAATATAATGAGACTCATTGACTCATTAAACACATAGACATTAAAACATGAATGAAAGCCTTCGGTGTCTGTTGGAAGACATTCATTGGTTTGATTTAAATGTTATTCCTTACATGCTACAGCAATATATTATGTAATGTTCTCCTTAAACATGCTGTGCCATTTAAATCCTTTAAAATATATATTTTTTCATTTTTAGTGTGAGTTTCTGTTGGTGGACAGAGTTTTTTAGGGCACATAAGAGATATCATTTAGCCAAGGGGTGAATCTGCACCATAAGGTCAAACTCACATATAAAACACAACAAACACATACAGAATTGACTTAATGACAATAAAGGATTTCCTAGAAAATGAGCATAATACCTGAAATCAAATGTTTTCCGAGTTAATTTTTATATACAAACACAACACATTTGAAGAAACCACTTTTTTGGACATTTATTTTGTTGCATTATGCATCATCCAATTGAACTCACTATTTCGTAGAGCCAATGTGTTCTGCATAAACATATTTACTGCCTTTACAGCATGCAATATATGAGCTTAGACTCATTAAATACTTAACTTCACAAAACAAGAACATCAATTACAGCATTTTGACACTATAACACAAGGTTGTTACCGACATGTTTAAGACTTTAATTCCATCCTTGAAACACTGCGTATCACTGATAAACACACGCCCTGCTGTTTCTGAATAAGACACATCCACACACTGTTTGACAACACATCACAAGACACACACAAAACACTCATCAACACTCAGGTTTGATCTTCAAGGGTTCATTTAAAGATATGCTTTGGAGCAGAGATTACTACATTCCTACTGATATCAAACAATATGTAACTGATAATGGTCATTTAAACTATGGATGATTTGCCAACATCTACCAACTTCAAAACAAAATGATGTTTAAAAAGTGCAAAGAAAATGATGCATGAATTCATTTTTGTAATACTTTCTAACTTAAAAAAATATATTGATGATGTCATCAGCCATATAACTCAGACTGAAAATTACATGATAAACAAAACAATTTCTACTTCACATTGATATCAAACCCGATATATTTAATTAAATATGAAGACCCAAAAAATGAAATTCATAAAGCCTAATGCAGAAGCTTAACAGGGGCTGTCCAGCTCAGATGAAGCAAGAGGAGCTTGAGAGCCTCACATCCTTCACTTTCACTAAATAAAGAGTGGCTGAAACTTTGGCCTTTCAAATATTAGGCCTAAATAATATATATAGCCTATCTGGGGGGGAATCCCAGAAGTCATTTTATTTTCAAATCAATAATCAAACATAACTGGATGTCTATAAAGAGTGAAAATGTTTTTAGTTCTCTTTGTCTCTTTTAGTTGGCACACAGTGCAGAGAGGGATGTAATAGAGAATCACTCTCAATTTGACCATGTATACATTTTAACAAACAGTGTGTGAATTAACTCAAAACAAGAATGCAAATATGATAAGGACATTTCTTCATGAGATTTATCAGGGTACAGACATGTGTTCAATCTAGCGCTAGAGGACAGCGTGACCTAAGGGCAGAGTACTCGCCTCTATTGCCCCAGACTAATGTACAGCACACACATTTACTGTTATAAGGTACACAGAATACATGAAATACCTTCAAAAAGACACCTAGAATCAATCACCTTTGAAAAAGACACCATGTTCTCATCAGGACACACTGTCTTACTCCTCTGAATTAGTTAAACCAACGTCTCTCAGCTGTATTTTACTGTACTGGTCGTCATTTCACACTATCATTACTAACATCTGTTTTAAGAAGCACAGTTAAAAGATATTGTTAGATGTTATACTGAACTTCATCAGAGCTTCTCAATTCTCCACATGCCGTCTGCTGATATATGACAAAACAACACCAAATAAAATATGTTGACATACATTATGATAAAGGATACATATCAAGTTTTTCATTTATAAATATTCACACATTAAGCACTTGATTCTCACTGGAGCTCAGGTTGTTTGTTTTAGTGCACAGAGGAGCATTGAAGCTCCAACCACCTACATGAAGGTACGTCAAACACCACACAACCATCAGTGAAACCATCATGGTCATCTCAGGTCTCGATCTGCACATGACCTGAGCCTTTCTTACGATTCCATGGTGTCTTTAAAGCCCCACACCTCCAGCAGAGCAATCTGGAAGCTCTCGGCACACAGAGGAGGGTTGTCAAAGGTCAGGCAGCGTTCAGTTCGGCCGTGGTTCAGCTCTGAATCAATGTAGAGAGCATTACCGTCCCCTCCACCTGTAAAAACAACAGACCATGTGTTACAGAAACAGCTCATGGAGATTTAAAGTAAACCTTCTATTCACCAAACAAAGACAAAACAAAGCAAGAATAAAAACATATGTGAGATACGGCATCTGACTCACCAATAATGATAGAGTCGATGTTTCCCGCCATAAACATGGAGGTGTTTCGTGAGTTCAGGTTGAAGTGTCGTGCAGAGAGGAAGGGTGAGAGGTGAGATGGATCTGTGGCTGGTTTTTCTAGATTAAGGGGTGAACTGTTGCCAGCCTGCTCATCGGCCGAGGGCTGGGCCGCGCTCGCCAGCTCCGGGTGTTTGATGATGACCCACTCGTAGCGCTCCATTTCTGGCTTCATCTGAAACAAAGCCATGATACTGTTTAGGTTTCACACAAACTAAACTGAAAAAAACATAAAAGTAACTGTTCCTGTGGTTTCTCTTGTGGTCAGACGTTGAACGTTACACCTCTCTGAACAGACAGTGTTATGTAACTTTGTGGTTGGAGATCCAGGCTGGTGACCCGATAGCTGCAGATTCAAACTGAAAGCACCAACTCATAAAACTGCACTATTAAACCATGCATCTATGTATAGATTTTAGGAGAAATATACAACACAAAAGTAGTACAAAAAATATATATTTGCAACATTGAAAGAGTTCTATATAAATAAAATTGAATTGAATAAAAAAATGAAAATAGAAAAAGCTTACTGAGCAAAATAATAAACTTTAAATGTCTGATTGTATTAACCACATTCTCTTGTCAAATAGTGACACCTAGTGGTCATTAAACAGAATACATCTGGGATTCTCACACAAGTTCACTCAGTCCCCATTCTACTCCAGCATCCCATTATTAACCATAGAAAGGACTGGAAGAAATGTGACATACTCTGAAAACGAAACACTCTCCAGTGCCAAAGAAACTGAGCTTGTTCCCGCCCCTCTTCCGCTCTTCCCAATCAGTGGACAGGAAGGCCCCACACACCTGCAACAGGATTGGATGAGACACACGTCAATCCCAAACGAAGAGGTTGCTTATACAGAACACATTTTCTAAGAGTGACAGAAAGACTGAAGTACCTCTCTGCTTGTTGTTTTAATGAGCAGCAGTGTTGGCTCGTGTCCCTCGCAATGTGAATAAAACCTGAAACAATCATTATACACAGACACAATGAGACGTTCGGTTAGTGTTTAATTACATTTATGCAAATGCTTTCATCTGTGTGTGTGTGTTAATGAATATGTCTGCGCATACCCGTGTTTGTGTGTTAATGCACATTCATGTGTGTGTGTGTGTGTGTGTGTGTGTGTGTGTGTGTGTGTGTGTGTGTGTGGATGTTTTCACCTGTTGAGACTACAGCCGTGTGTGGAGGTTGTGAAGAGTAGTTTTGGTTGACACAAAGCGAATCTTTCAGGGATCCACGACCAGATATCTCTGATCTCCGTTGCACTGACGATCTCAGAGCTGAAATTATCTGCGTTCACTGCTAACTGTACATTCTGCCTAAACAGAGAGAGAGAGAGAGAGAGAGAGAGAGAGAGAGCTTCAACAACATATACATACACATTTTGACCAAATTTCAACATCAGTAAACAATTTGTAGAGCACCAAAAAAAAGAATAAAAATGTGAGGATGACGATGAAGTAGACTCACCTTCTAGAGCTAAAGCACAGCACAGAAAGATGAGAGAAGAGCAGCAGAAATTAAACATTAAAGAATAAACTACTGTGAACAAGAGGAAAAACAAATCAGACCTTCAAATGGAACATAAAGGTGATGAAAATGGGAAAAGAAATTGTGCAATATAAAGGAAACAGAAGACAAGCATCACAAACAAAAATAAATCTGTGTATCCAACACATGTCGTGTATATTGTATAAGTACAGAATCAGCTATAATAGTATGCTAAAAGAATAAGTGTACCAAAAGTAGTCTTCCTTCAGATATCTGAAGTTTCGAACCTGAAATATTTCTGTGAATTGAGCGCAGACTGATGTTTTTTTATTACCTCTTCTGTTTAACAGTAATGCCCTTCTGCTGTAGTGATTTCTCATTGGCCAGCTGTAACAGCGTGATTTCTTTGCGGCTGAACAGGCGAATGGAGAACGCTTTGTCCATCAGTTTGTCTGCCGTCACGCATTTGCCGATGTTCTGCACAAACGCCTGGATATCACCTCTGACCCCTGCAGAGTCCTGCTTGATTAAGGTGGAGCCGTTTGCCGCGCACTGCTTCCGGTAGAACTTCAGAATGGCCAACGCCACCCGGTATAGAACCTTGTAGCCCTCCACCAAAAACACATCTAGTACACGTGCAGCGTAGCTACAAGGAAGATCGCCCAAAACCCATCTCTGCCAATCAGAGTACACCTCCAACACGTCTGTCGCCGTGGCGACGATCAGCTTATGCGCAGCGGGGCAGTACTTGTGCATGAGGTCGCCAAAAGTCATGCAGGCCGACTGATATGCTAGGAAAGTCTGGTCTATCAAACGTCGCCCAGGTTCGTTGCAGGCCAGCATGCGACTGACATCCTCAAAGCACTGCGCTTCGTCTGCGCTCCAATGCATCAGCAGTGCCGTCACCGCCGGCAACGACGGGCAGTACGAGATGTCCGGAAACTGCCCTGCTATGCAGGAAATGACAGCGTGCACCGATCCGACCGATTCGGCTTTCAGACAGTAATGGGGCACAGCAGCCCCGTCCACAAAATCCGGCAGTGGGTAGGCGGATGGGTTTCGCTTGCTGTTGGAATTCCCTACGATGTCCCGGTAGACTTCAGCGTCTGGGGTGACTGTGCGGCAAGGGAGAGCTTTGAGGAGCTGCTGGTAAACAGCACCTCGCTGTGCGTGATTTTTTGCCCAGTGGCCCGAGCGGGCGTGCTGTTTCAGTTCTTTAAAGTCTTTATATTCCGTCTTACTGGGAGCCGCATCACGAGACACATTGGCCAACTGAGACCAGTCCACAAACACGCCGCAATCCACTGCCATGACCTCTGACCGGATCACAAACACAGAAGGAAAGACAGAAACTATCTGCCCATACTGCTTCAACTGTTGACACAAAAATGATCATAATTATGAAGAGCTATGTATGAAGTACGAACATGCTAACTTGACATAAGTGTTGAGAATTTTATATTAATACATCGATTTTATAATTTATGTCACTGTCTGGACTGGACATGATCATAACACAAAAATATCTTCTGTCATATGTTTAACAATAAAGATTAGAGAACACAGAGTCACAAAACAATAACACTCAACAGATTTACTGTCTCTACTCACTCTGAATGTTTGTGTCAGACTCAACAGAATTGGCCAATTACGTTTATTAGATTTTGAAAGAAAGGTCAACAGAAGTCTCTTTGCTCTGTCCCATCCCCCCCTCTCTCTCTCTTTCTCTCTGTCTCTGCATTCCTTTATTTCACAAGACCTGTTATGCATGCAGTGGATTAATGTATTGTACACTTTCTATGAAGTAAGAGCGTCTATGGGACGATCCCTCAATGTCAATAGCACATCAACAGCATAAACTTCAGGCACAAAGCTGAAACACTAAACTGGATTTGCTGTTAAGGTAAATGGCATCGGGGTCAGTGGCTATAATCCATTTACATCACGACAGGTGGATGTGCATCTTTGAGCAACAGGTTAAACCCTAAAAGGGTTAGTCAGTGAAATACCACAAGTCTTGAAAAAATGCCTTCGGTTGGGTTCTATTGGTGGGATGTTATGTGGAGTATGCAAACTAGGGATGAGACGATATGTAAATTTTGGCCGATTACGATAGCCGATAATTCTTTAACGTTGGAAGCCGATAACCGATATAATGGCCGATATACCGTATCTATAATATTAATATAAGGCTTACACAATAGGCAAAAGTGGACAACTGCTTTTATTTGAAAACATTCACTGCGCAAACGAAGTAACCCTTAGTTCTATCTTCCCCATGTACCAAGGCTACTTTACACTAGTTAACGATTCTTTAACCATCAAACTTGTGTGGTATATTTAATAAACAAATTATAGATGTTCTTACAGATATTTTTTTCAACAGCCACGTGTCAAACAGGTCTCAAGACAGAAAGCATTCAGACAGCAGTCTGAATCAAACAATATGCTTTGTTCTTATAATTTACACATTGAAATGAATATACAAATCATAAATACTGTACGTTCCTTTTTTTATAATAACAGTAAGCGAATGATCATGACAGAAAGACAATACTGTACTGTATTTTAAATGTAAGCAGCATATAGATGAAGTCAAATGATTTAAGATTTATCGGCTTTAAAATATCGGCATCAATTTATCTGTCGGACGATACGATACCATTCAACATGTACATTTATCGGCAAATACCTATATGGCGGATAATTGATCCTGCATCCCTAATGCAAATCATTAACACACCATTAAATCCCACTAGAAAAGTCACAAAATACAACACACTTTCTAATGGTAAACAGCTTCGTGCAGTGCATACAGGTAACTTAAAGCTCTCATGAACATTTACCATGGAAAAACTCAATATATTACCAAACACCAAGTAAGCACACTTTAGTGATAATGGTTTTTAAAGCAGATTAGAAATCGTCCAGTCAACCAATCAGCGACCGAGACAGACCGTCAGATATGCGCGCCGCGCCCGCCTAGCGATCTATAGGGGTATACGCACAGATCAGCTTAATATGCCGAACAGTGTTTTATATGCCGAGAAATAATACATGTGTACTTCACATTTGTCAAGTTTCACCGACAGACAGTGACATTAGAGAACACGCACGCGCTTTCAATTTCCTGTGAAATAGTCGTTCACTTCTTGACACGTGACGTTTTATAGTCACAATCCTACACGCAACACGAATGCATATGGAGAGACACCAGCGTGTATCATTTCAGTGCCTCGGATTTGTTCTCGATGTATGCAACGATGCATGAAACGACAAGGCTTCAAGATGTAGCTATTGTGAATGGCGCTGGCAGCTAATGTCTCAGACACTCACTGAATCGCCATTTAAACCTTCATAGTGCCGCGCGTTAAGTGCAGGAATCGCGAATACATTCTTGACATTCAGAAAATGTTAATATAAGAAAAGCATTTGAATGAAAGCTCGTACCTGATTCGCTTTCGGCTGTCAGTCAGCGGGCATGTTTAGGATTGTGCGGGCATGCGCACTGAGCGCTGCCGTCACCGCGCACCCCGACTCATGTGACATATCTATTAAAATATGATCTTAAGAAAATACCTACCTTTATAGACTTCTTATGTGAAGCAGAACATTTAATTCAATCACAGAGAGAAATTATTTAAAAATGTATTTCTTTTCTGAAGAGATATGACTAGATCTTTCATCTACTATGATAAATACATATTTTTTTCTTCTTCCTTATCTTCTCTTCTTTGTGTTCAGATGACTTTGGATGTATTTTTGGTATATTTGATGTAGTTTATGCAAAATTGTATTTCATTATTGTTATCTCTGAATTGTTCCAAAAAATCTAAAATATGAATTTTATTCTAATGCTTTTAACAAGTAAAGAATTTAATTTATGAAGATTTTTTTATATTTCCCAGAAGTACACAAGCATAATTACACAATTGTGACACAGCTAACATTCAGTAATGTATTATTATGGCTCTCATTTCAGTAGGATTTAATGGTGTTCTATTGATTTGCATCCTAAACTATTTTTAGTAGAGAACCTAAGTCATCACTATAGATCCTATTAAAACCAACTTGAAATTAATTATTAAAACGAAACAACTCTGGTTGTAACCATTACATGCTTTGTATTTCTCTAATGGATTCTATTGTTTTTAGCAGGAACACAAATGTTTGCCTTCATTTCGAGGAGCAATGAAAAGGAGGGGCGAGGCGGTCCACTATCACCTGACATGTTTAAAGTTATGGCCTTGTGACTGTGAAGAGGGTCATTCGCTCTGGTAATGAGACAGCGCCTGTCTCACACATGACACTTATTATGATAACTCAATCAAGGCCGCTGTGCTGCAAACAGTCTGTGTTTGTCTGGACATGCAGCTCTTGCGCTCCAAAGCAAATGTTCCATATTAGACATTGTACCGGTTCCTGATTTTAGGAAAGCTATCAGCACAACGGTTCTCAAGGCCGTGGCGCCGTGGGTGGCAACAACATGGGTCCAGGGGGGCAACAGTTTTTGTGACATTTTATGAAATATAGAAGTTGAGCAAACATTTTGTGCAATCCAACATCAGAAAAATAATACCAAAAGAATTGATGTTTCATCACTATGTAATTGAACATGTCTTTCGTTTAATTAAAATTCTAAGTTCAAGATCATGAGTCTTTATTTGGGGGACCACAAAGCAACGCGACCCACACAAGGGGGTCTTTCAACGAAATAGTCTGAGAAACATTGATCTACAGCAACACAAATAAATAAATAAAAATAGATTGTCACATTTAAATGTAGACCAAAAATATAACTGTCAATTTCAGACAGATATGATATACAAAACATTTATTTGTTCTGTCTCCAGCCTCTCAGTTGTGGCACTAACAAATCATTTACAAAGTAGCTTTTGAATATGAATATATGATTCACTAAAATTTAGAAGCCATGCACACACGCTGTGACTGAAAAGCAATGCATCAAAATGCATCAAACTTTCACTTTCATTCAATTTTCATTTCAATTCATTGCCAAGTCTCTCTTTATTGTGTGAGTGAAATGAGTGATACATTAACAATTACTATGTGTTTCAGTCAAGTTTATACACATGATAGCGTGGCCTTGTGTGACTGTTTTGCATGCATCGACCCATCATGTGTGTTTTTATCTCCGAGAGAGCAGCTCATTTCCATACCATCTCTTTAATAACGCCTCGATCAGACTGAACGTGCCACCCTGAGTTTGTAAGTGTTCCTCTCCAAGATGGACAAGGTCAAATTCACTCCTTCAGCACTGATGGGTCGTCGTGGCTGTCTGCACATAGCCGAGATCCTGATGTGTGCGCTGACGTTTGGAGTGAGCTACATCTGGAGTCACCCATTCCACACCTACTGGATCTACTGTATGGTGATCTGGGCTTTGTGTCCTCTCCTCACGCTGGTCATCACCATCATCGAGATGTTGCTCATCCACAAGCTCATCTTGTCGTTTTGTATGGATTGGGACGACTTCACGACGGGCATGGCCATGATGTCGTCCATCTGCACTTTCTCCTGCACGGTGATGTTTGCCAACTTCTACATCTGCCGGAGGTGCGTCTGGGGCTGGTGCGTGACGATCCTCTCCGCCGTATGTTGCATACTTTACTGCGTGGAGACGGTCAGGGACAAATGCGACTTGACGCGCTCTTCCACATACGTGTCTGCGCTTCCCGGCCTGGTTAAGATTCTTGAAGCGTTTGTTGGGTGCATCATCCTTATTTCTTTGATTGGTTACGTGGGCAAACCGGCTCTGCTGTGGTGTATCGTGGCCTACGCGGTTCCGTTGCCTTTAACACTTCTCCTCATCATCACCAACATCATGACTAAGTTAAGACAATGTCTGACCTGCGGCATTGACTGCTTCGCTGTGGTTTTCCTGATCATTTCCGTTGTGCTTTACGCCTCCGCTGCCCTACTTTGGCCCATCTACAGTTTTCGAGGGAACCCGCGACCCAAAGACTGCCCGGGAGACAGCTGCATTTGGAGCATCCAGTTTGTGGTGACCATCATGACCTACATTAACCTCGGCCTCTACACCATCGACCTCATCTTCACCTGCTGCGGTATATGTGGATTCAGACGCTCTTAAAGCGATAGGTGGATTCAAACCTGTAAGAGTTTCTTTCATCTATAGGACACAAAAGAAGATATTTTAGATAACGTTGAAAACCAAACAACACTTAATCCCATTGACTTCCATTTCATGAACACAAAACCACTGAGACAAAATATCTTCTTTTGCGTTTCACTGTAGAAAAAGAGTCGCATCCAGGTTTTAAAAGATTTGAGAGTGAAGAAACGATGACAGAATTTGTATATTTGGCCAAACATCACTGTACATCCCGATATACATTTCCAAAGTGGGTCTAAGGAAGGAGTAACCTTGCTTTCCATTGTTTGGTGTTAATTGTTCAAAATAAATGACTTACTTTACATCTGTGTATCTGATTTTGAAGTGTTCAATAGTATATTCAACCTTTATATGTTAAAACTGCTTGTATTGAACGTGTTTGCTTTCTCCCTCCATTCTCTATAAAAAAGTGGACCAACCATGTTTTTTCTGAATTGAAACCACAGTTGTTTGGGTGTTTCATTTGTAACCATTTTTTACACTTATTTTACCTCTATTTTACATTTTGCACTGCATTAAATAATTTTTTAGCATTAACGGAAATGTCTGTAACATGTGCCAGTACTTTATCTGTTTTTTTACCGGATTTTTTTACAGTGTTGTAAAATCATGGTTATTTTTGGGTTCATGGGGAACTCTTAGAGCAGTGTCCCACCTGTCCCCAATAGCCCCAACATATGGTCATCAACTTTAGGTCCACTTGTTTTCTCTGTTGGTGGCGAATCTCCAGTTTCCTTTCATGCCACAAACTCGATTGCTAACTTTCATACCCACTATCAGCTCGCCACATGTTTTGTTCCACTTCAATTACCCTTCTGACGTGAAATCACTTACGTAGGCTCCTATGGTTCTACATGAAATTTTCTTTGCAGTCTTTAAGTAAGGGTTATATTTAAATGTGCCGTTGTTTTGTTTTGAGTGTATGGTCAATAAATGAAGGAATTAATAGAGATTGGCACAAAAATGACCAAATTTTCTCCAGTTTGTCGCACCACACTTCTATTCCACACCAGTGGAGCCTGCCCCACACTTTTAGAAACACTGTTTTTGAGGGAGGTTACTGATTGGAATATGAACGTTTAAGAATAGAAAACGGAGACACACATCAGCAGTAAGAGTTTATGATGAGGGTAATGATGTTATCAGTTGTTGAAATGTAAATCATGCTGTGTAAAATAACTGTCCACTTCAGTCATTAACACACACTTCTCCGCTGTGCACCTGCTCCTCAGTAAGAATGGGTTTTTGTGGTTTGAGTCTCTCTCAAACTTTCCGGATCCTTGAGTTTGTATTCTGCATTCTGGCCCTGCTCATCCCGACGTTCCGCGGTTCCACCTCCAGTCCATACGGCATCTGGTGTGAGTTTGTCTGGGCATTTGGAGCCATTGTTGCTCTCGTGATCTTTGTGATGGAGAAATGTCTGTTGGCTAAAGTGCTTGAAGATTGTGTGTTGAAACACAGCTGGGATGACCTGAGCTGTGGACTCACTCTTCTGTCTTCACTCATGCTGCTGTCTGCATCTGTCATCTTCTGCGTGTTATTTGTGTGCTCGACGTGCTTTGCGGACATGTGTTGTGCTATTGCCTCCATCGTGGCGTTTGGAGTCTACGTGGCTGATGCCGTGAAATTAAAGCTCAAGTGTCTTGGAGGTTATCTTTCCAACGGACGGGGCATCTTACGCTTCAGTCAGGCGTTTGTCGCCTGTCTCATGTTTGCTGCGGTGTACAACTATTTCAAAGGCGTGGAGAACCGCTATCGTCCGGCAGGGTTGATGTGGTGCATTCTGGTCTATGTGGTGTGTTTTCTTCCAAGCGTGGTAGTAATCCTGAAAAATCTTCAGAAGTGGGTGAATCTTCCGTGCTGCTGTGATCTCATGAAGATGGAGCTGGTGGTGGACGGGGTGTCTGTAGCGCTCTACATTTCTGCCGCCATTCTCTGGCCTGCCTTTGGGTATAAAAACTACCAACAAGGAATAAGTGATGATCATGAAATGTATAACTATCGCTTTCATGACATGAATGTGATCACGGTCCTGACGTATGTAAACCTGGGGCTCTACACCGCGGACCTCATTTGGTGTCTTATTATTCTTTGTAAACGCAGATAAAAATGCATAAATGTGATTTTTCACCATTCACTTGATATTTTGTATATTTTGATATTATTCATCCAATGGAAGTCAATGAGGTTCAATGTTGTTTGTTTGCCAACATTCTTCCAAATATCTTCTGAAGAAGAAAGTAATTCAGGTTTGAAATAACATGAGGCTATGTCAAATTACATAAAATTCAAATGAAAAGACAGTTAAACTGTACCATAATAAATATAAAGATTAAGTCGTTTTTTCTGGCTTTATCTTTCCCCAGTTGTGATAAAATTGACATGCTTGGCTTATCTGTGTATATTTGCATGTTTTTACATACACTAATCACGCTATAACATTGATCGTTTCATTACAGCATGTCAAAATCCTCATAAACTGATGAAGTCACTAGCATTGTCTTTCAATCCAAATCGAGTTTGTGTAAAAACATTCAGTTTTAGTTCTGTTCTTCTTCCTCTTGGATCTCCAGCAGACCGTGGAAGGATATGTAGTAAGCGTTGGCATAACTGAGAGGTTTGTTGGGACTCTTGGGCTGTTGTTCAGGTTTTAAAGAGGTGAAGGGATTCGAGCCCGTGTCCTTAACATGCATCTCCAACTCCAAAAACATCTGCAGAAATGACTGACGCTCTGCATCACTAAAGACATAGAGAGAGATGGGGGGGTTATGAAATCATGGGATTGCTCTGTAAGTTCAACATCAAATGTTTTTTTTTAAAGTACGCATAACATACGCGACCATGGTGAACAATGTCGGGATGTTAAAATCTCGTAGCAGCAGGAGTGTCGGCAGCCAATCCTCACTCACCTCCTGTCCATCAAACCCTGAAAAGAAAGATACCAAGATTCAACATTTTGGATTCAATAGTTGACTTGACTTCTATTTTAAATTATAAGTATAAATGTAACAATCTAAAAAAAATTCAGGATTGAATATTGTGTGGTTTGTACCTGGGTGAAATCCCACCACTAGATCTGGTTTAGCAGCTTCTCCTCCCTCAATAACTTCTTCCCAGAACTGATGGTAAAGACCCTTGTATGCACTGATGTACACTCTCCCCCGCGGGCCAAAAGCCCTCAGCGGGGGTCTCATGATGGGTCCCTTCACCACCTCCGGCCCCACCATCACCACCTCCAGTCCCTGATGTCCCGGGAACATGCGGCTGAGCTCATCCATGTCTGTGGTTCGGGCTCCCATGGTCTCGCTTTGACCTGCTCCCACCACATGGACCGTGAGAGGACGAGAGTACGGATTCAAGTTGAACATTTTCAGACCCATGCCGATCGTGAGCGGACGGGAGAGAAACTCACTGCACACCCTCCACGCAGATTCACAAAGTTTCGCCTCCTCCGGCCGTGCTCGGCAGGCGTTGGTCCAGAGATCTGTCATGTTTTTACCGGACAGGACGGGCTCCAGACGTGACGTCAGATCGCCCTGCATTGAGAGCCAATCATCCCAACATCTAATGTCTTTGGCAGGACGAGACCACACCTCCGTAGAGAAAGGAAGATCTCCTGTTGGATACCGGCAGGCACATGAAAAAGCTATGATAATTAATGGAATTACATACATGAGGTATATTAAAGAAGCAGCGTTAGATAAGTCTTAACAGGCGATGAAGTTTGACGTCGCTCACCTTTATAAATGAGCCATTCAGCATGTCTGTCAATCGCAGCCATATGCAGTTTATTACAGTAGAGTTTATGCTGAGACCAGTTCTTCTTCTGACACTCTTTACAGCAGTAATACACATTGAGACAGCTGGAAAATAGACAAAGATACAGAGAGAGAGAGAAATCACATGAACTATTTCTGATTTCATATTTTGTGATCAAAGATCTAAACAAGTCACCGTGATCCGTCACACATCTTTCTTACCGAGCGCATCGCTTCAATGTGCCCGTGATCTGTGATGGAAGACTCTCACAATGTGCACAGATCTTAAAGGACTCCTCCATTTTTTCAAACATCTCTTTTGCAGTATGGAATGTGAGAGGCTTATTGTCTGGAGCACTGAATACAGAAAGAGAGGGAAGATAAACACTTACATTAAATTACAATAAACTTATACATTTCTAAAGGCAGGTTATGGTGGACCCGTTTCATAAATCATCACATTTTGACTCCAGCATCTCTTAATTTCAAACACAGCACACACACAAAAACATTCCAAAAATACAGCTTTGGTCAAGATTTCAAATCACTGAAACTATAAAAGCAGAAGATCGAATGCACTAAAAGTATCTCCCATCGCTAAATGAATTCACTACATTATAATTCACTACATGAACAACCAAAAATAAAGGTTCCTTTAAAGGTGCTTCACAGCGACCCCATAGGAGAACCATTTTTGGTTCCACAAAGAACAATTTAGCCGAAGGTTCTTTAAAGAACCATCCCTTTCTTCCTTTTTCTTCCTTTTTTTTGCCACAAAGAACCTTTTGTGAAAGAGAAAGTTTCCTTAGATGTCAAAGTTTAGGCAACCGTAAGGTTCTTCTATGTCATCAAAGAACCTTTTGAAGCACCTTTTTTTAAAAGAGTGAATGTTACTCGGCATTTTAGTTAATGTTGGTTTCCACATTTACCAATATATCTATTTTTAAATCAAACGTTGTATCTTTTAAATTAATGCACAATGGACATTAACAAACGATGAACAACACAACTAACATTACAAGAAACGGTTCATTGCAGAATTGTAAAGTGTGAAGTAAAGCTCAGTATGATATTCATTCATGATTCAAACTATTTTTGTAGGTCTGAGGTCTGTGTGAAGGGAAGGCAGTGACAGCTGATGGGCTATTTTTATCATGTGTCCTCTCTAAACACATTCAACATACAGAGAAGGCCATATTTGACAGGCATTTACATTTATAAAACACTTGTTGAAACACAATTGAGTTAAGACAGACAACATCTAATATTTAAAAACAGAATGCAGAATAGCCTACATAATAGTATTACAAACAACTGTAATGTTAAAAGATGAAAAAGATTGAAAAGTCATTTTGATCACCATAACACACTGACAGAAGCCATCATGGCATCACGTGATGTAGGCTACATTGACTTTAATTCACAGTAATCTGATCAGGGATCTCATGCAATCTCACATAAAACACGTAATAAAAACCATGCATCTCTACTCTCTTACCTTCTCATTTCTGTCATTTTTCAAGGCGATTATAAAAAGATGAGCTCGTAAATGAAGTGTTTCAGACCGTGTGTCGCGACTCTCGATTGTTTAAAGCGTCGGGTGAGCGACCCTCGCGGTGTTTTATACCCGCGGCAGCTGTGCGGGTGTTTTCTCGAGTGTTCGGTGGTCCTGTCAGTGCGTTACAATGTTTATACGAAAGACATTAACAGAGATATGACCATTTTCATATATGAGGGTGAAAATATAGATTAAAAACCCGTCGACATTTTCGCCAAATATTTTTGTTATTCAAAATTTCCTGTTGAGTTAAATGGCACAAACACACATTTAGCCAAGTTATATAACATAATTATTTAGCGTAATACTAAAGTATAACGTCTTATATACTCTGTATCAAATGAAAAGAACAAAGTTTATATCAAATCATATTTATTGAAGTCGAAAAGCACATCTTCTTCTAGAAACATTGACACACATCCTGACCTTAAAAACAAAGTAAAACTGAATGAAATTAGAAAAAATAAATCATAATATCACAAAATGCATAAAATAACTTTAGTTTATAAATGGAAACGAATAATTTTATGTATATAAAATGTATTTTTACCACAAGGTGATGCTAAATGTTTACTGGATAATTTTGGACTTAGAAAGTTGGACTTTCTAGAAATGTTAAACCATTTACTATTAAGTGATCAATAAGTCATGGAAACATGTTTTAACACATTTTTTTTAATAAATATCAACTCAAGAACATTTAAACAGTAGAATAATGTTTTTGTATTCAGAATAAAATTATTCTATTAGCTGGTATATAAGTGAATTAAAGTGAAGGTTCATGTGTCTAGTTGAACTATTCTTCCTCCTGTTGTGTCTCCAGCGCACCCTGAAAGTAAATATAGAAGGCGTTGCAGTGACTGGGTGGTTTATTCGGCCTGGACTGAACCTGCTCTGGTTTCTGGGAGCTGAAGGGATTCGGGCCGGTATCTTTAACATCCATCTCTAATTCTATCAGAATCTGGATAGAATTCTCCATCTCTGCATTACTGCAGGGAAAGTGAGTGAGAGAGAGAGAGATTTTTATAGTATGTTCAAGTGTCTTGCATTGCTTTGCATTACTTTTTTGTACTGTACACTTGTACGCAAACAAATGTTACTGAAAAACAATAAAAATGGGCTGATTGAAAATGAAAAAATATTTTACTAAGCTGTTTGACTGAATGTTACCTACTTGTACATGGTGAAGATGGATGGGATGTTAAAATCTCTCAATAGCAGTAATGTGGGCAGCCAGCCCTCCCCCAAACCCGGAGACGCGTGGAACCCTGCGTGAGACCACAAACAACAAAAACGTCTCATAAAACATCACACCAGATCAATGAAACGAAGAAAGTTCACAACAGGTGCAGGAGATTCATCCCACAGACACATCAGATGGATAATCACAGTCTTAAATACATGGTAGCAAATTTCCCTTGAGTGCTTTTGAATGTGTGGATATTAGTGCTTAGAAAAACAAAAACTGTAAAAAGGGGTCAGATATGATTCAGTTTAATGACATTTTGTCTAACCATTGAGAAGAACCGTGCTTAGACGTAAATCCAATGAGCAGGGTCTGGAATTAATTTATAGCCTCACTTGCTCATGGGGTGAACTGTGGACAATACAATATAAAAGACTGGGGAAAAATGCTTACCAACCTGTGTAAGGATTTAATCTTTAATTTAATAAATATACATATATTTTAATATATTAAATACGGCTTCACAGTTTTTTTGTGGATAACAGGATCATGCAGCCTCCTCCCAATCACATGTTATCTGACACAAAAAGTGTTCATTTTGCCGCTAGATCTATAAATAGTAATTTACATTAACATTAATAAAAATGTGTGTGTGTTTGTACAGGGTACAGGGATACCAGTCATTTTAACCCTTTTGTTTTTAAATGTAAAGATGCAGAACAGTTTACAGGGTTGGAGGGTAATGTACTATTTTTACCTATGCGTTTTATGTACTTCCACTACATTATACATCTATATTTATGCTAGCAATTTCTTTTACTTTCAAGTGCAATAAAAAACTTTAGGACTCTCTAACGTGTACTCAAGTATTTTACTTTTACTCACTACATTTTACTTTAATTTCTAAAGTAAAAGTTAGTACAAAATGTATTTAAGGCAATTTAGTGGAGTAGGGACGTTTGGTACATGCTTTACAATGTAGTAAAATTATTTTTAAAGTGCAAATGGACTGTAATGGAGTATAATAAAAATGCTTAAATCCCGTCCATGTGGGTGTGTGTATGTGTGTGCATGTGTGTGTGTGAGATTAACAGAACTGTTCAGGGATCTTGTGGTGGTGAGTCTGAAGCTCTGAGCTGTTACTATGAATAACAGCTAGTTAAAGTCAAACAAAGAGCCTAAGGGAAGTGACATCTGTCTTCAGTCTAAATGACACCCATCATCATTCTATAACTGGAAACTGAACCCCCACACGTGAGTTTAAAGGGTCAACCATCTGTGCCTGAAGACTGTGACAATCTGAAGACATCTAATAAACTCCTTAACACCAAGAACTGTATGACTACACCATCTAAAGACTGCCTGGGTTCTCTCAGTCTCAGAAAGAATAACTAACCACATCAGTGGCCATATACCGATACAGAAGACAGTATGCAGAATGTTCAGCTCTTTAGGATTGAATGTTATGTTGTTGTTTGTTTGTACCTGGGTGAAATCCCACCACTAGATCTGGTTTAGCAGCTTCTCCTCTCTCAATAACTTCTTCCCAGAACTGATGGTAAAGGCCCTTGAATGCACTGATGTACACTCTCCCACGTGGGCCGAAAGCCCTCAGCGGGGGTCTCATGATGGGTCCCTGCACCACCTCCGGCCCCACCATCACCACCTCCAGTCCCTGATGGCCCGGGAACATGCGGCTGAGCTCATCCATGTCTGTGGTTCGGGCTCCCAGGGTCTCATTATGACCTGCGCCAACTAGATGTATGGTCAGAGGCCGGGAATACGGGTCCAGATGGGACATTTTAATCCCCAGACCCACACTCAGTGCCCGAGAGAAAAACTCGCTGCACACCCGCCACAAGGAATCACGGAGCTCCGCCTCCTCTGGCCGTGGTCGGCAGGCGTTGGTCCAGAGATCTGTCATGTTTTTACCGGACAGGACGGGCTCCAGACGTGACGTCAGATCGCCCTGCATAGAGAGCCAATCATCCCAACATCTAATGTCTTTGGCAGGACGAGACCACACCTCCGTAGAGAAAGGAAGATCTCCTGTTGAAGCAAAGTATGATTTCAAAATATTAAAATATATAAAATATAACAAAATGATAGTTTAAAAAAAAAAGTTAGTCTGCTGTTTGTTTTGTGCCTTAAGTATTGATCTTAGTAGAGAAAAAACTATTCATAATGAAGAGAAACTGATTTACAATAGAGCAAAATCGATTTATCATGGAGAAAAACTGATTCAGAATGGACAGTGGTTCATCATTTAGAAAAAAAATATTTTATAGTTTAGAAAATGTGATTATTAAATTAGAAAGACTGATTCATTGGAGAAGATTTGATCTAGAATGGAGAAATATTATTCATAACAGAGCAAAACTGCTTTCATCGGAGAAAAACTGATTCAGAATGAACACTGATTCATAATTTGTGAAAAACTGATTTATAATTTAGAAAATCTGATTCATAAATTAGAAAAACTGATTCATTAAGATGAAAATGTGTTTCATTTCAGTAAATAACTGATTTGTAATAAAAAAAGATATATATCATGGATCCAAATATTATCATAATGGGACATAAATGATTTATAATTTAAAATAATTGCTTCATAATAGAGAAAAACTGATTCATGATCAATAAAAACTGATTCATAACACGAAAAAACTTACTGAGAATGAACCCTGATTCATAATTTAGAAAAACTGATTCATAAATGAGAAAAACTGATTCAGTCATAATGGAGAAAATTTGAACTAGAATGCGAAAAAAATTATTCACACCAGAGCAAAACTAATTTAAATTGGAGAAAAACACATTCAGAATGAACAATGATTCATAATTTGTAAAAAAAAAACATATTCATAAATTTGAAAAACTGATTCGTGAAGATGAAAATGTTTTTCATAATAGAAAATATCTAATTCATAATACAAAAGAAATGATTCATAACAAGAAAAACTGATATATAATGGATCAAAATATGATCATAATGGGACAAAAATTATACATAATAAAAAAAATCATAATAGAGTAAAACTGATTCACGATCAAATAAAACTTACTCAGAATAAAACGTGATTCATAATTTAGAAAAAAATATTTATAACAAGAAGATCAGATTCAGAAAAACGGATTCATTACAAAGCAAAACTTATTTACTAAGCAAAACTAATTCCTATTAGAGTATGCAAAGAAAAACACAACTACCCCAACCACGTGAATCATCCCTCTACCAGGTTAGAAACCTCTACCCCCCCTCAGGCCCACATACAATGATGTTCCTCTCACCTGTGTGAACAAGCCACTCCACCAGCCGGTCGATGGAGACCTTATGAAGCATTGAACAGAATTTCTTGTGCAGAGACCAATCCTTCCGCTGACACTCTTTAGTGCAGTAATACACATTCAGACACCTGTGATGTCAGACACATACAGAAGAGATTAAAGTCAAAGTTAAAAGGACAAAAAGTGCACATATCATAGAATAAACCCTTATGGGTTTACCTCACAACAGACAGATCAAAAGGTCGCTGCCATTTTTAGAGCCTGCTCTCATCATTTTAGTAGCCTATTAGGTTTTTGTTGTTGTGGCAACATCATGTGGTGTGTCTGACCCGCTCGTAAAAACATTTCGCCTTCAGACGGATTCAGAAACTCAGCTCGGGTTTCAAGAGAACAGACAGGAGCAGAGATATAAACGCACATGATCATGGAGATGCCAAGATGCTCATTCACAAGTTGAAATGATCACTGCTGATTTCTTACAGAAAAGAATATTCAGGATTTTTATTGTCTGTCTGTTTAAAGAGAGAAAGACTGGAAGATTTCCAGCTGACCTCCAGAATTACTTCAAACTCGCTTAACAACACGATATTTATAGATGTGCTCAGATCTGCAGTATATTACCGCTTCATGCCAACAAACGAGAGACACACACACATCAACACTATCAACTTCTCAGATGTTTCTCTTAAAAGTGCTCAAGAGAAATTAAAAGAGTATCCATGTAAAGAGGTGTAAAGTGAATGTAGATTGTAGAGGTCAAATAATCTGGATTTGGGTAAATATGATGATAAATGTTTGAGTTCATATTGACATTTTTACTAATATTGACTTTTGATTGCAGACTTGACAAATCTGAGCTCAGTTTGACACATTGTTGATGTCTCTTCTAATGACGGACATTAACATTTATGTATTTGGCAGACGCTTTTATCCAAAGTGACTTACATTGCATTGTATCATTGATTTGCTCCTGACTATGTGCAATGGCCTGGGATCAAACCCATGACCTTGGCATTGCTAGTGCCATGCTGTGAGCCACGGGAAAGCCACAGGATAACACTTTTGTGACATTTCTGACTCGTTTTCTCAGAGGAAATTTCTGAGACGCATATGAGACTTTCATTTTCTCTCTATTTAATCTCTTTGCCCTGTTGAAAAAAACAGAATATACTGGTTTGTGCTGGTTTAAGATGGTCCTTAGCTGGTCATGTGGTGGTCCATAGCTGGTCAAACCAGCATCAAAACATACCTAACCCAGCACATGCTGTTTTTATCAACAGGGCGATGTCTAGGAGAAACAATTAAGAAATGAAAGAGATCGCATCTCTGCCCCCATGGGCAAGTTTTTTTAACCAATGATAATAATCTAAATTATGAGTAAAAACCTAAAGAATACGAAATATATCAATTATTTAGCACCATGGTATCACAGTACAAAGGCTTTATTACCTGGTACTATTACTATGGTACCACCACATTTATTTTTGAACAGTTTAATATGCCACGATCTAACAATCTGTTTGAAAATACATCATATAGTATGTGAGCCTGGACAACTAAACCCGTCTTACGGGTACATTTTATGAAATTTACGATTTCACATTATCTGAAAGCTGAATAGAAAGCTTTCCATTGATTTATGGTTTGTTAGGATCAGACAATATTTGAAAGAGATACAACTATATGAAAATCTGAAATAAAATTATTGAGAAAATCGCTTTTAAAGCTGTCCAAATCAGTTCATAGAACATGATTGTGGCGAGTGGGCGTGGTTCAGCACGGTCTGCGTGGAGAGGGAGTGTCGGGAGAAAGACGGTGAGTAGGCAGATCAACGGCTTAGTGAAAACACCTGCTTCTCGTTCTAGTAATTGGCGAGGAGACGCTTTAAAACCCAACGGCGGATCTGGAAGAGTCGAGAGAGACCGGCTGGGAAAACGAGTGTGTGCCAGACCAGAGAGACGTTGCGTCCAAGGAAACTACCAGAAAGAATCTTAGATCAAGAAGGATCGTGTGGGTCTTTGATTTTGAAACCGGAAGTATTACTTAATAAAGATTCTTACTGTTTTCCCAGCCACGCCGACCCCGACTCCTTTCTTCCTCAAACATATGAACTTTGTTACATTGGTGCCGGAACCCAGGAAGAAAGGAAGCAGCCGCCGCCATCATACAGTCTCCGCCCGGATCGCCATTTGCGGAAGTTATTTCCTCACTCGCTGGTCTTCACCAACAACAACACCAGGCCCTGTTGGGTCTGAGAGAAGATCAAGAGAGACGGTTCCAGGCCCTCGTCCAGACCCAACAGGAGGACCGCGAGTCATTCCGGAGCTGGGCGAGCCAGGAGAGAGGCGGATCATCGACCGCATCCCCCACCATCCCGCTGCACAAGATAGGAGCCCAGGACGACCCGGAAGCCCTCCTGGAGTTGTTTGAGAGGTCCGCCGAGCTATCCGGGTGGCAGCCGGACGCTTGGGCAGCCCGTCTGATTCCCCTTCTGCAAGGCGAAGCCCAGATGGCCGCCCAGCAGCTGCCAGTGGTGAACCTACTCCAGTATGCAGACCTCAAGAAAGCTATCCTAGAGCGGGTAGGTCTCAGTCCGGAGCAACATCGGCAGCGTTTCCTGTCTCTGGAACTTGGAGATCGCGGTCAACCTTTCGCCTTTGCTCACCAGCTCCCGGATGCCTGCCACAAATGGCTGATGGCCGACGCCAGCACCGTTGACAACATCGTGGATAAGGTGACACTGGAGCAGTTCGTGGGACGGCTCCCCAGGAAGACCGCCCAGTGGGTCCAGTGTCACCGACCGTCGTCGCTGGCCCAGGCCATCCAGCTGGCGGAGGACCAGTTGGTGGCGTGCCCCGGGGTCGGGAGTTTACGCTCTGTTCGGACCACGCGCCTCTCCAATGGCTCCACCGCATGAAGGATACCATCGCACGGATCACTCGTTGGTATCTCGCATTACAACCCTTCAAATTTCAGGTGATCCACAGGCCGGGGACGCAGGCCGTGGCTGACTTCCTCTCCAGGAGGGGGGGGGAAGCTGCAGGCCGGATGGGACCCCGGCCTGAGTCGGGCGGTGGGGGTATGTGGCGAGTGGGCGTGGTTCAGCACGGTCTGCGCGGAGAGGGAGTGTCGGGAGAAAGACGGTGAGTAGGCAGATCAATGGCTTAGTGAAAACACCTGCTTCTCGTTCTAAAAATTGGCGAGGAGACGCTTTAAAACCCAATGGCGGATCTGGAAGAG
Source organism: Triplophysa tibetana (assembly GCA_008369825.1). Classification (NCBI taxonomy): domain Eukaryota; kingdom Metazoa; phylum Chordata; class Actinopteri; order Cypriniformes; family Nemacheilidae; genus Triplophysa; species Triplophysa tibetana. The sequence continues at coordinate 17,816,411 of CM017914.1, read as the reverse complement.
TCGAGAGAGACCGGCTGGGAAAACGAGTGTGTGCCAGACCAGAGAGACGTTGCGTCCAAGGAAACTACCAGAAAGAATCTTAGATCAAGAAGGATCGTGTGGGTCTTTGATTTTGAAACCGGAGGTGTGAAACCCGGAAGTATTATTTAATAAAGATTCTTACCGTTTTCCCAGCCACGCCGACCCCGACTCCTTTCTTCCTCAAACATATGAACTTTGTTACAATGATCTTTACTTAATATCCTGATTCCCGATCATTTTGACCAACACAATGTATTTTTGTCTTCTACTAAGAATGTTCCTGTGCTACTTTTTTTGTCCAGTGTAACATAAAATTATAATATCTAAACTTATTTTTCCATCTGTTTTTAATAGCAAATCACAACTGATAAATCATACATTAATATACTCCCACATAGTAAAATCATATTTTATTTTCATAAAAGTCAATCTGTGTGAGGTGTTGTGTCAGTCAGGTGTTAGCTCAAAGTGTTAGAGGTGATAACATCACACATTAGCTTTGCATTATATCAAGCGGGTGATAATTCTCAAAGGCCAAAGCTGGAAACGACAGCCACATGATACGACCTCCACCCACCCGCCCGCCGCCTGATGGACGGACAGCAACAGCTGACACAAGAAATCTGTGTGTGTGCGTACTAATAAGGAGCGTGCTTTTCTTTAGACACAAAACCTGCACAATGAAATTCTGACTGTTCAAGGATGCCAGATGTGTGTGGAGTGGTCAAATATAGCATCTATAAAGCAACCACACTTGTAAAACTCTTGTGTTCCGTGCGAGGATGTTGTTTTATGTGATTGACAAATGTGTGTATATCAAACAGCAGGTGTAGTTGTACACGTGTGTGTGTGAGTGTACATGTGATATCTTCTCACTTGATGCAGCGTTTCAGTGCTCGGGGATCTGGCAGGCTGGACGGGAGTTTGGAGCAGCATGCGCAGAATTTAAACGTGTCCTCCATGTTCTGAAACATTTCTTTATGAGAGTGGAACCCGACTTTGCCTTTTCCCTCCAGAGCCGCCCTGAAAAAGACAAGAGAGATGTGAGATCAATCCATCGAGGAACCCGCAGGAACACACGTCTGAACGAGTCTCTCACCTGTAGTCCTTGTAATCTTTCATCTTGAGTTTGTCTAAGATGACCTGAGAAAGACCCGGAACCTTAGAGTCCAGAGTGTAAAAACCAAACTGGTCTGAGTAAACGCTGTCAGAACTGGGAGCGAAGGTGTCCGGAGGCGCTGGAAGTGGTTTGGCCATTCTATCCCGAGTCTTCGCCTAAACACACACAAAGATGCAAAACTTCTTTTGACTGAAGGGTGAAATAGGACTTGTGCTTTGTTTTTGCTCATAACTGTTTCACATTTGATTGATACGCCAGCTACTTTTCCTCCACAGGACTCATTTCACTACATTAAAATGTCAAAGCAAACACTCAGAGCCACTCAAACATGATGAACGACACTTCAGCGCTTGAATTTTTCACATCATTTACAAACAAACACATCCATCTTTAAACTATAAACAGGCAGGAAAATAGATGAGAGGAAGAAGAAATAAGATTTGGAAGTCATCTCTAGTGTTAGAGCTTAAATTTAAAATAAAAACAAAATCTGAGTATAGCTCAGAGCAGCATTTAAATAATTGGGGATGATAAGAGTAAGAATAATTTTGATATATACATTACTGAAATGCCTGGAAGCCCAAATATTATGACGAAATATTTTCGGCCAGAGATAAAGTTTGTCTGCTTTTTCATGACTTACTATCACACAGACCCCACGGTTTCTTTTTATAAACTCCCACAATTACAAGAAACACCATTGCAGGAATACAAGATCAAATTTGAAAGCAATACTCACAAGAAAGAGAAAAGAGCAGACTGACTGACTTCACAATGAAACTATAACCAAATCCAGATCTTCTGATGGTGAGCTTCTTCACAGGATCAGACAGCAGAAGTAACTCCACCTCTATCTCTCTCTCTCTCACTCTCACTCTCTCTCACTCTCACTTTTATATTCTCCTTTTTTGGGACGAGAGGAGAGACTGACGTTTGTCCAGGTCGAGTCTCAGGGAACATGTTCAAATTAGTCCAAACTAATTTTCTTACCCTGCAGTGACCCCTCCCTCACCCCACATCCATCCACCCCCATCAGTCAAGAGTTCATGAAGATCTACAGTTACGCCAAGCCGAGTTCTTCATATACAGTTCACCCGTGGTACTTAAAATACCACATTAAAACATACGGGAGCAATTACTACAGTAAACACCTGCATTTTATGATGCTATATATAGTGTATTGGAACCTTACCATAGTAAATATTTAAATATATTTACTTAAGAGTATTCAGTCTAACACAGAATACAACAGTATACATTCAAATATTGTACATTCATCTGAATAAGCTATCATTTTGTCATTTAAATATCCATATTTAACAATTTAAAACATTACGCCACAATTCACTGCGTCTGGCTAATATATAAAAAGTATTTTAAAAGTGCCAGTCAACTTTGACAACATGATGTAATCATTTAAAAAGTTCTTTTTCAATTTCTGATCAACAGGAGAGCGATGATATACTAGTTTTCTATAGTAAATAACCATTTTTTGTCACATGGATTATTTATCACAATTTCCAACACATCAAACCTCTATAAGTAACTTTGATGTTAAAAAAGAACTTGATCCCTTCGTTGAATAAAAAACTGTCCCATATTATACATGTGATGTGGTTCAATTTGCTTAAACTGACCTTCACGTCCACAAAACCTGTTCAGGAGGAGAAATATATAAACTTTGATCCAATTTAACATGCAAAAGTTGCTTTTTTTGGTGTATCCCTATAGGTCACACACACCTTTAAAACCAACGGTAGAATAAAACCCAGTAATGACAAAAAAAGTAAAAACTCACATGTTTCTTGATTTAAAAAAATGAAACAAAATAACTTTATTTGTCATTTGGTCCAACAGAACCTGAGATTGCAAATGAACCAGACAGATTTTAAACTTTTATACATTTGTCTTTTTTATCCCAGAATCTCAATAAAATATTCTACATATGATCCTGCCGTCCATCAGCGAGTACTTTGATGGGGAGGAAAACAGCGCTGTACAATATATAAAAGAAAGACAGAGAGTGTGTTCGTGTGTGTGATCATGTTGATCTACCCAACACACACCAACAGAGGGAGACACAGACCGAAACAACATCCAGAAGAGAAAAAAATACACATGAATACCTCAGATGAGTGATTCACAATGATACGGAATAAAAGAAAATACACCTTATCAAAGAACGGACCAACCAATCAGATTCTAGCACAGATGAAAACACCCCGATTGGTCATACAGCTCAGTGACATAAAAACCAATCGACACGTGGGTAAGTTCTCTCAGCAGCTTATCTTGTGCTTTTCTTAGAAAGATGTACTAGAACACGAAATAAATACATAAAAATAATTGTTTACACAGTTCATGTCCACCAGAATCAAGTATCCCCATATGCTCGTACATTAGCCATCATGCAGAATATTTCACCAACGGCTGATGGTTCCTGACTGAATCTCAGAAAACCCATGCACAACGCCTCACAGTTTGCATGAAACATGAAATAAGAAATTGCATTTTGTTAAATGTAAAATCATAAAAACAGAACGATTTTCTTTGCCTTAAATACAACGTCATATATCCATATCCATATAATTCTCATATTATTCACACAATAAGGCAACATAATGTATTTAGGATTTTACACAAAACATAAGTTCTTATTTCATCTCTTTTGCGATTAAAATGTTTCGGTGAGATTCATAGAATTCCATAGAAACAGAAATTACATTGAAGAAAACAAAGTGAGATGATCATGAGATGTACGCAAGACTCCAGGATCGCCTCCAGACAGAGTTACGTTATGTTAACGTTTTTGTGTGTATGTTTGCACAGAGCATGTGTGTTTGCAGTGGGCGGGTCTTGGCTCAGCAAGCAGGCGTGTGATTGGCTCAGTAGTTCCGCTCTGACCCTCTCAGTGCCTACGTGTGTGTGTGGGTCTGTATTAGTCTATATCATTTTGTATGTGTGTGTGTGTGTAAGCGTGTGTCAAAGAGGTCGCGGTCTGTGCAGTCCGTCAGTATCTGGGGTGAGCTGAGGCGAGTGTGTAGCCTTGCTGGACGTCCAGTCGCCCAAAGATGCCTGAGCTGCTTTCCGATGAGCCAACCTGTGTGTGATGGAGAATCCGGCGTTCCCCTCCAGCTGGGACAGGACCACCAACACCTGCCTGCATAAGCGACATCACACAAGAGTGTTATTCTGATGGTACCAGGAAAATAATATGCTGCATAACTAGACAGCATTACTAAATAGAAAGATACCAACATCCATTAAGTCCTTTATGGAAAGTATAACGAAGCACAAAAACTTCAAGATGGGAGAAGATTTAAGAGAAATGCCAAAATACTTTTATTTCATACAAAAGCAGATTAAACACCAAATACAATAAGAATTCCTCAGACGTCTTTTGTGGTCAATGTTTTTCAGATGTGTGTGTTACCTGTGTAAGGGCGGCACGCTGTCGATGGTTTTCAGACTGCCCCGGGTCGACACCACATTGAAGCTGTCGGTACAGTCACATGACACATGGAGGTAGTACTTTGGGTGGCGGTTTTCCACGACGACGATGAGCCCCGCCCACCCATGCGTCAGGTAGTAGCATGTCATTCCCTCTCGACCCTGCAACAGAGAGAGAGAGAGAGAAGTTTACTTTCATTTCAACATTTCAAGCTTCATAAGTATACTTATATAATAATATTATAAAAATGTGCAATATTTGGTTGATTATGTTGTCGACAGCTTTGGAATGATGTGCATTTGTGTGAGATGCAAGGTTATTTCAGTTTACTTAAAAAAAAGTTGTTGTTCAAATTGAAACCAGATAAAACATTAATTTAAACAAAAAATTGAAATGTTGCCTCAGAAACAAACAAAAAAGGCACTAAAATTATGATAAAAAAAACTAAACTGGAAGTCAAATAAATTAATCTTATACAGGAACGTAAAAAAGAAACAAGTAAATGACAAAAGCATATTACAAAATTGCTATAAATATAACAATTAACAAAATAATAAGACTTGATTTAAAATATTAATAAAACAAAGCTATAAGAACTGTGATGTCAGACCTCATGTCTCTCTCCCTTGTTCTCTGTCAGTAGGATGATGGCGTCGGCGAGCGTGGTCGACATGGCCTCCACCTGCTCCACCATCACCTGTCTGGAGCTATAGATGGCCAAAATGTGTCCTGGGAAATCTTGACTGGGTCTCCGAGCATTGGTGGGACTGGACACTGAAAAACACACAGATAAATTCTATCTGACCTCCAAAGGTTCAGTTTTTATCACTGGCGAGCGTTTAGTTTGTGTACCTGGTGATGAAGCTCCCGTCAGGTCCATCTGCCAGTGGTTAAAGGCACAACACACCACAGCGTACTCGCCCGGCTCCAGCATCACATCACAACCCACAAACTTCTTCACCGCCCGCTTGCTGTGTGCCATCAGCCGGCCCAAAACCAATTTATTCCCACTACCGAACGAAGCCCGGAACACCATTATACACAGATCCAACAGGTGACTGTCAGCTGTATCTGAACGCCTGGCCGATGGAGAGAAGTCCTGCGTTATTGTTTTGATCATTTTGGACTGTTGTGTTGGCATGTATAGTAATATCCTGTTAGTGTTACCTGCTGCCCTCCTGAAACAGGGCGAACTCCAGCGCGGTCCGTTCCAGAACCGTGAGGGCGGTGACCGTGATGGGTTTACTCGCTCGACATGGGAAACAGCCCTGCAGACGCACCTCCTGCCAATCTGAATGAATCTTACAGATATCCACCGAGTCAAAGTACCTGCGCACGGACACAATAAACATGAAGAAAAGACTGACTGAGATTCTTGATATTATCAGACACGGGTGGGTAAATAGAAATGAGCTTGACCTTTGTCAATGCAAGTGATTTTGGAGGGAAGTTGACACAGATCATGGTAGATTTTTTAGAAAGAAACGTACTTAATGAAGTCTGTATATTCCATCCAGAAGACGCCCTCACTGCTGCCGTGTGCCATCAGCTCGTGCCGCAGGTGTTGTGGCCAATCAGCCCACTCATCAGACCAGGAACCGTTCCAAGAGAACCGGCCCCAGGGGTTCCTCAAGCGCAGCAGTCTGACACAAAACAACCAGATAAACTCATTTACTACAAACGTTCTCATTTTCTGTCATAAAAGTTAATTTACTTCCTATTCACATTTTTTTTATGTTATTCTTCATAATGTTGATGCGGTAAAGATTGATACATCCACGTTGTATGTGTGTTTCGTTTGTTGTGTCTCACCTGTAGCCCTGAACGTCTCTGACGTCCAGTATGGAGTAGGCGTGTCTTGGGCGGAGCCCCAGAGATTCATAAACCATATCATCAACCTTCATGTTCCCGCCCCCACAGGACGCCCCCATCAGAAAACTGAAACCAGACACAAGAACCAATCACAAACTACAACACAGATCAAAAATATTCATATAAAAAAACGAATTTCACAGCACTTGATACTAATAATATAATATACATTTAATAAGAAACTTAATTGATAAATATTAAAGACTGTTTCATCAGACGCGCATGCGCCTGTCCTCCAGTTTACTTCCGGTTTATGTTTGGCTAGTGTCTAATAATATAACTTTTTATATTTCATTACATTTTTGTTCATATTAATTTGTATGACATTTTTCTGTATAATAATTGTATTTGTTTGCATTTTGTTAAAAAAAAATTAGTGGAAAGGGTCCTGTAGTTTGGTCGCATATAAGGAAAACGAATGGTACATTGACGTCTAGCGGTTGAGCTTGGTATCGCAGTCTAAAGTCAAAATATTGGAGAGACAAGTTTAATCAAGTAACGTTTCTTCTCGGTTACTTTTGATTGTGATGAGAAATAATCAACAGGCACTCTGTTGTTAGTGAATGTTTATCAGAAGTTAAGGTAAGGTCACAATAGCGTTTGTTTATGTTGTTAAGATGAAACCTTCTATAAAAAAATTTATGATTTCGTCTAATTTAATTCATTTCAGAATTTTATTTAGAATCCATTTTTTCATTTACATCAGACACACATCATAGTGTGGAAGCACTTTTTACTGAAGAACTGGCGCTGTAATTTCATGGAGCGTTTTAAAGGTGCCGTTCACCGTGATGCCAATTTTTAAACTTTAGTTAGTGTGTAATGTTGCAAGAGCATAAATAATATCTGCAAAATGATCAAGCTCAAAGTTCAATGCCAAAGGTGATAACGTTTTTAATAGAATTATCTTTTCAAGGACTACAGAGAATGGCTGGAATCGGACAACAGCCCTCTACTTCCCAGGTAAATGATGTCACTATTCCCAGTTTTTGAATAACCTTTAGGGTTTTTCCTGCATAGAAAAAAACTCGCCCAAATTATGTTGACTTACAAAAAAACACTGTGTGTTTTGAAACTGCAGTGGCGGCATTACGCCACATAGCAGGCGCTGTTTCGTTTTCAGCCCAGTGAGGCAGCAAAGTTGCAGGACAATAGCTAATAGGAACTGTATTAGCTATGTTTCACAGCTGTCCAAGTGAATATTGTTTGTTTTGTGTGCAAGTACGAGCGATTTCTTAGTAAATTAACCTGCCGTACATCATTGTAATGCGCACATACTTGGAATCGAATGTTGGTATAATGCAATGTAAGTCGCTTTGGATAAAAGCGTCTGCCAAATAAGTAAATGTAAGCTGTGCAGTTGGCTCGGTGAATCAGCGTTATACTGCAGGTATGAACCCACATTACGATCAGAACAACTTGCAAACAAATTACTCATTTGAACCGATTCGTTTGAACTGTTGAAACTTTTCAGTCACTTGCGAATATTAGAGCTCAGTGAATCATTCAAAGCTCAGTGAACCACAAGAGAACGCATGATGTGAATGAGCTTTGACCATTCAGTAAGACTGGTCAATTCAAATGGCTGTTGTGGGTTGAAAAGCTAGTCGAAAAGAAAAAATGCTTTATTTGATTTAAGAGATATCTATTTGGTTGAATAAAAGTACTTCTTTTATGTAGCTCAATAATCGTCGTTTTCATTAAATGTTTATGTTTTAAAATGTAAAGTGTTTGGCTAAGCCATTTAAAGGGACGGTAGGCCCTACATGTTTGTGTGTGTACAAGATAAGAATGTCGCCACCTCCGCCTCATTTTGAGGCAGGAGAAAACCCTGACCTTCGTCCACAGGAATACCCAAAAAGAGGGGAGAGGACTTCCTCAGAGAAGAGGAAGAGACGCTGGAGCAGTGTTTGGTTATCAGAGATCGTAAACATTTGACTGAGCTACGCGGTAAACTACTTTCACTTTCATCACAGTCCTACAGCTGGTAATATGAATTCCGTTACACACATTCTAAGATAACTAACGGTTTAAATAACAGCTTCCATGACCTTAACATCGGCTGTGAAAGGTGTTCTGTTTAATACACTGATACCGTGTGTGCGCACGCATACCTCTAAAACACTTCCATGAAACGACCTTTGAAGTCCTGCTAGCAAATGTCTCCTGGTCAATCTGCTTGATTTATTATCCAATTTGGGTCCAATATAAAAAGACAAAACTAACGCTTCTGTTATTTGTGCTAATTAATATAACCGGTCCGACCCCATTAATCCAGAATCATTTCCCTCACCATAGTAGGAAACAATTTGCGATCTCTAGCAAAGATTGACGTTTGCACATGCACTAGTAGACCTCCGTTACACCTCGATTGATCTGCATGTATTTAACTGATAAAGTGAAGTTGACGCCAGTGTTACTGTTTATTGGTAAAAGCCAAAGCTTATGAATACACGTGCACTGGGAGGGAACCGACCAATCACAACAGCCTGAGGAGCGGATGCTTCCTGATATGGTATGGGTGGGACATTTTCAAACAAACGCTTTAAGCTAAGAAACCAATCACGACAGACCTGGTCAGCTTTACCAATCAGAGCCTTTCAGAAGGAGGGACTTTAGAGTAATAGAGTAACTCTATTAACTGCATCTACTCATCTACTGCACTGTAACTTCAATAACTGTATTAGTAACTTAGTAACTCTATTAACTGCACTAACTCATCTACTGCACTGTAACTCTATTAACGGCATCTACTTATCTATTGCACCATAACTTCAATAACTGCATTAACTCATGTACTGCACCGTACCTTTAATAACCGCATTAACTCATCTACTGCACTGTAACCTTAATAACTTTATTAACTCATCTACTGCACTGTAACTTTAATAGCTAATGTCTATAATTAATGCACACTTAAGTCACTTGCACTATTGTATAGTCTAAATTGTTATCTGTTCATAACCACCTGTACATTTATGTTCACAGTATATAGCCTTCTGTATATATTGTCCATAGTACATACAGACTGTCATATTTTCATAGTACATGCCCATTGTAAAGTATTTCCCTAATATTGTATTCTGTATTTATTCACACTGTATATCCTGCACTTGCTAATTGCACTTCTGGTTAGACCTAAACTACATTTCGTTACACTGTACTTGTATATGTGTAATGACAATAAAGTTGAATCTAATCTAATCTAATCTAATCTAATCTTTATGGAAACCAGAAAAATCTGATTGTTTTGTAAGAAGAGGCACAGCGGTGAACAATAGACTTAAAATATGTGAAATATAATGTATGAACATCCATTGTTAAACACCCAAAAACATAATCAAAGCTTCAAAAGAACGGCAGCCTTACAAATTTTCATGAAATGAACATGCTAACTGAATTCCAGTGTGCGTGTCTTACCCTGCCTCTTTGGAGCTGAGCATTTTGGCCCATATGAGGTCCGTGTCGATGGGTTCTTCACGCGGGTTGGTTGAGCTGACCTGCAGCATCAGACTTTCACAGGGTGCGCCGGTGAGCGTGGCCAAACCTTCGATGGCGCGACCCGCCTGCAACGCAAAATACGAGCCGTGGAGCTTCGCCAGAGCTTTCTCTATGAGCGCCACCCACAGCTGCCTCCTCTGAGCCTGAGGAGACAAGACCAAACCCAATGAGTTTCATCCGAAAAAAGAAGTTCAAGTCATTAATGCACGTGACACGCTGGCAGTCAAACGGACCTGTGAGAAGAGCAGAAACCCGTACTCGTCGCAGGGCAGCATGTCATCCACCAGAACAGTCGTCCATGTGCCGTCTTTACACAGCCGGACCTGATACGCCCCCTCCTGACAGATTGTTCTCGTGATCATCACACGCTCCACCAATTCAGGCCGTTCAGCGAGGACCGCCAGAGCGCTTAAGAACCTAAAAACACGAGAAACACAACATGACAATGTGATTTACTTTCTCAAAGGAACTGATTAAAAAAACGATCTACTCATCCATTACCAGCAGTTTCCCAGAAGTCCTTGCAGTATATCAGAGGGCCGCGGCGTTCTAAACACAGACCACTTCACCCCACGATCCTTAAAATTATTGCAGTTAATCTCATGAGGGCGGAGCCACTTTTTGATTCGCTGCTGGACGCTGTCGTTCTCGGGAAAGCCAACCGAACGTGGACCGGGAGGAAAACTGTCGTCGACGAAGTTCACCGTGTTCTGAAACAAACACACGAGAACTTCTGATATTATGACAGAATGGAATATAGCAAACACATACACATAAATACACAATGACACTCAAATCTTACTGAATGACATCTAAACCCTTGCTAGTTCAAATACTACAGTACGCATCAGATGAGATGAGTAACAGGGCTGAAGAAACAGGAAGAAGTCAGATTCATTCTCACGCTCCTCCTGCACCTGATTCTGTTTTGTCGCTTAAGTAAAAGCCCGTGTGTGCTGGAGGAATAGGGGTCATTTGGTCTCTGGGGAGATGTTTAATTGCTACCGCAACCATTTCTAAAAATACATCTCCCAGCTCGCCAGCGCAGACAGCACCAGATTGAAGCGCCGGGGAGATGTTCATACACGAGTGTGTGGTCGAACTAAAAGTCAGTCCATTAACTTCTCATGACATCACATTCGCCTTTAAACGGAAAGAGAGTCGATATGTGACGATTATACTTTTAACTGGAAAAACTACAGTAAAATCAATCATGCGTTGCTGATCTAAACCTTCGGGGCTGACCAAATAATATAAATATAACAGATGACTTTACGATGTTAGGTGATATACAGATTTCAGTGACAGCAACTATTTTGCAGTTGAACATTTGGGTCATTTAACAGCTTCATTTAAATGATTCGATATTAACCTTTAGTATTAACAGACTGTAAGTCGGCAGTGATAAATACACAGACATCTAATCCAATCCTTCATTTGTATTATTACGGATTTCTGTTGAGGAATGTAAAGGGTGACATGGACACCAACAAAACAGGACTTGTTTGGAGAAAAAGCATCAACACAAATGTGTTCTTGTAAGTCGTTTCAGGATTTAGTTTAAGTACGGAGTCAGTCTATAGTAAACTTGAGGATTTGGTACATGTTGTATCGATCCTTTATCGACCCCTCCATACAATCTCAATGAAATCTAGTCACACATCACTCACTAGAGATTCATCACATCACCCATCACCGGCTGGTCCAATCTGAAGCGTTTGATCAGGACTTACTGACAAAACAATCTGGGATCATAAGCTCTCTTTATAGTGCACTTCAGTGTCTTGAAAGTCATGGCATTTAAAATCAGTTCTTTTAACTGGTGACAACTGCATAAGGTGGAAACACAAGCATCAATTAAAAAATATTTACCTCCATGTGAAGGCTAAAATATGACAATTATTCAAAACGATTGTATGAATCAGGATAAACTCATGATGAAAAGGGGCAGACAAGAATTCTTAGAGAGACAGAGATTTTGACATCTTTAAAGTCCCAGTGAAATAATAATGACAATGCCTATTTTTTTATGAAATATTGCAGCGATTATTGTAAATAGTTTATCAATGTGGGTCATTTTCTTTTTTAAATCCCTGTGCCCTCGTAATCTGAAAATAAAATCTGAAAATACACTTCCTTCCTGTAATGACTATCCATCTGAGATGACACATGTTAGACGGCTTGGGCGGAGCATCCTTTAACTGCTAGCCTTCAACTGTCAGTCAACTGCCAGATCCATTTAAAAATGCAACTGCTGTTTTTATAGATCCAATCAAATCGCAGAGAAAGACGATAGCCACGCCCACTATTTTCTCATCAGGAATTCCATTTCACTCAGAAATGCATCACAATACAGAAGAAAAAACTATCGCAACTTCCGTTTCATGGGGACTTTAAAAAAGATAGTTTCTAAACTAGGGGTGTCAAAAGTTTTTTTCAGATTGAAATGTTTGTGTTTACATAATATATGTCTGTGCACTGTGCTGTACATATTTAAGAAAAACATAAAAATCAATGAATGTTTATATAAAATTTCAATTATATTTAAATGTGCAAAAATAAGTCCTAAATATGTATTCGCATGTTTTTGTGTTTATAAATACAAAATTAATATGCACACACAGTACACAGACAATATTATGCAAACACAAACTTTTATTCTGGATGAGATTAATTATGATTAATGGTTTAACAGCCCTTTTCTAAATAAAAAAGAACAGCGAGAATAATCCTCATAAAATAAGCAGGAATTCTGAGTAGCTGCACAATAAACACATCTTTAAAGTAGAGGTCAACATCCATTTAAAAACAAGCAGCCTTACTTTTGCAGGTTACTTGATATACTTTAGGCTAAAGTGAAATGGACATTTTCAATGAAAATTCACAATGAAACACTCATCGTTTAAACAGATTTTTGTCCATTTTTAACTAAAAATAGTGCAGCTTTAAAAGATCGAGTATCTGAAGGTGGCTAAAATGTTTGCTTTCTTGAAACACTCATGTAAATACGGAAGAGGATAAAAAAGAAGAATTGGCATGTCAACCAATCAAGCTTTCCTCGATACACCATCACTGAAGAGAACAGCAGACGTCCCTCACTTCTGTGGGCGAGTGTTTAAATGTCTCTCATGTCTGAATGCATCTTTGTGAGCTGAACAACTGTTTTGAGGACAAGCTGGCAGCAAAGTGTGAACACATTCCCTCAGAAATACATCAAATATTTATCCGACCCGAAGCAAACGGCTGTACCTCCACCACACAGCTGTGTTATATGAATGTCAGAGACAAATGAATTAGAGAGATGAATCGATGGATCAGCCAATTATTGATCAGTTATTAACATTATTGGAAATCATCCATTACCGTGAAAACAGCTGAAACGGTTTATTGAATAATTTATGGAGTCTATAATTGGATTTTCTCTGCACTTAACAAAAATCAATAGACACTCACTCAAATTAAAGGCAACAGTAAAGCACATTGAATGCACTTTTTGTATACTTCTAATTTGTAATCATTATGTTTTGGAGTTGAGGTTAATTTGTATAGTCAAACCTCAGAAAACTCACACGCCAACAGATTGAATTCTTATTGAACAGTCTCTTACCTCTCTACAGAAGCTGACGATATTTTCCAACAATTCTTTGGCCTCCCCCTCGTCCGTGCGTCTGCGCGCCTCCACGTGCATGCTCTCCCTGCGTTTGAGTGGCTTGCCGGTTTTCCGCAGACTCAGGTACTGCTGCGGCGTGTGACAGGCGGCGCAGTTCTTCATCCGTCCCTCATTCAACAGCGTGCACGCAGGACACGTCCACTGACACAGGCTCTTGTCCTGCGCCCCTCCAGACGGCGGCGAGGAGATGGTGGAAGAGGTGGTGGAGGTCAAGGCACGAGAGTGGGAGTGTGGTTGTTTCCGAGAACACGAGGAGCAGCTGGACGGCTCGGAGAAACCGTGCAATTTGGAGGATCCGCAGGCCGTGCAGTGACCCGCTCCCGTCGGATTGCGCAACGTACATTTAGAACACGCCCAAGAGCTGAAGTCCGGGCTGGAGGGCGACGCGGGTGTAAAACGCACCGATTCGGCCATCACGTCTATGACATCGCCGCCTGCGCCAGGCCGAGAGCCTCGACACGCATCGCAGCGGCCTGCGGACGACGAAGGAGGAGCCGTCGGAGCAGAACATCCGGGGCATTTCCAAGACGGCGGGGACGTGACTGGCAGGGCAGGGTTGTTAGATGGCTCCTCCTCCTCCAACACGCTGAGGCGCTTGAGTGGATAATTGTCCGAGGAAGGAAGGGGCTTGGGTTTGGTGGACGGGCCGGTAGAGGGCGATGTGGGAGAAGGAACGGGGTTTGGGGGCCGTCCAGGGGGCGGGACTTCTCTGCGACTGCGAGGTACGGGATTATTCTGAAGCGAGGATAAGGAAGGGGGAAGAAACGGGCCGGGATTAGGAGGTGGAGACGGGGTCTCTGACGGCACCTGGGGTGGAGAGTCCTCAGTCAGATCGATGAGAAGCGGCACAGATGCTCCCGTGGCCTGCGTGGGGAACCCTGCAACGGGCGTGCGCACCTCTGGTACCACGAGCGCTTCCGGAGGAATCTTTGGCAGGGACAGTTTACGTGGGCCGCCGCAAGCCGAGCATGACAGTGCCACTGGGGTGTTTACCAACGTACAGCGAGGACACGCCCATTCTAAACAACCCTCGCCACTCATAGTCACCTCCACGTTGGGCTCCGCGCACCGAAGCTCTCCATTGGGTACCTGACCTTTGGCTTCTGGGCTGGATACGGACTCCATGGGAACGGGCGAGGGCTGCTTTGGCAGAAGGGGTCCATTTGGGATTACCGGAACGGCTCCGCAGATGGAACAGGAAACTAATCCGTGGTGATTGGTCACAGTACAGCGAGGGCAGGACCAGCGAGGTTCCTCGGCGCTGCTGAGACGCAGAATGTGGTTAAGATCCGGCTTCTGTCGGGGAGCTTCGCAAATGGAGCAGCGTAGGGAACCACTGGTGTTAAGGAACGTACAGCGTCCGCATGACCAATCAGAATTCCTCACGACTGCTGCCATCGAACCCGGAGAATGAGAGTGACTGAAAGAGAGAGAGAGAAGAATTAGATGTTGAAGCACAAACGACATACACAAAAAATGATCAGATGACATTGAAGGATTGCTGGAAGTGTTACGGTTTCATTGCTAGGCTGACTGAACTGAAAGTTGTTAAAAAAGAGAACATGACGGATTGAAGATTAAGGTTTAATTGACTGAAAATGTTTTGATCAGACATGATATTTGTCAAACTCTGTTTAATATACTGTTGGTCTTTGGCTCGGTTCACTGTCAACATGACGAGACATTTGGCCCGCCGGCTTAAAAGAAAAAATATCACACACACATAGTAAGACATCGAGTTCTGTGAGTCACAGCTATTAACACCGGTCAAACAGAACTGGCCCCCGTCCCATGACAGACAGATCGCTTGTGTGTTATCTGAGCGTACATGCACAAGAGGAAGAAGTGTGCGCTATGGCCACGTGTTTTCTCAGATATTCACAAGTAATTCGGTGGAAATAGTTCACGATTGTTTGTGACATAACAACATTCCATCAGCATCATGATTTTGGCTTCGGGCTTTATGAATGTGAAGCGACCAGATCGACTGGTCCATTCGGAGTCATTTCCAACGAAAAAAGAGGCGAGAAAGCGCTTTCGTAACGCAAATCCAATATCCTTGTGAAACTTAGGTTCCTCCCGAACTGCAATGAAGTTACAAGTTTAATTCCAATGAAAACGTTCAATATGACAGCGAGCCAAACCAAGAAGAAAGGCAACACTAACAACTTTGGATGACAGCAAACGGTCTGCTGATCAGAAAATGTATTTGTTTTCATTTGTTTCAACATTAATCAAGTTATACTGCCAACCTCCCAAACCGCTTGCCATATGTTTCTGACCCCATACTCATGAAGGTCAGAAGAACATCTCACGTGTCTTAAGAGAGAGGTCTACAGTATGTCTATGTACATTAGAGAATGAGTTCATTCTGAATTGTGATTGGTGGAGCTTGTTGCTATGGAAAAAACTCCTAAGTGAAACCATAAAAAGGGTCAACAATCCAGAACACTCTAAAAATAAGAATAATAATGACATAGAGACACACACACACTGTCAAAAAGAGCGACACAAGCGGCACGCTGGAAACAAACACTGCGAGATATCAATGATTCACCATCTCCATCCCAAATCAGCATGACATGCCATTGGCTTACAGAGAACCATCAACAGAAAATTCCAAGTTCCTGCACTGCTCAACCTTTATAAATGTACAATGATAAAATGACTTGAGCAATGAGAATAATTCATACGTGTCTTGTCTTGCAGCGTGAGCTCCAGCGATGAGGCCGTCTGAGCTCTCACTTAACCGGCGACTGCATGTGGCAGTTGTTAAAAAGGTCGCTGACAGCCGTTTGTTTTACTCGCATAACTTTCGGAAAAAAAACAGCCGTCTTCGGCAGATGGTGCCACAAAAGAAAACCCATGTTCCTCCAGGCCTGTCAATCGAGCTGCGGATTTCTTTAAATCTTCTGCTCGATGGAACAGTGGGAAAGAGGTCATATATATTACCAGCCAAATATTTACAGTTCATATCACAGCAAAAACAGTCAGGATTGCATCTTAATCGGTGGAATTAAACAGACTGTTATGCAACTGTATCTTTAGGGGGACGACGGGATGTAAAGAGATGTTTTAATCAAAAATGAAACTGATTTTATTAATTCCCCCTCATGTCAATTGAAACTTGTAAGAGTTATTTTTTCTGCAGAACACAAAAGAAGATATTTTGAAGAATGTTGATTGAACCCCACTGGCGTCCATTGAATGAATACAAAACCACTGAGACATTTCTCAAAATATCTTCTTTTGTTTTTCCCTGAAGAAAGGGTTTTACAAACACATGAGGGGAATAAATGATGACAAGAAAATTGGTGAACTGTCCCCATCAAGTCACTAAAACTTAAATTAACAAATATGCATGTGAAAATCAATAACTGTATGCAGCATTGTTATTATTAAGAGAAAAGTAATTTATGTTTTCTCAAAAATGTGATAAAGACATTGTCAAAAGATATGGACTGAGATGACCAGTTTTCCAAACAAAACATATGAACATTGCTTTTATCCAAAGTGACTCAAGAGTGCAAGCTATATATTTTTTCAGTATGTGTGTTCATGTGGAATTGAAGCCATGAACTTTGTGCCACAAACACAATACTCAGCTGAACACATTAAGAAATGAAGATCTATGAATATTTGTGCTTTCCATCCATCCAGCTGTCACTTCCTCCTCAAACATTTCACACAACAGTGTTTTATGATGTCTCGGTCTGATTTCAAACAGTTTCTACACATCACACTTCCACACGTATGACCCGCCATGAACTGCCTCAAAATAGTTTAGACATTTCTGAACAGAGAGAGAGAGAGAAAGCGCTGCAGGTCAGAAAATAAGTGGATGGTTGTTTATAAATGAAAGAAAAAGTTCATCTCAAAATCAAAATTGTGCTTTTTATTAACCTCCCAAATGACGTTCAGCATGTTTTGAGACCTCTCGGCGTCTTCGAAACACAAATAAATATATTGTAGTGACATTCGAGAGATTTATAGGCCTCCTCATAGACATCATGGCTATAGCGGTTGTCAAGGTCCAGAAAAGTACTAAAGACATTGTTAAATTGGTCCATCAAATCATGGTGGCTTTGAAGAGACAATACTTTATGTGCGAAAAACAAAATAACGACTTTAATCCAATTATTATCCTCTGTCTTTTTGTCAGTCTATGGTGCGCGTTCACGAGAGCATTCGGTGGGGGCAGATGCAGGCGTTCTGACTGACCAAGTTGATCTACGCGAAATATTTCAATATTAAGGAAGATTTGCACTTCGTTGCCCCACCGAATGGCCATGCGTGGCAGTGCTCTCATAAACACGCACCATAGACTGACAAGACAGAGGAGAATATAAAATAGGGCTTTTCATCGAAAAATTATTGTAATCGTCAATTTTGGCCTTCATCAATTACAACAAAAAAAATCTAGATAAAACAATTATTGTGCCGTTCCATTTTGCAAGGATCCTCTCTTCTCTTGTGGTACAAATCCACAGCGCATCATTGACGTCACGAACATGCTAATTAGCACGTTACAACACCTTCCACCATAATAACGTGTTATTATAGATTTCACAAGCCTGTCCATCAAAATGACCAACAATAAAAACACTAGCGCAACTTCTGCACCTTTTCCTTTACCGGGGTTCAGCTTTGCTATTTCTATGAGCGGATGGACCAATTTAATGATGTATTTAGTAACTGTCTGGACCTTGACAAAAACTTTAACCATGATGTCTGTAAAGATGGATGTTGAACGTCATGTTGGTGAGTAAAATATAACACAATTCGATTTTGAGGAGGAACTTTTCCTTTCAAATAAAACGTATATAGTAATTATATTCTAACAGACTTTCAGAACAATCTTTTACATACTCTTTACATTTCGTCGCCTTGGAATGAAAAGGTTCTATATGACATTTTTGTCAGAATTGAGTTGTTCACATATTCTAATTCTGTGACAACGTTTTCACATTATGTGATGTATTTCTTTACATCTGTACATTTCAGGACCTTTTTAGAAACCAAAAGGTTTTGGAATGGATATGCAAAAATATTAAAGATCAAAACTGCTCAGAATTCAGACGCAACCTTATTATTACAATGCGACGATTAAGAATGAGGAACTACCTCACACTAAAGTGCATGATAAAACAAACAATACAGTTTGGTCATACCTGCCCCAACATGTCACAAAACACAAATATGACTAAGTCTATGGAAAGAACACATGACATGCTGCATTAAAAAGATATAGACAGACAGACAGACAGACAGAATGACAGAAACGTGGCCTCTGTGCACAGGCCACCCCTGGAAAACAGTGTTAAGGGCAAAACAAATGCCTTCAGTCGGAGTGGCTGTAAAGCCATCTGCTCCGTTCTGACCATCTGCTTATCACACACACACACATTCATAATCTGTCCAGAATGTTTGACTTACTCACTGTATTGACAAACACACGTTTGACACGCCGTACTGACACGCAAACATCCCACTGCAATTAATTTGTGATCTAACTGTACTACCCAGAATGCAAAGCAAACGCCTGTGTGCAGGTAGTTTGGTCATTTCCCCCCTCCTGGCTCATACTTGTGCGTTACCTTCGTTCTCTGTGTGGGATTGGCTGCTGTTGTTGTTGGCGGGTGATGAAGGTGGTCCCCCACACCGGACTGCTGTGGCTGGTTCTGAGCCAGCCCATCGGAGGCGCGGGGGGAAACGGAGCGGTGCCGAACCCGTGATCTGACTCTCTGTCTGTGGTCAGAGACGACGCAGAACTCCCCATTGCCACAAACGCAAGCGACTCGTAAACACACCCGTCTCGTTGCCGTTCATAAACGTACACAAACAAACAAAGGTCAAGTGTCAATCACACATCTCCTCCAGTCTCAGACGTTCGAGATGGTGACTGACGAAGTTTGGGATTCACGGAAGCATGCCGTGCCCGATGAAGTCTAAAAACACTGTGAGATCCCCGTTTTTCCTCAAGGGCCACGGGCCCTTCAGCTCACGTCTGTGTGCTTCAGGTGAGGTTCAACCTGCCGTAATCTCGCCTGAGAGAGAGGATGAAACATGGCTGAAAGACATCGCTGAACCTCCAGAGACAGTTCACGGGTTTAAATGCAGAATATCAATGCTGTAACAGTCAGCACTAAAGTTTCTGTCTCCATGAGAGACGCCGCGTCCCGGCTTGTTTTTCGATGCATCTGGTTGAGTCACAGTGCAGTCGCTCTAATCATCTCTCTCTCTCTCTCTGTCCGCGTGGCTCATCTTTCTGCAGCTGTCACCGAGATTACGATGCGTCACATTTCATCCAGCCTGCTGAAGAGAATATTTCTTTCATCGCCGACAACCTCATCCTCACGGAGAACAAGCGCATCGAATGAGTTTAATCTATGTGTGGACATTTTAAGAGGTTATGACAAACAAAAACGCTCATAAACAGAACGAACAATAATTCACTAAGTAATGCAAATTAGTCTAAGTAAGGCTGGGACGCACTGCTATACAACTGCAGGTTTATATTTTTTGTAATGGAAGGCTTACACAGCACATAAAAAGTGTACACAACTTTAAAATGGAATAAAAAAAAATCATATTAGCTTTCAATGACAGATTGCTAATACTTCCAAAAGACTATATAGATTTAGTGTCCCTAGAAAGTGTATGTTTCTAAAGTAGAAAATGAAACCTTAATAGGGTGTAGTCAGAAACCCGGATGTGTGTGTGTGTCTGATGTGCATCTCCAGGGATAGCCCAGCCTCTGATGGACTCAGATGACATAAACAATGGTCCTCCTTTCTGGTTCTGATCCAGTGCAAGCGCTCACAGGGTCAAACTGCACGTGCTGCAGTGACTGTCCAGATCCAGCGTCTCGCATCTGCGCATCTCGTCCAGATCTCATCTAAAGCTCATGCAGATGTTTATAACTAGACAGCACGGGCTGCGAACATATCCGTGTCTTCAGACAGCAGAGTATCATGTTTGACACTTAAATCGCAACTATGAATATTTAACGGGTACAGAAAGACTCCGGTGAGGTGGAGTGGTCTCGGGCCACTTGATGCCGGGCCCGCTGAGGACTCGAGCGCTCCGGTTCTGCCGTTTCTTTGGACTGATGCGCGTCTCAGGAGCGGTTCGGGACGAAAAGCATCCGGATGCATGAGGATCGATCCACGTTGAATTGCGCGGTGCCGTGGGCCGGTGTTTGCCTCATACACTCCTGATTCCGCCGGACCGGATGATGCTGCTCCTCGACCGGATGATGCTGACGCGCTCCGCTGAAGATCGAGCCGCATAAACTTCAGCCGTGTTTACACGGATCTGCTCGCGGGGCTCGTGATGGCAACACGCATGCGTCTGCTGCGCAGTTTTCCGCGGATATGTAGCAGTTATTTATTCGGGTTACTCTCCGGCACGAGCAGATGCGCGGATCACGGCGAGTCAGCAGCGCGCATGCGCAGATCCACTGCTCAGCCTCTGCTCGAGTTATACACAAATCAACTTCGTTTTCATCACGAAACTCAAAAGAAATATAAATGATGAGAAACATAAATTGTGAATAACGTTATTTTGCATTGTGACATTAATTTCCCATGACACGTTTCCTTACATTTCATTTAGTGTACAGGTTTGTTTTACTTTTTCATTTTTCAACGAATAATTATAAGGATATTATATTCATAAACATAACAATGATGCATTTTCTAGGACATTAATGGAAATTACAAAGTTTACAAAGAGTCAATGTATAGCTTGAATGCAGTCTGTGCTTTAGAAAAAATTGTGTGCCAAATGAAAAAAGCTCTTACTCTAAAATTCAGTACTGCAATTCTGCTTCATGAGAAACTGCCTATGTTTTTAACCCTCATTTGCAAATCACTTTGAATTAAAGTGTATGATAAATTATTGAATATCATTTAAAATGTAAATCATCCGGGCTGGAATAATAAATTGGATATAATTAACTAGAATTTAGAAGCATTTCACCTCAGGTGATACACAAAGGTTGCTTCAGTCCAAAAACGATTCGCTACATCCTTAATAATAACCAACACAGACTGTACCTACAGTGGTATTAGATATATTTGGACACTACAGCAAAACTTAAAAAATGATCTAACAAAGTGGAATTTATGACGGAACAAAACAGCACACAAGTGTACTTTGGATATATAAGGTGTAAAATACACTATGGCAGCACTGTTGAAAAGGGTCAACTAAAGACCTCCAAAATATAATGTTCTCTTATTTGTTCTGAGTCCCATAATAATGGGACTGATTAACTAGACATAAGAGCAAATAACTGAATTAAATGCCCCAAAACTTTCTTTTCTTCTAATTTCTTAAGGATATAACAGTATTAAAGTATTCTCCGCTTCAGTCACAAAAACATCATCGTTCACTGGCCAGAGCACACCATCCAATATATTCAGTTTCAGATAATGCTTGTTCCACTTTAACAACAGCCCGGCTCATAAAACTAGTCTGACGAGATCTTACGCACACACATACGCAGTCCTGATACGGATTCTTGTGCGGTGAGAGGTGGTGTGTGTATTAACTTATTGAAACCATAATAGAATGCATTATGTACTGTGACAAAACGCACACAATCTGTACACGTATTTGAAGCACGTGACCCTGACAACTGCAGACACACACACAGATTCTTGAGAAAGTGCATTACTACAGAAACACACACACACACTTACATACTACAACTGTCTGGAGTACTAGGAGTAATATACAGCTAGTGTCCAGAAAGATTTCAAAGATAAATTAATGATTAATCGATACTGTGTGTCATAAGGTGAGCATCTATGAAAATGATTCATAGTAAAGATATCTCAGTTCAGTTGTTAGGGGGAAATTTCCACATGTTAAAATTCACTTCCTACTTCCGAATCCTCGACCCAGAAAGTAAACCCGACCTTTAACCATCATTAAACCAGACTTCAAATTATGTATAAACCAGAACGTCAACCACCGCTTAAACTCAAATGCCACAATGTCATATTGTATCACTTTTCAAAAGAACTTCAAAAGAGGCAAAACAACGTTACATTTAATGTCACAGTATCTTCGATATAAGAGACAGACAGCAGAAACAGATCACATATAAAACACTTGTAGACCAAAGAACACACCGTTTGACAAAACATCAGGTTTGTTATGATGTTACGATCTTTATTTAGAAAAGAGATCGATCTTACTTGGGAAGCACAGGCAGATGTCTGGCGAAGTGATCTTCTCTTCCTTGATTTGTCCGTGTAAGTTTCCCTTCTGCTGTCAAAAATAAGTAACTTGCTGCCAGATGACCCCGAATCAGATCATACAGATCTTTCCACCGTCAATCCATGCTCGTGTGTAGATGTTCAGATCTACCGAATTAATCTCGCAGGGTTGTTCATGCTCTCTATGGAAATAATCGCCGACGAACTGAATGCAACGCAAACTACGTACATCTATAGAAAAGCCCGGGCCGGTAATGCGCATTCACGTCGAGAATACGGATTTCAGACGACAGTTTCCCAAAATGCCTTGTGTGTGTTTGAGAGCGATGAGAATTGGACGGTGAATGTTATTAGCCGATAGCTGTTACCTAGGAAACATGCGGTGTGATTTCCTCTAGATGGCGCTCTGTGGCTCAGAGAGCGGATGCATGTTTTGAGCCGCAGTAAATGAAAGCATGTCTGTTGCGTTCATTAAACAGGCATAGACCAAACATAAATTCACAATGTGTTCATTTAAATAATTCGTGTATGAACGATTAATAAAAAACAGTCCCTGAAAAATTGTGATTTTATGAGGAATCTTTTTTTAAACAAGAAACAAATGTCATTTGTCTATCCTCACCGCGCGGAGCAAAGTAACATATCCCACATGACAGCGCTGCCTTTGTGATGCTCTATCGGCATCAATAATTAATCCTGGATAAATGACACGGAGTTTGAAACTTTTAGTTAAACTCAAATACAGAATAACTAATGAAAAACGGTATAGTTAGTATTTAAACCTATCGTTCCTGACCAAAACGACAAACTATCGAGATCTATTCATATGAACATTTAATGCCTAGGGCCGTTCTATTGTCTGCGTTTCTGTAAGTGACGAACTCCCGGATGTGCACATGGAGACTGAAAACTTATGAGGAAAACTCGTAATAAATATCAAACATATGAATAAATTATATTTTAAAACGACTTTAAATTTGGCATGATAATGAAGTAGACTGACAGACATGTTTAGGTTTAAATAATAAAATTCATATTTTATATAGATTTATACTCGAAACTCATAGGAACCACGCAATAGTGAACTCAAAAACGCTTTATTTTTTATGGTTTATATTTACAATGTGATTAATTTATACAGAAGTCTCGAAGAGAAACATTCACATGATGTTTTTCATGATAAACAGGGACATCTAGTGGAAGAAGAATAAAACGGTGGAGACAAATTCAAAAATTGGGCAAACGCCCCACCTGGTGGCCAGATGTGTAGGTTATTATATCATTAAATCTATCTGGGTAATGCATGCGTGCATAGTAAAAAAGGACAATTTCACAACAGTCAAATATTTGAAGCGGATTTATTGTATTAATCGAGCCTGTGAAAGCAGGACTTGGTAAGAATCCAGATTTTAGCAATGTGGGAAAATCCTACAAACTTTGCCCCCAGAGTTTATGAAGTATTTAGATCATGATCCCAAGATAGATGTATGGAATTAAGAGCCATTATGTTTTTTTTATCAGAAGTCTCAGATAATCACAATAATAAGCACAACCTTGAAGATTGCAAAAATTAAATAAAAAGTAAAATAAACAAGAAGTCTGATGAAAGACACTATGTATTTTCATTTAGCTTATTGGTCTGTGTTTTTTGCATTTCAAGTTAGCAAAACTTTCTGTTTCTGCTCTTTCTTTCATTAACAAGCATTCATTTAGTGGATGTTTTCATTTTAAACCAACTACAAATAAGGACCAATAATCAATCCAAATGGGGACACGATATGAGGAGTACTGTATTACTACCAGGATACAGCAAAAGCATACGATACAATCTCCTGTTTGAAGACGAGAAATAAACATCACAAAGCAGGTATGAAGGCTTTTTTGTTGTAGTTACGAATAATCTCAGTTGCATCATAAGCAACATGAGTATTTTCCTATTCATGCTCTTTCAAAGCCATAATTACCCGGAGTCTAATGATATACTTTAAAGAACTTAACACCCAAAAGATTATTGATGGTTGCTAGCTCATGTGAGTTACAGTATGTATTTTGAGCTGTATTTTCGTGATTTACTCATAGCTTCAAATATTTACATTATATGTGAAATGAGCATTATCCATAATATGTAATTAAAGCCATTCAGGTTCTGTTGTAGTATGAAAACAAGAGCTGGACTGCAAAATCACAATATTCAGCAGATAACGGCATTCAAATCTAAAATACATTACATTATACTTTAAATTCTAATGTTGATAAGATATCTCTAAAAGTTTTCAAATCAAGTCATTTGAAACATACAATTTTGTTTGATTTTGTTTATTACAAAGCACTCCGTTGGGATGAACGAGTTCTGTCCGCATGTCTTTAAACCCGTAAGGACGTGGAACGCCACAATGTTCTTTCAACGGGCGGGGAATGTAGGCTACAGGAAATTGTATAAATACATTGAAACTTAAAAAATGGGATCTGTAGGAGATTAGTATTTTATAAAAAAAATAATGATCTGAAAGAAGTATTAAATTGGCTTTTCATAAAAACAAATGGGACACCCTCTCTGTTTTCATAAATTATGATTTTGACAGTAAAATCATATGGAAAAAGATGGCGATGTCACGTGATACGTGTTACATTCTCACCACTGATGAAGTCTCCAACCAATCACATATTCGTTTATCACCACTAGAGAGAGATGTCGGTGATTTTGAAGTGTTTAGTGTGTCGATGTCGGATATTATTTGTATATTACATTTAAACCTTATAATTAATTATTTCAAAAGTAATGAAAGTTTTAGTGCACTTGAAGACAAATGCAATGGGGCCTGAGTGCGGGCTTGTTTGACGAGTTGTCTTTTGTAATACGCCGCGCGCCTCCTGGAGGCAGTTTGTGTCACTAAGTTATCGTTTGATGCTCATGTTGTCGTCTCAGTAGGGAGAACTCAAAGTTTAGAGACAACCTGCGAATGAGTGGACAGTGATCTGAGCGACATCGCTGTGTTGTTTTCATCGATGGAAAGCTCAAAGAAGCGTCAGATAAACGCGGCTACGGGCTCGAGACGCTGGAGGAGCTTGAAAACTTTCACACTTTGATTGAAGCGTTTCACTCGAGACCCTTTGTGCTGCAGGTACGTGTGTGAATGTGGGTTTGCGAAACTTTCCGTGTTTCCCCTCAGCAGTGAA
This sequence comes from Triplophysa tibetana, assembly GCA_008369825.1. NCBI lineage: Eukaryota > Metazoa > Chordata > Actinopteri > Cypriniformes > Nemacheilidae > Triplophysa > Triplophysa tibetana. The sequence continues at coordinate 17,790,369 of CM017914.1, read as the reverse complement.
CTGTTATTAAACTGTTCGGTTTTCTGGGTTAAATCTTGATTTTCCTCAGGTTTTGTTTCGCACGCTCGTGCTCGGCTGTTGTCATGGCGATCAGATGTCGCGTCGAGTCTGTAACTAACTTGAAACATTCACGCGCACTTTCACGATGAAGTTCATGTGGATTGAATGAAACATTTACGTTAATTATAAAAATGTAAAGTGTCATGATAAAATTGTAGACATAACATTAATGATGATTTTAATTTTAATATTTGAAAACACAATTTTTTGAACAATTTAGAGTTTTCTTTCGTGTTTTTGTCATGAAGAGTTTGTTTGCATGTGTGGTTTTTGTGAGGGAATGAAATTTTGTGTTTATTACATCGGCATCGCAACGAACTGTCATTGTTGGCTCAATGTAAATATTAATATCATAGAAGACAATTGTGTGTGAGAGAAATTTGTTGACAGAAGTTTTTTATTACTTCAGTATTAACTGAGGAGTCATTCTCTCAAAATGCAGCCAGTTGTCTTTCAGGGGCAGGACTTTGGGATAGTCTGGACTCATTATCATTCTCTTTATTAAAACACAATTCAAGTCTATTTTATTTATGCATTTACATTTAATTAGTGAATATGTATTGTGTTTCTATGATTGATGGGGATCGTGTGTCCAGAAGTTACCTTCAAAATGAGCACTTCTGTCATTATTTACACGCCCTCTTGTCATTTCAAACTTGAATGACTTTCTTTCTTCTGCAGAACACAAAAGAAGATATTTTGAAAAACGTTGGTTACAGAAAACCGTTGGCCGTCCCCATTGACTTCCATTCAACAGAGGCCTGTAGTCATTATTAATTCTCTTCAATGGATGTCTATACAACAGATGTCTATCTATTATGTGTACTTACTTAAAGCTTAGTACACGTGTGTGTTTGTGTGTGTCTGTGTGGGTCAGTGTAATTGCAGGTTGAGAGTGTTAGGAAGTCTGACGGTAAGGTGTGTCCTGTATACAGCGAGGTCAGGAAAAGGATGCGCGCTACACACACACACACAATGCTATTATATTCCTGACTGAAGGAAAGGGTTGTTTTTGTTGCTTCCAAGTTTCCCAGATGGAATATACACTAGATGACGTGCATGTGTGTGTGTGGGTGACATTAAATTGAGATGCATTTGTCCATTTGCGCAGGAAATGAGCTGATATGAAGTGTGTCATTTCCTTCATTGGTACTGTTCGGCCCGTGAATCATCACGTTGATTGCGAAGAAAACTCCTTTAGTCCTCGCTGACATTCAGAGAAGTGAGTCACCGTTCGGAGCGCACAGGGAAAGTGAGCGTTGAAGGAGGTTAGGATGAGTTGTCGGGTGACTCATGTGAATTATATTGTCCTGTCAATATGAGAGGAAGGTTAACGCGGCCGGTCGGTTGAATGAGAGGTTTGGAAAGCAGCGTAATGAGGATTTTGCTTATGCAAAGACCACATGAACGTGTCAAAGTGGGTCTGTGTTTGAACTTGTAAAGACGCTGGAAAATTGCTGCTGTCTCTGACCTCAGGGCTTGAATTATACACTCACAATGACACAAGAATTGAATTGATAATGATCTCTTCCGTGGAATGGTTTATTGGGTCATTGACGATCTGTTAAATGCTCTCTCATTTGTAGTCGTCTTGGATTAATGAGTTTGCTGAATGAATAAATGGAAATGAATATGTGATGATCCAAATCGAGTTTGTGAACTTGCCGTATCAGTGGACTGTATTCTGTTTTGTTGTTTTAGGCTGTCTGCTGCTCATAATAATCTGTTTTGTGATGAATAAATTGCTTTCTCTTGTATTTAGAGATTGAGATCGAGAGAGAACTCTGGGGGATTTCTCAGAAGAGAAATGCTTTCTGTCCATGAGGTATGACAATAAATTATTGTTTTATCTGGAAACACTCCCCCTATTAAATGTCTTCAACTCAGTCCAGTTTCCTTTTTACAAACCAATTTCATCAGAGGAGTGGCTAAGGTTAAGATTGATGCAAAGAGTAAAACCGAAACTAATTATAGGGATTTTTCACCCAAAAATAAAACTTCTGTCATCATTTACCCCCCTCAGGGTTTTCTTTGTCCTGTTGAACATAAAGGTAGATACTTGGAATAATGCCAGTAATCAAACATGTCTCATCCCCCATTTACTGCCATAGTAGGGAAAATAAATCCCATGCGAGTCAATGGGGGATGAGATCGGTTTGGTTTCTGACATTCTTCCAAATATCTTACTTTGTGTTCAGCAGAAAGAAAAAAATAAATATATACAGGTTTGTAACAATCTGAAGTTGAGTAAATGATGACAGGATTTTCATTTGTGGGTGAATTTTCTCTTTAAAATTTAAAGAAAAATGAAATTTGAAGAGAGAGAACCTTTATTTTGAGTGTACAAATGTATTAAAACACAAATCCTAACCTGGGTGTGTCGTTCTTTCAGCATGAGGATGACATGATGCTGGCTGACTGACACAGTATGCTGATGTATTCAGTACAGACGCACTGATGGAGTGAGTACTCATCTTTTGTGCATTTTATTTGCATTTTTACACACACATTTATCTCCATCATTTTCACAAGACGGATCATCAACTCTCTTATCAGCAAAAAAATCAATTTTGTCAATGGACAGTTCACAAATAGTTTTTAAACATATTGGTAGCGAAGTTGATGAACAATTCAATCAGTGATCTGTAGTAATCGACCGTTGAACTCATTTGACCTTTACTCTTCAAAGTGAGGGACTTGTTTAATGTGTTTGCTTGGACTTTTCTTGCTTCCACTTGATACTTGCCCTCGATCTAACACAAAGGAAATTGTTTTTGTTTAACAAAAGATTTTTTTTTTGATGCTTAATTTTTAAAGCCAATTTAGTCTCGGGGTTGCACAGAAAAAAGCTGATGTCACGAAGTACAGGAAGGGATGATGTCATTTAGTCAAAACAATGAACGCATGTCCTGTGCACTTAGTGGGAATGATTACTTCTGTGATACACACAGATGTCTCATGTGAGATAGTGTGAACGAGCGACGAGAGATAGAGCCGTCCTCAGTGTGTGATTTCTCGCTTTCTTGCTGTCTCTCTCCTCTGGTGTCTGTGAGAACGAAACCGAGGGCAGAAACGCTAGGAGGCAATGTTCTTTTTCATCAATGTCTATGGCTTTATTTAGAATATGATACAGTCACGCTACTATTTCTGTGCGCAGGATGTGAATGCAGTTTGTGCATGGTGTGCATAAAGATGATGTTCTTTGAACAACAGACACAACCGTACGGAAACCATATACATGTTGATTCCGCTGGCACTATTAAAACCATTGTGTGGTTTGTTTGAGAATCCAGGCTGATGAAAGAAAACGGTTCAAAATGAATATATTGTATTATTTTGCAGTTCTGTTTATATCGTTATTGCACTACACCTATAAACATTTATATTAGTATGTGTGGAGATTTCTCTTGAATCTTGGCATTGTTTGTCATTTTTCTCATGTGTGAGTCGCTTTGGCTAAAGGGCTGGTGCAACAGGGGTGCATGCATTCTGAGTTCTTTACAATGCTAAGTGTGCTGTCTTCTCATGCTTGACATGGTCAACTTGTCAAAAAACAAGTTGGTCATATAACATAGTTTTTCTGTGCACGATACACTCCCCCAGCCTTCGTATAGGTTGCAGAACAAATTGAAAATCAGTTTCATAACAACTTTTCTAAATCCCTTATTGGACAATTCTCCCAGAAAAGCATGCCCACGCATCAATCAGCCAGAGCGTGAAGAAAGAGCATGCCCACTTGGCAACCAGGGAGAGCGGGAGAAGAATCATACGGACGCGTCAACCAGCTGGAGCAAGAGAGAGAGAGCACTGCGTTCGTGAAGTTTGTTTGTTCACTTTATTTGGATGAGGAATGTTATATAAACTCTGGATATAACACTGCATTTGGAGATCGTTTGAAAGTGATAGATGGAGAATCTGGACATGAACCGTACACGGTAAAAGTAATATTGTCTGTGTTTTGTTGGCAATCGGCACGTACATGCTTTAGTGGCTCAACCCCATCCCTATCCTCCCGCACGCGTGCAAGAGTCCGTATGTTTTCAGAAATAATGCGAGAGGCAGGTGAGCGCACACGCTGCAGATGTTTTTCATCACATCTGTCAGGTCTTCTGAGGCTCTATTGATCGATGAGGTCGAGTCATGACTTAACAGTTATTTTGCTGTATCTGACAAAGACAAAAATCGTTATTTATTGCCAAGACTGTGATGTTTAGATTTAAGCATGATGCAATATTATTCTTTGGGTGGGTTACTGGAAACAACCCGGACCCTGTGATGTTGGAGCTCCACTAAGGACCCCATATTGATTTTTTTATACTGAAGTGTGGCTCACTCTCAGTGTTGTCTTTATCAAAGAATGACTCACACACACACTCATGCGCTCGCAGGAAAAGAGAATGCTGCTGCTGAATGCAGGGGAGATGTTGGAAATCAATGATGCTGCGGTTTTATTTATCCAAGAGGCTAATCTTCTTTTCCTACTCGTCCCTCAGATTCCTTTAAAATCCTTTTGCATATTTATTATTTCGTTTTTTCCTCCTCTATCACCTCTAGATCATTATTTCTCGCATAACGCATGGCGTGTGGGAGAGAGAGTGGGGGAGAAAGAGACGATATGGGAGAGATGCAGGATGTTGATGATGTTGCTGCAGCGCTGATGATGCTCTGGAGGGGGAAAGCTGACAGACATCCTAAACTCACACTCGTGTGTCTGATTCTCTCTTGCTCTCTCTCTCTCTCTCTCTCTCTCAGCAGGAGAGAGACCCTCTGCCACCACTCTGCTGCTTGGAAGGAAGTTATAAGCATTGCTATTTTCAGTGTGTGAACGAGCAGAGCTCAGACGGGCAGATAGAGGGTGTCTCTCAGCGTTCATTGATGTTTGAGGGAAAACAAGGGAATTAGTGCGATGTGAGCGGAGCATAAAAACGATGGAATGGATATGATTCTCAAGTAAACGACAGCAGTGCAGGAGAAGCATGTTTATGGAATAACTCGTGACGTTGTCTTTGATACGGATGCACACACGTGCAGAGAGCAGAATGGCAAGTTTCGGAAAACTTACGGATTACTTTAACCGTCGGCGTTCCAGAGATGAGCTCATGGCTCGGAGAGATGCCCGCCGCAGTGGCAGTTACTGCTGCACGGTCGCTGAGGCCAGGTATTCCCAAAGGAGATAGAGAGAGAGACGAAGGGATTTAAAAGCGTGTGCAGTGGATGGAGGGAATTTTGTATGTGCATGCGTCTTATGTGTTTATGTGACGTCTTACTTGAGATAGCATCATCGACATTATTATGAAGATTGCTGATCATATTTGGTCAATTCTCTCATGATATCACATCTCGTTTTCATGAGTGTTTCTTTTATGTTTGATATTAGATATATGCAGAAAACGTATCGGACCCTTTCCATCTTTGATAGTATTTTATGTCCTATCTGCAGTGTGGTTGAAGTTCAGTCAGTTCACCTGGACGGGGCAGAAGTAGATCATAGGAGAATAAATGAACACTGAGGAGAGGACTACTGATTTTCAGCTGTACAGCTTCACGGAGGATAAATATCCGTAACAAAGTCTCAGTGATGTTTCAGTGATTGAAATTTTAAAAGCCATACAGCAAATAGCCAAATAACAAAATAAATACCTGATTTTATATTCAAATCTTACAATCAGTTTTTGATTCACAAAAAACGGTTTGTATAGTATACAACACGGTTATCTGACATATTTCTTTTTGAAACTAAGGTTAAATAAAAAAAAAAAAGAAGTCAGAGTTGATTGTGAAAGTGGGCGTTGCATAACAAAATAGAGGCAGGTGGGTGGAGGGGTTGAAAAGTAAGAGGTTTGTTGTTGTCACCCAAAAAGGGAAAGAGGTTGTAAAAAATTTCCGAGATGAAGCTTGTTTTTACATTTTGATTAAAAAATTCGGAACATAAATCTTATCATGTACAAAAAGCCCAGGGGCGTGCATTAGGATAGGGCTCATTTCCATTTCATGTTTAAGGAAAAGTTCACTCACAGATAACATTTTGCAGCAGCTTGTACATTATGCTAAAAGGTTTTGGGGCAAACTGTTTCTTATATTCATCACAACTATTGATGAATCAAGGATAATTTCCTCTCAAACCTGTCTCTGCATCTCTCTTCTGCAGGAGATGTGTGAGGGTGACCACATCTGTAAAGCACCAGAAATGAATCATTAAAATAGTCCATATGACTCGTGTGGTCTTTGTGCCTTCAAGCAATCTGAAGTCCTTATTCACTGAACTTCTTGCTATTAATTTAAAGAAGAGATACCAAAATCTAGATGATAATTAATATAGGTTAAAATGATACACTCAAATTTTGCTCGATTGTGAAACACATTTATTGGCACAAGTGTGAATTGGAGGCGGATCTTTTGTTCAGCCTCTGCGGATGATGAATGTGTTCTCTCCATGTTTAGGAGTAAAATTGTTGTTTTGGCTGATGTGCAATACACAAAATCTTCCGTTTGACCTGTAGATTTGATTTACTCCAGTGTTTTGGATACTAATGATATTGCATAACCCGACGCCTGTTTAAATCTCAGACAGACGCCGTCACATTCTGCTGAAGAATTTCCTGATACCGTTTGGAATTCGCTGGTCCGTCGTTGCCAGGCGTTCACACACAGAAGCAGCCAAATCTACACTGCAGTCAATCTGGCATGCTTTAAAAATAATGTTTTGAACATGTGCGTGGCATTAGAGAAAATGTTTGAGTCTAAGCATCAGTACAATGTGATTTTGATTGTTACGACATCTAGCCCTTACATATATATCTAAACTTGTACACACAGCAGCACAAGCAACTGTTGTTTTTCTTACACATTCTTAATAGTTTAAGGTTGATTCAAATTAGTTTTTGTTGATTATAGTAATTTAACATCAATATTTATTTGTATTAACATTGTTATGTTTGTTATCTGAAGAAAATGCATGTTGGGTTTAGCAGAGTGGTTGGATTCCAGGATATTGCTCTGCTGTTGCCAGGGTGTTTCTAAGGGGTTATTTGCTAAGGGGTTATTGGTGGTTGCTAGGTAGCTCTTAATGGCCTCTGTGAAATTCTGGTCTTTTTGTAATTGCCCACTTACTTTCAGTGTGATATTGTATTTTTGTCTTGTATTGTTGTCATCCACAAGAAATTCTCAAAGCTTGGACATGTAGCTAGCAGCAACCTGGGTTCTTAAAAAGCTTCATGATGTGAGGATCATTCATTTGTTTAAATAAACGCCTCCAGTGTACAGTCTGTACTCCAGTAGAAGCACAGAGTTAAAAAATGACGTGCCGTTGACTCCGATGGAAGATTTATATTCATGGGTGTGATTCATTTATTATTAATTAATTGGGGATAATTTACTGTGTTCTAGGTCATTGGAGAGACGGCTACAAAGGCCTATTTTGGCCAAATCTAGAACATTACCCAGCATTCCTCAGTCCCCTGCCGCGATCCGTGGGCATCACTCAGCGAATGTTTGTGTACAGCAACAGCGCGCGCGTCTTCCGTCCAGCCCCGGTCCTGTCGAAGCCTGCACGCTACCCTCCGCAGGTATTGTGTTTGCTTCAAGACATGTTTATTAACATGTTTATTAACTTTTAACTTCAGTTTAATTTCCATTACATTTCCATTTAGTTACTTAGCAGATGCTTTTATCCAAAGTGACTTACAAATGAGGTAAACAATGGAAGCAATTGGAACAACATAAGGACAACAAAAAGCATAAGTGCAGTAAAAACCGGTCTCACATAGTCCAAGTACAGTATAGAAAGCTACAGGGGTGAAATAAAGTGTCAACTGTGCTTTAAAGTTCTTGAGTGTATTTTAGAAAATGTATCAAATGGAAAAAACATTTTCATTTATAAATTGAAGTGAAATTTAATTTTCATTACCATTATGTGATTGGACATAGTTTTATTATTTTTAAAAGAAATTAAAATACATTGGTTTATTTACAAAAATTATTTATTCAAATGATCTTTTTTTTACATTCATGCATTTGGCAAACGATTTAATCCAAAGCGATTTACATTGCAATGCACTATACCTTTTTTTGAAGTATGTGAAATTCCTGGTATCAAACCCATGATCTTGCCGTTGGTAGCACCATGCTCTGTTCACTGAGCCACAAGAAAGCATAGAACAAAGAAAAGAAAATACATTTCTATACATACTTTTCATGGTGTTAAATATTTAATGTTTTGTACTTTTCATTCAGACATGGTCTTAAAATACTAGCTTTTATATATATTTTTTGTTTGTTTAAAAAAATCTATTTCACTATTTCGATTTTTTGCGACATGTTCTTGCCATTATGGATATTTTCAGTTTAAGTGTTTTCACCTCCCGGATAAAAAATAATAATTATGTTTAAATCCACAGAGACCTAATGTTTGAGAGAAAATTAATGACATTGGCAGCATAGTTGTGAATGAAATTTCATACCACATTTGGAACAAGAACCTACCGTTCCATTCACAAAACGTGCGAGTGCAGTTGCGTGTGTGATTGTGTTGTGAGTTCGCAGTGTGCGTGCCGTTGATATTTACTTCAGCCTGCTCCGCTTGGCCAAATCCTCTCTTTTTTTCTCCCCAATTCTCACATGCCATCTACTTTCGGGTAAAGCTCCAAAACAGAGATTTCTTCACTGTCTCTTAGATGTTAAACCTGAAATCTTAGCTTCCTCCCCATTCTTGTTGCCTAGCAACTGTCATTGCCAACAGAGGAGCATGTGGCCTTTTCAGCACACACACCAGATCCCGTCCACTCTCAGCGAGTTTGAAGGCTCATTATGCTCGGATCAAGTCAAATGAGGTCCGTAATGTCTCGTAAAAAAACATTGACCCAGAATTGACTGACTCAAGTCTAATAAACATAAATGACACCACAGACAGATAAGCCCTCTTGTCTCCATCAGGGTCTGACAGAACGTGGGAGACAGTTTACACATTTTAACACGTATGACCGTGTGACCGAAACTGTCGTTGTATAATCATCTGATGCTCAGTGTTGAAAATCTGTCGTTTGTCACAGGTGAGATGTGGCGTCTGGAGGATGAAACCGAGGGGGGCGTCACCACAGGAGCCGTCGATCTCCGTCCACTCTCTCAGTCGCCGTTCTCACATTTCAGTCGCCGGGCAGCGTATCTAAGAAAGAGCATGTCGGCGGATGATAGCCTGGACGATTCTGTATTTGAGCCCACCCAGACTGAGGGGCGGAGCCTAGCGGACCCAAAAGTTAAACTGAAGAGGAAGTTTGTAAGTAGTTCTGTGTTTTAATTGAAGTTCCACATTTGTGTCATCATCTGTTCACGTCCATCTCCTACCTACATAACCTGCACACTGAAGAAAAAAAATATATATATTCGAGTGCAAATGTGAATGAGGTTTAAGATGACTTTTTGCGTCCTGACAACTGTGGTTCTTTCATACCAGATGAACGTAAGAATTCTTTGAAATGTGTTGCTGTGTTATGTAAAAGGATGAACAGCATTTAAAATAACACAAGGACAGTCGATATAAAGACTGAATGTTTTGGGTTAGAAGTTGTGTTTCAATGTGCATAAACCTGCACGCACACACAAAAACATGTATGAAGGGTTTTGAATGAATATTTAATATGGTGTGTATGATAGCAGGTAAGCCGAACCCTCATTACCTGCCTGTGTCTGGTAATAGAGTCTCGGGTGTTATTGTACGAGGGTTCGAGTGTGTGTGTTGTGTCAGGATGAGCTCCTCTATGAACCTCGTAAGTCGTCTCTGTTTGGGGGTAAGAAGTCTAGTGTGTTTATCTTATTTATAAACCGCTGATTGTCATTAATGTTTCTCTTTTATTACTTCTGTGTGAGGATGTAGAAAACGTCTCTTAGTTTTGGATCAGAAGTGGGTCATATGGGCGCTAAGCTCAGCATGTGATATGAATTCTGACGGCACAATTCCTGAAAGGTCTTTAACCGAATTATTGAAGACGTAGAAAGTTGTAGCACAAACAGGCTTTGATGGTGGCTTTAAAAGGCTTCAGGTTAGAAATGCTATTCTAGATGTAAGATGTAATCCAGTTAACCAAGATAACCTCACTAACTGCCTAGTTGGTGTTTATTTTACAAGCATACACTCCCTCTGAATGCTTTAATGTTCAGTGTTGAGGTATTATGGTATAGGAAGCATATTATTTTACTAACGTGATGTATTTTCGTAGAGGCGAGAGGAAACAGTATAGCGAATAATTCTTGCTCTGCTGACACCCTCAGAAATGAGGTGTTCCAGTGTTGCAAAAAGCTTTATTTTCAGACCGCTCTGCTGTCACAGTTTACAGTGTTTGTGCAAATAAACAAGATCTTGGCCGTCTGCCTGCGTACAGACTGAAATTTGTTGCATTGGTGTGCATTAGGTTTTGCTCCGGATGGGCTGCAGGATTGTAGGTTGTTACCATGGCATTACATTTTTTTAGCGTGGATTTAATTGTCAGATATTTATTAAATAACCTTTAGATTTATTTTTTATTTTTGAGTACTGTAGTGTCCAGAGGTAATGTCTATCATTTTATATGTTGTTGAATAAATGATGAATTTAGTGTTTTGCCCAATCCCAATTATATTTTATACCCCTTCGCCTACCTCTAGCCCCTTGAAACACAGTGGGAAGGGGAAGGTCTAAATACATTCCCCGAAGATATAGGTAACCACTACAACACTTACATAGGGCTACGTTCTTATAATACGTCACTGACCGTACGGAGATGCGGCAATATTTATCACAAACTTCCAAAATGCTGCTGTCAGCTGTGGTCATATCATTTTCGTGCATTACAGCCTAAAAAGTGACCCTGAACTTTTTCGTCAAAGCAGCTCACTGTACACCCTCATAAGGCGGAGTGCGTTTTGATTAATCCATCAGATCTCTCCCTCCGTCCGGGCGGGAATCTAATTATTGAAGACAGAGAAAGTTGTGTTCAGTTTTTTGCTTGAGTACTTGAAATGTTTATAAAAAGTACAATTTTGCGACTTTTTATAAACATTTCAAGTACTCAAGCAAAAAACTGAACACAACATTCATTTCAACATAAACAAGATGTTTTTAGCTGTTTAAATCCTTATTAAAGCCCAAATAAAGGTTTACATTATACTGGCATAAGCAGCCATGTTTGGAAATTTCATAGCCCTTCGTTTGAAGTGAGGTCCTGAAAATTCTTTGTTTGAAGGGCTATATGGCCCTTCCCCCTCCAATCAAAAGAGAATCGAGACATCCCTACCCCTTCAGTTGAAACCAGCTAAACAGAGGGGAAGGGGAAAGTGTAGTGGTAAGGAGTAGAAAGAGGATTTGGCCTTAATCTATCGTGGAGGGTCATTAAAAGCAAATACCGTACCAATTTTCCCTAAGGAAATCACGTTTGGCCACTACTGTACTATATCTGTATTCCCAAGTCTTGTGTTATTGATCGTATTATGGATTATAAGAGCAAAGATCTATGAAGAATGAAGAATAGACAAACAGTCTGCTTAACCAGACAACACACAAAGAATGATGTGCTTTCACAGGGTGTGTTCGTTCTTCCTTTTGACAAAGATCAGATTTTATGCCGGAATAAAAAGGAATCATATGGCGCGAACACTTGCTTTTCTGTGTCTTCTGTGTGTTAGAAGTTACCCGTGCATGTATCAGACATGTTAAATGCAAAAATAAAAGTGTCGGAACAAAAGATGCATTCTATCTAAAAGTGAATGCTCACCCAGACCTGCCTGAAACGCCTCGTGCAAACCCACCCCCCCAAATCTACATCAGTTGGTGGTATGATTCGACTAAGACCGCCCAAATGTATACACAAGTAAGGTGGGCATACCTGTCAGGACAATAGACCCTATACACAATGACATTACTTATCTTCTGCCTTTTCGCAAAGCAGTCTATCACAACATCTGTCTTGCAACAAACAAGAAGAAGATGAACTTCCATTTTGCCGTCGCGCTGGAATTTACCAACAGTGAAAAGAAACTGACAGAACACGTATGCAAGTACTTTTCCTAGCACCTTCGCTAATACAAAAAGAAAACAAAACACTTACCTGCATAATCAAACACGTACTGTTTAACAAAGAATTTGTATCCTTTATATAGCTTTGATCTTGTCGTAAGCGAAAATTTGTCTGCAAGATGGTTTTCAGAGATCGTAAACATTTGACTGAGCTACGCGCTAAACTATTTTCACTTTCATCACAGTTCTTCAGCTGGAAATATGAATGCAGTTACACACATTCTAAGATAACCAACGGTCAAATAACAGCCTTAACTTTAACATCGGCTGTGAAAGGTGTTCTGTTTAATACACTGATATCGTGTGTGCGAACGCATACCTCTAAAACACTTTTATAAAACGTCCTTTGAAGTCCTGCTTGCAAATGTCTCCTGGTCAATCTGCTTGTTTTATTATCCAACTCAGGTCCAATATAAAAAAGACAAAACTAACGCTTCTGTTATTTGTGTTAATTAATATAACCGGTCTTATGCCATTCTGTACGGTGTCATTTCCCTCGCCATAGTAGGTTTTTTTTAATCTCTATCAAGATTGACGTTTGCACATGCACAAGCAGACCTCCTCGATGGACCCACATGTATTTAACTGATAAAGTGAAGTTGATGCCACAGTGTTACTGTTTATTGCTGAAAGCCAAAGTTTATGAATACACGTGCACTGAGAGGGGACCGACCAATCACAACAGCCTGAGAAGCGGAAGCTCGCTGATATGGTATGGGTGGGACATCTTCACACACACAGACACACACACACACACACACACACACACTCTGAGCGGGGAACCAATGACGACAGACCTGGTCAGCTTTACCAATCAGAGCTTTTCGGAAGGAAGGATTTTATATAGACCGAAAGAAATCCAGTCGTTTTGTTAAAAGAGGGACAGCAGTGAGCAATAGACTTGAAATATTTGAAATATAAAGCTAATTTTTTTTAATTTGAAAAATGAAAATCCAATGTTAAACACCCAAAAACATAATCAAAGACTCAAAACAGCAAAGACTGGCTCCTTTAACAGTCAGAGGTTGATTTAGATAACATGTGCAGTTCATGTGATAGAGCTCTAGATGGCAGTGCTGAATAGGCACAAGCTCTCTCTATCAGTCTCTTCATAAATATATGATGAAGGAAAATGTTGCTTGTATCCGTTTTAAGTGTTACTTAAATTACACGTTTACAAAACTCAAGCAGGATAGAACACAATAAGCTTGCTTAAAATATAGAAGAAAGTTAGTGGTTGCTGTTTGTCATCTCTGTCGCACACATTGTCTTCTAAATGTTTGTCTCTGTCCCACTCACACACACTTGAGAGGCGAAAGGCTGGACATTTTTCACTGGTTGCACTGGTTGCTCTGGGTTACGTGGGGAAATGGCGTCCATTAAGGGTCATTATGTATTTAAATGTGGGACGTTCTCTCTCAGACTCGTCCGCACACTCGCCCGCTGACTCGTTCACTCTTTTCTCATGAGTTCTCCAGGCCCGTGTTTTTGTCCCTTGTCAGATTTTCTGACAGAGAACGCCATCAGTCCCGTTGTTGAGTTTAGTTTTAGTTTCAGGATGAGATCTGATAAAACTGTGTGTGTGTGTTTGTGAATAAACGTTCTTTCCGTTGACATAATCTTTGTGATAGTCTAAACGTGATAGTATAGAGCCCTGACGCATGTCGGGCAGAATGTGAGTGTGAATAAATGAATAAACTCTATCGAATTAACTCATGAAGACTTGAATAAAGAGTGACAGCTGAGATCACACAAGCATGTTTCATTTCAGATGTGAGCGAACGTCAAGCAGTCTTGACATGTGATTAACACATTTCAACCAACAGAAGAGATGAAAGAGCTTGCAGTGTGTTTCTGAGAAACATAGAAGTTATGTGAAGTTTATGAGGGGAGGGGGGGGGCTGGGCATAATGCAAATGAAGGAGAGAGAGAGTGAGAGAGAGGTGGTTTTCAAATGAAAATTCAGTCATCATTTACTCGCCCTCATGTTGTTCTAAACCCCAAAGACTGCTGTGAAACACAAAAGGTGTTCTTGGCTGAACTCTTTCTGAGTTTTAAATTTGATAGAAATGTTTACTTGATGGATAGTGATTAAATTCAGTTTCTCCTGAGCAAATCCATTCCATTCGAAAAGTGAGAGAGACTTGATGTTCTGTTGCCCTGTGCTCTCAATTATTATTATAAAACATGATCATTAAATTCGATCTTTTAGGCACACTAATAGAGAGAGTTATTTATTATATTGATCACAGAATGCTCAGTCTGTCCTCTTCAGCTGAATGTGCCGTTCAGAATTGATGTCAGGCGGTGTACAGTACATTGACTGCGGTTACAGTAAGCTCCTCTATTCATTAGTGTAATTCGATCGATCGGTGCATAAATCTAGAATGCTGCAGTGCAGTACAGTTGGATGGGTTTTATTGAGCTGTTCTTGTGGCTCTATGTTTAGTTGGTAAAATGGACATTTCTGCTTGTTAAAGGAGATGTTTTAGCGCTTGGACGGCTCCGTATATCAGTTTCAAACAATCTCCAAATCCAGCGTTATATCCATCGTTTATATAACATTCATCACCCAAATGCAGTGAACGAGAACGATGCTCTCTCTCTCTCTCTAATGCACACAAGTGAAAACAGTTTTGTATGTTCGAAAAAAAACTTTCCGAAACCTGTGCGATCGCTGGGGGATCAATAAACACGACCCGATAACATCTTGTGTTTAATCCAAGCAGCTGTTAGTTCAACTGCTGCTAAAATCCGGAGTTATAAACACAACATCGTATGACAAAGTCATCATACATTTACATAAGGGCCGATATATAAGGTGATTTTGGTTATATACGCCTACTTGTTTGTATCATGCAGAACACAGCCTTTACGGCTGATGCTCTTCTCATCAATGTATTGTTGTGTTATGAGCGATTTTTTTATTTTAAATGCGAGTGATCATTTTATTGTAGATCGCATATTGGGCAGACAATTCGGCGCAAATTCAGAAATATTAAAGAATACACTGATGCTGTGACATAGAGTTACAAATACAGAACATGCGCGTGCACACAGACTCACAGTAAGCACATAGAGAAAGAGTGTGCGGGAAACACTTCTAAAAATTCTTTAAATGAACAATACAGGGTTATTAGTAGGATCTGTTCACAGAAATGCAATATATTATAGAAAACTATTTCTTCAGAGGTGTATAAAGACTGTATAAAGTACTGAACCGTTAGGTTTGTATTTCACAATAAGCTATTTTTATCTATATACATAGCGGGACTACATACATTGAATTCGGCGCCATGTTTTGTACAGAAGCCCTAAACGAACAAACAACTCTACAACACACATTTCCTCTACAACAACGATCTTTCTCTCCAACGTCTCTCTCTGCTGGAAATCATCTCCATAGATATCTTTGTTCTCTCCATAGGTATCCCTGCTAAAAGCCTCTGCTGGAAAGTCTTTATAATATTAGTGCAGGTCCTATAGCTCCTGCCTAATTTTTATATTTCTTTTTATACTAAAATCCACAGACCTTTTATTTGATGTAATAAGTAAGACATCTGTCTTTCTACAGTCTTTCTAATTCTCGCAAGATATCTTCCATGCGTCAACATGAGAAGACACGCCGTCGCTGCCAACGGCACCTTTTTGTACTGTGGTGGCGACCGTCGTGTTTGGACTAAGAGATTCGTTGCAAATCTATAATGCAACGATAGTGGCTGTTATAAATCAAAATCTGCTCCTTTAAGAAAGGCTGGGCAATATGGTAAAAATTTAAACTCAATAGTTTTTTTCCTATATTGATTGAATGATATTTATTTCGAAATAATCAATGTAAAATAATCTATTTTAAATACAGTTTTTTAACAATACCGTTTTTAGACCAGATAAAGTTAAATTAAACCAAGTCATTGATATATTATCTAATGTACTAAAGAGGATATTAGGCCATAAAGAATATGAACTAGTTCATTCAGTCTCATTTTGACTCAATTGACTCGTTAAGGAAAGGGAGAGTTCACTCAGTACATTCAACCAATAAAAGTGCTCCGTTACTGCATACATTCAAACGCTATTGGCTCATCACCTGCGCACATACAAAACGCTGCAATAATGTCTTACTCTAGTAGTGGGATTCTTTCAAAAAGACATCTCACATAAACTCTTGTAGATTTCTTTAATACTGCAAGCCTCTTACATACAAGGTTCAATCTTTAATGTGCAAACAAACTCCGCTTCATTACAACTCTAATCTGTACGGGGCAGCGCTGGTTTGTTTCATGTGCACCAGCTCATGTTAGCAGATAGGTTAACGTTGGAAATAAACGCGTTTGTGCTTGAGTTTTGTAGAAACTCGCTTGTAACTGTGCCTCAAGTTTGCTAGTTTAACCGGCGATTGCGGAGGAAAATAAGACACTTGATAAACTGCGTGATGAAAATCGTGGTTAGTTGCACTTTCGTTTCCGCTTCCAGTCATGTTTTCCTCCTCATGTCGAGTTACAGTATCTTTGCCAAGTGCAGAATGAAATGGACTTTGTACTTTGATGCTAAAAGCTGCATGATGACTGACTGTGGTTGTGTTTATTTCTGCTGTCTGTTAGACTGTAAGATTAATCCCTATCGAGTCCACATGGTGGAACGTATATTGAAAGCAACGACACATTGTCATTTATTCACTGTCATGTGAGAGAGGTGCTGTCGAGGAGCTGCACGCAGGCGCTGAGAGCTCGCAACTCTACAATGAATTAAGCTGTTTTAAAGAGTAAAATAAAAATCTCCATTACATTTAGTCATTTAGCAGACGCTTTTATCCAAAGCGACTTACAGGTGGGGTAAACAATGGAAGCAATTGGGACACCATAAGAACAACAAAAAGCATAAGTGCAATAAAAAAAGAAGACTAGTCTCATATAACCTAAGACAGTATAAAGAGCTAAATTTGAATTTTTTTTTAATAAAGAGTAGAGAAGAAATAGAAGTTAGATCTGATCAGTCAGGTGTTGACAGAAGAGATGTGTTTTCAGATCCACATAGGTGGAACAGATCCGGAGAAGGTGCATGAAAAATATAAATGGGAATCCTGAAAAATCTATTCATGTCGGCCAGTGTTGATAGTGTGGCAGGCCGCGACAAATAAATCCATATGGGGAACAGACAACACAATGACATGTTGTAGAGAGAAGTCTACTTTTTTTTTTTAAACTATTGACAAACAAATTAGACAATGGCGATCCTCCATACTCGAATTAATCAATGCTTAATTTAATTGTGTGACTTTTTAAGTTTGTATTTGTCACACTATTGGGTGTACTGTATGAGATTGACCTAGGACGTCATTTTTTCAAATAAAAGATATGCCTGTATGTTGACATAAAGATATTTTACATAGTCACATAATGCTTGAAACTAAACTGATGACATTACGATGGTCTCCATTGCAGATGAATGTACAGTGAATGATTGTGGTCACTTTCAGTGTCGTCACTCCTTTAAGACGGACAGATTGTGAGTTGAAGTGGGTAGATTTATTACAGCCTGTTTTTTTTTACTTTTGACTTCATAGTCTGCAGCATTCCGTCACAGATTCCATTTTGTTTTTAACACTTATTGGCGTTTGTGTGTGTGTGTGGCTAAATGCCAGCGGTTCACTGAAAGAATGATGCCCTTCATATGCTTACAAACAGTCCTTGGAAATTCTGCTAAAGACTTACAACAAGGTGTGTGTGTGCATGCTTGTGTGTTTATAAATATTTGTCTCTGAATCTATTTCATCAAACGCATGCACGCATACACGCACCATCCAATGCTATTTTCAGAGACCAACATGTTTTGTAACATTGATGTCCCAGTGAAATAATAAATTATAATGCCTATTTTTCATGAAATATTGCAGCGTTTATTGTAAATAGTTTATCAATGTGGGTCATTCTCTCTTAAAAACGAGTGTGCCCTAACAATCTTAAGCTAAAATCTGAAAATACACTTCCTTCTTGTAGTGACTGTCCATACTAAATGGCATTTGCTAGATGTCTTGGGCGGAGCATCCGTTAACTCCTCCCCTTCAACTGTCAGGTTGCTGCCAATGCCATTTCAAAATGCAACGGCTGTTTTTATACATCCAATCAAATCGTCGAGAAAGACGAAAGCCAGGCCCACTATTTTTCTCATT
This sequence comes from Triplophysa tibetana, assembly GCA_008369825.1. Taxonomy (NCBI): domain Eukaryota; kingdom Metazoa; phylum Chordata; class Actinopteri; order Cypriniformes; family Nemacheilidae; genus Triplophysa; species Triplophysa tibetana. Next base: position 17,772,097 of record CM017914.1, on the reverse strand, counting down.
AGAAATTAAATTGGGAGAATGGCCAATATAAGAAAAAGTTTGAAAAAACTTTCTGAAACAAGTTGGAGTGCTGGGGGAGTGTATCATGTACATAAATACCACGTCAGACGTCCATCTTGTTTTTTAACAAGTCGACCATGTTTAGCATGAGAAAACAGCACGTTTAACAGTGTAAAGAAGTCAGAATGCATGACATAGCAGGATACATAATCTTTAAATGTAAAATAACCTGTTCTGTTACAATATACCCAAGTGTGTTAAAAGTTTAATATACAGGTTTGTGGCTCTTTTCATATATTTCATATTTAATTCACCATTGTCATGTGATATTTACTGTTCTTTTTTTAGAAATATCTATAATTTGTATTAAATCTATAATGATTGACATCAGAATCGATACCCAGCTCTAATCCATACTGTGACATCAATGTCTGAATCTGTATCTTTAAATCAGATCTTTCAAATCTAATCCAACGCAGCTTCAGATTTGAGCCATTCTGGAAGGATCAGAAGATGAGAAAAAAGTAATTTGTGGTGCTTGTTAAATCAACCTCTCTATGTTCCTCAGAGAGCTTTTGTAATTCCCATCACGTTCACCGCGGAGCGTGAAGGAACTTTGACACCATCAGAAATAGAGACGCTCTTCAAAGATCCCTGAGCGTAGCGAGATAACAAAGACTATCTGAGCTTTTGTGTCGGAGAGCCGTACGTTAACTTGGCAAATCTCATTTATCTCAGTTATCATGTGTCTCATCACGCATTTGATCAGTCTTATGGAGTTACAGGTCACATGTGTCAGAAGTTTCTATTCCAGTTTCTATTCCATTATTATGAAGGAATCAAGTCAGAAATCTAAAAATCACAAAAGCCACATGAATATATGAATAGTCAAGCAACATAAGCTCGGTTTCATCAATGTGATTTATTAAGTAATCCTGCAAACAACCCAGTTGCTTTTAAGAGAAATCTGTCATACACAAACACACACGCGTCTCGTCTGAGGTTTTTTTGGTCTTCCATCTTTTGCCCGTTGTCATGACAACACCAGATATTCAGTAAATGAGATTGGAAATATCAGACAGGAAAACAGTAGATGCATATGTGTGTACACACTTTTGTGTGTCTTGTGTGTATGTGCTGACTTGGGCAATATGCCTCAAAGTGTTTAGAAATATTAGAATGTGAAAACTTGTAACATGTTTTTCAAATGTAGTGAGACATTAGTTTTTCCACACATACACTATTGTCACACTTTGAGTGCACAGGTTAATATAAATAAATAATAATATAAATAAATAATAATCCAATTGAATTACAAGAATGTTTTTAGTGAAAACTTTTATAAAGGGAAACATTCATGAATGTTTTTGTCAAATAAACATTTAGTTTGTAAGTGACGATTAAGATTGGTTTAAATGCATAACTCATGACTCAAAGGGAGCCGCAGAGATGACGTATTTTGTATGCAAAACCCAGAAGTTAGATAGCATTTTAGGACTTCATCGCTCTTAAGTCTATGGGTTTATTGAATAGGTTTTTGGTCAATCGTCCGAAATAAGGTTTGTGGTAACGAAACCTCTAAATATTTTCACGTTTTACTCTATGACATAAAACAAAGCAATTATAACCCGCTTGTGATTTTTTTTAAATCTCATTGTGTCTTAAAACGGTGGTTGCTAAGAAGTTGCTTAAAGTGATTAATTCCTTTGGCGGTACGTTAGACATCATAGCGCATATAAAGATCACATATAATGCAACATGGGCACAGATCTGTTCAAACGTAGATGCGGATTCATTCGCAGAGTAATTACTTACAAGGGAACACATTTTTAATAAGATATGAAAGAGTTGTCGGAGGCTTGGGGTGACGTTGATATCCTGCGATCTTAAGTATAGTCTGTTAATAGTATCTTGTTAGCTTTCACTTCTGACCATTGTTTATCACCTTAAATGTAATAAATGTTATGTTTATTTGTATAGATTATCTTGATAGACAAAACTTTTGAACATCATAAACCTTTATAATTCACAGAGCTTATTTTTTGAGATCTTCCAAAAGTCTATGGAAAAATAGGCTTTCAGTTGAAGGAACCACCGCGAGAGTTACTTCCGGGTTAGCCTACAAAAATACATCATCTCTGAGCCTCTCCATTTGTTTATTATTCATGCTTTATGTTCATATTCCAATGAAAACTTGATTGGGTGCATGAATAATGGATGAAATTAGATTTTGTGCAGGTATAGTACAGGTCAGTGGGTATGTCTCCGTGTGTGTGTGTGTGATTGTGTGTGCGTGCTCTTGGCATAATCGCGTCCAGGAAACAGACGTATTCTGGGCTGTCGGCTTCTATTTATTCACACGGACACTCAAAGGCCTCTGTAAGCCCCCATTAAGACAGGAATGGAATGTATTGAGACCTGTCTACACACACACACAGGCGTTCGCAAGCAAATTTCCATGCAGCAGGTCCCTGTAGTGGCGCAGATGATAGCTCCTCTGTAACTAACTTTAGAGAGCTTAAATATTCCAGTATAAAACACTTTTAGCCTGGGCTACATAAATTCATGACTGCATAGTAACACACACGCTCACGTGTATACTAACAAGCACACGTATGCAATCAAGCATGTTATCATGCATTATTCAAATCTGTTCAATTGTTGATCTTGAATGTACATTTGATGGGTACATTTTTTTAACACCAGAATATTGATTTATTTATCACACACGTTTACGATGTAAACGGGGACATAATATATAGACTTCTGTTGTTTTATATACAGCTAATTATACAGTAATTACTGGTTTGTATCCTCATAATAAATATCAATTTAATATTATTTTTGTGCAATATTTGTTTACATAGTTTTTTTTAATATAAATCAGCACAACCTAAATGTCCTCAAAGAAAAATTATGTCAGATTTAGATCAGTTCTAACAAATTTGTCCCTGACGGATTAATAAATACACACACATGCACACAGGTGTATTTCCATTCATAGAACAAGCTTTTAATCTCAAATCCCAGAGATTCCACAGTCTGATCCGGGTCTCAGCAGGACTTGAACGTTTTTCCACTCTGGAATTTTGGGAAAATTATATTCACGTACAGTCAGCGCTGCGAGCATTCTGATTTGTTCTAAGGGCTGGAGAGGGATGTGGAGCCAGTGGAAAGTTAGAAGCGGAGAATGGCCGGGAGATGAAAGGAGGGCTAATGCCGGGATGGAGGAGTTGACAGAGGCCTGTAAGAGAGATAGTGTAAGAGAGAGGTCTGATATCTCTTTATCTCTGCTGTCTGCCACGCGGCGCTTTGTTCTGTACATCTGTTTGTCTGTTAGAAATGACCCCAAGCACCACACCCTGACATTCTTTAATCTCACTGTTTGATCAAATGCAATCATTTATTATCGAAATAAATAGGGATGTCAAAATGTATAACGGTATTTAGTATATTGAGCAATGCATCTAGTAACCAGTATGTCATTCGTCTGTAAATGGTAAATAAACCTATTTTTGATTGGCAAGTTATTTTTAAATTGAGTGCAGATAGTACTTTTAACTTTGGCAAGTAGAAAATATTGTCTTCGAGGAAATCATCTCAACTCTGTTTACAAGCATTTGTTAGAAAATCAATTTTTTTTATCAATAGACAATTCTGGGCTTGGAAAACGTATATTTAAACGAAACAATTGTGGGTACATGTGGCTCTCAATTGAATGTATTCATCCCTGAATTTGATTTGATAAATAATTTTTAATCTCTATATGACAGGTGGATGTAGGGAGGGGTCTCATCAACATTGACAGATGCGGCGCAGTTTATTACGTTATGATGCAAAGTTGCGAACAAAGTTTTCTTGTATAGTACACATACATAAAGGGTATACCAGGATTGTGTATAAGAAATGAAACTAGGGTCTGTTTTGATATTTTTCGGGGATCAGAGTGCAATAACACTAAATGAACTGAACAAATTGGAACTATTCAACATAAATATCAAACTGAGTTGGATGTGATTTAGTTAGTTTGTGTGATTTTTGGACTCATTTACTGTGTGTTTGTGAAGCTGTCCTGGTAACGGATCTGGGCATTTAGCCCACAGGTCACAGGATGAAGTCTGGCGTGGGTTTGATCAAGCAGAGATTTACAGAGATCCTGTACTATTGTGTTTGAGCGCAGCACTTAACCTCTGACTGCTCTGAGAGTCTGGAGCATCAGGATGCTGTGGATGAAAGCGTCTGTCGAATTCTGAAAGCTGTAGATATAGATTCTGGATGCCAGGAGTCTGTGCTCATCGCAGGATGTGTGTTTCGGGGCCGAACGTCTGATGGTGGATGTCAGAATGTGGGACAGCTATGCACAGTTGTGCTTGTAAGAATGAAGGTCTGTGTATTTCATGCACACGTTTGAGTTTGTGGAGAGACCCATCAGAGCGAGACGTTCTGCTCTGAGAACTGACACAACTCAAAACTGAAGGTGAAATCGTGACATCTTACATGGATAGACACCAAAATTTTTTGAAGGAAGTGTACTTGAGTTTTGATATGATGGAGTCTTCATCAGAATATTAGATATTTAGAATTATAGGAATCAGCACGGCTTTTAAATGATATGAAAGTGAAATATCAAATCAAGTGGCATTTATTTAAAAATAAAAAACACACACTTTTCAAGAAAAATCTAGCTTAGATTTAAAATGTAAATGCGATAAATATAATCGATCACGTTTCCTCTGCAAGTCATTTGTGTGATCTTGAGATGAATTGACTTTATAAATCCACTAAAACACCGTAACACCAGGTGAGTAAAAAGAATGACTTTAAAAAATAGAAGTTTGAAATAGGAAAACCTCTGGAATCACTTTTGTGCCAACACCACGTTACAATACATATTTTCTAATTCTAAAATATTGCAGAAGAAAACATTACAAAATATCTCCATTTTAGCTTTTTTTGCTAAGATTCTCGCAAATATTCTGATGTCGATTACAATAGACAGATACCAGACAATGATCGATAATAATGGTAACACACGTTATAAGATTATCATGCGATGTAGGTTTTGGCATGAACGTTCATATGCCCAGGCAGTCAGAAACAGAATTTTGGAAATGCTGTTTTGTTCGGTCAGTTGAACGTGCTGCTGTTTTCTGCCTGTCGCTGCACAGATCGACCAAAAGAAAGGGGGGCTGTACCGGGAACATTTTTCTACTGCATGAAAGCTTTGGTTTATCTACGCAATTTAACTGATGGAACAAGTCACTGTAACATTGGTTTGTGCGAGTGGCGAGCCCGTGTTTTTGTGTGTGCCTGCGTGCCTGAGTACCTAAGTGCGTGTTTGTTTGGCACTTGGCGGGTCTAGAACGAATTCCCTCCCGGTCTGTATCTGTATATTGATAGGCGTATGACATCAGTACATGTTCAGTACATCAGTGCAGTATCATTCCATGAAGTCAAACACAGCTGATATTGTCAGACATCACGTTGATTTTGAAGTCGATTATCGATCATTTTTTTAAACACATCGCCCAGCAGCCCTAGTGGCCACTCCATTCGACAAACTCAAGAATGTCTTAATCTCCCCCAACAGGTTTTTTTTTGCAGTGTCTAAGATCTGCGAACACTGCATTATTTGCTTACTTGTTGCTTTGACCAATTTATCCTGCTTCAATTTTCTGCAAAGAAATGCAAATACAAAACAATAATTTATTTTGGAATTTGGGAGAAATGTTGTCACCAGTTAAATATCATAAAATAGTTTTGGTATGTTCATTTTTATGTGGCTGTGCAAATGCGCACACACACACACTGTCCCCTTCAGTACAGAAGGAGGTCATTGAGCGTGCTCAGAGTTTCAGTTACAGACCGACGGCCAGTAAAGGAGAGAGAGAGACAGATAGGGATTCTCCGGTGATGCAACTTTAGACCTGTAGGTTTTCCATAGAGCTGCATCTCCTCAGCATACAAACACACACCACACACACACACAGAAGGTTTGAGGTGGCGCCCAGACCCCTTTATTTATTAGCTCTGCTGAGCTGTGGAGTCTGTGGTATTTTCTTCCTAAATGCCATGAATGTGTGAGTGTGTTTACGTTCTCAAGCTTCAGGTGTTCAGCAGATCCAGGTTCTGGATGTCGCATCACCACCATGACTCAGAAATACATATCACTGGAGAACAGATTAAAACACAGAGAGAGAGAACTTTTATCTTTTGTGTTGTGAAAATAAGTATCTATTTCAGTAATTCCAGAGATAGGTCCCCTAAAAATAGAAATTAGCATTATTTACACACCCCTGCTGTTGTTTCTAATCTTTGTTTGTTTGTTTGGTTATTAGCTCAACCAGTAGTTTTAATCCTAAACAGTTTACTCTATAGAAATAAGCTAACTTCACTCAAAACTGTGAAAAAGTTCATTTACCTTACAACTTTTAAGTGTGTCTAACGATTTTAAGTGACGGCAGAACGATTCCCAGCATGCTTTGTGTGGACTTTATAATGGTAGTAAATCTGGAAATAAAGTGTTATTTTATGTACAGTATTTATATCAAGATCACAACGTGAGGAGGCTTGTAAATGTTTAGTATTCTGTTCTATTCTGTCACATTTAAAGATTTTTGTAAGATTAGTAAGTTAAACGAGGTTAACATTATGCAGACAAGTAGAGCATTTGCTTAGGGGGAAACATCATTTCAATCTGAATTGTTTGATCTGAAGGCATTACATTGGTTATGCTACAGCTGTAATTGGCTGTTGTTCCTTCATGACAACATCGATAATTGTTCAAAGTGAAACTTAAGTAAATCCAAAATGGAATAATGAAAAATGAAGTTTATTCAAAATTATTATTGTGCGTTTACTGTTCTTATTTTTTATCCTTTAATTGAGTTTATCAACTTATAAGTTTTGACGTAATTAAGTTTCCACAAATATTTTTTGAGTTATCTTAACCTATCAGGGCTTTTTTGGTGAGTAGCAGACAGAAAAAGCGTCTGCTAAACCTGTGGGAAAACAGTCATTACGTTGCTTTTTTTACTTGCACTTCGGTTGTTTTACATTTTGTTCTATTTCTCATTGCGTCAAACGCTTAGGCAATACAAATGTGCAGTTTGTGTTCACTTTGTAAATGAAATCTCAGAAAGAAAGAATTTGTAGTATGGTAATTTGGTGTTTAAAGATGTTCCCTGTTGATAATCCTGTCGAAATATTGAGTGTGGTTTGTTGTTGTGCGTGTCTGTGTTTATGTGACTGTTTTTGTGTCTGACTGCGGCGCGTAAACAAACCAAATACCGTGGGAACAGAGAGGTGCGAATCAGACCGTCTCTCCCTCTCTTTTACTCGATCTCTCTGTCTGGCTCCATGTCTGGCTCCGACTCCAAACCAACATGAGTTTTCCTCTAGTGTCAGCAGAGATCTCTCCTAACGCTGCATACGGGGACATGATAGAGATCCTGTCACAGTCACACGTGTGCTCACAAAGACCAGAGAGTAAACAAACCAGACCTTTTTACAAATGATCCCAAAACCTCACGGAATCACTTTGGGCTTCATTTAGTTCATTTTGCATGTGAAATTTAAACTTCTATGATTATTCTTGGGCAATTTCACATTTTATTTGTATTTTATAAACTTATAGTGAAGCATTTTTATTTTATATATATGGGTCAAAAAATTACAGAGAATGACCATCTGTAATTAATACATTACACTGAAGAACACTACGTTAATTTAAGAAACATTTTCCAAAAATTGGACGTACCAGAATGCAAAAAAAAAACTATATTCACCTGAACAGCCGTGAAATACAACAAATAATGCTCATAATATAGCTGAGGAAAATAAACAACAACTTTGTCCACAGCGCCTCACTGCACTTAGAATGAAACAGCGCCTCTACAGAGGCATAATGCCGCAACTGCAGTCAAAAATGACAGTCTATTGATTGAACTCAGTGTTTTTTTGAGGACAGACATCCGACATAATTTGATGACAGTCGGAGGCGGCACGAAATTTCCTGGAGGCGGCCGCCTCCAATTTTTATATGAAGGAAAAACCGTGCTGTAATATCCTGTAGCTTTCCTGTAGCTCAGTGGAATGAGCATTACGTTAACAACGCAAGGTTGTGGGTTCGATAGCAGGGGATTGCAAATACCTATGTAAAATGTATAGGATAAAGCAATGTATGTCGCTTTGGATAAAAGCGTCTGCTAAATGCATAAATGTAAATATCATTCAGTGTAACTGTCTTGTCAGGCATATTTACAACAAATATCTATTTATCTCATGTTAAAAGACTAACTTATTTCACCCCAAATGCTAATTATTTGTAATTTTACATTGTTTAAAATTTTCCACTACCCGAGCGTTTTGCCTATTTGTCAATAAGAATTTTTTACTAATTTAAAACACTATAAAATGTAATATGCCCCATTATTCTTTTATATATTTTAATTTTTGCAAGTGTGATTTTGTGTTGTTGGCTTTATGGTGGTCCTGATGCTGTGAGTCGTGTCAGCGCTGAGAGACCCAGACCCACAATAAAACACACATACACGTGCGGAGAAAACTGATAGGAATTGTAGATATGTGAACTTGTGTAGCAGTCAGTAAATCAGTGGCGTGTGGCGCTGTCTGATGGTCTCACCGCTCTGCTTTACAATGACATCATCAGTTCAGATGACAACATGTCTTACAGCCCCATTACCCTGATTTGAGGTGGCTACGCTGCAAAGATTTATGGGTAGCATTCGGTCGCTCCCAACAGTAACCACAAGCCATGGTACTAGATTCTTCTAGCCACACCCATCACACACACATGGGTGCTCATCACACGCTCGTAAGATTTTAGAGTCTGACTCATGTCGTGTTGATGTTAATTGATTAGTGACACTGAACACAGATCTGTGCCTCATTTATTCTTACATACGTCCGGTTTCCGCTCACCCGGTTATTCAATAATGTTTCATAGCAAATGTATGTCTTTGGGCTCATTAATTTTGTCCATCCAGAGAAGCATGACCAATTCAATGAGTTTGTTTGACCAACCTATGGTATAATTGAATTGAATCTGGTTTAGCTCCAAACATTTTAGCTTTGTCAGGAAATTCCTACACAGGCATCTACAAAATCCATTTCAAGCATTTAAACAGACCCCATCAGATCAGAAGTTTTTTTTGATCGAGAGAAATATAGTTTCAGTCCAAAAAGTATGTCCAAACTTTTGACCATTTGTGTATTTGTATTTCAGTGTAAAATGAACACGCATTCAGTAGAATATGGGAGAACAATTATGAAAGTGTTTTTGTTTCTTTTATAATTATGGCACAGGCGTGCGTGCAGACTGGATCTAGACTGCAGATTATTATGGCAAGCGAACAGAGAGAGAGACGCTTTTAGATTTTCCATTTCATATTATATACTGCACATGTCGTCCAATTTTCCATTTCATATTAGAAGAACCTCATTTAGTTGAATGGGGCTGTTAATACGTGTCTGCTGAGACTGTAGTTAAAGACCGAATTTAAAAAGAGGCTCATGGTGAGTCTGCATGTTTGTATATTAATGTACAGTATATAGCATCGTTAGTACGTAAGCTCTCTTTTTTGAATGACAGCCACCCAGTCATCATCACTTATCCCTGCGTGGCATTATGGGAGCTCATGGGTGCCACGCTGCTCTAGGATTGGTTAAGAAACTGCTGTCATGCCGACTTCAGCAGACATCTCTTCTGGAATCTGTCCCTTGTATAGACGCAAACACTACAAACCTGACCTGATGAATATAATAGGATTTCTTAATGAAACACAGATTTCTGGAAAATTATATTTTACAGCAAATCAATTATAATTTGTACTTTTGTGACCCTGGACAACAAAACTTAAGGGTAATTTTTTTTCGAAATCAAGATGTTTAAATATTCTGAAAGCTGAATAAATAAGCTTTCTATTGATATATGGTTTGCAGAGCTGGGTAGATTACTTGAGAATTGTAATCAGTTACTGACTACAAACTACATTGCAAATTTTGTAGTCAGTAACATAATGCTTTCGATAACACATTACGTGTAACGTAAACTGACTACTTTTTGATTACATTTAGATGTAAGAAGTGTCTGTTTTATCTTTACCTGGTGTATCTATGTGTCCACATAGTTTTTCTTGTTATATTTTAAAACATTGCAATCATATTAAATTAAATGATATTAAATGAAATTATAAAAGTACATGAGGTACTAGAAGTTAGTCAAATGCCTTCATACTGAATGACTGCAATACACCATCATATGTAGTTACAATAGAAATGGTTAAAGAATAGAAAAAAGGCCTTACAGTGTAGATTTCAAGTGTAGATACCAAATTAATGTTCATGGTTGTAATATTCGTGCAGTGATTGTCAAAACAAAAAGGATACAGACGGCAATCTGACAATAAGATCATAATCTAAACCGTCAGCTTTTGTCTACATAATTTAGATTCATAAATACCTGCATATATATTGTAGCCACATTAATATCAGTTTGCTATTAGTAAATGTAAATGTTCACAACAGAAAGACTGGATTACAAATGACAGGTACAAGAGGTCAACCGAGTAATCAGGCCGATTTTGGGGATTTTTTAATTAATTGACATTGGCCGATTGTGCCGTAAATTAGGCCGATTGACAGGCAGGTGCATCTGTGAGCAGCTGAGCATTGTTGGAGAACACACAAACAGATTACCACCGGCATAACACTGTGATGGCCCGCTAACTTTTTAATTACCTGATAACTTCACAAGAAAACTTTAATCATTTTTATCATTCTTTCTTATTCTAACATTGTATATTTCATTGATTAAATATGATGCTACTTGAGAATACGAGTAACTTTTCAGAACTGTATTGTTAGTGAGCCTTCAACCACAAAGTTTAAGCTACATGTATGACGTTTACACATTAGGTCTGTACGCAGTCTCTTGTGGCTGTATAAACGCATTCGACCACAAGAGCGTCTTCTTTCTTGTCAGTCTTTCTACTGTCCTATAAAATAGAAAAAGGCAAAAAGCTCAATATAACTAAAAACACATTTTTGAGCAGCAGGCTGTTGTAACATCCCCTATCGTCTGTCAGCCACGCCCCCCAAGATCAGCGCTTTCACGGACTACACTTCCCATAATCCCCTGCACTGATTATTACCATGAATGCACTTACACCTGAACCTCATCCCCTGAACACTATATATTCCATGTCTTTTGGTGTGTTCTTTGTCGTGTCTAGTTGTTTATTGTCAGTTGTATTATGCTGTGCAAGTTTGACCATTTTGATACCTGTGGATGTAACCTGGATTGTTTCACCTGTCTTCAGTTCAAATGCTAACCCTGATATAAACCCAAGTAAACTTCAGTTCTCCGTGTGGCATCGTCCTTCAGCCTTGTGTATTGTAACAACTGTGTAATATAAATTCTTTATTATGTTTTCACTTAGATTATGACCATTTGATTTATAGCAGTCAAATGGTCAACAAAAAGCATGCCTCAGAACAGTTTGAGAAGGTACTATTTATTGTATTATTACTATGAATTAGATTACTATCTTGTACCCTGCAATAAACACTTACTCAATCTTTCTCAATCTAGTGCACTGATTTGAAGAGACATGTTTAATTTAAGCAATATTCTGTATCACTTCTTATTTCTTACTGTTCGATTTTATGTGACGAAGGTGGAAAAAAGAAAAGCAGCCAAACATATCGGCCATAGGTTGGCCTGATTTCTAAATATCGGCATCGGCCAGCGAAAAAAAACCTTATCAGTCGACCCCTAACAGGTACACACGATCGCAAAACAACAAAATCAAGATGCGAAACCCTTTGTGAACAGTTGAATGGACAATTCAGCAGCAAAAATCTATTTGGTTTCATGACTAATGCAGTTTTGCAATGAATGTTGTGATTTGCACTAATCGTGCATATCATAGTATTATTGTAGCTAGGAGTAGGTTGTGAGGATTAACACTGTTCTTTAAATGCATAGTAGGGATACACCGAATGTTTGGCAAGAGAGAGAGAGAGAGAGGGAGAGAGAGAGATTTACTATTAGGATAAGGACAATAGTTAGAAGGGAGATGTTCACACTTGTCATAAAAAAACTCAATATACTTGAAGATGTGTTATTTTATTTTTCACAAAATATAGTGATTCTATTGTTTTCTTTAGGTTTTGGGGCAAATATTACCCTGGTGTTCCTAATATGCTTCAAAAGATTGTTTTCTCACTGTTAAAATTTGCTTTAACAATTCAGCTGTTACGATTTGATTTTATAATACTTTTTACATCAGCTGACACAGACCGAGAAACTGAACTGTAGCATTACACTGAAATGTTGTCTATTCATTGTAATAATGAAAGCATTGTTTGTTGCTTAAACACTGAAACAATTTTACTGTAATATAAAAAGTGTTGGTGATCCCGTGTTTTAAATGACGTTCAATGGAGCATGCGTGACCTCCACCAGACGCTTCTGAAAGAATATTTAAAGAGCAATTCATTATCCTTTAAACTCAATCAATAGAGCAAAAGAGAAACAGCGTCTTATAAAGACATAAAGGGGTGAATTAGTGGCTGATGTGAATGAATGAATGAATATTTCATACCTGCACACCTGCAGTTCTGCCACGATTTCTTGTATATTAAACCAACACACGCAGGAAATGCAGCTGTTTATACTTGATGTTTAAGGATGGTAATTTCATATGGAAAATCTAATTAAGATCTGTAAAACACAGAAGACGGAACAGATTGATCACTATGTGGGATGCTACCTGCTAACCGAACACAAGTGAGGATAAATTACATGATACATCAATCCGTTTAGTGAAACAATATGTATTCTGTTTTTCCGTCCCCCCCAAAAAATATCTTGAACTAGATTTCGTTTGAGTTTTTCATGTTGAGTACATTTGTCTTTTCTAGGGTGTTTTGTATTGTCTCTAGGGTATTCTGGATGATTTCTAGGGTGTTTTGTATTGTCTCTAGGGTATTCTGGATGATTTCTAGGGTGTTTTGTATTGTCTCTAGGGTATTCTGGATGATTTCTAGGGTGTTTTGTATTGTTTCTAGGGTATTCTGGATGATTTCTAGGGTGTTTTGTATTGTTTCTAGGGTATTCTGGATGATTTCTAGGGTGTTTTGTATTGTTTCTAGGGTATTCTGGATGATTTCTAGGGTGTTTTGTATTGTTTCTAGGGTTTTCTGGATGATTTCTAGGGTGTTTTGTATTGTTTCTAGGGTATTCTGGATGATTTCTAGGGTGTTTTGTATTGTTTCTAGGGTATTCTGGATGATTTCTAGGGTGTTTTGTATTGTTTCTAGGGTATTCTGGATGATTTCTAGGGTGTTTTGTATTGTTTCTAGGGTATTCTGGATGATTTCTAGGGTGTTTTGTATTGTTTCTAGGGTTTTCTGGATGATTTCTAGGGTGTTTTGTATTGTTTCTAGGGTATTCTGAATGATTTCTAGGGTGTTTTGTATTGTTTCTAGGGTTTTCTGGATGATTTCTAGGGTGTTTTGTATTGTTTCTAGGGTATTCTGGATGATTTCTAGGGTGTTTTGTATTGTTTCTAGGGTATTCTGGATGATTTCTAGGGTGTTTTGTATTGTTTCTAGGGTATTCTGGATGATTTCTAGGGTGTTTTGTATTGTTTCTAGGGTATTCTGGATGATTTCTAGGGTGTTTTGTATTGTTTCTAGGGTTTTCTGGATGATTTCTAGGGTGTTTTGTATTGTTTCTAGGGTATTCTGAATGATTTCTAGGGTGTTTTGTATTGTTTCTAGGGTTTTCTGGATGATTTCTAGGGTGTTTTGTATTGTTTCTAGGGTATTCTGGATGATTTCTAGGGTGTTTTGTATTGTTTCTAGGGTATTCTGGATGATTTCTAGGGTGTTTTGTATTGTTTCTAGGGTATTCTGGATGATTTCTAGGGTGTTTTGTATTGTTTCTATGGTTTTCTGGATGATTTCTAGGGTGTTTTGTATTGTTTCTAGGGTTTTCTGGATGATTTCTAGGGTGTTTTGTATTGTTTCTAGGGTATTCTGGATGATTTCTAGGGTGTTTTGTATTGTTTCTAGGGTATTCTGGATGATTTCTAGGGTGTTTTGTATTGTTTCTAGGGTTTTCTGGATGATTTCTAGGGTGTTTTGTATTGTTTCTATGGTTTTCTGGATGATTTCTAGGGTGTTTTGTATTGTTTCTAGGGTATTCTGGATTGTTTTTAAGCGGTTCTTTATTGTTTTGATCTGCATTGGTTCTGCGGTGTTCTGGTTTCTCCTTCAGTGTCTTTTTTTGTTATGTTTACTCTTTACTTTGCCTGCCAGGTGAATGAAATTTATTCTGACAAACTCAGAATGTAGCAATGCATTTTTCTGTGATATCATATATGTTAAGATGCATATACCGCAGGATGAGTTATGTGCCGAAAGGTTAAACGTTTATACACATCTTAGCAATTATAACGATGCACAATCATACATACAGCTAGATAGTCTGACTTGACTTCCCAAACATCGATAACAAACCCGAAAAAAAAAACAGTGATTGATTAAAAACAAGAATTAAACACACACACAGTTTTACGGTGATGTGCCTCTAGCCTTTAACTTTATTTTGGCGTCAATAAGTATTCAGCACCTTTTTGAACCCACCCCATCTCTTTCTCTCTCTCACTCTCTCTCTCTGTTTACTGCTCAGTTAGCGAAGCTTATCGCCTGGCAACCACAGTTAAAGTACACTAACTCAGCATTTGAGCAGCGACAAGCTGTGATAAAACACAAGAATATAGAGAGAGAGCGAGATACTGTAAGACATAGCGAGTTGTTTACATAGAGCAGCTTTACCTAAAGCAACAGAAGGAGAGAGAAACGTTCGAGCTGCTCTGCACAGGTATGTGAGCGCTATCATGTCTGTCTGTGAAGAATTGAACTGTGTGAGTGTTTGATTGTTCAGCGAGTCAGTTTTACCTGTTCTACACTAATGTACTGTTGCAGAAACAAGCTGTTACATCATTGACACTCTTCCCACACTTACTGTGCAGGTTGCCGCAACGTCTGAGCGATGTTACAAGTGAAAAGTTGTAATTTTGTGGTTAACCTTTTATCACAGTGCTAATTTGACCGGGGAATCCTATTTTCTTCTGCTTTGATGAGTTTTTAGAAATATGACGTTATGAATTTTCTGAATGTAAATGAATGTTTTCTTCTGTGATCTCTCACACACATCTGTAACAGGTGTTTTTAGAGGAAGGTCACAGGTGCATTAGCAACGAAACAAGTGAAGTTTAAAGTGTAAAAGTGATCCGTTAGATATCGTGTTGAAATTCACTCTCCTTTCTCCCCGTGAGGTAAAGGTCAGAACCACAGCGGTGTGCTTCCACCACCAACTGTTACCTTTGAAAGAGTCTCATGCACTTTCCCAAATGTCAAGCACATCTGTCTACCTGCGTGTTTGTGTCTGTCACACCAGTTCATTTATTATGTCAGATTTAACTGGATCAACTGTGTGAAATGTGTTATTTGGGACGGTGGGCCTCTATTGACCAATCTGGATCAAGCATTCAAAAGTAGGGATGTGCGAGACTTATCGTTTAAATGGTAAGCTCCTATTAGTCGACATTAAAAAAAAAATTAAGTCGATTACACAAAAAAATGACATAAAATGTTAAAATAATAGTTTAAAATATTTTGAATGACTTTCATTTAATGTTTAGTTTAAACCTTTTAAATTACATACTAAAACAATATGTTGAATACAATTATTAATCAAAATATTACAATTAAAAGTGGATCAGGAACGAAATGTTTAATTTGAGGTAATATCTAGCTTCCGTTTCCTCTGTGCCAATTGCAGCACGCTCAAAAATGACCACTTGAAAGTCGTGGGGGTGTTCTGAAGGAGGAAAACGGGTAGGTTTTACTCTAACTATGTCATATCAAAGTGGCATATTAATAATTTAACTGGAGCAATGCATAACCCTACTGTATTGGGATCTTATTGCCGCGATGCGGAAAATGTGGACGGAAGCGCATAATGCTGGCGTAAAACGAAAGAGTAGATAATGATCAAAAGTAGATGTTAAATATTACTTGATAATAAATATAAATGTTTTAATATTTAAAATGCATGAAAGATTTACGTTATTTGATGGCACAATGAGCTGTTAATGCAGTGAATGCATCTTGAGGACACTCAATACAACTGAGATGAGAATGTCTCAGCTTCTAGATTCACAGAACTTTGACATTTCTGTGATTATAATAAAAAAAGGGCTTGAATAAATGATCACTCATCACTGTTATCTGTGTGCATTTCCTAAACAAGAACATGTAAAACGATATAAATAGCAAATAGCAGATCGCAAACAAGAAGTTTATTTAATGAAAAACAGAAAACCCATGATAGGATAAAACAGAAAACAACACAATTAAAGGTGGACAACGACACAAAATAACTTTCCGCAAAGAGGCAAAACGTAAAACAAACTGATCGCAAAACAAGGTTACAAGGTATCAGGGGAAGGCAAGAACAAGACAGACTAGGACACTGGGTAAATGTCAAAACGAACCAGCACAGGACTGAAGACAAGAGGGCCATAAATAGGGGAACTAACATGGCATAATTACACTGGGCAGGTGAGGGGAATGAAACTCTAAGGGGAAGATTACGGGGAAACAATGGGGCGGGGCCAAGACACGCGACAGGAGAGCAACTTTGTTGTCAATCAAAGTGACAACAAAGGCCATGTGCTTCCACACAAAACACAACAAGCACAAAAGACATGGTACTGTCACAACCCTGTCCACAGAACTAGAAAACTCCTGACAAGGATGACAGGGTCATGACAAGAGTATTTAGCCTATGTATGTATGTATGTATGTATGTAAATGAGCTAGTATGGGCAGTATGCTTTATTAGGGGCTTTTCATTAGCTCTGTGTGAGATCAAATGTGTTATGTACTTTTTTTCCATTGCTTTCTATTCGCTTTTTTGTTTACACACATATTGCTTTGCTTTATAAATAATAAAATCATGATATAATGTAGGCTATCTTGTTTGTTGATAGGCTATATACCTACCCTAAATATTACTTGTTGGCTACTTAAATTGCAACATAATTAAACAAGCAATTTAAAAGTACAATTACATTTTAGTAATCAAATAAGAGTCCGAAAGTAGACTTAAGGGAGATTTTCTATAGGCTCCATAGTTTTAGCCCGGGCACAGATAGTCGGGGTTTGCGCATCAGCAAATTCAGAAATATTAATGATCATAACGTAAAGAAAGTGGAACAAATATGCCTGTTTTATTAAATATGGGATATAAACAGTTTGATTAATAGCCAACATTCTTTAGTCATTAAAATGTGTTGCATAGACCCAGTAGTGAACAGTGACGTTTAAGCCTTGGCCTTCTGTGCACGCTCACTTAAAGCTAACGTTAACGTTAAGCAACATGTGCACATTAGCAACCATAATGAATTGAGGCACGGCGGCCTTATAAATCCTAAATAACTTACAATTTGATGATCAAATGTTTATCAGCTTTTCTCTTTTTGTCGAGACACGATAAAAAAGTTAATCCACATACTGTTTTGAATGACGTTTTCTGCATTTCGTCGTCTTTTGCAGTTTTTAGTGTGCAACTTAGTGTGCTTCTTCCGCAATACGAGAATGTTGGTGCACAAGTCCTGTGGAAAGTTTGAAAAAAACAGAAAGTTTAGAAAGATGATTTGATTGGTCAGTTTTACTGTCACACAAAATGAATCTCTACCATTGATATACTGTACTGTCAGTCAGCGGTATGCTACTAGAAGGCGCCCCAACCTTGTGAAAGTACACGTTCGACTTCTTGCAGCATGCGCAAGCTGCGCAGACAACGTATGACATTAGAACTGCTCCATAATCTTGAATTACTCTCGTGAGACTTGAAAATCTCACGTGGATAGAGTCTGGATCAATCCAGGAAGTCAAATATACATATCAAATATGGAAAATCGGCCGACTTTTATTGAAAATAGTATTTTAAAGTTTACATTCAAAGGTCCAAATCTGAATTCTCATCAACGTCAAAAGAACTGATCTTCTCTCTGAACCGTTACATTCACAGTACTGCAATTTTTTGAAACAAAAAATATCTAATTTACATTTTATTTGTTACGGAAATAGTACATTAATGTAACTTGCCAGTCACTTCAACCAAAATGCTAAAATTTGGAATTATAACTGCAATACACTCTTATACAGCAGTGAAGTTTGTGCAGCACAAATGTCTGTCCCATTCGTAGTTTAAGACTAGTTGACTGCACGGTTACAAAACTTCCATTTTAACGACTGTCAAATAAGTTGTAGCGCACATCCCTCATCAAATGTGTGATCATGTTTGTTAAAGATGACTGAGCTGATCATGTATCTGTGTGTTTTTCAGAGTCTGGGCTCTATAGACAGGAAGCGGTCCCGTCAGAGAAGGTAAGACACACTTTCACCATCAGGATCATGTCAAGTTGAAAAGTTGAAATAATTTATATGAATACAGTTATTTCTCTCTCTATTAGATAAGGACACGTGCTAGTTTGTAGTTTGACTTCTTATCATTTATCCACCTTCATCCGTTTGTACACCTGTATGTGACTCTTTCTTCTGTAAAACACTAGAGAAGAGATTTTGATAAATGTGGTTTTGTGTTCACACATTGCGTCAATGGAGTTCAATGTTGTTTGATTACCACAATTCTTCAAAATATTTTATTTTGTGTTCTCATACAGGTTCGAAATGGCATGAGGGTGAATGAATACATGTATTAAAGGGTTTAATGACCTTCTGTGTGTCTTTAACGCAGAACATTGGAAATCTGCCCAGCAAAGGTCATGTTAAAGGTTGCCAGAACATCTGAACATGGTTTTAATGTTTTGTTCCGAAGATCTTGACTGTTTGTCTCTGTTTTTGAGTCCCATCAACATGAACACAAGGTTACCTTGGTTACTGGATGAAAAATCCCTCAAAAATGGGTTGCAACTGTTTAATGAGAAACGAACCGCTATCGGATCTGATCAAAGGACAACAGACTACAATTTTTTCGTCTGTCTGTGCATTTTTAAATCATTATCTGTATGATTTTTTTAACCATCTTTAGCTGAAATGGCCTTTTTTGACCAATTTTCTCTTCTGACACTTTGATCGTATAGAAATGTATCAGGGTTTGAGCAGGGCTAACAGAGACGCTCGCCTCAGTAAACAGCACTAATTAGGGTGAATGATATATTGGAGCAATGGCAGTATCTCTGCTGTCTCTCTCTCTCTGACCCACATAAGCATTTTTCACATAGACAGTCTAATAACTTTAATAAGTGTGCATGTTTCAGTGTTTGGTTTTGTGGTCAGTGTGTGTATGTGTAAAGGTTGACTCAGCGGTGTGTGTGTGTGGCGTTGTGGTTTGTGTCTTTGATGTGGTTTGGCCATGTAAAAGTCTGACGGTTCCCCAACAGCGCCGTGCCAGACACACACACACGCCTCAATAAAGCGAAGCCAGAGGAGCTTTCCCGCGAAAACACACGCCTGGCATCTCACTCCTGTGTGTGTGTGTGTCTTTGCATTCTCGTTTGATTTGTATTGTACTTACACACACACACACACACACACACACACATCATTCATGTTATACTGTATGAAGGTACAGAGGTGACATTGCGGAAGCGGGCAACTCTGAATACTGCTGCACAACACACATATCTTTTTCTGTGTGCGTCATTGTGTGCGGCTTTTGTGTCCACAATATATCGCCCGTTCACACACCCGCGGCCCCTTCCAGCATAAATAATCACCGTGATGGAAGTCTGCGCGCTCCTCGGAATCTTGACGCCGTGTGGAATTGTGGGATTTTATAGGGACAGACGATATGGAAGCTGCTCGCGGTCCATTACAGCATTCCCTCAACAACCACAGAGAGAGAGAGGAATGGGTGAGAGAGACAGACAGACAGGCGGAGTAAAAGGGAGAGACCGAGAAGAAGACAGGCACATAGTGAGGGAAACATGGAAAGAAGAGAGACCGCCACACAGGCAAAGAGAGACAGAGGGTGACAGTCAAACAGGTGATGAGAAAAAGAGAGAGAAGGAGCAAGTGAGAGGCTTACAGGCAGAGAGGAATAGGGAAACTGGCGGAGAGAGATAGATAGGCAGAGTGAATGGGTGGGAGAGAGGGAAAGATTTGAGATTTAATCCTTAAGGGATACAGTGTGACACACAGGCGGAAAGAGCAAGACCTTGAGACTGGAAGAGAGAGCGAGGGAGAGAGAGAGAGATAAGAGGCAGCAGGGAGAGAAAGAGACAGGCGGGCATGCAGGGAGACAGACACAGGGAGTAAGTAGGTGGCCCTCAAGGGTAAGTGGCTTTTTCTTTTGTAATTCTCAGAAAATGAATCAGATGCGCGTGAGCTGTTAATAGCACAAGTCCAAAGTGTGATTCACCCGTTTGATCACACTGGAAATCAAAATCGCCCCATTTACTTTCTTCAAGGATTAAATCGTCCATACACGACAATTCTCTCATCATTCACTCACTCTTGAACCATTGGTGAGGCATGACTGCACAACGCCCACCGTCCAATTAGCCGGCTGGATAAAATCACAATTTTGTCATTGAATATTCAGTTTCACTCGCATTTCAAAAGCAAAATGACGATATTATACTATAAAAGCAACACACAAACCACAGCCGAAAAGTGTGTGTGTGATGTGTGGATCCAAGCCTTTAAGTGGAATAACATGGTAAGACACATTTGGAGGGCTCTTATTTTACTCTTAACTAACCAATTTGTGTCTGCGCTGGCGCGCGTGTTTGGTATTTATACGCTTGTCTAATGAGCAGCCGGGACTGATGTGTTGGATCTGTGTGCTGGCTACAGTCTGAGCACCGATGGAGATCAAACAAGACGTCTCCCTCGCTGTAGGTCTCTTCCAAAACCCTACTTAGACAGCACCTTAGATCGCTCGCTCTCTCTCTCTCGGGTACGAATATGAATGGAGCATGGACCGTGTTTACGTTTGGTGTTTATTTATACGGCAAGTGTCACGGCGGCACGCGTGTCCTCTTAAAGGAGATGATGTCATCACTCAACCCTTCCTACTGTAAGACATCAGCACGCGGGACCCCCGCTGAGCATCGCAAACAGCTGCTGGTGGAATCAGATCCATGGCGCTATCCTTCTTCCTGTCTTATTCCCAAACCGCTTCTGTCTAGGAACATTCCCCCTAGAAATACGGATGCGGTCACCTTTTTATGTCAGAAACGTTTTCACTCGCTGGCCTTGTCCGGCGCTATTTGAACGCTCCTCGTGCCACCATCAGAGATTTCTCCAGAGTAACACGTGTTGACTTGTGTGTCATTGAGTGGAAGATAACTCATTCACGCCTCTATAATACTGTCAATCTCGACACACACGCTCGCACACGCCCGCCGCCGCACAGACACTGCTGTTGTTATGACGACACTGTTGCTAATGAGACGAGACACACATCTACAGTCAATGTTTTCCAGGTGATCGACACAAAATTTATATTTTGCCTCACCTCTCATTATCAAAAGATACAATAAGTTATATTTTACATAAGGTAAATAAAGCCTGTTTTAATCTGACTTTTTGTATTAATTTCCTTCAAATTTTGGGATTTTATATGTTCCAGACAGCTTGCTTGCAAATACAGTACATATAACATCTTATAAATATAAAATAATAGCTTTCCAACTCTCCAAGAACCCAAGTTTATGTAAAACAAATGGAACTTCATTGTGCAATCCGGACAACATTGTCCTTATAAAATTAACTCATAAGAATGTTCGCTGTCTCCGAGAAGGGAAGAAAAATGTGTTCCATTACAGTTTATGATTGGTTGTTATTGTCATTACTGCTGAAAGTAAATCAGGGCAATGTGTGCATACAGTATGTTTGTGTGAGCTAATGAAGAGGAGACCGAGAGAGAGAGAGAGAAATAGAGAGAGAGAGAGAGAGAGAGAGAGTCACAGAGCATTCTCTGCTTTTATTAAATCATGTTGTTTTCGTTTGTGTTTGTTTTGCAGTGAGTCTGGGATTGTGAAGTTAACCCAGCGGCTTTCTTTGAAGGACAAGCACTGTAAGGACATAAATCTCCAGTCCAGAACTCCGGCCTACAGGAGGCGCTCTCTCAGCGTGGACTGGTACAAACCTTTTTGCATCAATACTTAAACAAGTGCAAACATTTATCATGTTATTCAAGCGATAATTCATACACTTACTCATGGTAGTGCCCCGAGCTGTTTGCTGTCCTACATTCCTCAAAATGTCTTATTTTGTGTTCAACAAAACAGAAAAATGATCAAGTATTTTTTCCTACTATTGGAAGTATCCCTTTGGTTACAAAGTTTGCCAGATTGGCTCAAAACTATTGTCACAGTATTGTGCACAGAATCTGTGCAAACCTGAAGGCCCAAAATCTACAATTTTCTTTTAATTATAATACATTTTTATAATACAACCATAAATGCATTAGTTTCTTTCAGCTACTGTAGTTTCCTAAACACTTTATTTTTTTATCTAGAATATTCCTTCAGTCAGTGCTGTTTTTCAAATAGGCCTTAACTTTTGAATTTCGCTGCTGTCCTTCTCAAACCTCATATCTTCATATTTTGTGTCCTTTATTTTTGCCATAGATCCTCATTATTTGTCATTATTCAATTTTGTCACTGCGTGTTGTAAATGTTTTACCAATAAAAAGTGTAAAATAAAGATTGTCAACTTTGACAACGCAGCATTTAATCATTTAAAAAGTGGTGTTTTTTTTCATTTCCTGAATTTTTGAATTTGGACATACGAAGTTTCAGAAGGACAGTGACGACATGTTGTTTTTCTTTTGATTCTAAAGATGATAAATGCTTTTGTTTTTATCAATTTTGCAATTGTCTGTTTTCGTATTTTGTATGGTTTCTCCTTACCATTTCTATGCTGTATAACTTTAAATATTTTAAGGGGCCATAGTTTCTGACTTATTTACAATGTAAAACGTGCTATCTTTTCATGCTTTACATGGTCAACTTGTCAAAAATGAGTTTGACGTATTACACTCCCCCAGGGTTTGTATAGGTTTTGTAAAGATTTTTTCAGAACATAAAAATCTGTTTCGTAACAACTTTTCTTGGTCCCTTAATGGGCAATTCACCCGGAAAAGCACGCCCACGGCAAGGCACATGAAATAGCCCACCCACTCGTAAACCGACAAGCGAGGAAGACCAGCTTACAATCAAGTTTGGCTGCGCTGCTTCAAGATTGGCTGCGCTGTGGGCCTGCAGCTTTAGCTCCTTACTATTGCGATAGAGACAGAAGTCAAGTTTTTTTTTAGTGATGGATGTTATGTAAACGCTGATTATAACGCTAGATTTGGAGTTAGTTCGATGGCCCCAGTGCTAAAAGATACTGAACATGAACCGCATGCAATAACTGAAACCAAGTCATTGTTCTGTTGGCAATCGGCACGTACTTGCATAATTTAATCAACACAAACTTATAGTGAATCAATAGTTATACAGGGATAATGTATGGAGATGTGTTTGTGATTTAGTTCCTCCCCCTGCACAACACCAGGACGTCATATTTTCCGGAAATAATCATACTGCTGTATCTATCTTTTATAAATGTGATCAAACTAAATACTCTTCGAAGATACGAAGTATGCAAAACTACTCAAGATTAATATGAGATTGGCAGAAAACTTGCACGTGTTATGGCAGCTAAACCATGTTGGCTCTCACTGTTACATGGTTGCCATGTTGGCTCTAAAGGCTGCAAATTAGTCAAGATATCCTTCTGTTCATATCTGTAGACATCATGACTCCAGCTATGGCTGAACAACCCCCCATTCCTTGCACGCCTTTTGAATGTCCAAAAGTCATAAAATATGAATTAATACCAATTCATAGAAATATTTTTTTCTGGCCAGCAGATAGTAAACATGGACATAGTTTAAAGTTCCGTTCTTCTACCATGATCTCCATTTCTTTAAGAAAAATCACACATTTTCATGCCACCAGCATTGTTTTTGACAAATCGTGGACTCGGAGTATTACCAATATAATTTTTACATCATTTAAATAGCCGACCTCAAAGTCATTCCTCAAAACTCTTCTGAGTTCTTACATTTTTTTCCCACATACCTTTTGAAAACCTGGTAACGAGGAAAATTTCGATTTTATGACTTTCTTTGTGTTTAGAAACAGTTTATGTGCTTTTCTTTGTGGTTGTTCACAGATTTTGGTGGCTGCATCTGGGTCACCTTCCTGTTCGGCGGCATATGGCAGATTGGAGCTGAACTCCAGAAACACATATAACTCCGGGGAGTCTCGGGGTGGCGCGTCCCCAGGACGTAGCCACCCTGGCTGGGCACGATGACGGCTGGGCCCCCATGTTTTTTTGGGACCCGCAGCCATACAAGCAGACTCCCCGTCACCTCCCGCACGCCGAGCTGTCTGTCGCCAGTGACTCTCAGACTGGCCTTACATCACACGCACACACGTACGGGGTTGATGCACAAAGACGCATCCGCACACATTCATACATTGATTGATCCCGCAACATCCCCATGGCGACGGTCTTCTGTCTCCGCTCATCAGAATTAGAGAGATTTGCCCCCCTGGGGTGTCTGGGGTGGGGGGCGAACAGGTGGCGGGCAGTTGAACTCAACACAGCAAACGCTTTCACAGGGGAGCGACTACTGCTGTGACTGCACGCGCACACAATGCACTTAATCTCTTAATCAGACAGGATTATAATATCTACGCCCGCAACTAGATTGCGCAACTGCGCTAACTAGCCTGTGATGGGAAATTATAACGTGGATGCGCAGCGTTAAATGCGCTCGCTTCTGTTGAACTGTTGCAGGAAAATGATGCAGTGAAATGATGCATGCGTATCTCACCAAAATGTAAGAAATTGTTTCATGAATAGAAACGGAACCAGCCATGTAAGACCATTGCTTTATTTGCATCGTGACATCTCAACAAGCAAGTTTTCTCCAAGATTGTCATTACTGTAGTGATATAGAGATTTTTACATCACCTGGAAGCTGAATAAACAAGCTTTCTATTGATGTATGATTTGGTAGAATAGGAACATATCTGGCGGAGACATGACCCTATAACACTCTGGAATCTAAGGATGCGAAAAATGGAAATATTGAGAAAATCGCCTTCGAAGTTGTTAATCAACGCTGTAGCAGCCAACCACTCACAAAAATAACGTTTTTATATTTAGCGTAGGAAATTGACAAAATGTCTTCATGGAACATGATCTTTACTAAATATCCTAAAGATTTTTGGCATATGGAAGAACCGATAATTTTGACCCATTCAATGTCATTTTCCCGTGCTACCTAAGACCGGTTTTCATGTGTGTATATATATATATTAGTGGTGGGCATAGATTAATTTTTTAAATCTAGATTAATCTAGATTAATATAGATTAAAATGGCTCATTTGAATTCTGCCGAAGGCATTCAGAATATGTGTGCTACCCAAATAATGACTAAAAGCAAGTCTTTGAGAACGGGTTTTTCCACCCAGGTGGCGCATTAGACCAGGGGCTCATCTCCTGTTTCCAAAATGCATCACAAACTGCTTGAGAAAGCTGTTCTACTATGATCATTTGTGATGAAAATTTAATTATGTTCAATAAGATGTACATGTGTTTACTTCCGCATTAGCTAAGGGATGCTTTGCGTTTAGGTGGTACTTGAGACTGGAAGAGCTCCTACAGTACATTTACATTTACATTTAGTCATTTAGCAGACGCTTTTATCCAAAGCGACTTACAAAGAGTTAGGGAGCAACAAGCGATATGTCACACAGGAGCCATAATACATTAGGTGCCAATACAAAGTTACTGGTTTCAACTAAAGCTAGACCACTACCTGTTTAGAGAATTTTTTTTTTTTTTAACCAACTGTATGTAAACCAATTCCGTACAGTAAACCAATTCCACATTGAACAAGGTGCAAACAACCTTAGTCTTGTCGAGGTTTCTATTGGGAAGCTTCTTAAAAATAAATTTTCCTTGAAGCAAACCCGGCGGCTTCATAGCTGCATCCATGTTAGCACGTCACGTGTGATGTGGTAATTTCACAGTAACGTTATGTTGTGTTCAGACCAAACGCGAATGGCGCATCAAGCGCGAGTGATTTACATGTTAAGTCAATGCAAAGACGCGATAGACCTACTTGCTGCGCGAATCGCGCGAATGAAGCCCTGGTTATGAGATGATGAGGCGGAGCGAATCACGCGAGTTGAAAAATCTCGATCCCGCCCCCTACAGTGCAATTAAGCTAGGTATACATCCGCACTAAAATATCAAGGTGAAAGTCATCAAAGCCTGCGTAGTATGGACCCAGCTCCCAACCCAACTTTGAGAATAGATTAACGGCGACATTTTTTTTATCGCGCGATAAGAGTCTCACATTAAAGCAGCACGTTAACGCCGATAACGGCCCACTACTAATATATATATTATATTTATATACTGTATACATTATAATATATAATTTTCAGAGTAAAGTTAATCGGACAAGAATCATCGTTTAGAATAATGTAAAGTGCAAATAAACTCAATTGCATTACAGTATCACATTTCCAAGAGTCATAACATAGTGCTACATACAGTACAGTTCTACAAAATAAGCTTAATGTTCTTCATACACATTATTCTTGTAGTAAAAATGAAAGCACTCGGTCCTTGAAAGTCTCTGATGGCATGCAAACAAGTCGGCATGTCTTTCAAACAGAGAGGGAATCAACTGATTAGCTTTGATTCTCTTTTGTGTGTGTGTGAGGTCGAGGGGTTAGACTGGCTCCACTAGGCCTGAAGTAAAGAGAGAGAGTGGGATTCTGTTGACCCTAGTAACACACACACTCTAATCGGCAATACTGTCCTGACTGCCCTCCTGTTGCTTACTGTCACACACACACACTCCCCCTCTGAATTTTGGCTGGTCGGCCTGTTTGCCTCCAGTCTGTCTGGTGCCAAGAATCAGATTTCAGACTTTCCTTCTTACAGCCACATATAAACTCTCGAAGTCCCTCTGCTTTCTCTTTCTTCTGTTCTCACACACTGTTCTTGAAGAAAGAAGGAGATCGTCATGCTCCATTTTTATTTGTAAACATTCCAAACTTTCAGATATGTTTGATCAATCATGTATGTATGTATGCATGCATGTACACTCTATTTATGTATAGCGTATACATACATACTGTATATGTGGGTCAAAGACAAAAAAGGGTTTAAGCATAAAAACAATAAGTGTAATACTGCTTTAAATTGTTGTTGTTCAAAAAAAAGAAAGAAAAGGTTTTCTGTTTAATTTGATTACATTTTTGTTTTTTCTGAGCAAAAAATGAATATCATACGTTTTCCCCTGATTTACAGAAGACGCCTAAAAAGATGTCATTCAGTGTAACAATATTGTCGTCAGGCACATTTACAACAAAAATCTATTTATGACATATAAAAGACAAGTACTTTCACCCCAAATGCGTATAAGTCGTAATTTTACATTGTTTAAAATGTGACACTATCCGAGGCACTATAAAATGTAATACGCCCCCTTATTATTTTATATATTTTAATATGTACAAGTCAGAATAAGCATGTAGTTTGGATTTGTACATAAAGATTGTGTTACAAAAACTTAGTTGAAACCATAAAGTAGACAATTTACATATATTTAATGTGTAAAACACACACACACGTACACATAAGCGTGCGTATATAATGTATAGATAACATATATGACATATTTAATGTATATTTACATTATACATGTACACATATGTATGTAAGTACTGTATTTCGTATATAATGCATATGTGTAAAAGCACATATATGTCAATAGTATGTGTGTGTGTGTGTGTGTGTATAAATATATATACACACATACATGTACATTATACGTTTGATAGCAACATCAGATGGAATGTCATCTCACTTCAAACGAGTGACAAAAATACTTTGCCCGCCCTCCCCGTCTCGGGCCATTGTTTCACTTTAAACACAGCAGATAATTTAGCAGACGCATTAGCAGTCACATCGGACAGAGTTTGATCTCAGAGGTAAATGTGAGCATGTGTTCGGGGAAACGGTAAAGAGTAAATCTCTTACCAGCAGTCAGCTCAACACGAGCACATGTGCGCGGGATCGCATCTGTTTATACGCGCCCAGCGCTCTCGGTGACTATTATTCTTAGACAGACGCATTACTCAGTACTTTTTCCACACTATGGCCTATTCTCATTTAGCCTTGGCTCGCTGGATGTGTTAAATGTGCTCGTATTTGTGTGTCTGCGGGTATGCGCGAGTGTGTGCGAGTGCTAAATTTCTCTCTGCCTTTTGATGAGGCCTTGTTGTGATGCCAAACACACACCCCAGATATTCAAAGACTTTTTCCCTTTCTCCACCACGCATCAAAGCTGATGTGTTTTATGTGAATGAGCGGTCGCTTCTGTTTGAATTGAATGCAATTTAATGCAATATTCAGCAAGTAGAAGTTTAAATATGAACCTACATCACATTTTTTCAGTGTATTTGGGATGTCTTCTATTTTTTTCTTATATTTCAGCTGGCACGGACTCCACATGTTAGTGCAAAACCCGATGATCCATTTTATCCAGTTTGATCTGAGAATGTTTCAAAGATGATCTTGTGTGCTTCAATTGAAGCGAGGACATCTGAAGTTTACGACGGCATTTTATTGTCCCGTGAAAAGAAAAATTAGAGAATATAGTCATAACATTTTGAAAATAAAGTCTAAAGTACAATTTGCTCTTTCGATTAGCGACCAATAGGAAGATTGCAGAAACTTAAATATTTCATCCTCAATTCTTTTTTAGTTAATACAAATCCTAACTTTTTTTTTTTGCAGTTTGTATTGCAAATGTTCTGTATCAGTGCGATGGGAATGGGTGTGATGGGGTGTGTGTGTGTTCTGTCACTGTTGGTCTGATGGGCTGCTCGAGCGGCTGTGTTAACATGTGATGTCCCTGTTTCTCTTGTCTTTCTTTCTTTATCCCTCGCGCTTTCATCTGCCGTTCTTTCATGTGAGTGTGTGTCGTCCTCCCGGCAGCCCGTGTGTTCGGCGCAAGAGAAGAAACTTTAAGCCCAGAGATCAGCGGGCTTTGAAACCGATCCGCCTGCCACAAATATACCCACTTTTATCTGCACACAGCACATACCTGCCCGTTAAAATAACCGTGTTATTATCAGAACACTTCGCCAGTTTCTGACCCACGCAGACAATGGGGCAAGGACATCTGTGATGGCTGTAGTTCTTGGAGCGTTGGGTTCTCCTTCATTCAACATTCATTCATTCAGTTTCTCTCAGAGCCTTTGATGTGTGTGGTTGTAATGGACATGCCATTTTCATATAAACCAAGTTAGTTTCTTTAAAGGAACAGTTCACCTACAAAATTATAATTCTCTCATCCTTTATACGCGCTCATTTCATTTCTAATCTGTACGATTTACTTAATTTTGCAGAACACAAACAAAGATATTTTGAAAAATGTCTTACTCCACAATATTTTGCTTTCTACCTTATATGATACGTTGCCATATATACACTCAAAGGGGTGATATGAGACGGCTAACACGGATATTATCATTTGTTTTAGATGTAATTCAACGTGTATACACGATTTAAGATTCAAATACGCTGTATTTTCCACATACCTTGCATGTTTGTTTCTCCTCTTTGCCCCGTCTCACTGAAACGCGCAGATTTTTTACAAGGCTCATCGTGCTGAAGAACGAAGTGTACTATGATTGGCCAGTTAAACAGTGTGTAATGATTGGTCGAAAACTGCAAGTGTGTGACAGAAATGTAACATC
The DNA here is from genome assembly GCA_008369825.1 of Triplophysa tibetana. Taxonomy (NCBI): domain Eukaryota; kingdom Metazoa; phylum Chordata; class Actinopteri; order Cypriniformes; family Nemacheilidae; genus Triplophysa; species Triplophysa tibetana. The sequence goes on along the minus strand of CM017914.1, from coordinate 17,742,178 downwards.
AGGTTCCAAAGCAATTGTACTGACAGGTACACACACTTACTTGTGTATACATTTGGCCGGTCTAAGTCAAATCAGACCACCAACTGACGTAGATTTGTGGGGCTGTGGTTACACGAGGTGTTTCAGGCAGGTCTGGGTGAACATTCGCTTTAAGATAGAGCGCATCTTTTGTTCCGACAATTTTACGTGTGAAATAGATGCATAGGAAACTTATAACACACCAAAGTAAAGCATGTGTTCAGCCATATGACGCCATTAAATGAATGTATAGCTTTTTTCAATGATGCGAAGATTTGTTGTGTTATTTTTGTTTTTTTGGATGTGATGCAAAAATAACACTTTTGAAGCACCTTGGAGTTGTTTATAAATACCATAATATATGAATTTGACATGACTTGATACCGTGGTGTATATCAAAGTACCACACTATTACCACCAAAGCACACAATTCTAAACTAAAGTCAGAATTAGTGTTTGCCCCTGTAAAGCTGCTTTGGAACAATGCACATTGTGAAAAGCGCTATATAAATAAACTTGAATTGAATTGAATTAAAGTCGCAACCTGTCCTGTCTTTTAGGGCCGAATCTAAAATGACTCAACAGATTCCAGATCCTCTTCCTTTGATTACACGCAAGTATTCTAGCGGGTCATGCTCGTCTCCTCCGAGCGCGGCGCGAAGGTTGTACAGAAACCTGTCTGGAAAGTTCCGCATGGCAAACCTGCCGACGGAAGATCCTGTGCTCCCGGCCCTGGACAAAGAGCATCCACACAAAACCACTATGGTGAGATGAACCTGCTCGTAGAATATAAAAGAACTCATAAAGAAAACCCCACAAACGTTGAATCACTTAGGAACTATAGAATAAGTCTGTATAAGACTCTGTGTGTGAAGTTTCAGGGTAATGAAGCTCTATTTGAAGCTGTGGAACATCAGGAGTTGGGTGGGGTTGAATCTCTGTTAAACACCTTCAGTCTGGAAGAGCTCGACCTCAACACACCCAACAGTGAAGGTCTACTGCCTCTCGACATCGCCATCATGACTAACAACGTCCCCATGGCCAAACTTCTGCTGCGAGCCGGTGCCAAAGAGAGCCCCCACTGTGAGTACACGCACACGCACGGCCCCTGCTGTATGAATCATAGATCATGTTTTTAATGCACAGATGCATGCCACATGCTATCCATAATGACACACTGCTTTATTCAGTGGCCAAAGCAATATCATGATATATAATATGACAATAAAGCCACAAATGTTTAAATCATTATGAGCCGTTTATTTATATTGATCATAATTCATGAAAAGCGAAACAACAAAAAAGTCATTTCATATCGTTTATTTTTCTCAAAATGCTTATTCACCCCAAAATGTATTATATTTTATTATATATGTTTAATATATACATCGTATCCTGTATTATTATTATTTTTATAAAAAAACATATTGGCCAATATACAGAATCTAAATATTAATACCGAATCTAAATATTGATATAAAATTCCCTAAGACAACTGAGCAAAAAGTGGACAACTGCTTTGATTTGAAAACAATCAGAGCAGAAAACATGGTAGCCTTTAGTTCTCTTTTTCCCTTGAAAATCATGAACCAAGCCTACGTTACACTACTTTACAATTCTTTAATCTTTAAACTTTTCTGGTTTATTTTTTATTGGATAAACAACTCATAGATGTTCTTCAGATCAACCCAGAAAAATGTTCTTAATAGACATGTCAAGCAGGTCTCAGGACAGAAAGCATTCAGACAGCAGTCTGATTCAAACAATAGGCTTTTGTTTTTCTAGAACTTACGCATTCATAAATATCTATATACTCTACCTACATCAACAATGTTTTGCTATAAGCATTAGTCGAATGATCGTGACAGAAAGATACTGCACTGTATTTTAACACGTGTCTATACCGGACGCGGCATGGCGCGATGCGACACGACAAAAGACAATAAACCGTGTTAGAACTCATTATAATTTTACATTTTTTCCACACTGGATGCTGCGCCACAATTAAAATGACCATGTATCGTCCCTCTACTGATATGGTCGATAATTTTCCTCCACCCCTTATTAATCCCTTGTATGATTCTGAGACCTACAGAATTATTCATTTTTTTAATAAATACAACTGTGAAAATGTATGGAAATATACTTTATTTCATCCCAATTTAGAAATAACATAGACATCATATATGTGTAATATTTGTCATTTACTTCTGTGGAATAACTTTTATGGAAAAGGTGCTATTTCAAAAAGATAAAGAAATGATAAGGAGCTACTTCAAATGATACGGAATAAAAAAAATGTGGTAAAAATAGATTTTTCCTGACTGTACTACAGTAGTACTTTCTGTTGAAAAACATGTTTAAAATGTACCTCTTACAATGGATCCAGTCAAATTTAACACTCAACACAGTGTGCTTTGTTTAAATGTCCACCCTTATGCGCTTTCTCTTGTATAAATGTGTCTGTATAAACGTTCAAATTTGCTGTGTCATGGCATCCATGAGATCAAATACATAGAACACCACGCTGAACCACAAAATCAGAATGCTAAAGGTTGTTTTCTTTCTTTACGTGTGGACGGATCCACAGATGATCTGTCCAGTAAAGTGCAGGAGAGCTGGAGTGTTTGCTTTCTAAAGCACCATTAGACTTGGACTCAGCTGCTATGCTTTGATGAAGTATTAACACACAGATGCACAGTAATCCAGGTCATTACCAGTTTTAATAAGAGCCCTGAATGTACTTAATATAAACACACTTCACATCACACACATCAAACATGCGGGAGGGTAAAAATGTCTAGCACACTCAACGGGTCACACGTACAGACGCACAAAGATAAAAGTGTCAAGATCACACACTCGAGGACGAAACGAAGGCTTTTACTTTCTCACACATTCACGCTCAGACGAGTGTGACTGTTACTCAAGTGCTCTTGAGTGCTTTAGAAGTATCGTTGTTAGAGTTATGACACATGCCAAGAGATTATGGAGGTCAAAATCAGTGCCACAACATATAAAGACATTTGCGGGGTTTTCTTTCGGTGACTTTGTGAATGTATAGACAGCTTGCTGCAAAGATGTCTTGTGTTTTCAGTTTTAAGTCTCGAAGGCAGAGCTTCTCATCTGGCCTCGCTGGTGCAAGAAGCGGAGCATCGCATAGCCGAGCTGGCCGCCCAGGTAACAGGGGAGGAGCCTGAGGAGAGGGAGGAGTCAAACAGAGAGAGACAACTCAAGACGTGGGAATGGAAGCTCCGCCTCTACAAGCGCATGCAGACGGGTTACACGCATGCCAGTGAGTTCCATCACACAAACACACACACACATAGACACACATATCAGTCTGATGCAGTGTATTGCATGAAATAAAATCCGTTTGTTGATTTTTAGGTCCTTCTGAGCCTCCGAGCGCCGTCCATCTGTCCGTCAGCAGCAGCACTAGTCTCAGAGTTCATTTTCAAGAGCCACTCTGTCACAATTCTGCTGTTATAACCAAATACCGGGGTAAGTGACCCCTGACCCTATCATAGATATACGCACATAGATGCCACATAAGTGGATGTTTACATGCTGTTGTCCACAATATTGGAACTGTCAAAGTTGGACCATGCAACTGTAGTTATATGCATGTATGAATATCAAATGTTGCGTGTTGTTGTGTAGACACAAGTTTAATGTTCTCCGAGCTGACCCCTTCTGAAGAATCCTTTGCTTGTTTGTGTCTCAGTGGGGTGGTGCAGCGTTCCTTCTTTTAGCCCACTGCTGGGTGAGATGGTCATTGAAGATGTGACTCAACTTCAGTATGACATCACCGGACTCACAAAGGTTTGTATAGAGAGAACAACATAGAGCTACACACACACATGTCTGGTTTATTATCTCCGCGGGGACAGTCCATAGACGTAATGATTTTTACACTGTACAAAATGTATATATGATCGTCTGACCTAAAGATCATAGAAACTTTTAGAATCTTTAGATTTTCAAGAAATATTGTTTTGTAAGAATTATAAGCTGGTTTTGCCCATGGGGATCTCAATTTTGATCCCCATGTGTTGGTGTGCATTCAGTTTTAGGTCTTCACCGTGATATAAAACATGGCCACACAGACACACACATTGTGTTGAAATTTGAGTTCACACAAATCTGTTGTGTGTGTGTTCCAGGGCACCTGTTATTATGTTCAGGTGTCAGCGTACAACATGAAGGGATGGAGTTTACCTCAAATATCTGAACCTGCTTGTGCAACTCCTTCAAGTAAGAATACATGCACACACGCATACATTGCAATAAACAGGATATATGTATAGACACGCTAGTCTTAAGATGTTATGTAACAGGTGAGTTTGATTGGTTGTGTGTTTGTTTTTATGTTTGTTTACGCCGGGCCGGTTGTGTATCATCTCTGTTCGTGTTTTTATATTTGTAAGCGCAAGTTTTAGGGCTCTTTATGTTGCGTGTGTGTGTTTTGAGAATGCTAATTTAAATGTGCGTGTTTGTGTTTTCCATTTTGAAACCCTCTGGAAATATTTGCATGTCTGTGAGAGGCCGTAAACTTGCAGACAGAACGCCTCTTAGACATCAACACACACACAGCAAACACTCACACCCACACACACTTGCCGTATCCATCTACACTTCACACATACATATCCACATTTCAGGGATATGTAGGTATGATTTTTCAATTTATCATATTTGCAACATGTTTGTTTTTTTCTCACTCCATTTCTTTCATAACACACACACACACACACACCCTCGCTGAGGTTAGTGAGGCTGAAGAGAGGGTCTGTGTTAGACGTTCTGGGAATAGAGTGTCCGTGTTTTCCCTGCTTTCTCGGGAACCGGCCTGCAACCAACACACCATCAGAACATTATCCTATTTACCATGTGAAGTGTGTGCGCTTGATGCTGAGATATAAGATGAATACTTAATGAATTTACTGCCAGATTCCTTGTGCTTCTTACTATCATGGAGAATGTGAAAACTATTAAAGAACTGAAAATTAAATATGATGAATCAAAATAATCTATTTATACTAGATTTGTAACAATTTTATCGATATTGTGTCATGGCAATAGCAAAATTGTCTCAATATTATGGTGGTCACATGACTTTCTGAAACGATGGGTCTTCTGGGCCTAACATAGAGAAAGTATAAAAAAAAGATGTTACCGTTATCAATTATTTTATTTTATAAAAAGGATTTTTCAGCCATTTGACCCAACTCATACCTCTAAACATCAGTTGTGATGAAATTGTCATTTTAAATACTGCAAAATACCGCACCGCGGACGCTATATTGAGGAATTACCATGCAGTGAGATTTCGATATTGTTACATTCCTAATTTATACCCATTTTCAAAGGGCTAGTTCTCCGCAAAATAAAACCCATTTGAATCCGTTGATTTTACCCACAATGCGCTGGTTTTATCTCTCGCTCTCCGTTTTTGCAGGTTGGAGAGAGGTGGACGGCCTCTTGCCCCGTCAGCAGGGTCTGAAAGAGACGCTGGAGCAGCTCCTTGGCCAAATTAAAGGGCAGCATCGGCACTCCGCATGCCTCGGTAAATACTCCATGACACCGCATGTGAATGAAAAATCTCCCCATTCACTAAGAGCCACTGTGACCACCAGCACAGACATCTCAAACAAATGCTGAGTTAATATTTCAGAGGCCGGACCCCAAACAGGCCGAGCGGGTGTGCGCACGTGTCTCCAGGGGTCTACTCTGGGGGTCTTGTTTGTTGTTTTTACGGCGTCGGGGTTGAGGGTTTACTTGACTGTGAGTTAAGAAGCATAAATTAGCCCGGACTGTTTGGAATAAGAACCTGGCACTTACAAACACACACACACACACACACACGCACACACTGTATAAGGAAATCCCTGCCTGTTCACTTGGACTTTATATTCTGAGTTCCATCTGAAAGTCTTTCAGTCATGAATTTTAGAAAAGTAAAACTTTCTTAGTTTGTTGTTGTTTAGCTGAGTTTGAGCTCCTGTAAGTTTACATGTTTGTTGTTTTCCACAGTGACAGTCTCTGTCTCTCTCTCTCTCTGCACATGTGTGTTTTCAGAGCCGAGCAAAACTGCGTCAAACATCAGGAAACATTCAGTGTCTAAAAGCCTGAGGCATCTTTTCCAGCCCACCAGCAAATTTGTCAAAAGTCTGAAAAGGTACAAGATAAACAACTCTAGAAAGGGCTATTTCAATAGGTAACGCTCTGGAAATCGCTGGTCTTGTGTTATCTGTGACGGCCTCTCTCTCTCTCCTCAGAGGTCTCTTTCTAGCCTGCATTTTCTACAAAGATGAGAATGTTCTGGTGACTCCTGAGGACCAGCTGCCTGTGGTGGAGGTGGATGATTCTTACAGCTGCCATGCGCAGGACTTCCTCTGGTTCACAAAGGTATCCAAATCTGTGGTGCTGATGTTTCCAAAGAAATCGCAGCAACAATCCCTCTTAACAATAAAGCTGCTTAAGGATGAAATTAAAGACCTGTTTTAAGCGGTATGCTTCCTTTCTGTTGCACAAAACCTCTTTACAGACAGTAACAACGTAAACAACATTGTATGGCTCAAACTTAACACACTTACGGTAGCTCTCCCCAAGAATCAATAACCAGTGTTTAGAGGAGTTTTAATTAAATTCAATTAATGTAAAATAAAATATAAATTAATATGAATATGAATATAAATGAAATATATAACCAATTGTTATATTATAACCAAACACAGACAGGAGGTTAAGTTCAGGCCAGGCGTTATTGAAAAAGATTTTACAGACCGGGTGAGATAAATTATATTATAAGAGTTGAGAGTGGTTCTTTGGAGGTCCAAATAATTATTTTCCTATTTTGAAGAGTTGAATTTTTTTTAAATGAATCTTCGTGTCTGTAAATCTCTTATAATAGAAACACACATGTACAACACATGTATAGTCCTACAAAAACACAGTGATAAGCATTGAAGCAAAGATATTAATATTATCAAGATGAATGGGAGGAATGTCACGCTTAATGCAGCCGCTCTAGCGAACCAAGTCCCGCCTTCCAGTGAAACGAGCCAATCGTCAATCAATATTGACTGAGGATTCTCTGGGGCGGGGCTCTCGTGTGGCGCTTGCCAGCCTGTGCACATGCGCAGTAGATGAAGCGACCTCGAAAAAGGTGATTTATAGCGCAATTTAAATATAGCAAACCAAGAAATATGGTACAGTCCATGTCAGATAGCAAATAGGCTGTTTGATTGCCAGCGATTTTAGAAATATTTGAGATAGGACTGTGGACTTGCTGTGACGTCAATAACTGCCCAGAGCCTTGCAAACATGGCCACCGAATAGCAAAACTACCGTATACGGATTTTGATCGAACTCAAGCGAAAATCAGATTTTTTTTAATTAATAATATTTGAAGAATTATATAATAAAAAATGGAAAACGAAAATTCATATGCAGTACTATTAAATGTATGTTTAAATAAGTTACAAATAAAAATTTGAATAAATAGTCAAATATATGAAACTTCTCATTAATTGTTAATGATTTTAGTTCAAACATCTTTTTTGAACTTTACACATACATGCAAAAAAGCTCTACTTTGCAGGACATTAAAAAAACATTGTATTATTTTAAGACATTTTCATTGGTTAAAAATGTGTAAAACCCCCGGACAAACATGAAGGTAATAGAAATTAAAAAAATCACAAAACATGTAGATAAAAGATTTCTGCGACAGAGATGATGTGCAAAACGTGTTTGTTACAGGTGTCTCACCTGTGGGAGGAGCTCACCTGGATTCAACAGTGCATCAGTCCTGCACACGCCTCCAGCTCCTGTACGCTTCAGACTCGACTCAAAATGCTTCAGGCTGCCGCACAGCTCCAGGTGATCTCATCTAAACACATCAGATTTTCACTTTTTTACTGCACCCTACACTTTTTGTAACAAATAATTGTTATTGCGAACGTTACAACAATGCGTATTGTCCTGAGAAACCTAGTGTGATATGTGTGCGGTGTGTGCAGGCGCTCCTCGGGACGGTTGATCTGGGGCAGGTCTATTTTGAGCCCATCAAAGACAATCACGGTAACGCGGTGCTGGTGCTGATGAGAGACGTGGGCGCGTGCGTACTGCTGGAAGGCGTGCGATGGATTCCCGTCAGTAAATTCCAGCTGCAGCGTAGGTCTTCCTCTTCGGATGAGGCCACGGCGCTGGAGACGCTGCTGACCACACTGCACGTGAGTGAACGCCGTTGTCACACCGCAAAACCAGGACTCACAAGCTGCTTCATTCCACAAGTGTGAATGAAAACCTCAATCCTGTCTCGCTCAGAGCCTGGCAGCCCGTCAACCTTAAACGCTGCTGGGTTTAGATGGTCTCATCGGTGATGCATTTTAATGTGGTGTTTCACAAAGGTCTGAAGTTGAAACTGGATGAAAAAATAGTTCAACAAAATGATTTGAGGTCCTGCACTTCTCTTTGAATCTGTCTGTGTGTGTGTGTGTGTGTGTGTGTGTGTGTGCGGGCGTACTGAATTATGGGTGTATGACAGTAGCATTGTTCACTTGATGATTTATTCTGAATAACTGTAAACATCATTTAACTCTGACTGTGTGTGTTTGAACGTCTCTGGTCTCAGTGTGAAGATGATGTTTGGTCTGAACGGCTCACATTTTCCTGTGGTAAAGCCTGGTGTGTGTGTGTGTGTGGTAAAGTGGTTCCACAGCTCAACAACCACATGGCTCCAGCATCAATCTCACAGTCAAATAGTTTAGAAATGATAAACGTGGGTCAATTTCAGGCTGTTACAGGAAGTTCTTTATACCTCTGAATGTGTGTCTGTGTGTGTGTGTTCATGCATTTGTATTTATGTGTGTTTGTGAGTGTGCACTTATTTGTGTGAGTGTGTGTTTTCTTACTTTACATTTCATATCTTAAAAAGATTTCAGGGTTTATTCTTGTTAATGTAATAATATTTGAATTCTTCACAATTTAACGACATCTCATTTTTACCATTACATAATAATTAATGATACGATTAATAATTAAATTAGTTTTGTGGGCGTTTGAGTAGAGGGAAATAAAAATGATGTAAAAAACTTGGTAAATGACTTGGTTTGGGTTAAAGTGTGACCTGGACATGTCTGTGAAGATCCGTGTGTTTGCGTGTGCGCAGGAGAAACTGTCGTATCACAGAAGCAGCAGGAAGTGTCTGAGTCCGGGTCTGTATCTGGGTTATCTGAAGCTCTACACATCAGTGGATCAAATCCGAGTGCTCGTGTCACACAAACACCCAAACGTCCTCTGTCACGGCAAAATACGAGACAACGGTCACGTCTCCAGGTACGAGCGTGTTTATGGAAGATTCGTGCAGGTGCGTCTGCGCGGGTTTTATTGTAATCGTGTGTGTTACGCAGGGAGGAGTGGGAGTGGCTTCAGTCGCTGAATTCGCTGGAGGGAAGTGTGGAGGTGTGCGACGATGTCCAGAGCGCTCCTCATCGCCTCCTGCTGGAGCTCAGAACTGCTGCCAAAGATCTGCTCAGCTCCATTAATATTCACAACAACCAGGTGTGGGAACCCACAGACGTACAACACTGAATGCACATCTTCTGTTTTGCCTGTATTTAATATGGGGTGTAAAGAAAAGTATTTTGGACTGTTCTCAGTTCTCCAAAGGCAACACAAGACTTTCTTATAAATAACATTTTCATGTGTTGTCATATTCGTGAAAGGCACAAGATTTCCGGGTGTATGTGAAGGAGGTGGTGGAATTAGGGGAGGGCGTGTCCTTCCTTTTGCTCCTCCCCCCGTGTGAGGAGGTGTGCTCTCCTCCAGGACAGAACCATCTGTGCTCGCTGCGGTCCAGCTTCTTTACTCTACCGCTGCAGATCTTTGAGCTCGGTGAGAGGACATACAACGTAAATTCACAAATGATGTTTCAAATTGAAAGGTTCTTGCTTGGCCAAAAACGAACATTCTGTCGTTATTTAACAACCCATTCACCTATATTGCATCTGTGTCCCCTTCTCCAGTTCACTTCGAGGTGTACTCTCCCAGTTTCATCGCTCTGTATTGTCGCGTTTCTGCTTTGCTGGGTTTGGAGTCCCTGATGTCGCAGCAGTCTTTGCGGGAGGCGTTCTCAGAGACGGAGCTGCTCGCTGCCAAACAGAAACATCAGCAGGTTGAGGAGTATGTGCAGGTATTTCTGACCTCTCCGCAATTTAACACCGGCAGCTAGTTCAGTTTTCACCGCGGTAACTGACGGCAGTAAAACAGCAATTAAATACAGAACAAACTGTACAGCTGGTGGAATTTACTGTATCATCTTTAGGACACGTGAGAGGACCAAGAGACGATAAAACACATGTGATGAGAATACAGTTCTCACAGGTCAACACGCCGTTAGCCATTTAAAATATTTGAGTTTGTTGTAAACATTTAAGTGATTTAAACTTTTTCCTATAATTCAACCTCAAACTCAAACTTTATTTCAGCCTAATGATAAAAAAATAAAAACATGCTGTTTCGTGATTGGTTTTGTCCAAATTTTGAGACATCTGGTATATATGTAGTATATATTGTGATTTGCAAACAAAACACAAGCAGAGATCAATTTTCCACTTATTCATTTATATTTTGTCCGTTTTTTTAGGTGCAGTTTTATTTGTAGTGTTTGTGTATGTTTTGTCATTTTAGCATCTGGAGGATTTGTGGCGTGACGCCCGCTGGATGGCCGTCCTACAGTCTGCACGATACAAGCATCAGAACTCGGGTGCAAGTCTCGGCTGGATTATAGACTTCTCCAAAGAGTCAATTCCAGAAAAAACACCTTCCACCTCCTCTCAGCCGTCATACCTGCCGTCACCGGCCCCTTCACCTGATACCACACGCAAACACAACGGTGAGAACATGCGTTCTATTCTCATCTACCTCATCATCTCTCTCTCATGTTCACCACAAAATATCTTCTCTCTCCCTTTGCAAGATTCTCACGGTCTGTCTGATGAAGATACATCCGAGGTGTTCCTCGCTGCTGACAGCGACTTTAACTCCAGCACTCCCACAAGCACCAGAGAACTGGATCTGCTCCCTCCCTCCCCGACCAGCTTCCGCTCCGTGTCGTCCGGTCACCCTCCCTCATCGCCGCGCTCCTCTCGGAGTCAGCCGGACGTGCTCCGGACCGGCGTGAGCAAACGGGAACATCTGCCTATGAACTCGTTCGACAGCGACTTCATCCTTCCCGCCCGTCAGATCGAGCTGCTGAGGGTCACGGAGAAGAGAACGGCGCTGTGCGTCCGCACCAGCAGCTTGGAATATCCACCTTCTGTCTCCATGGCAACCTCGCCTCCCAGTTCCACATCAAAGAAACGCTGGACACGCCCTTCCTCCTTTGATCTGTGCTTCTCCCATGAGCCCTGCCCTGTACCCGTGCGCACCCTGTCAGAGGACAGTGGGGTACAGCGACTCTCCGCTCACTCGGCCGGGTCGCCTCTCAGGCTGTGTCACACCACTCTGAGAGTTTACCCACAATACCGCACAGGCTTACCTAAAGACACCAGCGTGAAAGTGAGTGTTAGAGGGTTATATGTGACGAATTCTGCTGTTCTTAGATGGAATTTGAATTGCCCCACAGCATGTGAAATTTATATAAAAGAAAAAAAATATAATTCCAATATAAAAAAATTATTTACTATAAAGGATAATGTTATAATATTAAGATATTTAACACGGTTAAAGAAAGAAATGAATCACAAAAAAAATGTGAGAATACTATAGCCATTCTATTAATAATAATTATTTAGTAATGAATCATTTAAATAAATAATTAATAAAAATGTAATTATTTAAAAATAACTTATTTTACTATATATACTATTTAAAAATTCAAATAGATTAATTAAGTCTATTTTCCCTCATATGAAAAATCCATATTTTCAACTTATTGCTTTACTGTTTAGAAAACTTCATGTCTGAAAATGTCTATTTTATTTTATATGTGTAATTATTAAATATAATTATTGTGTGACCCAGTCTTTGTAAACCCAGAAAAAGTATATAAATATATATATTTGTTGTTTTCTGAATAAAATCCTACATAATGTAAAGAAACTTGCTGTGAAAATATAACTTTAATAATAATCTTTAATATCATTTTTATAACTTTAATATCTTTAAAATGATGTAATGACAAAGATTGACACCGTTTTTAGAAGCATAATCATAAAACGTGTCAATATCATTTTTTATTTGAGTAATTTTAAGTACTGTATTTTACAATTTATATACAGTCGTATTACCTGCCATTTACAACAATAAACACACACTACTGATTTTTATTTATTTGATCTAAGATGATCTAAGATGATTATTTCATCTTAATCTCATAATTAGGTTATTTGAATTCGATGATCTGACTAGCCTGGATTTCTAAAATGTGTCGCATATATAAATTTTGTAACAAAATACCATTTCAAATACGGATAATTAATATGACAAATGTGTTCTTGTGTTTCTTCAGTTGCGTGTGACTACAGAGACATCGGCTAAAGAGATGGTTCGATTAGTGGTGCAGGAGATCAACACCGTCTGCCGCCACCTGCAGAACGCCGCCCATCAGTGCACCTGCGTGGGCGAGCCGTGTGGCTTTCCGGCCTGCGTGTCCGAGGTGTGTGTGTACGGAGCAGAACAGCTGGAACACTTTGGTCTGGTTCTGCTGGTGGAGGGGAGGGAGAAATGGCTGCAGGATGATTTTTGTCCGCTGTCGCTGCAGAACCCGTGGATGCGCGGGAAACTGTGTGTGCGTTTCAAAGAGTACTCGCCTTTGGCGGTGCAGTTAAGCAGAGCTACACCCGTGTGAAGCACAAAACTTCCAGTAAACAACTGTTATTCATTTCAATCACTTCTTGAAATGTGATGGGTTTACTGGAACTGATGTACTGGATTTATCTTCAAGCTGCACTGCACTGGCTCTTATTCTTCAACTTAGTGACATAAGACGCTCTGCTATGACAGTGCCACGCTAACACAGTGAGAGATTCACTCTTAAAGCGTTCACTAGTAAGTCCACATGAAATTAAAACCACCCTGTTTACTTAATGCATGTTCTCTTACTGTACACAAGTCCTCCATGCACGTTTAGAGCTTTTCTGCTGATGTCATCAAACGTAACACTGAAAAACATCACATTATTGAAGTAAACGGGTTTGGAACACAGTTTCATGTTGACTTACAGAACCGACGTCACGTGACCGTACATTCCCGGTCTAAAACGCTCACATTCTTAGTAATGTGAATTAAAGTTATTCAATGTAATTGTACTTTTATTCGTGTACATTTAGCAGTGACTACAACTCTTCCTTAAGTATTCCGAAGTGAAATGTTTACAGACTGCTTTTGGTGGTTTCATATCACCAAACAAATGTCTTAATTTGTGGTCGACACCGTCATCTACATTCTCCTCCCTCAGGATTGTTGCACCGTCTGCCGGTCACGCCTGGCGAGAGAGACGCAAGCTTGTCCAAAATCTGAAATTGTATCAGTGATGTGAGACTGTTTTTGTGTTGACATTGTAAGCGATCACATCCTACATATTATACAGCTATACACCCGCTGGCATACTTCTGCGCCACGAGCAAAATACACGGAAATACAAACCTGTCCTACATTTCTAACGCAACTGTTGCACTTGAGAAAGTTTCTACACTGGAGATCCGTGACAAACAGAAGCTAAATCCAAATGTGAAGTGTTTTGGGAGATGCTGATGCGAGATGCGCTGTTGGGCTGGACCACCGCTGCATCTCCTCCCATGCTGCCTCTTTCTATCGCCTCGTGTTCCTGCGGGTTGTTTGATGACAGTTTCATCTGGTGACCGTGCTGTGGAGTTTATTATTGATATTGTGTTTTACTCTCTGTACTTCTTGTCTGAGCAACACGCCTTCAGAACTGTTCGCTGCAATAATATTTGACACTGTAGCACGGATACAGATCTTTCTTCCAAACACACCTGGACGAGAGACATGGACATGGATTCATGGACATGTACAAACACACACTGATACACAACCAGTGTATGATGATGTTGTGAGCTTACAGAAGATGTGTGAATGTGTGTGTGCATGTTTCACACATGAGCTCATAGTAGTATGGTTGTCTGTTTGATGAAAGCATAGTTTTGAGCAGAAGCTGCTGTGTGTGTGCGTGTGTTTGTGTTGTGTGTGTGTGAGTTTGTGCACAAGTGTATGTGCATGTACGTGTTTTGTGTGTGTTTGCATGTGTGTGCGAGTTGTTTACTACGTGCATCATTGTGAGCATCTTATTACCCGCTGCAGTCTGATTGAGATTCTTCTTTCTGCAGTGAAATGCATCTCATTGATCCTGAAGTATTTTCTTGGTGCGAGTCGAGCAAATGCTGGAACTGATGACAAAACTGCAGGTATTCAATAGCATCAACAATATGTAACCAAACTTTAATATAACTACAAAAAAGCATGACCCCCCCCCGAGTCCTTGAGAACACATTGACAATCCGGTTTCCAAAAAAGAATGTATAAACGTACATTGCAGCTTAATATATTTATGTTATATACAGCACTGCACATTTCAGCAAATAACTCCAGAGATGCATTTCAGATTACTGTACAAACACCCGAAACACTTTTGAATATGAAAAGAAATGCTTCTGTGATGAAGTACAGTTTTCTATTGATAAACTAAATTAAGCCACTTGTACGCAGATGTGAATGCATTAGATAGCAGATGATCATATCCACAGGCTCTGAATGAACTTACGACTTCATCGTGGATGTATGACGTCAGTTTCCAGTCAGGTCCTCACAGGTCGCATTAACTATGAACATGTTCTACTAACATTTGAATAACACTGTGTGTTGTAATTTTGTCCTCATTTTGAACAGTATAAATATAGTGGGTTCACGCATAAACCCATGTTTTGTTTGTGAAATTTGCTTGAAAAGTGTGCTTGTCCTGTCTTTTTAAATAAACGCCACTTGTTATTGTTTTCTAATCCATGGTGTTTTTGACTTGAGTGTCCAATTAACGCTCAGGGCCGTTGCACTGTAATATGATTTCATATAAACACCCGCGGAAGAAATAAGAGACCACCTCAAATGTTCATGTAATTGGCATTTTTAGATGTGTTGTGCTCATTCCAGTCCAGTGCGTGGTGGGACTAAGAAAAAAATCGCCCCTGGAATTTTTTTGCCCGCATCGGCCGTCCACCAATTCTGTCTACGAGGGGGGGTGTATGCGCGGTTAAGTCTGTCGATGGGGGGTGGTATGCATACGTGTTTTTTTTGCATTTGTGTTGCGTGCATTCGCATTTTTTATATGTCCGTCTTACCTGCCAAAGCGGGAATGTGCCCGGAACGCCAGATGGCCAGACCCCCGCTGGTCCTGTGTCTGTTGAACTTAAAAAAATCAAATCTCAGGAGTGACATGAAGTCATCCAGCAGTGAGAGACTGACTGAAAGACACATGAAACCGGGATAGGAATCCAGGTTTGCACGTATAATAATTCATATTATTAAATAAATACCAATAATTTGACTGTTGTATTGTATAAAAGTGAATCTGAACCTGTATTGAAAAAACAAAAAGCATTTTTTTCTGTTTTCACTTGTTTCTCCAGTTTTCATTTTCTGCAAAATAGAAACAATATTTTTATTTCAAATGTGTGAGAAAAAAGTCAATGGTTTGCAGTATGATACCACATTGACCATTTTATCTAAACACACAACTGTACATAGTAAATTCAGAAAATCGTGTGAAATGGTCTCTTAACTTTTCCGCGGCTGTATGTTGACCTGCCCTTTTTTAAGATTCAAAGGCCGCTGGATGATTCACTGTATCAACATTAAGTTTCTCACTTTTACTAACCCGCTGTGGGAAACACTCGACAAACACTCACAAAACGTTCACACAGACAACACAAACGGGCAGACCACACACACTGGTATACAAGCTCTCTCACACACACACACACACACACACACACATTAAAGGGCAACAAAGCGTGTGGTGGACCACACACACACACACACGCACTGCACCTTTAAGACTGACTGTGGCTGTGACGGTTATCGACAGTAACTTTAGAATTGTAGCAGGATTCTCACACCTCCTAATTATAACGTGTAGACTCCGGGAAGACCTGAGCTAAATTTAGCCTACTGCACATCCGCAAATACTGTTAGCAAAACATTCCCAAAAGCCCCTGAATGGATCCGATTCACACGGCACACGCTACAAAACCCAGCGAGCCGTCTAGCTAGGCAGTTTTTTAGGGTGTAATAAATTCAGACACGAAGGCTCGGACCTTCTTATTGGACAAATTCTAAAGCTGAATGCATTGAGATGATTGCGGATGAAGAAATGTTGGTTAAAAGCTAAACGCTCCTAAAATCCAAATGAGCTCACTATTTAAGACAATATTTGTGCACGTGTATAGTTTGTGTTTTTTAAAATCATTGGGTTTGCTGTGTATGTTTGTATCATAAGTCTCATATTGGAGACGATTAGAAAAGGTACTTGAAACAGAGCATCTTTCTGTCTCGGTTTAAATGTTATGCTTTACATTTATGCATTTAGCAGACGCTTTTATCCAAAGCGACTTAGATTGCAGTAACATTTACATTTATACTTGGGTATATATAATCCCCTGGGATCGAACCCACAATATTGCATGGTTAACGCAATGCTCTTACCACTGAGCTACAGGAAAGCCTGTAAGTCAGTTTACATGTAGCGCAATATAAGGAACACAAAAAAGAAAATTCTTTCATCATTTATTTCTCCTCGTGTCATATCAAACCCGAATGAATTTCTTTCTTCTGCAGAATATAAAAGTTGTTCATCAAACAACACTGAACCCAGTTGACTCCCATTGGGTGCACACAAAACCACTGAGACATTTCTCAAAATATCTTCTTTTGTTTTCCACTGAAGAAAGACTCCACATGAGAGTAAACAAAAGATTTTTATATTTCAGATAAACTGTCTCTAAGGTAAATGTAACTATGCTAATAGAGAGAGAGAGTTGATCCTCTATCTTGAAAGTGTATTTGCAGGCTGGTTTTCCCATCATGTTAAATATCAGAGGTGTGCGTCGGGTCCCTCTGGGGCTCTGATTACAGAAGCGGATGATAACGGATGTATTTCTGCGTCCGTTGATCTGACGTCCTGTAAGATTATAGGAACACACCGTCCTCTCTGTGCATTTATAGAGGTCTGGACGTATGAAAGGATGTGCGTATAGACGGCCGGGCTGCCGTTCACCTGTTGCATGTATGTTTTGTCACATTCGTGCGGGTCTGCATCGAAGCCTCTGAAACAGACCCCCCCCTCGGCGGACCCCCGGGGGCCGTAACCCTTTAAAGCACCTATAAAACATTTGGCAGGACTGTTTGAAGTTTTTACGAAGCGCTGCATTATTGTTCCCCAGAGAGACGGCGCACTCCACTGGCGCCTTACTGCCCTCATACACTGCCAGAGAGTGAGGGGGGCCCGGTGTGTGTGTGTGTGTGCATACTTGTGTTTGTTCTTTCTCATTCTGTGTGTAATAGAGAGAGTGTGTGTTTATCTGTAGCACAGTTTTGTGTGATGAAGTGAGTGAGAGTTGTGAACCGTGTTCACATTGTAAGCAAACGGCACCTAATTCCCTTTTCCTGCTCAAATCTAAATTTTTGTGAGATTGTTTGTGAGACCTTTTAAAAGTGGTCACTGGCACATCACATCTGTCTGTCTGTATTACTTTGTGTTTGTGCGTCTGTCTATGTGCCTGTCTGTATATGTTTCTGTGTGTGCGTCCGTCCGTCTGTCTGTATAACTTTGTGTGTGTGCATCTGTTTTTCTGTATATGTGTGTGTGTGTTTGTGTCAGAATGTCTTATTCTGTATAAATGTGGGTATTTCTTGTTGGTATTGTTCTGTATAAGTTTGTGTCTGTTGGTCTTTTTAATTGTGTCATGTCTCTATAAGTGTGTGTGTGTAAATGTGTATACTGTTCTGAATAAATGCGTGTGTGTTTGTGTAAGTGTATGTGTGTGTGTATTGTTCTTTATAAGTTTGTGTGTGTGTATGTCTGTGTATGTGTGTGTTTGTGTGAGCGCTATGGTGCCTCTCCAGTGTGTTTGAATTTACGTTCATGCGGCAGCAGCTAAAAACAGAGCACAGCAGTGTCTAATCCACTGGAGCCAGACTGTGTGTGTGTGTGTTCATTGTTTCTGTTAATATGATGGCAATAATCATTCATAAGCCGCCGCTGGCACAGAGCTGACCGATCTAACGATGGGTGTGTCCTAGATGAGACACAACAGCTGGAGGGAATGTGTGTATGTTGTGATGTCAGAAGCCTCGTTTGATGTGTGTGTGTGTGCGTGTACGCTGAGCGGTAGCATTGGAATGGCAACGAGACCCCCCCACCACATACTGTTGAATTAGGCACGCTTCAACATGGACTTCAAAGAACTCTCTCTCGCACACACACACGCTGGGCTATTGTTTAGAAATATGATTGGATTGATAGATGGGATGATGAACTACAGTGAGATGAATGGACACTGTGTACATATCTATAGTAACACAGAGATCAAGAGATACACACACACCCTATCCCCTCGAACAGAAAATCAAAGCCATTGCAGTTTAACATGAAAAGGATACTTCTCACATCCCCTCTTATAATATCAATGATATACAGCCACAGAAATAATGAAGACATCATCTCAAATTTTCATTGAATCATCATTTTTCATTTCAGTCCAGCCTCTGTTACATTTTAACAATTCAGGAGTGACATGAAATCATCCGACGGCCATGTGAAGGACTGACACCATGACAGGACGAATGAAAACTGGCATCCAAATCCAGATTACCACATAAAAATTGTTATTGAACTTTTCCTAAAAACATGCAGAAATATGACTGTTGTACTGCTTCAAAGTGAATAAGAAAATGTTTTCATGTTCAAAAACACACACAAACATATGCAGACAGACAGACGCACACATTATATTCAAGTACAAAGACAGTAAGTGTGAGCGTGCGTGTGTGGGGCCTTGTTTCCTTGTGGGGACCTAAACCTGAATGGACCACAGCTCATGGGGACCAAAATTCTGGTCCTCATGGGTAAAAAAGCTTATAAATAGTGCAGAACAATATTTTTCAAAAATCTAAAATTGCAAAAGGTTTTCTATGATCTTTAGGTTTAGGGGATAAAATATACAGTTTCAGTATAAAAGTGATTACGCACATGGACAGTCCCCACGGAGATAATAAACCAGACGTGTGTGTGTGTTGAATGAGAGTGGTTTGTTGATCCGCAGCTCCACGTCTATGTGTCTTTTGATTAGATCACAAGTGTGAGTCAATATTCAGCACGTCTCTGTACACACACTGTCATGTTCTGCGTGCTTTTACTGCGCTGAGACATTTCACAGTATGTGTCCAACGCCGCTGGAATCTTCTCTTTGTTACACAAGCACACACACAGTGTTTATGTGAGGATGTAAACGATCTCGTCCTGTAGACAGTGAGTGAGCATCAATGTGGCCCAGACTTGATGCTTTTGTCAAATGTTTTTCCCTGTAAGGGCAGAAAGGAGTTCCCAAATCTTTCTGTTCCTGTCTGTCGGTCCATGTCTTTCTCTTTGTTTTTATCTTTATTGAGAACTTGTATCGTCTGACTATTGTGAGAGTAGGTCAGGTGTTCCCAAACTTTTCATTTCAAAACTCGTATATATAATCTCTCTGAATACTTCTTTTCAGTATTCATTTCCATTGCTTATCATGATTTGGACTTAACAGGTTTTTTTCAGCCAGGTGACCTCGCACGACCCATCTCCTTCCTAGAGTCAAATAACATATTCTGGTAATGACAATAAATATTGGCAATTCAAACTATATGGGTTGTGACAAATAAACGCTTACTTTGCATTCACACCGCTAGCGACTCTGTCGCTGGTGTCGCTAGTTTCTCGCTACGAGGCCGTTAGAAGATGTTCCTAGCTTTGGTTGCTCTTGTAACATTTATAAACAAACTCTACTGTAACAGACAAGAAACGGATGACATGAGCTCTGCTGCTTTAGTCCTATTGGTCGTCGCTCCCGAAAGTCACCAGTCATTTTCACAAAGTTGAGCAAATCTCAACTTTGTCGCGTCCCTAGACAGGCCCACTTCCTGTCGCCAAGGTCACTGCTACCGGAAGTCAACTACTCTCCATTAGGGCTGGCTATAGATATATTGTGCAATTCTTGTGCTCTCAGTTTCTCAGTGAATAACGGTTAAATGCCGTCACATCTGAAAGCCAAAGGGCGCTCTTGCGTAGAAACTCATATTCTATCGCTGTTCTTCAAACCTATGTTTTAGGTATTTCATGATAATAAAGTATATTTATAGTGATGATGTTTTACCTTTGTGTTTTTCTGTTTTTCCTGTTTGCTTCTGTAAAGCTGCTTTGGAACAATGCACATTGTGAAAGTGCTTGTAACAAGATTCAAAGTATGGAAGGAAGGAGGCGAGAACCGGAAGACAATAAAAAACATTTAATAAATAATATAACAGCCGGCGGCCCCTCA
Organism: Triplophysa tibetana; assembly: GCA_008369825.1. Lineage (NCBI taxonomy): Eukaryota > Metazoa > Chordata > Actinopteri > Cypriniformes > Nemacheilidae > Triplophysa > Triplophysa tibetana. Next base: position 17,721,566 of record CM017914.1, on the reverse strand, counting down.
CGGACGACCGCCGGCTAACAAACAAACAAACCAAAACATAATATAACAGCCGGCGGCCCCTCACGGACGACCGCCGGCGAACAACAACATTAAAACAATACAAATACAAGTTCGGGCCCGGTCCTCTCTCCTCGACTGTCCGGTCGCCATTGTTCCTTTATATGCTCCCAATCTCCTACGTGATGCGCGCACCACTGGCGCTAATTAACAATTACTTACCGGCCTCGAACCACGGTCTCGCCCCGCCTACTCTACTACAGTGCTCTTATATAAACTTGAATTGAATTGAATGATGTTTGAGGAGTGTTGCTTTTTCAAATCCACATGATAAACGACTCAATCTCTGTAACTTACTTCCTACTGATCATTGAGCCGTAGTTCACAGAAGAGCTGTTCATAAAACAGAATTGATCTGAGTATTGATTTAGACATGTATAATTAGCGCCCAGGCCTACTCTCCAATGAAACGAATGACATCGCTTCGCTTTGTCGATTGGTGTCGCTGGCGGTGTGAAAACACAGTTGCAGAATGTATTTGTCATCAATATACTAAACCATCGGTTTAAATTATACTTAACCATTGCTGCTAGTACACATTCAATAGTAGCTTTATTTTAATTTTCATTATGGATTTGACAATACTGAATTGACCCTTACCAGAATTTGGAAAATCATGTGCTAAAAATTAAAACAATTCTTCAAAAACTTAACAGAGAAATCACATTTAAACCACAAACGTTGACATCTGTGCTGTTAATATATTAGACACCTTTGGTAAAAACTCTTTTAATGGTAAGGTTGACATTTGCAAGGAAATGCCCATATGATATTGATCAGTGTAATTATTAATATTGTGTCAATATTATAAATATGATAGTATAAATGCAGCAGTATATGATTGACACTTCATCATTGAAGGTCTCTGTTTTATACACGTTTAATATTTTGCTTTAGGAGTCTCAATGGTGGCAAACTCTCTCTCTGCCTCTTTATAGAGAATGTGAAGCTGACCTATGTTGCATGATGTAGTGGGGTTGCCGTCTTGGGAGGATCATACTCAGCTCCTAAAATTTTTTGATATGTACCGTTACTTATTTTGTTTGATACATGGAGAAATGTAAAGTGAAAGAACCAGGGGCTTTTCCTGAATGACTCTGCGTAAAGAAAAACAAAACGGTGCATTGAACACACTAGCAGCGATCCTCCCAAGATTGCGCAACCTTCAACGCGGCGTGACATCGATTAACAAGCTCTACACTCATATTTAGTGTGTATTTTAAAGTCCCAGTGAAGCGGAAGTTGCAATCTTTTTTACTTCCGTATTTTGAAATGTAATTTCGAATGAGAAAAATAGTGGGCTCGGCTTTCGTCTTTCTCTGGGATTTGATTGGATGTATTAAACCTTTATTTTGAAATGGAACTAGAAGCAGACTGACAGTTGAAGGGGAGGAGTTAAAGGATGCTCCGCCCAAGCCGTCTGACATGTGTCAATTAAGATGGATGGTCATTACAAGAAGGAAGTGCAATTTTCAGATTTTAAGTAAAGATCATGAGTGTCATGAAATAAGGTGTGATAGGGAAACAGGACCCAGATGCAGTACAGCGAGTAAAAATGTTTAATTAATAAAATAGTGAAAACAAAACCAACGAGGGGGTAAAAATAACAGGAGCAAACAAACAATATCACACGACGAATACACAAACAATCCCACACGAAAAAGGCTGGGAAAATAATCCAGAACATACAGATGACAATGGTACACGAAGACTACACGAACATTCCCACACGAAAAGGCGGTGAAAAATAATCCAGAACATACAGGTAAACCACAGCATGAACCAGAACAAAACTAAAACATACAAGCATAAAACTTACGAACGAACAGCAAACAACGAACCGACCCCGGACTCGGGTTTAAGAAGGGAATACTAACGAGGGATAATGAGACAGGAGGCGTAACAAGACTAAACATTAAAGGGAGACAGGTGACGGAGATAAAAGGCTAATGGGAGAATTACAGAGAAACATGGGGCGGAGCTACACGGACAGGAGGACACGCGGCAAATTATCAAAACATACAGCCGCGTGTCTCCACAAATAACCAAATATACATACAAGACATGGTACTGTCAAGGTCCCGTCCACAAAGCATGAAAGCCCGAAACAGGAAGGACGGAACCCTGACAATGAGGGCACACGGATTTTAAAAAGAGAATGACCCACATTGATAAACTATTTATAATAAATGCTGCAATATTTCATGAAAAAATAGGGATTGTAATTTTTTGTTTCACTGGGACTTTAAGTGTATTTTAAGTTGTTGGCCAAAAGAGAGAAACATGAAATAAACCTAATTAAAAATGAACGTGACTGAATGCACCATTCACTTTTCGTTAAAAAATATTTCAATAAATAATGTTGTTAACAGGAATTCTTTTGGCCTGTGCAGTGAAAAGTCTGATATTGTGACATGCAATAGCGAGTAACTCAAAAGGTACAAAACTGCCCTCCAAACAAAAGCATTTAAAGAGAAGTTTGGAAGAACTCATTTGGAGAAATTTCACACATTCCAAAAAAACCCCAAACTAGCTGGAGCACAATGGCTGTGAATTACAGCAATATTCAGTCATTATTTGGAATGTGGAATGTGATGTCGTCATCCCCCGCGATGGGAATGACCTCTCTTCCTCCACCCCACCCCGCGTCCCTCTCTTCTTCCCAGTGGGATGTTTTCTTGCATTCATTTTAATTTTAGGCTTCATGAATGAGGCTAATCAGCCTGGAATGTGAAGTCACACACACACGCACACACGCGCTGACCGCATCCCAATTAAACAAGGCCGAGATCATTATTGATCTTCTGTCCTGCCCCCCTCTTCCTCTCTTTTCTTTCGCTGTGCTCTCCTCCCCTTTCTGTGCGACACGTTAGGCCTGAATAGACGGCCAATGTTGTGTAGAGCCTCAGAATTGTGTTGTGTGTTACTTGTGTGCCACACAGACACACATTGAGCGGGAAGCATCCCATGCTGGGCCGCTCAAAGACCTCACAGTCCCAGCTGTCAATCAAACGCAGTGCGCCCTCCGCGTCGCCCATATGCTGAACGTAAGGTATGACATCACCCCGCGGCACCAGCGCGCAGGAATATTCCTTATCTTGCTTCACTGCGTTCCCAAGACATTTATTTCCAGCAGTCGCTCGACTCCTTGGCTGTCGCCAGAGAAATTCGTCAATTTGATGCTGTTTACAAAAGTTGCAGTGTGACGCTTCAGACAGAATTGAGAGGAAATCTTCAAACGGGCGGCGCTAAACGGGCCCAGATTTCTCACTGCTTCAACATCTGCTTTGATTTAGTGCTGCAGTTTTACCATAGAGAGAGAGAGAGAGAGAAGAAAAGAGCAGATAGGGAGATATTTATCATCTTTTATTAAATATTAGGTTTATTAAGATTCATTTTTACGTGCAATAGACATGAGGCCACACGCCGTATAGCTGCGTGCAATGGCACAATTATGAGGGTCATGTTTGAAATCAATAACATTTCGGACATCATTTAAGCAGTAAGTGGGTATATTTTGTTTGCTGTCAACACAGATAAAAACAATTATGTTTGTGTAACAATTCAGTGATGTTACGCTTAACAACAGCACTTATCTGTCTACCATGTCTTTCAGACTGTATCTATATATCTGTTTTTATATTTTCTGTATTTTGGAAAAAATTACCATGATTGTTTCAAGATCTCTGAATACATTAGTGTGAAGGCCAGCGGATGTCTGTCGAGACGCTGTCAGTTTCGGGGTGGATGGATGCGGCTATAATGCGGTTGAGACATATGCTTGGTATTATTATTACAGCATGCCACACAGATTAAACAGAGTAAGTGAGATCTTAAGCATATAAAAATGGAATGTTTAAATAAGAATTTATATTTATAACCATTTGAATGCCCATTAACACTTCTTCACGTTTGATTCCTCAAGGAAAGTTATTGAAAGTATTACTCATGGGTTCTAGCGTGTGTCCCTCATTGCCCTCTAGCGGTGACAATGCGTCATGACAGCAGCAGCTGAACCGCAGAACCGCAGGCAGACAGTCTGCCACCGACCCACAGACTGCTGGGGCCCCGCTTACATGCCTCCACTCCTCATGTCATGAAGCCCACAGCTCACAGGAGGATATCCCTCTCCAATCCACTACAGCCTCTGAAAATAACACTTTATGGTAACACGAACATTTTTTAAACATGTATTCGTAAACACGAGCGTATTACACATCACGCATTCAAATAGTGCGATTGTATGAACGTTTTTACGCACAGACAGATTCTACAGTTCTAGGGGTTTTAACTGGATTATGTGTATAACAGACTGTCCATCATCTGTGGGGGTGATGAATGATAGTTGACTTCGTGCGCGTGGTGTTTTTTCTGCGCATGTGAATTTTGCATTCTTTTTATATCCTCCAGTCATTTGTGCGTCAGGCCTCACATCGCGCTCGAGCTGTGCCGCTGTGAGAAGTGACTCGTCTCTCTATGTGGCCCGTTTAAACACTTAATTGCGCCCGTTTATTTGGTGACCCGAGAGTTCATGCGTGTTGGTTCCTGCCAGTGGCAAGAGCAAAGGTCGAAGCCGAATCCACAAACCTCCACACAAACCAGAGGCGCTTTAATGGTCCAATTATTGGATTCCTAAGCACTTCAACGGCGTGTTATTCTTTTTCGATGGGAAAAATGTGATGTTGCTTGTGTCTGTGTGTGTGTGCGTGCTTGCGCGTATATCTGACTCATGAAAAAAAAAGCTAAAACAATTATTCGTATAATAACTAGAATATGAACGAAGTGTCAATGTTTGTTTGAAGAAATAATGCCCCAAATGTTAGCCAGCAATGATCCTGCAGCGCAGAAGTGTAATTTTAATGCGGTATGAATGAATTATACGGTTTCCACTTGAACATTATTTATGCAAGAGGATGTAACCCTGCATAATAGGTGGTTGAGTTGTCGTGGAATGTGCAAGATATGGAAAATCCCGAATGTGTGTTTTCTAGTTGCTGACTGTTGTTCTGTAGTAGCCCGTGATAAATCTAGAACTGTTGTGGCCGATATTTTCCTTCACTGCGTGGTGTGTGTGTGTAGAGAGAGGGGGGCTCTCATTGTGTGTGTGTTCTGCTGTCAGTCAGACTGCGGGTTCTTGGTGAGGTGGCTCCGCGCGCACACACTTGGAGCTGTCGGGGGGAGGGAAGGGGAGGGGATATTTAACTTGCGAAAGAGAGGAGTTCCACTTCAGACACGCTCATTCTCCTGCGAGTCTTTGCTGTGTCAGTCCCAGCTGAGGACCAGGTTTGGACGGGTTGTGCGCTCTGCAATAAAGCGGCTCTGGTGGATTTCTGACAGCAGGGATATGAAGGTACCGCAGCTGGTTGTGGAGACATTCGTGGGAATTCTTCATGTTGAATGTGTAGAGAACCGCAGTGGTCCTTGAACTGATCGGAACTGTCAAGTTCTAACCAAACTGTTGGAGTTCGTGCGCTTCTTGATTGAAAGAAAGCTCTTTGTATTCTGAACTGAAAATGAACATGTTCTAGTAGTGGAACAAATCCGTTTGTGACATATTTGAGCTTGTGATCCGTGGATTTGTGTGTGTGTGCGCTCTCTGGAGAGACTGAGCGGCTCTTGTCCCGGTTCAACAGCGCCGGTTCGGCGGGACGGGCTGGAGCCTGTGCGCTCAGAGAGAGAGAGAGAAAGAGAGAGAGGAAGAGAGACACACGTTCATAAAGCAGTGCGTAAAAATAACATTGGCTAAGACGCGCTCCATTCCGCGGGCTCGCTGACATTTCAAACGACAGTTTGGGTGCCACCCGGCAACAAAACCCGAGGAGCGCGTAGACACTCTGCCATCCCATCCGAGAGCAGGCGTTGCCATGGTGACCCGCCGACAGAACTAGTGAAGGGGAAAGTAGCTGGAAAAAAGGGAATCAACGGCAGATGAGGACAACACTTCAGTAGTTCGGATTTGGGTGTTTTTGGGGCGTTTGGCACTGCGCACCCGATTGTTGCATCATCTGAAGGGTCAGAAAAGTTTCCAATAGTACCCCCCCCCCAAAAAAAAACTCTCGTCCCATGTCATTCCGGTCCACGCGTTCGTCTATTAAAAGTATCTCGCTCGTGCTGTCGCTTGGACTATTTATGCACGGGTGCGTGCGGGCGCAGTGACGGCCAACTCCACTCCATAGACAGACAGAACACGAGTCATGGGCATCTCCCACGCGCTACTGCTCATCCTGTGCGCGCTCCTTAGCGTGCACGGCACCGCGGCCCAGCCCAACTTGCGCCTGAGGCCATCCCCCAGCGAGCATCTACCAGTACCTGACATCAAAGAGGACCCCGACCCGGAGTACGACCCGCGCGAGCAAGACCTCACGGAGAGGACGCTGCGCAAAAAGCTGGGCAGCCACTTTGACCCCAACTTCATGTCCATCCACCTGCCCATCCAGCTGAACGCTAGCGCGCCTCCGGACGTGCCGGGGCCGCGCTCACCGATGCCCGTCGAGCTCAAGAAGCTCGACCTGACGGAGACGCCGTACGGGAGGCGCGTCAAGGTGGGCAAAAAGGCGCGCCGGAAGTTCCTGCAGTGGTTGTGGACGCACACGCACTGTCCCGTGCTCTACACCTGGAAGGACCTGGGCGTGCGTTTCTGGCCGCGCTACATCAAGGAGGGGAACTGCTTCAGCGAGCGCTCGTGCTCCTTTCCCGAGGGCATGTTCTGCAAACCGGTCAGGTCCATGACAAAGACGTTACTCCGGTGGTACTGTCAGGGCTTCCTTCGGCAGAAGTACTGCACGTGGATACCGGTGCAGTATCCCATCATCTCCGAGTGCAAGTGTTCGTGCTGAGCGGTGCGGGTGCGCGCACGCGTGTGTGTGTGTGTGTGTGTGTGTGTGTGTGTGTGTGTGTGTGTGTGTGTGTGTGTGTGAGAGAGAGAGCGCGCGCATGTGAGAGTGTCCATGGACTGGACGCACTTGGACTGAGAGAGTATATGAATTATGAATTATTGCACTGTTTACCCACGGACAGGGATGTGGCGCCACATAGCGAATCTATTTTTTTATATATAGCTTTTTAATTCGAATATCAAACACATGTACATATTTAAGTGAAAAAAGAAGAATGCAGCTATTTTTGTTAAAGGAACAGGACCATATTCTCAAGTGGAGCACTTCAGCCGGAAGAGCCCGTGGTTCATTTTATGAAAGTATTGCATTTATGGAAAAAGGAAGAACTTCTCCAAGAAGTTTCATTTTCCTCGTTCAAACTGTTCAAGTGACTGAAAAACTGATACACTACAATGATGCCTAGAGGTTTGGTACAAATATTAATATCAATAATTGAGATTTTTAAAGGCTGAGGACAAAAATATACATGTGAACTTAGCTTTTTGGAAATCATATAGTATTTTAGTAAAAATGTGTAAGGTTTATTTATTGTTTTAACGGTTGTGAGTATAGATAAAGAGAAGATAATAGAATATACCAGAAATTTTACTTGAAAATGTCTAAAAATGATTTTAAGAGATTAATAATAATAATAAACATGTCCATGTAAATGTCATGGTTTTAGCAATAAAATATGTTAAACCTGCACTGTTTGTCAAGAGAAACTTTGATAGGATCAAATAATAGGCCCATGTGCTTTTTTATGTCTTGAGGATGCGCTCTTCTCTCTAGCTTTTTTAGACTGTATATAATGTTGCTGACTAACACATTGCAGGGATGAAGATCTGATCTCAACATCCAACAAACTGTTGATTGTAACATTGGCAATGTGTTCCCCAAAGCTGAACATCTTTCACCGCTGCATTGGTTACAGGGTTAACACTTCTGTTTTTGGTGTGGAAATACTCAACAGACTGACGCCACCAGGGGAGAGGAGCGTCTGAGGGTGTCGTGGCGTGTCAGAGATGGTTTGGAAACGTCTGATTTACGGGCTCGACGCACAACGCCCGCCAGCGTGGAGCTGTTCTTCATTGTGCGTAAAAGCGCGCCGATGTTAACACAGCGCTTAAATATGATGCAGTCACTTTCAAACACTGTCAATGGTGAAATAGAGCAGGGAGAGCCAGCAGCTCCTGGCGAACTACTTCTGGAAAGGGAAGGGGGAAAAAAGAGCGAGCTTCTCAAAAACAAGGAATAGAGACAGAAATCTGAGCCCGATTCTCGTCCAAAAGTCTCGGCGTGAGAAACAAAGCGCGCAGCCCTTTACAATGACTGTGAACTGATGCTGACGGCACCAGACTGTTAATTAGTCCGCAAACATTATGTCTGAGAGTTAAGGAGATATGAGACTCATAAAAACACGCACACACATACGCACATGTTCTCCAAACCGCGGCGGCGCTCCGTGTTCCAAACACGCACACGCAATGAATCACGCCTCCTAAATTGCTGTCATTTCAGCACAGATCGCAGGGGAGTGAAAGTTGCTCGCTGTGTGTGCGTGTTATTGGTGCGGTTATTGTGACAGATACACTGGCTGTGCTGTGTGTTTGGCGCAGGGTGGGGGCAGTTGTCAGCTCTCTTACTTGATGATGTCTAGGGCTTTTTGGAGGAGGCTGCGTGTGTGTGTGCGCGTGTGACGCGCCGGCGCCACTCGGCCGCGCACTCTGGCGAGCGCAGAATAGATTGAACAGTAACCCCTTCAGTCTGTGTGTGTGTGAAAGCCAATCCCCGACAAACTAGCCCTCAAAACACACAGCCGTCAGACTGTCGGAGCACTCCAACCTTCTGCGCGCGCGAGTGTGTGGGAGGGGGGCGGTGTATTCATCATTAAAAATATGACCGAAGTTGCAGGAATCAGTGGGGTCTTTGAGACTCAAGTTAAACACAATGTTTTCTGTCTTTGGCCAATGCGAAAAAAACGCACACACCAAATGCAGTAAACGCAACGAGACGTGCGCGCGCTGAATGTGCTGTGAACAAAAGCTGCTATCACAAAACGCTTCTGTGCGAGAACATGTCCAAATGTATTTAATAGATGGAAAACCCCTATTGATCAGCCACTACCAGTGGCGGTTCTACATTGAATCACTCCCCGGGCGAGATCCCCTCTGGGTGCCCCCCCCACCAATCCCACCCATCCGAAAAAAACAGCCATGTTTTACCATAACAATATAATTGTAAAATAAGCTTATATTTCTAAATTGCACAAATCCTTCAACAGAACATTTTAAAAACACAATTCTGCACAAAACAGTATAAGTTATCAGAACTTAAATATACTCTATATTCCGTTCCTGAGACATGGTTGAGCTCAGGTACAACTTGATCAACATTAGTTTTGAAAAGCTCCTCTCTGCTTGAGCCACAGTGACTGGCAGAGAAAGTGCAATCCTGAGATTAGTCCAAAAGTTGGGGTCGATCTCATATAGATCATTATCATGCATAAAAGTGATAAATTCAAGGAGGCTGATGGATTGTGATGGCTGACTTGAATATGAATTCAATTGAATTGCAATTGAAATTGACATCAAGAGACCGTAGGCTACAATATAACTCTTATGAATTGCAAATCTCACTTTTTCTCACTCATTAGACGCTATATTAATCTAATCTAAGGGAGGAACAATTCGCTCCTTGGTTACTGCCCCGAATTATATTCTTTGTCACGCAACAGAGTTATAGCAAATGTTCGTCTTTGAAACTTCCTACACATTTGTTAATTCCTTTAGCTAATTACAGGGCTCAACATTAACCCAATGATCGAAATAAATAATAACTTTACTTGAAACAGTTTTGTTGCAAAGCACAATCTTATGGTGAAATTAGATCTCGTTTTTGTTGAGTTAAGACCGAATTATTGTTGTATAAGCATAGCAAGCGTCATAGCAAGAAGGCTAACAAACGTCAGAGCGTTTACCATCCATTAACATTAACCCTTCATTGATGACATGGATAACGTCACCTTAATCATACAGAGAGAACGTAGTTGCATACCTTTATCTTTTGCTCCTTTCTCCTCTTCTACTTTTATTTTTTCCTATATTGGGCACCTGACGGCTTAAACCTTTTTCTCTCCATCACTGTCACTGTGTTTATCTGGCACTCGACAATCAACACATTTCCCAACACTGTCACTCACGACCAGAAGACTAAACCACGTCAAGACCACTTCACCTCCACATAATCGTTTTGGATTTACTTTTTTTATTAGCCATTTCACACACACAATTCAGAAAAAAAACATGCAAATCATAGGCCTGTGCTTTAATATAATGATTGAAATGTGCGTTACTTGAAAGTAAGTCAATGTGTGACTGACTTTAGCCCACTAAGTGGATCCCCCTCCTTGTCCGCTCCATTTAGGAGAGGTGACCTGTCCATCGCGTGCGCGGCTCCTCCCCTTTACACTTTTTTCACAGCTTCTGCGCTTCTCAGCACGCAGGGGCGGCACTTTGCCACTTCCCCACACGGACAGTTATATTATAGATAATAGAAACCCGCTTAGCGGCTCACATTATTTTTCTATTTCAAGTGCTTTTGCCGCCCCCCACGTGTCATGAAAATTTGGCGCCCCGGGCGGCTGCCCGGTTCCTCCGTGCCTAAAACCGCCACTGGCCACTACTCCAAACAGCCAAGTGTTTATGTTGGTTATGGCTATGGTGTAGTAAAGGAGAAGGAATTTTCAATAAGAATATAAATAAATAAGTAAAAGTTGGTTACAGGTTTAGGTGTAAGTGTGGGATGTGTGGGAAAGAAACATCACTGGTCTTGTGAGTCACAGTCACACTGTTATGTGCCGTGGGGACCACCAACAGTTGTGTGTGTTAAAGTATATGCACGTGCTCAAACAACATTCCAACACAGAATCCTGAAAGTCTGCAACAGTTTGAAGGATGCTTGTGAGTTCACAGTATATACAGTACATACATTCTGTCCTGCGGGATTCAATTATTATTTGTTGGCTCTGAATTAAATTATTTGTATTTATATGAGAAATAGTATTGGAATATTAAATTATCAAATCAAGTTCCAATTAAAAAAAGTTAGCACCGGGGCACTTAGATTTAAAAAAATCAAATCACTTTTATTGTCACTCTACCATGCACAAGTGTGTGACATCATGAGCTACCTGTGGGGAGAACTGACGTCTGCTCAGAATGACCTTGACACCTTGTCATGATAAAGACTTCATTAGTCATTTTCTGCAGATAATTTCATATAATGACATTCAGATATTCTTAAGTGTCTGAATATGTTTAAGGTACTATGCTGCAGAATATGAGGTTGGATTAAAACTTTGGAAATAACGAAAGGTTAAAGACGTGCAAGTACAGCAAATGAACTCATAACTCCTGGTGATGTTCGATTGGGTCATTTGCCCATGAGTTGAAGTGGTTTGATGAAGCAGCAGACACTCTTGTCTTGTGTAGGTTTGCTGACAATAGCTGATGTCCAGGAAAGAATTTCAGACTTTCCTTCACCTGAGTTATTTCAGGAAGACAGGCCAGATGTTTCAGGTGGTCTAGGGAAAACATCACTCTTGTTTATATGGATTTGAGTGAATCCCAATTTCTAAGTCTAAACGTTTGGGGGTCACTTGTCCCGCCCTGTTTCTACTACCAGCATCTGCATAGCAACACACTAAATATACTCAGAGCCTTAACAACCACATAGCAATACCCTGGCAACCACCCACAACCCTTAGCATGGCACAGATGTTTGCATGGGTGGAAGTATAACTGATATTCTTTCCATAAGAATGTAAAGATCCACTCTAAAACTTTGATCTAGTTTTACAGCAGGGTTCCAAGTAACTGACTAGATTTATTTCACAATTTTGTTTTAAACATAAACCTACCTAGTTCTTGTTTATTATCTTTCATAAAACAGGACTTAATATTCAAGGACACTTTCTTGGTATGTAAATGTATCGTACTTAAAGAAGTTCTTGGGAAGAATGTCCTTTTTGCAGTTGTGCTAATGCCAGTAATGAGACCTCTTCTTGCTCATTTTGAAGTGGTATAAATTTGATTAAATTGAAGTTTTAAAACAGTACTATTAAGTAGAAATTAAATCTACAGTAAGTTGCTGGCAAACCGGCTGCAAAACTACAGCAACGTTTTACAGTGTAGTTCTTATATAACTTGTCTGTATATCACTAAACTCCATTACCCACAATTAATTGCGGGTGCTGGTTTCCATGTCAACCAGAGGCTGTGGTTCAATGTTTCTGAGGTTGTGCATAATTCGTCCAGTTCTTTCAGGCCATATGTGACTCAGAAAGTCCCCTGGACTCTTTACTTGACTGTTTTATTCCTTGTCATAGTGGCTGTTTATGTCTCCATTTAGATTCTGTTAAAGTTATAATCGTGTCAACTCGTATTAGTTTACATTTATGCAGGCATAGAACACGTAATGCTTTTTATGAAGAAAACATATGAAAAGCTTTACTGCCCCCTACTGGCGGACGCACGTGCTTGGAGATCGGGGAAAGTTGTCAAGTAGGCCTATATACCTTAACATTCATGTCTATAAATATTATTAAGTGATTAAAAAAGATCTTAACGACATGTGATGTGACATTTATGAAAAATACTGAACATAATAGTTCCACCATTCAGTTTAACTCAACCTTTATTAAATATAGTGGTGGATGATCCTATTTGAATTATTGTACAAAATTGTAATGTAAAACAGTCTTGATCTAGGTGTGTTTGCTTGTTAAAAATAATTTAACAAATAGTTTCGGTGTGAAATGGTACAGTTACTGTTGTGACCGCTGTCCTTTTGTGACCACCAGACCAAAGTGTCCCCTTCAATACTATCAAAAAGAAGAGAAGTACTTCACTTCATTTGATGTGTGAAGTCAGATTCTACAGGACCATCTGAGGATGGAAAAACATAGACAATCATTTACAAACATTATTTCATTAACATATGTTCATATCATCTTGAAAAATATTTATTTTATTGTTAGATATTTCAACAGAAGTATATGAAAAAAACACATAATTATTTTATATCTTTTTACAGGTTCATTTTTGCCATATGGAGCCAAATTCACATAATATTTACAAGCTTGCAAAGGCATTTTTCATTGAATATTCATTTCCTTTCCCTTTAAAAAATTACATTTAAGTTTAAAATGCGATTGTAAATTATATATGGTCATACTTCGAATGTGGTTTTGACTAATAACCCTCCTTTAGTCAATGCAATGTACAAACAATATATTATTTACATGTGGAGTCAAGTGAGGTCAGTGTGAAATGTTGCGATTCACTAAAAAACAAAATTGAATATAATACATACAATTTGTTGTTTATATTAATTGCTGCAAACAAATGGTGTAGACTTGAAGTGATAAAAAAGCAGCTGTCAATATGCACTGAACACTTTCAGTAGCGGCGCATGTTGTCTGCACTTTATGTAGTAAGTTGTCACAGCTGCAACCTGCTTCTGTTTATTGATACTGTATTTATTTTCAATATAGTGTAACGGTTATTTTGGTTTTCGACAACATAAAATAAGGAAAAAGAAAGTGATGGACAGATACAAATAGGCAAACTATTGTCTTGTCCAACAGGTTCATACTGTAAGGTAAGAGTACAAATTAATTTTGAAAACCACTCCACACGGTAAAACCTTATTTTACTTTTTTTGCTGCCTTAAATTTTAAAGAACAATTTAAATGTGTTTTTAACTCGTGAACTCATTCACCACTACTCAAAATTTTAATAGTATAAAGAATGACTTGCAATCTGCTTGTACTTAAAGGAGTAGTTCACTTTCAAAATAAATGTTCATGAAAATTTACTCACCCCCATGTCATCCAAGAAGTCTATGTTTTTTTTGTTTAGTCGAAACGAAATTAAGGTTTTGATGAAAACATTCCAGGATTTTCCTCCATATAGTGGACTTCAATGGACTTCAAACAGGTTTCTGACAGATTCTGTGCAGCATCAACGGTCTTTCAACAACACCAGACGATAAATAAATCTTATCCAGCGAATCGATCGCTCATTTTCTAAAAAAATCAAAATGTATATGCTTTATAAACACAAATGCTCGCCTTGCTCTGTTCTGCGATGCGCGTTCATAACTTCACGTAATATGTAATTACGTTGAAAACTTGCACGTTCAACTTTTAAACACTGACTCGGTGCCTCCGCCTACGTCAAGCGAGTTTGAACGCGCATCGCAGATTAGAGCAATGCGAGCATTTGTGCATTAACATTTCAAATGAGCAATCGTTTCACTAGATAAGACCCTTCTTCATCGTCTGGTATGGATTAAAGCCCTTTGAAGCTGCACTGAAACTGAATTTTGACCTTCAACCGTTTGGAGTCCATTGAAGTCCACTATATAGAGAATACTGCTGGAATGTTTTCATCAAAATCTTAATTTCTATTCGACTAAAGAAACAAATACATAAACATCTTGGATGACATGGTGGTGAGTTAATTATCATGAAAATGTATTTTGAAAGTGAACTACTCCTTTAAAGCGTAAACGCAAGTGTGCAAAATGGCCACTAGATGGCGTAATTGTCTCACGTTTCACTACTTCGTTGCATGTACAACAGTGCAGTTGGCTTTCAGTGAAGATGATGTCCTCAGCGTTTCATATGCGTATGTGAAGTGTCTGTCTCTTTAGATCCTTTTATTTCAAACTGACACCCTGACCGGAGTAAAACTCTACTGAACGGTGCCATAAATACCACAGGAATGCTGAGCAGCTTACACAACACTGAGAAGCACACAAACATTCATTGACAAATTGCTTTATTTCACGCCACATTCTGAAAATACATGAATAGCCACATGCTTGATCCTAAATCTTTTGAGTTTGTGATCCACACCAGCAGTACCAGCCTCCCTAACACTACCAGCAGAAACCTGTTAGTCATGCAGTGCACATAAAAACCCTTCAGATGGCCGTTTATTGTGTTACAGAAGAACCTACTGGCAATTTTCACCCTCATCAATGTGAAGAACATTGATGAGAGTGAAAAGGGTTGAAAAAGGAAAAGGGATTGAATATGAATAACTCACACAGATGCTGAGTTGGAATGTATTTTTGAGTTTTGTCTGACTTCAAACCGCTTCCGTGTGGTTTGGGCGAAATGTTTTGGTTTACTGTCGTGTTGAAAGGCGAATTATCCTCAAATTCCCAGGGTTTTTCTCCAGGATTTTTTTTATTCCAATCTTT
Organism: Triplophysa tibetana; assembly: GCA_008369825.1. Classification (NCBI taxonomy): domain Eukaryota; kingdom Metazoa; phylum Chordata; class Actinopteri; order Cypriniformes; family Nemacheilidae; genus Triplophysa; species Triplophysa tibetana. The sequence continues at coordinate 17,706,360 of CM017914.1, read as the reverse complement.
ACGAGTTTTCCAATGTGTGATGGGGAGAAACATCAGCATCACATTGATGCTTCCATACCGTTCCCTGTAGGAACGCTGAAGATCTGGAAGATCTGAGGTTTGTGCTGCCTGCGCTCACAACACAAATAAATCATCGAATCTCCAAATTAAAGTGCCATGATGTTTCAAATGTACTTCTTTTATTTATTTCTAATCTGTTTTTATTGGATTTAGCATTCTTCTCTATTGTTCAAGACACATTTATGAAGGAATTATTGTCTTAGGCACAGGGTTTCTTTATCTCTGTAATGTTCCCAACTTTGTGTCATTCACAACAGTTGTTCTTTCCCAGAAACGCAGCTCTGGAAAATCTCCAATACTGGGCAGATTCATAATCGTTCCACAGCCACTCATCTTTTTAATGATGCACTTTACTGTGCTTTGAGGTGTTTTCCGTGCCTTGGAAAATGTCTTGCCCTGACTGGTATTTTTTGAGAATGTTGTTTTGGTTCTGTTTTAAATCTCCGGTGTTTTCTGGAGATGTTCCGTGTTTTTTTTCTGTAATCTACACACAGGTGGAGACCAATCAATGTCATTTTGGACTTGAAGACATGAAACTGAAGACTTCAGCAGAGATGCCCTGTGATCATGTTCCATGTGTCATCATATGTATCGACTGCATTGGATTTGTATCTTCTTTTATAAACCATAAAGTGAATATGCCACTCTAGCGTACCTCAGTGAGTACTGAAGGTGTCCGAACATCCTATAAAAACGCCATTGAATGTTTTGAAGTGAAGAGTTTGGATTAAGGGTACATTAGTGAAAGTTTGTACCTCAACCCTTCTGTTAAAGTTCGCGAACGGCTGCGGGCAATCAGTGCGTAAAAGTTTAGGATCAATCCTGAGATTCCGCCATTCACGGTTACTCGTGCGTTTCGGGATGATTATTCTCATTATAATAATTGATTTGGGGGACACACACCGCATCTGCCTTTGGTTTGTGTTGTGTATTCTGTTCTCATTACTCGCACCATCTGGATTCTCTATCACGCACACACATACGCGCACGCACACAGGCCGAGTCTTTCCGATGGGTCGCAGAAATCAAAGACTCTTGAATGAAACGCATGAGATGAAATTGGAAAATAAATAAACAGCAGTGCCAAGTGATCGCCAGATCATCGCCAGAGCAGCCACACGCATGAAACCAGACCCTCTGAGGACGCGTCTTTAAACTAAGCGAACTATGTTTAACTAGACAGCATTTTTAGGTTGAAATGATGAAAAACACAATGGCAAACAATCCACACGTGTACGCGATTCTCCAAACGGACCGCGATATCCTTGAAATACCGCGCGTGACTGTGGTGGCCAAAATAAGATGCGCGTATAAGGTGCGTTAAATGCCCTCTGATGCCCTTTAATGCTGCCAATTCGAAACGAGTCTCTGAAACCCAACAGTGCTGCATGCGTTTAAGAAGTCCACTATACACCACAGTGCGCCCGTGGTACCCAAAATGCTGTCTAGGTAGCCAGCTCAACATGCTTTGAAACGCTCACTAATGCATTCCGAGTCTGGAATCGCTCGGAGCTTTCTTTCTCTCTCTCTCTCTCTTTGTGTGTGTGTGAAAAAAGAGGTTTGGAGAGGGGGGCACAGTCTAGTTTCTCACCTTGGCTCGCTCTCCGTCACCCCTCCTCTCTCTCTCTCTCTCTCTCTCTCTCTCTCTCTCTCTCTCTCTCTCTCTCAGTGTGCGCGTCGGTGCGCAGTGGTGATGGTGTATGGAAAGACATCGTGAACGGAACGGGTACTGACGGATGAGAGTCTTCCCGCTGCTGTATCTGCAAGCTTCCATTCACCCTCAAACGACAGCCCGAAATAAGGATCAGGTCTGGATTTATTCACTCGCCAGTGCTCTTGTTTGACTGAGGTTTAGAGATCCAGACTGGATTCAGGTAAGTGTCTCACCAACAGTTCAAGAAACTGCATTTTACAATCAGATGATCCACTTACAGACTCTTTTTCGGAATAATATCTATTACACTAGTATTCATAGTTTCCGCAAACCACCATATTATATTATGTCTGTTAGTATGGTAGTTTGAATATGATGTGATAATTCACTATACTTTCATAAAAAAAGATTTAAACAAAATTATTGATTTACTTAGTCTTTTTAAAGGAAATATTAATTACAGCTGGAAACTGGTTACCGTAGCATAGTTTTGCATGAATTTACAGAATTTTGTGCGTATCATTGCTCATTTCGATCCAGATCTTACCTACAGTTTCTTAGTTCAATTCAGTGCAATTTCTTGTAAAGAACATATTGTACAAACTGGCTATTCATTTCCATTTTTTTAGTAGTAGTCAATAATGAAACTATCAAAAACAAAAGTTTCCTGCACTGCTCGCGGTCTGTGTTAGTCAGAGGAGTCCTTAGGGTCCGGAAAGACAGGTGGTCAGCGAGTGAGATTTCTCTTTTTACATTGACCGCTTCAGTCATGATTTAACATGGCAAACAGAAAGCTACGTTTGGTTCCCAGTCCGCGCTCCATGCCAAGCAAAGCAACTCTTCACGGCCGTCTTAGGTATGCGTGACACCGGAGAGACTTCTGCTTCCCCTGATGGATGTGGCACACGTGTGCGTGTGTGTGGATTCCTGTAATTTTATGGCCGCAAACCCCTATCTAGTTTCCCTGAGGTCACAGATGAACTGTGGAGTTAAACTTTGAGCAAAACATTTACGCCAGGCTCCTGCCTACAGCCGGCCCTCCGAAATCAAACGCTTCTGAGCTGTCAAAAGGAAAAGCATCGTGTTTGACAGTAAAGTCAGAAGTGTAGCGGACGGGGAGAAAGATCTGATAACAAAACCATCTGTCTGTTTGATTCCTGACCTACTTACACCGTCCAAACTCTCCATGCCAGCGCTGTATTTTAAAAGTGCTTGGTTTGCCAAAAAATGAAAGGTTTCTCATAAGTTACTCTCTAGTTTGTTGTTTTAAACCTGTGTGACTTTCAGTGGAACGCAAAAGAAGATGTTCGGCAAAGCGATGGTTGAGTAAAAATGAAAGCACACAGTGAGCCGAGATCAGCGATGTCCAAAGTTTTCCTTTAATGAACTCATCACATTGTTTTGAGTTGACACGTGTGATGTGGCTCATTATTTCATATGTGGTGTCCTTTCACATTTGGAGATGAGGTGTCATTGGGCAGTTCTGGGCAAAAAAAGGACTGCGTTTTTCAGCTTGACTGAAAGGTTTGGATCCGGCTCAGTCTTGGCTCGGTCCACCTCAGCGGTTAAAGTCAACATGGCCTATATTTCACTCTCCACCTCTTCCAGCGCAGGAAGCTTCCTGTGTGTGTGTGTGTGCGTATGTGTCTCTGACACTTTCTTTTGTCAACAACAAGAATCTTCCTCCACCTCTAAAGCTCTGCTTTGCTTGACTTGAACTGAAGGGGATCAGTGAGGAATCTATACGTTCCCTGATGTTTTGAGATACTGTCACAAAACTTTGTGACATCACGCAGATGAACATGCTTTTACACAAACATTATTGAGGGAAGATCAATAGAGACTGACTGCTAATATTGCTGTTCCTTCGAATCCGACGCAACCCACATAATCATCAAAAAGTCCCGTGTTTGAAATGATCTTAACATTTCATTGTTTTATGAAAACATCCCAATGTGATTCAGATTTGCCAAAGAGGAAGTTCTTGAAGGACGGGGCAGTTCAAACTATATTAGACCGGACAGCAAACCTGCAGCAAAGCACTTTCACATGTGCAGAAGGTGTGTCCGTTGAAGTCTTAAAGGCACAGCGGCAAAAAAAAAAACATGGTATATTGGTATCGTTCCAAGGGTTAGAGAAAGGTTAGAAAATCATAATGAAGAACTAAAGCATGACCGAGGGAAAAAAAAACTTTGCATGATTATAAGAAATAAGAAAATGATGTGATTTGACCCCTTTAAGAGTCAAGGTTTGCTCAGCGAGTGTGTTTTTGAGTGTGTTCATGCATTCAATTTTAAGCATGTCAAGAGGTCAGGGGTCATAAAATAGCAGGTGACAGCCGTAAAAACGTAATTGTGTGTGTGTGCCTGAAGTGATTCTATCCTGTTCAAATCTTGTGCTGTAACTCTAGGGGTGTGTCCATAAGCACACACACACACACACACACACACACACACACACACACACGCAAACACACACACTGAGTGTGTCCAGTCAGAGAGCAGTGTTAAATGATTCAATCTGTTGAAGCTCTGGCACCTTATGACTGTGTGTGTGTGTGTGAGAGAGAGAGAGAGAGAGAGAGAGTGTTGCACAAAATGTGTTTGTCAGTATTTGAACACTTCATAAAATTATTTGTGGTTTCCCTCCTGAGTTCAAAGCTGGTGATGCCTAGCGGTGAAGTTTTTGTTGTCAAATGGGAAAAGGTGTGTGCGTTTGTGTTTAAAAAACGTGAGATTATGAAAGCCATCGTGTTATTCTACACAAAACCATACATGAAATCCCCTAAGCCGCCCTAAACCACACACACATTCATCAGCTAACTGACTGAGGACATACCATAGACTTTTATGACTTCTAAATATAGCAGCCCTTACAAAACACAAGTGTACTTCAGATTCATTTTATTAAGGATGCTTAAGTATATTTCAGGTATATTTTTAAGTTTGCTTGTTATTTAGTATACTAATATATTTTTGAATCCTACTTATTTGTGCCGCTTTTAGATGATAAAAGTACACTTTAAAGTAGCCTACACATAGTCTTTGAGACCACAACTGGTCTTTTTTTGCCTTAACTACAACTAAACTGTTTGGTTTTCTAATAGTTTACCAGTTCTTGTAGCACTTTTTTTATTAGTTCATGAAAGTACAGGTTGAAGTATATTCTTAGTAAACTACTAGTTTAGTTTACTACTGTAGTTTCAATACTGCAAATATAGTTTTTAATTTACTTAACAAGTTTACTTATGTCTTTTTCTATGTATGATGTAATATCATTTATATTATATTGATACTATAGACTTGAACAAGTCTATATGGCAGTGGAAAAAGTATTCTGAATAAAAACAAATACAGAGTGCACTTAGAAAACGTCATTATAGTTTTAAGTATGTCTTAAATATACTTAGAGATATATTGTCTACTTAAGTATATTTGAGTTATTTTTAAGTATATTTCTTAGACATACGTAAAATGTATACTTTCCTATTTTAAGTTTAAAAGAAGCTCAAAGCTCACCTGAAAGAACTTGTTCTTTTGTAACAGTATCACTGCTAAAAAGTATAACAATTAAAAAAATAAAATCACTTTCTAGATTTATTTATTTTAGGATGATCTCAAATTAATTTCACTGCTGTCCCTGATGTCAAACGTCATGATGGACTATTTGCATTACAGCACACATTCTCATGATTCTCAAATAAACAAGCAGTGTGTGACCTGGTCATCGTGTGTGTTTTTGGGAGTGTGTGTGCTTAAGATCAGGTTCTGCTTTTTTAGTCAGGGCTGGGTTGAGTCAGCGGTGTGTGTGTGTGAGAGAGAGAGAGGGTGAAGGAAGCGTCTGGTCGCAGTGGCCACATTCTTTAAGCAGCAGTTTTTTTCCACTGGTTTACTTAAGGTTTATTAATGAGAGACGCGGTTCACACACACTCACGATTTCGTAGGAACATGTATTTAACTTGTCATTGTGCTGGATGTGGTTTTCTTCAATCTGACCGTCATAAAGCTGCATAATAGTGAGCTCAGCCAGATGAATTATGTCTGTTATCATTATTATACTCCAGTACTGTATATTACTATTCCTGACATGCTGTTCTCTGTGTTCTGTTACTGGGGCTGTATTGATCTTATATTGGTCATGATTTGATTTGATCTCTATGGATTATACGTTAGAAACTTTTTGCTTGCTTGGTTCAACCTCATGTGCTTTGATTTGCAGAGATGTGCTGTTTATTATCTGGTCTGGTTGATCAAAATGGGCACAAAAGGCCTGTTTAATTCATGCTAAATTGTATTTGGTCTTTTTCTGTTGTATGTTGGAATGTCAACATCATTTATTAGCAGTTTGTTTTGGTAACGCTGATATTTCTTTTTAACATCCCGGCACACTGTCACAGCTGTGTGTCATCAATTGTTTTAAACAAATTTCCCGAACACATTCTCCGTCTTCTGTCGTTCAGCCAAACAGGTCTTAAACACCTCAAACTAATTTGTTGCTTATCCTGATATCCGTTTCTTAGAATTGTTAGATAACATAAGAAAAGATTAACATAAGAAATAACACACATCACTTTTAACTCTGCAGTTAGCAGTTGTGCATTGTGTCTCAGTTCTGATAAATTCTGTCTCATAAATCACACGCACTTACGCGCACACACGCACACACACACACACGCACGCAGACACACACACACACTCACACACACACACACACACACACACACGGAGTTCAGCGAAGTAACTCGGCTCTCCATATTTAGTCATGCTGCCACAGACTCTCATCCTTCATTGTAATCTCTCTCTCTCTTCCTTTCTCTCTCTTTTTCCGTCTCATATATTTCATTTGTACTACGACATCCTTTATCTTCCAGTGTCACAATCTTTCTTTTTTATCCTCCACTCCTCTCTCCCTATCTTTCTCTCTCTCTTCTTCTGTTTCCTCAACTTTGTCCATATTTGTCCCTCTTTGCGTTTCATAGTGCCGACCTGTGTGTGAATTGATGTGTAGTCTTAAATCAGGATCAAACAGATTCATCAGTAAGTGTCGGGGTAAGGGTGAAGAAGACAGGGTGAGAGAGCGAAACAGGGTAAGAGAAAAGCAAAGCGGTATGAGAGACCAAGACAGGTTTAGGGTAAAAAAAGAGCCAGACAGGGTATGAGCACGTAAGACAGGGTAGGTGAGAATGATACAGGGTGAGGGAGACAGGGCGAGCGCCTGAAGCAAGTTGAGAAAGTGAGACAGTGTAAGAGAGTGTGAGACAGGAAGAGCGAGAGATAAGAGAAAGTGAGACAAGGCAAGAGAGTGTGAGACAGGGGAAGAGAGAGGGAGATGGTGAGGGAGGCAGAGCGATCGACTGAAGAAAGTCGACAAAGTGAGACCGTGTAAGAGAGTGTGAGACAGGAAGAGCGAGAGGTAAGAGAGATCGAGACAGGGTATGAGAGAGCGAGACAGTGCGAGGGAGGCAGGGGGAGCGACCGAAGCAAGATGAGAAAGTGAGACACCTTATAAGAGAGCGAGACAGGTAAGAGAGAGCGAGACATGGAGAGAAAGTGTGATACAGGGTAAGAGACAGCGAGACAGTCTAAGAGAGAGTGAGACCGGGTGAGGGAGGCAGGGCGAGTGACTGAAGCAGGATGAGAAAGAGAGGCAGGGTGAGAGAGGTCAACAAGGAGTTTGAGGGTCAAATAATGAGCTTAATTCTCTGTGTAGTGTGTGATGATGTGTGACTGAAGTGTGTGTGTGTGTGTGTGTGTGGAGAGAGAGAAAGAGAGGGAGTGCTTGGCCAAATGTGTGTGAAACGGAAAGAAAGGACTGGTTGGAGTTAGAGTTCATCTTAATCTCTCTGTTAGGCTTCACTTACTCAGTTTAATGACCAGATGAAACAACGGTCTTCCTTGTCTCTATAATCCCAATATAGCTTGTTCTCTTGGAAATATTTCCTGCGAGTGTCGTGAAGCACCTGAGCAGCGTCACACACCGGTTTACTCCTTTATTTGCCCCGACGCTGACGGGAACGAATGTATTTGACTTAAATGTAAACGTGGGTGAAAGATTCGAGTGGCTGTGTAAAGCGTGCAGTCAGTGGTCGAGGGGCCCGAGCAGAGAGAGCCACATTGATATTCACATCACACACACACGGTGACAGGTCCTGAGAGAGAGGAGTTTTACTCTGCTTTCACGCTTCATCGCTCTCTGTTGAGCTGTACAAGTGTGATTCAGCTCAGATACGCACTAAAATCAAACTGTTTCTCATTTACTCTAAACAGTGTCCGGATCTCATCAGATTCCCCCCCGGCGGATCACATGTGCCTCCGCCGACACATCACGGCATCGCTGGGGTTCCAGAGTATCGAGTTTTGTACATTTGGTGCGCGTTTGGACGGCGGCAGATAAGATGTGGTGCGGACTGTGACGCCGGATTGCTCCAGCAGTAGAGTTGGTACACTTTCATTCACTTGTTTCTCTTTTAAGTGCTCAATAAAGCACACAACGAAATCATTTCACACGTTTGGTTTAAGAAAAGCATCTGCGCATCGACAGTTTGTAAAACAATGTCGCATTCAAAGCTGTTATTCAGACCCCCTGGCCCTCGACAACCCCAGACTTCCCAAGAAACCATGACGAATCCGAGCATAGACAAGACCGATGTTTACAGAGACTACATTTACTCACTCTATGTATATCATGCATTCTTAAAATGGCTCTAAACTTCGAAAAAAGAGCGTTTCTAAACATGCTGAACAAACATCCATCATGAATTCTTTATGAAACATTGTCTTTTAGAAACACTCAAGGCCACATCACCAGTGATGATATTTACTGAAGCGTTGTTGATTTGATCAAACCTGCAAAACTATTCTAACTTAAAATAAGAACATACTATTTGTCCTAAAATCTGTGGTATGTGTGAGGTGGGCTCACGGGATAAGACAATCTCTCAACATTTATTTACTCTCATGTGGTTGAAAACATGTAGTGTATGTGACTCTGTAGAACAAAAAAGAAGATATTTTGAGAAATGTCTCTGTGGAAGTCAATGGGGTAAAATGTTGTTTGGTTATCAACAATCTCCAAAAAGCTTCTTTTCTGTTTGCAGAAGATAGAAAGTCATACATGTTCGGAATGACATGAGGGTGAATAATCGATAAAATAATATCCCTGAGCGAGTTTGGTACTCCAGTCATCGCTCTCATTTTCCGTAACAGGACATTAATCTGACATCCGTGAAAACAGCTGTGAACATTTCTATCCAAAGCTTCAATAAATGTTCAAACGAAGCGGCTCGAATAACACGGAGCTATATATTAAAAACTACTCAGTATCGCTTTGATTAATTGAGTTTCTTTTTTATTTCCAGACACACACGCACGCTGCTGAGGGATCATTCATCTATCTACCAGACGCTTCCTAGCTGCGCCGTTGCTCTGAGATATCACACATACGCCAGACTGCGCCCGTCTGAAGACACGCCACGACTGCATTTGTTTATTTGACTTCTCTCTCCGCTCGCCCATCTGGATTCTCTCCCTGCCCTCTCCATCTTCCTCTCTCCCTCCTGTGACATCATGTGGAGTGCTAAAAAGTTCTTTTCTCTGCTCAGTTTGTTTCAAACGCTCCCCTGGGCCCTCGGCCACAGTCCAAATCCGTTCTCGGGGCCACAGGCGACACAAACAGACCCCTGCTACGACGAGACGGGTGCCGCCCGCCGCTGCATTCCAGAATTCATCAATGCGGCGTTCGGGCAGGAGGTTGCCGTGTCGAGCACGTGCGGCCGCCCGCCGTCTCGCTCCTGCACTCTGCTGGAGCGCGAGGACCGGCCTTCCGTCCGAACGTGCCAGGTGTGCGACGCGTCGGACCCTCGCAACGCTCACCCTGCCACCTACCTCACTGATTTAAACTCCGCCCACAACCTCACTTGCTGGCAGTCGGAGAACCTGCAGGGCTCGCCGCTCAACGTCACCCTCACGCTGTCGCTCGGCAAGAAGTTTGAGATCACCTATGTAAGCCTGCAGTTCTGTTCGCCGCGGCCCGAGTCCCTGGCCATCTTCAAGAGCATGGACTATGGGCGTACGTGGACACCGTATCAGTTCTACTCTTCGCAGTGCCGTCGCATGTACAACCGGCCCAACAAAGCGACCATCACAAAGCAGAACGAGCAGGAGGCATTGTGCACGGACGGACACACCGACGCCTTCCCGCTTTCTGGTGGCCTTATTGCGTTCAGCACGCTGGATGGACGCCCATCTGGGAAGGATTTTGACTCCAGTCCCGTACTGCAAGACTGGGTGACGGTCACCGACATCCGCGTGGTCTTCAGTCGCCCGCAACACCCCAGAGCGCTGCCCATGTCTGGCCGTGAGAGCGAGGACCCCCTCGTGGCATCCGGAGGTCTACCGTCGTATTTTTACGCCGTGGGAGACTTCCAGGTTGGCGGGAGGTGTAAATGCAACGGGCACTCCTCCAGGTGCGTGAGGGAGAAGGACGGAAAACTGGTTTGTGACTGCAAGCATAACACGGAGGGGCCAGAATGTGATCGATGCAAACCCTTTCACTACGATCGACCGTGGCAGCGCGCTACAGCAAAAGAAGCCAATGAATGTTTGCGTGAGTATGATTAAGTGTTATCGCCATTTTTTTATTATTATCAAAACTTATTGATTTTAAAAAGAATATCTTTTGAATCCGTATCCTCTCCTGCCATCTCAGATTATTGTTTTCACTGAACCAGTCACAATGCATTCTGGGATTGCTGTATTACTATGCAGAATACATAATTATGCTGCCTATCCTAAGCTCACCTATGATGGCTTAAATTGCCGTCTAAAGTAGGCGGCTCATTATATTTTGGAACAGAGCTATAGTCTGGGGATATGAAATGATTACTTAGGAAAAATGTGAAGGTTAATTCTCATCTCATGTCTGAACATGATTTATTGAATCTGGAACGTTTCTGCCAAATCAATATTAATACTGGAGGCATTCCACATAATACATACAGACTGACGCACACATACACACAGCGAGAGAGAAAGAGAATGAAAGACAGATGCATTGTGTTTGTGTATGTCTGTAATGCAGTATGTTAATCTTTATATAAACCTCTTCCCGTAGGGCATGTCTGAACAGCGAACATTCACAGCACTACACACCGCAGATAGAGCAGTCTGACAGCACTGCAGTCTTATTGCATCTAACTTAAAGCTTAAAGTAATATACCTGTACATACACCTACGTATCAGTCGCGATTTCTTTAAGACTGCAAGGGAAGCTCAGCTTCCCCTGTAATTGTCAAAAAATGAATGGTCAAATATATGTACTATTATGTTAACATTTTATTGACTAAAAATGCGTTAAACACGTTCATCTCCAACAATTAACGTAAACAATTTCGTTCAGAATCAGCTACTTAGGTCGGCTGACTCGATTTCCTTCTCATTCATTCCCGTAGCGTACAGTGCATTACTCTGTTGAAGCCCAGCGTCCATTGACTTCAATGGGCTGCTTTAAACAGTTTTTTTCAGTGCTTAGAATCAAGACGGTCATTGGATAATGCTGCGATTATGTCCCGCCCACGGACGCTCAGCGTCTCTGGGATGAATGGAGGAGTGGGCTGGCCCGGACTCCGAGCGTCTGCGTGATGATTGGAGGGTCTGTCGAAAGACTGCATCTCGTTTTGATTGACAGCGATTTTGTTCTATAAAAAGTCGCTGACGCTAAAGCTATTCAATCTCAGTCCCATTGCGAATTTTTCAAGTGTAGTTGAAAGACAAACTGCTGCAAACTATTTCTTGGTATTTGCTTGCCAATTTTCATCATACATTTCAAACAATTATACACCACATTCCTTGTTTTAGTTTAATGTATACCCACATTTCCTCCGTCGTGTTTATATATTTTTTTTAGATAGATTGTTCATTCATTCATTGTGAAATGAGCTTCCCCTCTTTGAAAGACCAGCAGCCGCCACTGCTACGTATTGATACAACGAATACATATAGATGTACATATAGATTCACATGTGCATAAAGACATACACAAACTTATATATCCACATATAAATGTGTCTTTACATTTGTATCTATATGTGTAAGAATATGTATATCTATATGTGTATCTATGTGTAGCCTATCTAACAATATCTAGGTATACATACATAGAGATACACATACACATATACATACAGAAATGAATACACGTACAGTGTACCTACAGATTTCTAGTACCATGTGAAAGTCTTAGAACATGATAAGATTTCACCTATAGTTTTTAAGCAATCTCATAATGACCTCATATAATGTTCTCTCAATCTCTTTATTAGAATACACCTAGAGAATACAGGAAATTTATAAGCAGAAAGATCTGGGGAAAACAGCTTGTATAGGATATGTGGCAAATATTTAGTGAGACCACACTTCAGCAATAACAGGAACCTGACACTTTTAAATGGAATGGGACATTAATTTCTCATTTAATCGAATGACTTCGGGACAGTCTCCTCAAAAGAGTTCAAGATGTGCTTGGTGCCAAAGGAGGTCACACTCATACACTTCATCTGATTTTTTCATTTTCATTAGATGTATTTGTGTCCTGATATTGATTTCATTAAAACATCATGCTTAACCACATAGCTGGTGGTGACCTTTGACTTTTGAACAATACTGCACACATAGATACATAGTATGCATACATACATACATTTAGTATACATACATACATACAATGTACTATACATACAGTACATTTAGCATACATTCATACATACATTATGCATACATACATGCATACCTACATTCATACATACATGCATGCCTACATACATTCATACATACATACAATATACAAACATAAATACGTAAAAATATCCATACCGTATACATGCATGCATACATTTAGTATACAGACATGCATCATCCATCCATACATCCATACATACACTATACATACATGTAGCATACATACAGTATACATACATCATACATGCATACATACATACATAGATACAATGTACTATACATAAATTACATTTAGCATACATTCATACATACCTACATTCATACATACCTACTTACATTCATAGATGCATTTAGCATACATACATACATACATGTATACATACAATATACATACAGTATACAAACATAAATACAGTATACATGCATGCATACATACATACATGCATACATTTAGTATACAGACATACATCATCCATACATACATCCATACAAACACTATACATACATTTAGCATACATACAGTATACATACATCATACATACATACACGCATACATACATACTTACAGTATACATACATAAATACATTTACATTTAGTCATTTGGCAGATACTTTTATCCAAAGTTCAGGGAGCAATAGATCATGTCATACAGTAGCAAAAATAACAAAATTGGCATGCATGCATACATACATACATAGATACAAACAGTATACAAACTTACATATATACAGTATACATACAAACACACATGCAGTATATGTATAGACATACCAATACACATACATTTTTTGATTTGGCAGACATTTTTATCCAAAGTGACGTAAAGTACATTCAAGCTATACATTTTAATGTTTCCATTTATATATTTTTCACTGTTAACACATCACATATATATATATACAAACACATGCATATGCACACATACACATTTTCTTACACATGCACAGATACATAAACATATGCGTATAACTACATACTGTATGTTAAGTATGTGTAGCAGCATCTAATCTTATTAATCGTCAGAACACAGTTTGAATGAAAAGCGTGTTGAAATGTTGAAAGTGTATGAATGCGTGTGTCAGTAGAGATGTATAGCGTGCTAATGCTTTAGTCTGAAGACCTGACACTTCATTAGTATCACTAATGTCTCCCATAAATCTCTCTGCCTGTCCTCTCCTCTTTTCCTGAGCTCGTCTACACATCTCCGTGACATCCAGATGGTAATAGGGCCATCCTTTCGTTTTCTTTTCATTCTCAGCTCCCTCCGTTCTCTATTTGTATTTCTCCTCTCACCTTTCTTCTCACCATCTGCTCTTCAGTGGTTTGGTGGCTTCAGATGACCCCCGGCGCACACACTCGATTTTCTGCCAAAGACCCATGCTGATTTCGTGCCCGACCTGCCGCTCGTCCGGCGGGATCTTGTTAAAACCGTCCCTCTGTTCTGCCGGGAAGCGAGAAATAAGGACAAAGAGATCAGGAGAATTATGAGGCGCTAATGAGCGACGGTCAAATCAAATACAACTACATTCTTTCATTGTGTAAAGAAACTGTCATGATGCTGGGGGGATGTGGATGGTTGCCAGGGCATTGCTAGGCAGTTGCGAGGTGGTTATGACACTTTTAGGGTATTCTGGGATGTTCGTCCACCCCTGGTATGAGTCAGGTCTGTAAGATGTGTGTACAACAGTGACTCTTGATTGGTGCATGTGAGTGTTATGTGCTTAGCAACACACGTGCTAAGTGTTACTGCATTACATGTCCTCCACGTCACACACCAAAACACGTCGCTCCTGAGGAAAAGCGCCACACAGCGAGTTAATGATCTAAAGCTGTGATGCTCCAGAAGATTCTCGTAGAGAAAAATGTTTGTCTTCCGCTTTATCCGCTTTTCTGCCAACGCTTGCGTCTGTGTCCTGCCTGTCGCAACGCTTTTTTGACACCAAAACAACATGTTTGTCAACGAAGTTGTTAATAATTGTTTGTTCTCAAATGCCGTCCAGAAATTTGGCCTAGATTTTCTGTCCATGTGTCTGAAAGATGCCCGTAAAGCAAACGTACGAGCGCAACCTTTTATGTTGGAGAGCACATGCAAGCAATTAAGTAAATTAATAAATAAAAACACTCGCAGCGGCCCGTTACTCCATTTTATATGAGCGCGAGTATCGTGACATTTCAAAACAAATAGAAAGCTTATAAAACGTAGCATTTAGTCAGAGATCTCCAGCGAGGCGCGTCTGTAACTCATCAGCGGCGCTATCGTCCCGTGCCAAACCTTCAGAAGAAACTTCCAGCTGTTGCCGTTTCTGAGCTTGGGAATGAGTCACCTCTTCAGCAAATGAAATTCCCGTTCGCTTGGATTAAAGTTTTAAAGATTAAAATCATGTCCAGCGAGAGGCCAAGATGAACCAGTCATTACATTTTCCAGGTTTTTTGGTGCCGTGGTGAGTTACCGGCTTGTTTGTGAACCAACGTTGGTGGAGATTATTGGTCATTTCACTGGCATTTGTTTTATTGTCACTTTTGTTTTCCGTGCCGGCTCGATTGTTGCCAATTGCTTTACACAAAGATGGTTCTTGGCTTCGCCCGGCTCTTAGGTTATGACTTCTAGCAATTTGCTTTATTACTTCAGCCGCGGAACGGAAAAGGCGCGAAGGAAGACGTGTGAGCTGAGCTCGCGACTCTTTCATGTGCGAACGATCGACTCGACAGGAAACGGCTAATCAATTAAAAACACCTGTGAGCCAAACGCTCTCATACTTATGTTCACATAAAACGGCGCATGGAATTTTAAATGAGCTATTATTCTTACTCGATAAAACATATGTGTGTTAAAGCACGCAGGTGATGTTGTGTCAAAGCAGTTATTCTGCGGTTTCCGAACACCAACCACGCAGAACACCCTGACAACCGTGAAGCCACGCTTTGAAATCACCTCGACAACACCGGTGGCCGCCTTTGCGTTTGACGTCGAGCTACAAAACTGCTTCGTGTGTGTGTTGAAATGCACGCATTCCATCGCATGTACTGCAGGATTTTACAGAAATGAAAACGATGGGTCGACCATGTGTTTTCGGGCGTAGTTTCGCGCTCTGCGACCGTACCTGTACAGCACGCTTCGTCGGCTAACGTTGCTGTTCTACATAAATGAATTTGGAGTTCTGGGTTCGCTCTAACCCCGGGTTAATAGGTTTGAGTGCTTTCAGCTGTGTTTGGAAAGCTCTCGTAATAGAGAAAGGGTTATGGGGTGTCATTTAGTAAGACCCTTGGAACAACGTCAGATTATGAACCCCGCTCAAGGCACAAACGCAGCCCTGAGAAAAGGCCAGGGATATCAGAAACTATAGACAGCCTGTGATTGCTTCCACAAGAACCTCAACCCGTGTTGAAACGCCCTATAAGTGTTGGTGTCGGAGGTTGTGTGCTTTAATAATTCAATCGCTCTTTCTTGTGTGCAAGGCTGCTCGTAAAGTGTGTGTGTAGCTCTTTCTTTGGGTGTGAATGGATGTGCTTTTTGTCACGGGTTTGGAATTTCATTTCGAGAAATGCACACACCCTTATTCTGGAATACAGCGCTCTCTCTCTCTCACACACACGCTCACATCGCCTACAGATGTTTATCAAGCTGAATTTGCTGTAATCTCACCCTGTTGACTTTAGCCCAGAATCCCCCTAAAATTACACCCCCTTTTCATGAGGCCCAACACACACACACACACTGCAGCAGATGGTGTGTGTGTGTGTGTACGTGTGTGTGCTGGAATGGCCTGAGCAGGTTTCATTAACCAAAGAATTCCATACAAATTGGCCCTAAAATAACACACACACACACACACACACAGAGAGACAAACCCAAATACACCCAATGAAGAACAAAGCGGCTCATTTTGAATCCTTAATTAGAAAAGATGAACCTTTTTGAAGAGGACCTGTGACTACCTTTTTCATTGCATTTTTTATTTTTCCAAGTCAACTTGAATTCAAAATGGACCCCATTTACCATCTTAATACGCTTTCCATATGTTATTGTGGCCAATTTAATGATGCAATCTAAAAGAAAAATGTCTTAATAAACTTTAACCTAAATATAACAACTATGAAAAACGTTTCTTCTCTGCTGACATCATCTAGGCTGTGGTAATGGCTACAGATATTTCTTTCTTACGTCTTGTCAATGGGTACTTAAATAATTGAAAAACATGTTTAATATTTTTTTCTTTGTCTCGACATCTGACTTTCTTTGCTCATAAGAGAAGAACTGATGTTCTTTTTAAATAGCTAGCATCCCTTTTTGAGTTTTTAAATATACATTTTTTTTTAAATATCATATTGTTTCATTAATGCCTATAGTAGAGATTTTTTTATAATATAAATATTTTTTTATTGAAAATATATAATATAGACATTTAAAAAAGAAATCTCTAGATTTTTATTAAGAATCTATTTTTCGGTTTATTTCTTTTTATTTCTTTATAACTGTTGTGCACCAGTCTTATTCTGATACGCGATAGTGTCACATTTACTTTTAATAAATGTAAAAAAGGTAAACACAATGACTTTCATCAGTAACTGTTCTCTTATGTCTCTGTACAGCGTGTAACTGTAACCTGCACGCGCGGCGCTGTCGCTTCAATATGGAGTTGTATAAACTGTCGGGCCGTAAGAGCGGAGGAGTGTGCATGAACTGCAGACACAACACGGCCGGACGACACTGTCATTACTGTAAAGAAGGATTCTACAGAGACATGGGCAAACCCATCACACATCGCAGAGCCTGCAAAGGTACAGTACACACAACAACATTTATGATGACATCATTTTCTTGATTCAGATGCGTAAACATTGCATTGCAAAACTAAAACTTGTGTGTCACATTTGCATTGATGTTTACATGTAAAGTTTACATCTCACTTCAGAAAACATCTGATGTTTCTCTTGAAATTGCTAAGGAGAAATAAAAACAGAGACAAATTGTGATCATTGCTTGAGGAGATTTGAGCAGAAGTTTATTTGCTCTCCATTTTATCTCAGTGATGTCTTTGTGAAATTACTGATATATTAAAGAGATCTCATCAGTGACTTTCATCTCTTATGGCTAAAAACAGTTAACAGTAAGTCAGTTTTTATTCCGGACGTGTAATATTTAACAGTGTGTGCAGTATTTTCTCTTGCATTTTTCTATTTGCTTTACTGTCACTGACATGGGCCGGTATGACATTTTGACGGTATGAAAACCTTAAGCCAAAATATTAAAATATGACATTATTACGATTACAGCTTCAAAATGTGTTCTTTTAAATGTTTGGGTAAAAACTTGAAACACAATATATTTTATTTAAAGCAACACAAAATATTTGGAACAGTAGTAAACATGTAGGCTACATGTCAGGTTAAATCCCTTTTTAGTTTTTTACATGCTTTTCTAGTAATCAAACTTACATGCATACATAAAACTATAAATATAAATCAATTAAATATGTGGTATACTTGAAACTGGTATTTGGCTCATGCTGTCACTATTGCTTATATGGTTAGTGATTTAAAATCAAAATATGTATCCCACAATTCATGCTACAGACATAATGGAATGGTCCTCAGCTCATCTGATTCTTGGATTAAAGATGTGTTGTAACTTTTCTTAGCAATCAGGTTGGTGAACTACAGAGGCTTGGACATAAACCTTACTCATATATTCAGTATATTGAATAAAAATTCATAGTCTAAAAATATTTAAACTTGTTGAAGGACAGCCACGAGCCATACCCACGGACTAGAAAAACCCAGAACTGCTTTAAATGACTTGTGTGTGTGTGTGGAAGAGTACGACAGAGATTTTTGAGCATCTTTTAATCATGAGCTCTTTTGTCGTGCTGTCATTGTTGATCATGTCGAGCGCTGATACCTTTATTCATCATTGCAATGAAAGCCACCTGAGAATTCTTCACATTCCACGCACACACAAATGAAGTCACAGCTATTCAAAATCTCTTTCAGCTCTCACCTGCGAATGCCGCAGCTGCTCGGCCCTTATCTATGAACTGTCTGTGTGTGTGTGCTTTCAAAGGGTCTTGACACCACGGAGGAAACACACGCATCATTGCACATACACATGTAGACACACGCTTGGATGCTACTATAGACTAAAGTAACACACTCAAGAACATATTCTTACAATAAACCTCTGCTCCAGATGAGACATATAAGAAACAACCGGCCCTCGTCCATGTTTCACATTCATTTTATATTTTACATACAGCTCTGGGAAAAAAATCTGATTTGACTGGTATGTGAAGGTAGAAAAAAAAACATTTTGTGAAGAATAGTTTTCCCAAAATTCAAATAGAAATATTGTTTCTATTTGCATTTATTTGCAAAAAACGAAACTGGCAAAAACAGGTGAAAATAACCAAAAAGATGCTGTGTATTTCTTCAGACCTCAAATACGACAAAGAAAACAAGTTGACATTCAATTTTGAGCAATACAACAGTCACATTTCTACAAGTTTTAGGAAAAATTCTTTTTTGACTTTGTCAAATTTTATTGAAATCCAACTGACACTGGACTGGAATGACCACAAAACATCTAGAAATGATGACTAAGTAAACATTTGCTCTCTTCGTCTTTTTTCTGTGTATATATTTAAATAAATGACGGAACCTACAGCAAGTAGTAAAGTCATCTGAATAATGCCACATGAATTTACTATGATATACACATTATTGTTTTACGGTTGACCTAAATATAAGATAATTAGATAATGTTCAGCAGAAGTTATTTAATGGAAACAATATTTTGTGCGTATTAGTAATGGGAGTATGTTTGGTTTAACATGAACATTGTTTGTTAGCCAGCAGTGTTTGTGGGTTTACAGGACCCATCACTTTACTCCGTTTTTTAATAAATACAGCCGTTTATGTAAAACCACACTTAACAGATGTGACATGTCAAACAACACAGTATTTATTTCAGTTAAGTTCCATCAATGTACATCACATTGAGAACAATTATATTATACCATTGCTTTTTCCTATTTAATTCTCGTAAATGTAAAGCTGGGATGCAACCATGCAAAATTATGAAAGCACTTCACAAATTAAATAGAACTGAATTGAATATATGGGCAATTCAACGTTTTCTTGGATTGTGTTCATAAATGAATACATTTTAATGAATACATTTTTTAAATGTATAATACATTGTTGGGACATCACTGTACATCGTCTATTAAACTATTACCCTTCAACAGAGCAAGAAAACAAATCCTGTTTTCCATCCGGTGACCTTTCTGTTTGTTGTTATGTGACTCGTGTTACCATGTGTAATTCCTGTAACAGAGCACATCATTTAATATATTATCATTGAGACACGATGTTCTTGTAAATTAGATAAAGCGCTCGGTGCAGTTCTTGTGTGTTTGAGTCGTTACAGGAAGTGTATGTAACAGATTGAGTGTCATGGCAACGTTTACTGGACCAGACGGGGACTGACACCTTTAATGGGAGTGTTCTGTGCCCGAGCCAAGGGTCAGGGTTTGACTGCTGAGAATGGTGCAGTTCACATCATTCTGGAGACAAAATGAATCTTTTTGTTATGACAGCCATGCAAATATATCTATTGTGATGAAATAAAATGCATTCCAAAGCACATATAAATCCCTAATATGTCGTGATGTTACAGATGTTGTGCCAGTTGCTCATTTTCAGGATGCAGGTTGTGTATCAGCCTGTGCCGGCTGAGCAGCTGCTAATGAAATGAATGTGAAACTCATGGTTGACTGTTTCCAGGTATAACTGATTCTCTCTCTCTCTCTCTCTCTCTCTCTCTCTCTCTCTCCAGCGTGTGACTGCCATCCGGTGGGAGCTGCAGGTAAAACGTGTAACCAGACGACAGGTCAGTGTCCGTGTAAAGACGGAGTGACCGGCATAACCTGCAACCGCTGCGCGAAAGGCTATCAGCAGAGCCGATCGCCCGTCGCTCCGTGCATCAGTGAGTCACACAAACACTAACACACACACACACAGAATGTCAATGAAGATGAACACAAATTAATTTCATATGCATATACTTCTTTACAGTATGTTACTGAGGAGATAAACGGAAGTTGTTATTTATAGTGTTTCATAATAATTGACATTTCCACAGGTGTTAAAATGTTGTGCTGTAAATATGAAAAGCCAAAGAAGGATTTTAAACCAGGATTTTAAAACGAATTACCAAAAATGTTGTGTGTGTTATGTCTTCAAACACCTGGACTATTATGTCTTTCAGAAGTCCCTGTTATAAAGCCGACAGCTGTGATCAGCACTACAGAGGAGCCTGCTGGTGAGCACACACACACCCGCACACACACACTCGCACACACACCCGCACACACAGACACTCACACACACACACCCGCACACACACACACCCGCACACACCTCTATTTCACTTGTGACAAAGACAAATTATGAGCTCTTCTCCTCTTTCCAGCACCGTTACAGAGCAAAACAAAACTGACCGTTATTTACTTTATCTGTTTCTGCAACCACACACACGCACACAGAAGATACATACACTTAAGTCAACTATACCAAAACACACTAAATTACGTACATTATTAAAATAAAAAATAATCTATAAAAATAAAATGTAATCTTTTGCCTGGTAATAATTCCTGCATTAATTACGTTAAAATGTTTTATTTAATTGAAGATTCTTATATGTTTCATTAGTTTGGAAATGTTGTATTGGTTGTATTTTGTACCGTTTGTGTTAGTGTTTGTGTTATCTGGACCATTGTTCATTACTTGCAAAATGGTTAATATATTGAAAAACAAACACAGGTTTACATTTGGGGTGTCAGAAATATTCAGTAAAAAATTTTTTTATATGTTTTATAGATTTTATGAGATTACAAAAGATAAAGAGATGGTTCAGAATGTTTGACTGAATGGTTCTTTGTGGACCTTTTAAGCACCTTTATTTTTAAGAATATGTTTTATAAAATAAGAATAAAATTGTACTTAAAACATACATGAGTGTTATTAAATCTTTTTTTTTTTGTCAGATTGTGAGTCTTACTGTAAACCACCGAAGGGAAATCTCAAGATAAACATGAAGAAATACTGCAAAAAAGACTATGGTAGGATTTCTTAATCCTTTTCAAATCACTTTTATAAATCATTTGTTGTAATGCTAAACTGACCCTCTTCCATCTTAACTACTGTATTTTAATACATTTGTGTGTGTGTGTGTAGCGGTCCAGGTCAGCGTGTTGGACATGGAGACGGTCGGCGACTGGGCCAAATTTACTGTCAACCTGGTGTCTGTGTACAAGAGCCGCGGCGAGCCGCTGAAGAGAGGCGATCACGTGCTGTGGGTCCACATGAAAGATCTGGCCTGCAAATGTCCTCGCATACACATGGGCAAACGCTTCCTCATCCTGGGCACCACCGAGGGCGCCACGAGCCCCGAACGCCCGGGACTCCTGGCAGATAAAAACAGTCTGGTCATTCAGTGGAGGGACATTTGGACTCGACGACTGCGTAAGTTCCAGCGCAAGGAGAAGAAAGGCAAGTGCGGAAAAGCATGATGGGATTGTGGGGAACTCTTTAGCATTGACCACTGTCCTGTGTACGCGGGAGACTGCGGCGAGCGGCCGCGCGTGTGCGAAAGCGAACTCCTGAGCATGGTTGTCTGTGTGTTATGTGATGTATCGTCCTGTTGGTCAGCCTTCAAAAGGGACCGATAAAAAGACTCTTTTATAATCTCACACCACTGAATCACAATCACACATCTGAGCACATTTTCATTTCATTCTAAACCCACAGTTTTATTAAACAGATCGGAAATATGTCTTTACGTTACAGTCGGTGGAGGGAACCTGTTTGAATCTGGTTGAATGTTTTAATGCTTCCCATGTTTGTTGGATTTAAAATCAAAAGCCTCATTGTTTGGTTAGGTACTTTAACACTAAAAGAATGAAACTTGTCATTTTTAATGCAGAATGGAGTGAATGTTTGATTGATTTTGAGCCCTAAATCTCACTGAAAACTGCCCGAAGAGAATATAACTTATGGTTAAAAATTTCAATTTGCAAATATCTTTAACTTGTGTGTAGCTGTGTGTTATCGTGAGGACAGCAGAACTGTACAGTAATATGAAGGACTGCATCATAGTTTCCTATGGATGGACGTAATTGGTTATACACAATCATATATTTCAACATGAAAGGTGTGTGTGTGATGTCAAAGACCATGAGACATTTTCTGTCTCCCAATTGTTTTGAATCTGTTTTTAACCCTTCAGATGTTTTTTGTTAGTACTAACTCGAGCATTAACTACTAACGTGATGTTTTTATACTTCTACAATCACCCGCAGATAACACACTTCAGTCTCTTACACACACCGACCTCAGAATGTGGCCGTCATGACGCCCACAGTCACGTGACACATATATAGATATTAAATATAACCTTCACACGGTTCACATCGAGATGGATGTGTTGTGTTTCTATTTTTCTGCCGTGTTTATGAATGTCTGTGATCTAGCTGCGTTACAATCCCAGCATGCCACACTCACAGTGACATCATGATATTATATTTCTAATTATGCAGCAGTCCTCGAATCCGATTGGACGAGAGGCATTCCGAAAGAACAGCACTGGGACGCTTTGTTGTGTTCTTTGTCTCCAGCACAGTAACTAATAAAACAAAACGTGTGAATGAATCACGGCCGTGATGATGTCGCACACGGCTGATGATTCATCAAATCTGTTGATTGTTTTTGTCTGACCAACCGCTTCAGATTTTCTTTCATCCCTGGCGTGATTCCATGTTCCGTTTATCCGGTTTGGCAAAAACACGCCGTTTCCATCCCAGCCAAGCGTACGTTAGGTAAACCTTAAAGAAACCAAGCGAGTAAACTGGTGTTGTTTGCCGCAGAGCGAATGTGGACGTCTTTTCACTTAGAAAATCAACTCAATGTTTCATTTAACCCGGTGTGTGTAACATTTACACAACTGTATATTTACATATTTGTGTATGAATGTATATATGTGTGTATATTCACATGCATTAGGCTGATCACGTGTGTGTGCGTGTTTATTTGTGTGTATATTGACATGCATTGTATGAATGTGTACATACGTAAGTAAATATGAAATGTATGCGTGTGAGGAAGATTCATCCTTCTAACCGAGAGAGCTTATCTGCTTGTCTTCACTTCTTTTGTTTGCTGTTTCTCTGTTTTACTGCATTGACCACTGAATTAATCAAATATACACAATAAATTATTAGTTGATGTATGATTTTGTGTGTGCGTTATCCTTATATTCCACCAAAACGTGTATTTTTTTAATTCAACTATATCTTGATTCCATGGCAACCGCTTCCAGAGCATCACTGCTCGCCTTTAAAGGGTCAAACAGTATTATGTAGAGAAGCGAGGTTTGGCTACTGTGATATTCTCACTGTTTTAACAATCCAGCCCAAAGTCCAGAAGATTCGTGAGTCATCTAAAACTTCCACAGAACCACAAAACAGACAAGACATATTTAATGAAGTCTGAGCGTGTGTGTATTCTTCATAGAGAGAGAATTTTTGGTAACTTTCCGAAATGGTTTAAGGTTTGGAGTAGATGCAGAGTAATGAAGAGCACATGTACAGTCAGAAAAACACAAACTGCAACATTTCAAAGCAACTGAGGTCAAATTACTGAAACATTCACATCATACTGACAATATGTTCAAAACAGAAGACAGAACGCATGAAGAAAGAATGAATAACATACACTTATACTGTTACCCTAAACAACAACATCCTCTTTCTGACCATGCAAAACTGTACAGTTTATTGAAAAGCAATTCTTCAAATCATTTTCTTAAGTGCTCCACTGAAGGAAACAAGTCATATACAGATTTAAAATGACATGAGTGTGAGTAAATGACGACAGTTGTTTATTAAAACTGCCGTGAGAATGTGATGGTTCACAACTCTGTGCTGTTGATGATTTATTTACAGGTTACAACGAATCTTAGTTCTCTGATGTATGGCAAGTTCTGTCAATTCTGTATATGGATGTTCAAATCAAACAGCCTGTGAAGTTTCCCAGCACCTGGATTTCTCATGAATGTCTGTTCAACGCTTTATGGAAACAACAACTGGAATTGTCACGACTGAACTGCCAATCCAACCACGACGTATTTGAGATACACGGAAACAAGATTGAGTGTGTGAGTAATGCCGCAAGACAAAGTCGTCGGAGGTCGGAATTTACGAGCAGTCCCGCTGACGACCTCGACGGGTTCCGCTGACAAGCCGCGTCACAGTATATGTCGTCAAAACGTACTTTATTGTCTGAATTTCGTTTGTTAGAAGCATACAGAAGAGACTTAGGTTAATATAATCTTGTACTGTGGAAATGCGTTTAACATTGCGTTATACGTTCCGCACTAATCTCGATGACTGGAAGCGTCTTGGACGCGACGTCAAATGACGCATCTCCCAGAGCTCAGGGTTGATCGATCTCTGCGAGTTCACAGGTCAGATGTTCAACTTCGAGTGTCTTTCCAGACGCTATTTCCAAACAGGAGGTACGGAAATCCAGCATTAAAAAAACAGAATAAGACTGAGAGCATATCTTGTACAATGCGTTCATAATGCATCAGTTGTTTCAACAGTGGTGTGCTGGAGTTCAGTCAAGAGAGAGAGGGAACGGTTATTAATATTTTTGCTTACATGTATATAAACACAAGCACGTTTTTCTGTTGGGCTGTATACATTAGACTGACGTTTCATAATATTTATACACGAGCGCGTACAGGGGGTTTGGAGAATTTAGGCGCTATTAGCGTGTTTTCTCAGGTGCGCGAGCTGTTGATCTTAGGGAATGAGTCTGTTTAGTTTGGCTCGGAGACACAAACACACGCCTCTGCTTTCGCACCTTCAGACATGATCTGGCAGCTAGAGAGTAAATTCATCTGACATACCTGTTGTTTTAATAAAACACCACGAGTGTCTCATGAGTCGTCAATGATTAAAATAGCTTCTTGAGAATCAGTTCAGAAATCTTCTTTCTTAGTTATGTTTCATAAAAATTTCTTTCTTCTAGGCGTTGGAGTTATAAAAAGAGGAAATGAAACGCATGAAGAGTATGGAAGTGTTCAAATAAATACATCTAGCGGTCAGATAATCGGGATTTGGGTAGATGTGACGAGAAATGTTTGAGTTCACATTGAGATCTTCAATTATATTGACTTTGGTTTGTAGACTTGACAAATCTGAGCTCAGTTTGACACATTGTTGACGTCTCTTCTGAAACTCGGAGACATTTGTGAGTTTTTTGTCGCATTTTCTCAGGAGAAATATCTGAGACGCAGATGAGACGTTTTCACCAGTGGCGACTGCTGGTCTTTCAAAGAGGGGAAGCTCATTTCACAATGAATGAATGAACAAACTATCTAAAAAAATATATAAACACGACGGAGGAAATGTGGGTATACATTAAACTAAAACAAGGAATGTGGTGTATAATTTTGTGAAATGTATGATGAAAATTGGCAAGCAATTTCGGCAAGCAAATACCAAGAAATAGGTTGCAGCAGTTTGTCTTTCAACTACACTTGAAAAATCCGCAATGGGACTGAGATTGAATAGCTTTAGCGTCAGCGACTTTTTATAGAACAAAATCGCTGTCAATCAAAAGGAGATGCAGTCTTTCGACAGACCCTCCAATCATCACGCAGACGCTCGGAGTCCGGGCCAGCCCACTCCTCCATTCATCCCAGAGACGCTGAGCGTCCGTGGGCGGGACATAATCGCAGCATTATCCAATGACCGTCTTGTTTCTAAGCACTGAAAAAAACTGTTTAAAGCAGCCCCATTGAAGTCAATGGACGCTGGGCTTCAACAGAGTAATGCACTGTACGCTACGGGAATGAATGAGAAGGAAATCGAGTCAGCCGACCTAAGTAGCTGATTCTGAACGAAATTGTTTTCGTTCGAGATGAACGTGTTTAACGCATTTTTAGTCAATAAAATGTTAACATAATAGTACATATATTTGACCATTCATTTTTTGACAATTATAGGGGAAGCTGAGCTTCCCTTGCAGTCTTAAAGAAATCGCGACTGGTTTTCACACATATGGGTTTGTTTCGGAACCTGCGTTTTCTCTCATGGTTCGGTTCGTTTAGGCATATGTGAACACGACAATCGTTCTAGGATCCGCCCCAAAACAATCGCATGAACAATGTGATCTCGGCACGATTGCAAACGAACTCTGGAGCGGTCCGTTAGACGTGTGAAAGCCATCCGACCCAACGCACCAACAAACCAGACTGTATCACAATCAAGGGCGTAGATTTGGTTTGAACATTGGGGGGGTTGAACGTCCCAGATAGCACACGAACATCACGGAGACGTCTATTTGATGTGTGTGTTTACATCTGGAAGACGTATTTTTTAGAGTGTTTGCACATCTCCAATACGTCTATAGGACGTTTCCTGTTAGAAGATGTCTTTAAGATGTAATGATTTAGAATGTATGTTAAACTGACATCTTATAGATGTCTATCAGATGTTAGTAAACAGCAGATGCTTTCCAGATGAACTGATCTTTAACAGACATCTTGCAGACGTACGTGTGCTATCTGGGGTTGTATGCTGCCTGTTATTTTATTTTTATTTTTTAATGTGTATTGTAATTGGATAATTTATTTCTATATCTATCTATCTATCTATCTATCTATCTATCTATCTATCTATCTATCTATCTATATGCTTTAACTGATTACAAATTCAACATAAACTAACATAGAAGAGATTATAAAAAGAAAGAAATTAAGTATTGAAAGCGCCAGTAGGCGGCAGCGATTCACTGTTTTAATGAGTGAGCCACTTAAATTATTCATTCATCCAATTTGTTCAAAAGTCAGATTATTTTAGGAAGAAAATAAAACATCAATGTGAATACTTTTGTCATTGATAATTACAGACACTATTGAAAAATGAACTAGCAAAACAGATGGCTGCTTGTTATACTGATAGTTACAGCTAAATACATTGCAATGGATTAGCTAGCTAACATATATGGTGTGTACTTAGCTATTATTACACAATATTCTCATACCTCATTCTCAGTACATGCTTTATTTTTTTTTTGCATCCCTCTCTGACCAGCAGTTAAATATACTCCGCCGTGCAGCGCTTCTCTTCCTTTTGGCGTACGTTAAGTAACCCGTGTGCTCTCCCATTCAAACACCACTCGCGTTGTTTTGGTGAAAGTGCGACTCATTGGTTGGGCGTTACCAATCGGTTCAATGGAGGGGGGGTACTTTTTGTCTAATTTATTATGACAAACTCATATTTGATTAGGAACAAAATTATTGTCACAAAGTAATTCTACATATTTTTCAGTTGATCTACTGTGATTTTCATGTTGAAATATTGGAGGGGTTGTAACTGATGGATTTGAATATTGGGGGGGTTACCTCCCCCCCATCCCCCCCACAAACTACGCCCCTGATCACAATATACATAAAAGGGATTGTTTTGCTATTGGCTCCCTGTAACAATGTTCAAAGTAAAGAAGGAAGGAGACGGGAACCAGCAAACGTTAAACCAAACTTTTAATAAAATAAACAAACAACAAAACTCTCTCGGTCGACTGCTGGCCACATATACAGAATAAAATATAACATAAAATCCAGGTCGGGTTCTTTCTCGTCCTTCTCCTTTTATGCTTCCCGAGCTCCCTCGTCCCGCTCTGTTTTTCAAAATTCCCAAAATGAACTGGGGCTTACTTGGAGCAGGGAAGAAGTGAAGTGTTTCATTGAAATTTGGTCAGAAAAAACACATTGTTGAGCAGCTCTCCAGAACTCACAAAAACACAGAAGTTTATAAAGTGTTAAGCGGGCGCCTAAAACAAATTGCAGGGCGAAGGCAAAGAAACGCCATAACAGCAGTAACCAAACAAGCCACAATAATGCCGCGTAGCTGCTGTCTGTCCATTTTGACGGATGACATCTTTAAGTGGAATCCCGGAAAATAAACAGATGCACTCTGACCAATCAAAGGAGAGTTTAGTCCCATGTGACTTCTATTAACAAAGTTTGGTCCGTTTGGAAGTAATGCTTTGTGAGTGTGAATCAATCTCAAATAAATTGCTATATTGTCGCGATTTAACCCCCGGTTTTGGAACAAAGCAATTGATCCACAGATATGAAAACGTCCTCAAAGGCAGGGTGGGTGATCCTGTCCAGACACATTTTTTGTCATGCTGGTTGGAAATATCTTTACATCCTGATAGCAATCAAGAAGTACAGTGGTAGAATAATATTTTTATAATTATGTATTGTCTGTGAAAGGCATAGGACCAAAATACGCTCGCCAAATCAAAATGTTCTGGCCGAACGGTGTGACTGGTTATGTGTCATCAAGTAAATCTACAAAGCGAAAGTCAGTTTTTGAAGAAGCAGTGTCGAAAAACGTTTAGATCATGAAAGAGTAAAAACTAGAATTAACATCGGTTCAGCTTTTACACGATGGAGACATGTTGTTAAAGCAGACACCATGGTTGCTCTCTTTCTTTTGGACAGTTATTGTACATGCTTTGAGAAGAATTTAATGGATGTAGTTTGTAATTCAATACGTGGATTTACAAAATACATTTATGTGTTTGGAGGAGGCGTGGCTTTGGACGGCGAATCGCATAGAGGGTGGGATTATAATTTCAGTGCTAGCAGGCTAAATTTAGCACCTTTCCAAATCTAACACCCCACCTTTAAGAAGAAGTTTCCATATGCTCTCCATTTAATCTCATTGATGTCTAGAAATAATTGACATATTAAAGAGACCACATCTGTTTTTTTGCATCATCAAGAATCCTTTTGGGTTCCTTTGCCTAAATGTTCTAGATGAATGGGTACATTAGAAAATGAATAGATTACACAGATTCTCCAATGACATAAGGTCATAAATCTCTTTCTGTTTATGATTTCAACATTGCTTATTTTAAATTGCACAAATCTAATCTCTCATTGTCTTCAACATTTAACTTTTTTGTTCTTTTCAAATACACATGTAAACTTTTCTAAAACTTCAACTTCATTCTTCGGTTGTCTCGCTAGTGACTGTTATTTTCTTCCTGGAAATGTTAATCCAGTCCGAGCCTTTATTTTTCCGAGTTTACCCTATGGTTGCCAAGTTCAGGATCTGCCCTATAAACACCAAGGTTACGGTTTCACATCCAAGCCGGGGCGACCCAGGACCTGGAGAGAAACATCCGTTACAATAGTTCTCTGTCACCGCTTCAGCCCATCAGCGGGACATTTAACTCCAGGTTACTCCGAGGGGACTCGACCTGCTGTTAGTGTACTGCAGGTCATTTAAAATACAAAGCGTCTGTTAAAAGGCATTTAAGGTGGAAAAGCTCTTCAATGTTCTTATCTACAAGCGCTGTAACATCATCTCAGTAAATTCATTAGCTTGAGTTTACTGCAGCAGAAAAACACACACGAGGGTTTAGACATTAAAGACGACGGAAGAACATTTATGGAGGTCTCATATTAATGCAGACATTAGAGGTTAAATAATTTGGATTTGGGTAAATTTCGAAATTTTTTAGTTCATATTGAGATCTGCAATAATATTGACTTTTGATGCCAGACTTGATAAATCTGAGCTCAGTTTGACACATTGTTGACATCTCTTGTGAAACTCTTATGACAGACACATTTGTGTGATTTTTGACTCACAAACTGTTTCCATTTGCTCTCCATTGATGTCTATGAGAAATAATTGAGATATTAAAAAGATCGCATCTGTGACTGACAGAAAGTCATCAGAAAACATTTTAATGGATTTTCTCTCTGACACACAACTAACAGCGACTATATTAACACACTTCTCTAAACTTTTTGCCTTGTGAATGAAATGGGGTCTCTCTCTCTCTCTCCCTCACCCTCTCTCAAGTTACCGCCTTAAAGTGAAGCTTCATCCTTTATTTCAACACGGATCAATTAAACCAAGTCTCAAGGATTAACCAAACACACAAACACACACAAACGCTGAGTGACTTCAATTATAAATTCAGTCTCTCTCTCTCTCTCTCTCTTAAACGCAGTGATCGCAGGTTTTCATGTCTCATTAGCTGGTGAAGAGAGACAAAGTGTGTGGTTCTAATCACCTCAACACGTTTACTAACACAAGGTCCTGAAAGAGACGCGAGGGCCCTCGACATAAAACACAGCGACTGCTACCACATGTAGTCTGAACGCCACACAAGTCGAGCTGTGTTCCTGTTTGTTCTGGCTCGGCATCAAACAAATGATGTTACAGTACAGAGGTGATGAAATGTTACAAGATTTCTCTAATGAGCAAGAAATATTAGAATTACAGAGAGGAAGTTTGTTTTTTATTTCTAGCTAGACTCTAAACCATGAAACACAAATCTCAAAATGTACTTTTGGTTGATAACACTAAAGTTTTCGCCTTTATAATTCAGGATTATTCAAGTGTGCTATTAGTATACTTCTTGAAAAAATTAAAGTAAGTATACTTTCAATCTACTTTTTATTTAGAGAATATGTTGTTGTTAAGTTTACTATTATTAGACTTATAGTTTACTTTAGACTAGTACACTTCTTTCAACTGAAAAGCAGACAGATTAGTTCCAAATAGTATCGAAATATTACACTTGTGCTAGTACATACTACATAATGCATACTTCAAATATATACGTAACCTTTGCTTAGGTACTTAGTGTACTTTATAGAATAAACTTAAAATATACTTCATTAAGCCTTCAAACAATTGTAGTTTATGTTCACAATGCTGAGGGATGATTCAACATTTTTTGTCTCTTAGGTTGTATTTAACCTGGAAAGTTCCTTCAAAACACACAAATACCTGTTAGTGTATGTGGATAAAGAGAGTTTTTCCAAAAATGATAGAAGTGCTCACAGGTGCTTCAAATTAAAGCAAGTCTTTTTCTACAGATTGTGTGTGTGTTCTCAGAGATGCGCTGTGCGTGTGTGTATGTTTCTTTGAAGTGTTGTGTTACGTTTGCTGGTTTTCTTGCGTGCGCTGGCCGCCTCAGTTCCCCCACAACGTCTGGGATTTAACTTGGCCATTCCGAAACCTTCCATTTCTTCTTTTTTTCACTTCGCTTGGAGTGTTGGAAGGAATTCGTTCAGACAAACTCCTGTCACATCGCAGCTGGTGTTTGACCAAATGCGTGTGAAAGAGTCTTTGGAGCGTTCAGAGGAAGATTCTACGGTCTGATAAGAGCAAAATCGAACATTTGGGTCTCGGTGTTGAGCAAGATGTTCGGCGTGAGCCAACCGCAGCATATAACATCAGGAGAAGCGTCCCGGCGGGGAGGCCCGGTGATGGTATAACATCATACTGAAGGGATGGTTTACTGCGGCGAGCGCTGGAAAACTCATAAAGACATACGGAAAAGTGATCGGAGGTCTGTAAAGAAAAATCAAAAGGTTAAACATGCCGCTGCCCGTGTAGCAGCATTGGGATGTGAAAGATGATTCATCTTTCAATGTGACAATGACCCATAAAAAGACATAAAACGCATGTTGGAGGGGCTTGAAAACAAGAGATTGATGTCCCAGAGCAGAGTTCAGTTCCACAGAGCACATGCAGAAGAACTTAACTTAAGTCCAACCTGCCAAGAAGAATGAATGTGCCAAGATTTAAAACACTGATGTGTGTCAGACAGATCCAGAGAGACCAGTGCTGCCAGTTTGAATTTTGTCTAAATTTAGTTAAAAAAACACAGACACATCTCTTAAATATCTTCGTTTTTTCTCATAGACATCAATAAAACAACACGGACGAGATCTCTTTAATCTCTCATTTATTTCTCATAGACATCAATGTAAAACACGGACGAGATCTCTTTAACGTCTCAGTTATTTCTCATAGACATCAATATAAAACACGGACGAGATCTCTTTAATGTCTCATTTATTTCTCATAGACATCAATGTAAAACACGGACGAGATCTCTTTAACGTCTCAGTTATTTCTCATAGACATCAATGTAAAACACGGACGAGATCTCTTTAATGTCTCAGTTATTTCTCATAGACATCAATGTAAAACACGGACGAGATCTCTTTAATGTCTCAGTTATTTCTCATAGACATCAATATAGTCAACGGACGAGATTTCTTTAACGTCTCAGTTATTTCTCATAGACATCAACGTAAAACACGGACGAGATCTCTTTAATGTCTCATAGATCTCTTTAATTTCTCAGTTATTTCTCATAGACATCAACGTAAAACACGGACGAGATCTCTTTAATGTCTCACAGATCTCTTTAATTTCTCAGTTATTTCTCATAGACATCAATGTAAAACACGGACGAGATCTCTTTAATGTCTCAGTTATTTCTCATAGACATCAATGTAAAACATGGACGAGATTTCTTTAACATCTCAGTTATTTCTCATAGACATCAACGTAAAACACGAACGAGATCTCTTTAATGTCTCATAGATCTCTTTAATTTCTCAGTTATTTCTCATAGTCATCAATGTAAAACACGAACGAGATCTCTTTAACGTCTCAGTTATTTCTCATAGACATCAATATAAAACACGGACGAGATCTCTTTAATGTCTCAATTATTTCTCATAGACATCAATGTAAAACACGGACGAGATCTCTTTAACGTCTCAGTTATTTCTCATAGACATCAATTTAAAACACGGACGAGATCTCTTTAATGTCTCAGTTATTTCTCATAGACATCAATGTAAAACACGGACGAGATTTCTTTAACGTCTCAGTTATTTCTCATAGACATCAATGTAAAACACGGACGAGATCTCTTTAACGTCTCAGTTATTTCTCATAGACATCAATGTAAAACACGGACGAGATCTCTTTAATGTCTCAGTTATTTCTCATAGACATCAATTTAAAACACTGACGAGATCTCTTTAATGTCTCAGTTATTTCTCATAGACATCAGTGTAAAACACTGACGAGATCTCTTTAATGTCTCAGTTATTTCTCATAGACATCAATGTAAAACACGGACGAGATCTCTTTAATGTCTCAGTTATTTCTCATAGACATCAATTTAAAACACTGACGAGATCTCTTTAATGTCTCAGTTATTTCTCATAGACATCAGTGTAAAACACTGACGAGATCTCTTTAATGTCTCAGTTATTTCTCATAGACATCAATGTAAAACACGGACGAGATCACTTTAATATTTCTAGACATCACTATGATTAAATAGAGAGCAAATGGAAATGATTGCTTAATTCTCATCTGAGTCTCAGATATTTCTCTCAGAAAAAATCTCCAAATAGCCATTAGAGTTTGAGAGGAGATGTCAACATTGTCTCAAACTGAGCTCAGATTGGTCAAGTCTGCCATCAGATGTCAATATGAGCTCAAACATTTCTCATCAAATTTACCCAAATCCAGATTATTTTACCTCTACAATCTACATTCATTTTACACCTCCCTACTCTTCATGTGTTCCAACAATTACACTTTCATTTGTTTCTGTTTATTTTTCCCAATTTTAAGAGAAACATCTGAGACTGAGTTGATACTCAAATGAAACACAACTAAGAACTCCGTCAAATCTCCTGAGCTCTGAAAGAGCAACCACATTTCCACTGGATATATGTGATCTCTCTATTATGACACACAGAGTTTGAGAAATAGTAGTTGGCTCTCAAACATCACCGTGTTAAGCGCATTTACAGTGCTCAGTGTTAATTATGTAAATATTGTTGATGTTAATGTTATGTAAATGATAAGAAAAGAGTTGATGATGTTATATTTGAATTGTTGCTCCAGCTCTGTGCTCTCCTCTTGATCGATGCTGTTTTATGTAAAGTTACGTAGACGCACATTATCGCGCAAACAAAGGTCCATCCGTGCGTTCAGGGTCTCAGGAGATGCAAAGGCGCGTCTCCATGGAGACGAGGGGGGCGGGGCTTGCACAGTGTTATGGGAAAACTATCAGGACAATCTGAGGGACAGACAGAAGCCAGCGCGACAAAAGGCTTTGGGAGCGTCAGACAGCTCGTTCAAACCCACAGCGCGTATGTGTGAGGCATTGTCTCCATACACACCATCCATCAAGCGGTCAGGTGGCTCTCTCTCTCTCTGTCTCTCATCATCATTCTGTCGAGCTCTCTTTCTACAGCATGAAATCAATTTTTAGCTCCTCATTTCCTTTGCCAAGAAAAGAACCAAGTCTGCCAAACACACACACACACACGCACACACACACACACACACATTCCTTTAACGTATTCCCTTTGGACTTGTTAGGTGGTGTTGTTGTTTTATTCCTGCCTGATTTGAAATAAGAAGCATTTTAGTCCATAGATAACGCTTACATTTATTAACAAACACAGGCGCACAAATACACACACACTGGGACGCACCACAAACACGAACGCACACTGTCTTCATTGTGTAGACCACCCACTATGTGTGTGTGTGTTGCTGTTTAACTTTTGGGGACAAATTGGTCCCCAAACTAAAGCGGACAAAACCTCCCATCGGGGAACCTTTAAAATGCAAAAGGTTTTCTTTTAGCGTTAGTCTTGATTTATTCATTAGCTTTAGATTTATATATCGTCTATAGTACGTCCTTTTGCGTTATGTGAACGTTTGGCTTTACGTTCAAAGTTGGCAACCCTTGTGCTGAATGTTTGCAGTTTTCCAGTCTGTGACGTGTCGGCGGAAAACTTGGAGACATTGAACTTCCAGTAAAAAGTGGGTTGGAATGTTTCTGATGTTCTGCTCGAATTAGAGTTTCTGGTGCATGTCAGATGGCGGTCCAAAATTCTTTACGTTATCCCGCTCGTATTTTTCTCATTATTCTTCCCTCGTGTCGGAGGAAAACAGAAGGAAGGAGAGAAATCAGACGATGTTGTGGCGGGATTTTCATCATCTTCTGTGACTGGTGTTGGAGTGAGCGGTCGAATCCAAAGAAGCTTTGTACCGTTATCACGGCTTGCTGAGTGACGCGCGCACGCTCACGCGCACACACACGCACCCCGGGCCGCAGGTGCGGGATGGTGGAATGTGTTTGAAATGATGTTCACCTGCAGGGGCCGTGAGAACTCCAGGGACCCGGCAGAAACATGAACTCAACCGAGATCAAAGGTCAGAGGTCACCTTCCTGCTCTCATGTGAAATATCCCGTCTTGATATTGACACACACACATGCTCGAGTAGACTATTTCTTATCGGCCAAAGACAGCTCAGAGTTGAACAGGTGCAGATGGAATGTGAGGTTTTAAAGTAAAGAACTTCATGTTTTGGCTCAAATGTACTTTACCTGCTTGACCAACACATACGTGTGCCTCAAACATGTTTATGTGCATGTACGTGAACACAAACAGACATTTAAAGGGTTGTGTTCTGATGTCAGCTTCAGGGCCTGTATTGTTGAAATTAAGAACAGTTAGTTAGTTATTTCATCCTACTTGTGTTTTAACGGCACTGACATTTAAAGGAACGCACCAAACCTTTACAAAAATACATAATTCTTGAGTATCTGAAACTATTAAACATTTTTCAATTTAATCACATAAAGGATTTGCCCTGATATTATTTGAAATACTCATTTCAGTTCATTGCTAAAGCAACATCTCTGATGTTACTTTAGTTTAAAATGAGACACTCAAAAAATTCTGAAATAAAAATGAATTGATATGAAATCAATTATTCATATAAAAAATACATTAACAAAATAAACAAATATATAATAAAAACACAACAAACATTACAACAAAAGTTAACTTGAAATACATAAAAATATCAAAACAAAAGCTGTTTCAAAAACTATGACAAAGCTGTAATAACTTTTCTTTCCGTTGATTTAATTATTAAGTATATAATTTAAGTATATATGGTCAATTTTCTTATTTTTATTTATGAAATTATAGTTTTAAGCACAAACGTTGAATACACAACTAATTTACAATTGCGTTTTTAATTTGTACTGCTACAATAATTCAAGTTATCTTATAGCTAATTTACTTCTTACGAGGCTACTTAATCAAAAGAGTAAACACAACTTACAGGCAGATACAACACTAAATTACACTTTTAAGTATATCGCCTTCAAAAGATGAAGTTCAGGTATAGGTCAAATATATTTGGACTTTCTGTCAGAATAAGTACACTTAAGGGTCATTTTTCTGAGAAGTAAAGTAGGCTGAAAGTATCCTTTTTAAGTTTAAAAGTAGAGCTGCAAAAATGTTTTTTGAAATGAAAAGTTATGTCTGGCTCTACAATCAACCTTAAGTGTTATTAAACCACATGTGTTATTCTTCAGGTGGCTATATATAAACACTTTGACAGTTTAAGTAACTTTGCGAAGAAAAACCCAAAAGAGAGAAAACTGAAAACTGATAGATGTTTATGTCTGCTGTCATCCCCCTGCAGCCGTGATAAAGATGTGTGTGCGTGTTTGCATTACACAAATGTGAAACGTGAAATCACACTTTTGTTTGCATTGGATCAGAGTGTGTGTGTGTGTTTGTGTATCTCTCTCACACACACACACACACACACACACACACATTCCTCACCTCACACCTGACACCACACCTGAGCTATTCACAGCCGTGAGCACAATCAACAGAATGCAGCTGGTAAAACACACTTGTGCGCACACAGCATATAAAATCTTTATATGTGTATGCAGCTACAGTATATGTTCTTTTACATTCCCCCTGACAGCAGTGTCTACTAGTTCAGTTACATTTATGTGGTTAATAGATTGCTCAGATCAGTTAGCAGGTCATTTTTTCACATTCTGTATGTCTTATTTTTTGTTTTTTGGGGGATATGCATCCAAACATAAAAATTGTGAAAAATGTAATTGAATAAACTAAGAGTGAGTATTAGTAGATCTCCCAAATACTGTCAAATTTATGAATTAAAAAAAATGTATTGTCAGTTTAGTTCATCCATTATGAAGTTAAAATCCAGGCTAATAAATCATGAATCTTTCATAACCTGACCTACAACTCTTCTCAGTTTACTCTAGTAAGGGTCTGTCATTGAGTCACTGCCTGCTTCGCACACGTTGGTGTTTGTCGCCCCCACTCGGGAAGAAAGAGGAACTGCTGGTTTCAGCTCATGCGTATTACATTTATTAGTTAAGAATATATTAATCCATGTTACATTAAAAATGAAGATGTTTGTACATAATCGTCCAGATTTGTAACTTCATTCCGTGCTGTCAATATGGACAGAGGTGGAACAGTAAAATATTCTTGTGCAGTTGCAAGAGTGTGTGAGACAGAGAGAAGAAGCAGAAGATGGCAGATTAATCGAAGCGTTATTCTGTATGTGTGTGTGCGCACTTTTATCCATTAATAGTTGTTTATAGAGTTCCACTCTCCAGTTTCAAATCCACCTTCATCTTCTGTCTCTCCATCACAGTCTCCAGCTCTGTAGATCTGCGAGCATCCTGACAGACAAAGCGGGAGAGAGTTAGAAGCTGTTTTATATATATATATATACGTTTGTATTTAAGTGTGTGGTGTGCGTATAATAGTGTATGGTTTCAGTGTGTTTAGCTATTTGGGTGTGTGATGTGGATGTGTATGTTTGTGTCTGTATTTGAATATATGGTGAGTGAACATGTTTCTGTACATTGTGTGTATGGTTATATTTAAGTGTGTGCATTTGTTTGTGTGTTTTTATTTTTTGTTGTCTGTTGTGTGTATATAACTTTTATGTATATTTGTATATCTGTTGTTTGTCATGTGTATTTGAGTGTATGGTGTGTATGTGTTTGTGTTTTTAATTTCTGGTGTGTTTATTTGAATGTATGGTGAGTGTATGGTGTGTGTGAGTGTGTTTTTGTGTGTTTCTGTATTTGTGGTGTGTTTATTTGAATGTATGGTGTGTGGGAGTGTGTTTTTGTGTGTTTCTGTATTTGTGGTGTGTTTATTTGAATGTATGGTGAGTGTATGGTGTGTGTGAGTGTGTTTTTGTGTGTTTCTGTATTTGTGCTGTGTTTATTTGAATGTATGGTGAGTGTATGGTGCGTGGGAGTGTGTATTTGAGTGTATGGTGTGTGTGTGTTTCTGTATTTCATGTCTGGTTTGTGTTTGTGTGTGTGAGTGTTTGACTGTGTATTTGAGTGTATGCCGAGTGTATTTGTGTGTTTGTGTGTGTGTGTGTATGTGTGTGTGTGTGTATTTGAGTGTGTGTTTGAGTGTATTTGTGTGTTTGTGTGTGTGTGTGAGTGTTTGATTGTGTATTTGAGTGTATTTGTGTGTATGTGTGTGTGTGTGTATTTGAGTGTGTATTTGAGTGTATTTGTGTGTGTGTATTTGAGTGTACGGTGTGTGTGTGTGTGTGTGTATTTGAGTGTATGGTGAGTGTATTTGTGTGTTTGTGTGTGTGTGTGTGTGTGTGTGTGTGTGTATTTGAGTGTGTATTTGAGTGTATGGTGAGTGTATTTGTGTGTGTGTATTTGAGTGTACGGTGTGTGTGTGTGTGTGTGTGTGCATTTGAGTGTGTATTTGAGTGTATGGTGAGTGTATTTGTGTGTGTGTATTTGAGTGTACGGTGTGTGTGTGTGTGTGTGTGTGTGTGTGTGTGTATTTGAGTGTATGGTGAGTGTATTTGTGTGTTTGTGTGTGTGTGTGTGTGTATTTGAGTGTGTATTTGAGTGTATGGTGAGTGTATTTGTGTGTGTGTATTTGAGTGTACGGTGTGTGTGTGTGTGCATTTGAGTGTGTATTTGAGTGTATGGTGAGTGTATTTGTGTGTGTGTATTTGAGTATACGGTGTGTGTGTGTGTGTGTGTGTTTGTGGTGAGTGTATGATGTGTGTGTACCTCGAGCAGGGCTCTCTGTACTGTGAGTTGACTGTAGACTCTAGCGCCCTCTTCAGGAATAACAGCACGCAGCTCTTCTTTATTCAGTGAGAAGAGCTGAGCTCCATTCAGAACCCCCAAACACTGAACTGTCCTACAAACACAACACCCAGTGCTTCAGTTTATTACTTCTGCATTGAACTTTCAGACTATAATAACAATCTATAAACATCTTTAAACATATGTGTAAATTTACAAATTTTGAAAAAGTAATTTAAAGAGATAGTGCCCTTGGAAATACAATCTGATCGGTCGATTGGTGTTATTCTGTTTAAATGTGCTAACAAGACAAAGTCATGATATGACAAGTGACAGATGGATTAAAGGCTTTCTGTTTTTTCGTTTTGTGTGAGTGTGTGTGTGACTCACGGTTGACTGAAGCCCTTCTTTCTCAGCCAGTTCTCCACTTCATCTGGTGGCGAGCTGTAATCGAGCTGAGCTGTTGTGTCCGTCGAGCGAGGGATTGTCAGCCGAGGGGATAAATTCTTCCCGCTGGTCAAGCGTTGAAGTAACTCATCATTAACCTGCATGACTGACACAGAACGACCAAATCAATGTGAGCACAAAACCTGCCTGTGAGAAATCAGGAAGACACAGAAGATGGGAAGTAACAGCACGGACAATGAAGCTTTATTCTCCCAGCAAAGATTCTCACAAGCGTTTCAAAAAGACACAAATGAGCTACAACATACTGTACGTGTGTGTATATCCAACCCCAGATGTTTCAATCTCATTGTAATTCTATGAGATGACGTTCTGAGATACGGTTGAGATCTTAAATCAAAAAATACGCATGAGATTCTCGTGCTTTATCTCAACTCAGATCAGCTTTAAAGTCTCAGTTTGCTCTCCGCTAAATCTCATTTTGTCCGCAAGGTCTCTTGTGTTCACCTGCAAGCTACATGTTTGTACCTTTCTCTGTGTCTTCAGGTAGATGTTGGGATCCCAGCACCATGCTGCGGGGTCGAGGGCTGCTGGGGTCAGAGGTCACGGCGGACGGCATGGGCAGGCTGTTGGATATTGGTGGAGCAGCGGGAGGCTGAAACAGAGATGGAATGTTACAGGACTGAAGGAGGAGAGAGTTTTCGAGAAGCGTTGGATGTGAGTTTGTACCTTTGGAGTTCTGCGCATCACAGGATTGTCGATGTGTGTGATGGGCTCCAGGAGGTTGAACGGTACGAATCCCACTTCGTTAAACTTATTACGACACTTCCACCAGCGTTTAGATGCTTCGATCACCTGAACGACAGATCATAATATGATTTGTACTATAATTCTCCTTTGACGTGACAACAACGTAATTGAGATATGAAGTTGATGTGTGCGTGAGAGAATCAGAACCTCTAGTGTCTCTCCCTGCAGAACCGAGAGCTCGCTGCTGTTTCGTGCAACAAAGTCGTAACTGCAGCGATATGACCTCTCATTCACCGTGCTGTCACTAAAACATATAGATTTGTTTTCATATATTCAAAGAATGTTTGGATTCATAACCACCTCCGTCATGACACATATGATAGACAGAAACTGGGACACACAGAGACAGAGTTATCTCTGGACGACTGTTTGCTCTTTCTTCATTCATTTGTGAAAACGCTCCATTATGGCAAACGCACACAAATAGATGTCTGTTGTAGTAGCCGTCATGTAAAAACTGTATATCAACTGTCAAATCTGTCTTAGGTATTCTGATGTCTTCTATCTGTTTAACACAAAGCCGTTCTTGTGTCTCGTGGCCAATGAAGCAGAAGAAATACTTGAAGAGAACTCTGAGCCCTTTAGTTTCCTCAGAAGTGAAACCGATCTTTTGCAGATTTGTTTTGTTGTGCTTAATCTGAATGAATCAATGAGATACAGACACCCAACACAATAAATAAAGAGGCTAGGTATCAAAATGCTTTTCACTTGGTAGACAAATGAGATGTCGGAATCAGGTTGCACGACAAGAGCCCGTCCTATTAAACCATGAACATAACTATGCAAAAGAAAACGCGAGTCAGATTACTGGGCTTGACATAAACCATTGTTATGTGGTTGTCCTTCGGACAAGTAGATTTGTCATTCACTTGTCCGAGTAGAAAAAATACTTGTCCAAAGATAAAACAAAATTATATTTAATTTTAATAATAATATAATATAAATCAATATAATTGTTTCGGATTTAAATTGGTCAAGTTTTCTTCTAAGCATTTTAACTAGTGTCCTCTTTGGCCGCCTGAATTTGGTTAAACAGTAGGCCTACTCTCAGTGACTGCTATCAAACAAAGGCAAGCAGTCATTATTATTAGTGTTAAGGCTGTAAGTTCACTTTTTTAGCACATAGCACTGGTGCTAGAGAGGTTTAAAGTTTGCCAAACAGTAGGAGCACAAGTATAAATCGTCTTTTATCATCATTAAAAAAATTTGCAAGTGCAGTTCATCATGAAAAGGCAGGTCACTGACAAAAAACATTATTATTATGTTTATTACAGATGGAATAATTATGGCCATATCATATTTAGATTACCTAAATTTGTTTTGTTTTATTTTTCTATGTTCTGTGTTTTTCCTCTTTTATTATACAATAGTGGTATATTTGTCCACATAAATTACTGTAGTATACTATATTATGCAAAATTCTTAGAAACTATCGTGTTTTTTAACTTTACTAGTATACAGTGTATATCAATTAGAAGGGCACTACAATTTTCAATAGCAAATATATATAAATAGTAAA
This sequence comes from Triplophysa tibetana, assembly GCA_008369825.1. Taxonomy (NCBI): domain Eukaryota; kingdom Metazoa; phylum Chordata; class Actinopteri; order Cypriniformes; family Nemacheilidae; genus Triplophysa; species Triplophysa tibetana. The sequence continues at coordinate 17,664,310 of CM017914.1, read as the reverse complement.
CTACAGTATTTTTTTGTCCGAGTGTTCAATTTAACGTGACTTTTATTTTGACGGGTCTTCGCGAAGACTCGATTTCTTGTGTGTTTGCGATAGCTTTACTCAAACAGTTAAAAGCTCGCTAAAATAAACTCTCGGTGCAACTCAGGAGATGAAGTTCATGTGTTCATATCACCATACAGTGCAGACGCAGATAATCCTCGACCATCACTCGTGTTGTATGTTAAACTGTGCACATAATTCACGCAGAACAGCCAGCTGACATTTAAATAGACATTTAAACAGGATTTCCCGTCCGTATCTAGTTACATGTACTCAGTGCGGTGCACTATTGATTTATTGTCACACGCAAACAAGCAAATCCACGACAAACGCACTTCACACAAACACACAAATGCACATATTCTTATTATCCTACATGTATTTCGCACTGTTGTTATTCATTTTTTTAAAGTTACTTGTCCAGTCGGGGAAGAACAATTCTCTCTCACTTGCCCATGCAAAACATTCACTTGCCCCGGACAAGCGTTAATGTCGAGCCTTGGAAAACATTTCACACAGGCACTGATCTGGGTCACATGACGTCCAAAGTCAAATCTGAGCGTTCACGGAAAGCTCCGGTAAATCAAGATCATTAGACATGATGGAAGGATGTTGTGATGTAATCGGGTGTGAAACTAGTTTCGTTAGACAATAGACATCCACAAGCATTTGCTTTCAGACACATCCCTTGTGTCTACAGGACAACAATTCCTGGTTTAAAATGTGAACTTACGTTTGGTCTGAAGCGTGAATGGGAGTTTGTCGATAAGATGGCTGAGATGTAAACTGGTTGACAGACACAGAAGTCAACATGTTAGAACATCACATTTACCAGGACACATCGACACTGATGGATTAAAGACATCACATTGTGTCTAGTGTATTGCTGTGTGGTCTTATTATTAGATAAGTTGATGTTTGTCACCTCTACTTTTGAGAGCTCAGCATCTTGTTTGTGTTGTATTTCCACGGGATCAACCCAACCTGCGACATCTGACCCCGGGGGTCTCCATCCGTCCAGAAATGTGGGTGTGTACGGCGCCACGGGGCTTCTGAGAGCAGACCTATATGAAGGTACATTTGGCAAAAATTTTTTAAATCTTATTCTTCATTTATTCACCCTTGCGTAGTGTCAAACCTGTATGAGTTTATTTTGTCTGCAGAACACATAAAAAGATATTTTGAAGAATGTTCATAATCAAACAACACCGACCCCATTGACTTCCATTAGATGAACAAAAACATTTCTCGAAATATCTTCACATACAGGTGAACACCCATAGGAGGGTGAATAAATGACGACAGAATTTTTTTGGGGGGTAAACTGTCCCTTTTAATGTGACATAAAGGACCACACACCTGTGCTGCGTCCAGTTGGGTCCTAGTAATGTCCATAACTCTTGTTCCTGTGTTGTCAGGTTATTCTTCATGAGAGACAGGGCCGCTTGTGTCATAGCAGGACTGGATACGGAAGCAGCTAAACCAGGACCTCCTGAAGCCTTCACAATCTACACACACACACACACACAAATACAGGTGAATTTGAATACAGTATATACAGTGCACTTTACCGATCGATACACCCATGATATGAATCTAATCTCTAGACAATAGCAGGCAAACGATGATAAACCTCTTTGATAAAACACTCTTAACGACAAAAGGCTTTATTGGCTCGGCTGCACGGTGTGCAAACATATAAACGCAGAAGCATCGAGGAAAAGTATATTACTCACCATGTCGAGAGGTTTGAAAACGTGATGCAAGAGCTCGTATGAGGTAGGATTAGAGATGGAGGATTTTAACCGTGCCTAGAAAACAAACAGTGTGCTTACTGAAACCACACAAACATGCCAGCGTACTTCTCAGTAAATGACAATAATGTAAAAAAATTATATTTACAAATACTACCAATGATAACACTATAAGTATTCATGGTATAATTATACAATACATTTTATTTATTTATATCAGCAGTAAAGGCTACTAGACAATGTATTTAATATTAAACGTTCATCGATATGAAAAACATTTATAATTAAAAAGACTGTCTCATAAACAATAATGATCAAATATTATAAATATTCTATCAACAAATTATTCAAATTTAATTTAATTTTAAAATATAGTTTAAAGGATGTGACTCACCAACAAGCTAAAACTGTATTTAAATTTCTGAAATGTGTCGATGAACTCTTTCTCAAACGGGGGTTTAGCTTTTGCTGTCAATAGATCCTCTTAAAACACAAACATACATGGGGATCATATATTATTTACTGTCATTTGATCGTCATTTATATACAGTTTTTCAGTGCTGTCAAAGCTCCTTCTTGGTTGTAGCCGCATGGAAAGAAAGTGACCAGCACATAAGTATTTCTCCGTCTGTGTTCACCAGATGAATAAAAGTCACACGTTTGGATGAATGAAGGGAGAATTTTTACTCTTTGTTATTATTGAAACAGACCTGATAGCGCCTGTAACACAACACTTTCCCACCGGCCAATGTTTTGAGTGAACCAGAAACTGATAAAAGACCCGAACCTGCTGATAAGAGCTTGTCAAGGTGAGTTCACGTCTAAATTTTGTTCGATTAGTCCGAGAACTGGTGAGGTATTTGTAGTGTTTTGAATAATGGAAAGAAGCTGGTGATTGAAATCTGTCATATATTAAAGTGATCTCATGTTTAGATTTTTCGTGTGTGATGTGACTCGTACCATCTGCACTTTTCTTCTGACTTCTCTTCTTTTTTTTGCTCCTTTGGTTGAGGATCATCTGAGCTTCTGCTGACTGCTGCAGCTTTCCCATGAACACTTCCATGTCATCAAAACAATGATTGAGCAAGTCCTGAGCGAGAGATAGAGAGATCAAGGGTTTAAGGTCAGCTGAAGGTCAACAGTCTCATAGGCATACACTGACTCAACTCTACTACGGTGTAAGTGTTTTGTGTTTCAAAACTAGCTGTGCTTAAAGGTCAAAATGGTTCACGAATGTGTCCAAACGTCCACTAAATCTAACAAGAATTCATTTTGGAAATGTTAATCAAGAAAATGTTTAACTGAAATGCAAAACAGTTGAAGAGAATAATGTTTTAGATTTTCTTAACAAAAGTGAGTGGCTCTCCATGCAAAACTCACTACCACAATGTTAAAACAGTGTGTGTGTTCGTGTAGGCCTTATTTTTAATCACAATGGGGACCTAAGCCTGATCGCACACCAACAACACATGTGGACTCGTGTCACTGTGGGGACCAAAATTGAGGTCCCCATCTGCAAAAAAGCTTTTAATCGTAAAGAACAATATTTTTTAAGTTTTCTATGATCTTTGGGTTTAGGGTAGCAGATAAAATACACAATTTGTACTGAATAAAATCATTACGCCTATGGACTGGAATAAACCAGACATGTTGTGTGTGGGAGTGTGTTTGTGTACTCACCACCTCCACCTGAGCTTTGAGAAATGACTTATCAGGCTGACCATTCACCATTCCATTAGCTAGAAACCAGGAGAAGAAAATCTGTTTATAAATCTATTAGTAAGATGTGATGAAATGGTTTAACACATCCACACACTTACCTCTGATGCCCGGGTAAGGGGGCGGGGGGTGGTTTGAGGGCGGGTTTGGGGCTTGGCTGTATGGAGGGCTCGGAACTCCCGAAATATCCATACTGGATTCTACAAACCTGACAAACACAGGGTTATATCAACACCAGTCATTCTGAATGCACACACACTATTAGACAGGAGTTTCAGAGTCCTAACGTAAAATTAATTCTAGGCAAAAATCACTCTCAAGTTGTACACTATATAAAAAAAAACACACTGAGTGAGTGTTTTCATTAGAACATGCTGCTTAATATAAAACACTTTTTCTTCTAGTTGGAAATAAGAAAATGTAATATTTATTATTATGTATAATACAATTTCACGTTTTTAAATCCTATACATTTTATATATTTTTTTATACAATTATGAGAAATTATAATTACTAAAGACCATAACCCTCTCTAAGAGAATTATTTGACTTGCTTTTGAAAGCATGTTATCCTTCAAACTAACTTCTGGAGTGAAAATTTGGTTTGAATTTAAGACCCCCTAAATAAAATCTCACTCATTCATAAAAAATCGAACCGTCAAGTTATGAAAAATGTTAGCCATTTTTTTGACATTGATTTGTCAATGAGTTCAGTGTGTCTCACACACATTGTGAAACACACACATGCACACACACACACACACACCCGTTGTTGAGCGTAAAGACACAGGCAAAGAATACACACTGTACCTTTCTGTAGATGTACTGTAGATGTCTTGTCGGTTTGTATACCTCCGTAAGAACAGCTCAACTCAAATGAATCTGTCTCTATGTCTTTCCCCTCTCTCTCTCTCTCTCTCTCTCTCTCTCTTTCCTCTCAGTCACGCCTTATTAAGTTATGTAGAAACTGGTTAAACTGGTTTTTCTGCCAGTTAAAAGGTTTCTCTCTGTATTTCTGTCTGACTACCTGTGGTGTGGAAATCACAACAGCGCTCGGCTGAATCTCTACCTGTTCTCTCTTATTTTGCGATGCGACACAACTTGCTTGATGTCATCTCTGATGCGCTCCGCCTGTAATGCACAAACAGGTACACGTGACGTCATCAAAGAGGCGGGGTTTGACAACCACAACAGTATCACCTGTATCACAGCTGCGTCTGCTGTGAAGCTTGTTGTGCACTGAACGTTGTGCAGCTGAATAAATAAACGCTCGGTCTCTTCTGGGTGGAGCTCTGACAAACCAGCAGAAGAAGAGACGGATGACGGAGAGATGCAGAATAAACGCAGTCGCACCGGAGAAGAGAGGACAGGGCAAACGTCTCCAAATCCTCATAAGAGATCATACAGAAGACAAATCAACAGATCAAAACAATACAAGATTCATTCAGCAAGCCAAAACTGTGAAGAAGGGGAATTGTTTTGTACACAGATATACACAAGCACAAAAAGTCTTTGTACACTTGGGGCACGTCTAAAAATGTCAGCATTAAATAAGAAAATATAAAAGTTTGTGTTTTTTACAGATGTGAAGTCTGTAGTTCACACAGGTGTCCGGAAGAGAAACCACATGTGTTGATCAGCATATTAACTGTAGAAATGTGTTTTGTATTCTACAATACATCAATTGTGTCATACCTTTTGTTTTAAAAGTGTACTTGACCACTTTACAGTAAATGTCACTGCTTTAATCTGATGCAAAGACTGTCATATATTTCAAGTGTAAAAAATATTTTGGGGGTCTATAATCAGTGTTATTATCATTTACTAAAACTTTGAAAACATTTATGTTGGTTAAAGTTAAATTGATGTTCAAGTAGGGCTCAAAAACTTCAACTAAATGAAAATGGAAAATGTTGCCTCTGCAATAAATTGAAAATAAAAATATAATAAACCTATACCAATATTAAAATAACTTATAAAACTAAAAAAGCACATTTTAGAAACTAAATTGCTAAAACAACTTGTTTGTGAAAGTAACTGAAAATAAAATAATATCAGAGTGAAGTACTTGGTATTAGACCCTGGGTTCTTCTGTGGTTGAAGTTCCTCATTTATAGAAAAAGTGCAATTAGTTGTATATTGTGTTGCGTGTCTACCTGGTTGTTTCTGTCTCTTAAGCTGACCCTGTCGGCTCTGATCTCCAGAATCACCTCAACACTGGACATCTGATAATGATCCAGAAGATCATGAACCTGTGGAAGAGCCTCTTCAACGGTGTCCACACCCTCATCTCCAAGAGAAAACTTCACCAGACGCTGGAGAGAGAATAACATGTAGTGCACGACTTTGGAACTTGACTGAATCATGAAGCTGTTTTTTCCCAAAATGGTGTCGAGTGGTTGGAGAGGCAAGGTTGGTCAAGGAGGGTCTGGTGATGTTAACAACTAATAATGTTCATTATTATTAGCAGTATATTTTCTTTTCTCTGGAAGATCATGAAGTAAACTGGGTCATAGTTTGGATTTAAAGGGAAACTTCCCCCAAAAAAGAAAATTCTGTCATCATTTACTCAACTTCGAGTTGTTCCAAATCTGTATGAATTTCTTTGTTCTGATGAACACAGAGAAAGATATTTGGAAGAATGCTTATAACAAAACAGATCTCGCCCCCCATAGAGAGCCTCACAGATGACGTATTTTTGTATGCAAAACCTAGAAGTGAGTTAGCATTTTAGGACTTCTGGTTCCATCACTCTAATGTCTATGGGTTTTTTAATGGGATTTTGGTAAATCGCCCAAAATAAAGTCTGTGGTAAACAAAACCTCTAAATATTTTCAAGTTTTACTCTATGATATCAAACACCGCAATTTAACCCGCTTGTGATTTTTTTAAGCCCTATTGTGTCTTATAGTTTTTCTCGAATGCTAAGACACATTTCTTGAAAACTAACCCTTTTCTCTAAACTGTGAACACAAAACCCAATTTTCAAGCTACATTCACAAAACCTCAAACTTTCACCTCAAAACAGTTTAATCGGTGCTCAAAACTGAACTATGTTGTCAAATCGTGCCCCGAGTCAATCGAAATTAAAAACACTACGGAACAGTCACTAAACACTACGTAGAAAAATAGAAAACACAATGCTCAGGACATGAACCTGGAGAAATATATATTTATGGTTCACTGTAGGCTAAATGCATGTTGCAAAACAAAAAAGCTGTCCATTTAGCACTTGTAAAGACAAACAGAAATCTTATGCGTTTAACACTTTTGTACAGTAAGCCCATGTAAAAATAAAGTACAAAAATATACAAATAAGTGCAATACTCAGCTGCAGCATCATGTCTCCGTACTGGGTCAGGCCATAGGACTTCATCCACATCACAGGCCACATTTTGTCTGGCCAGGCCACGGGGGAAAACAACCCTGGCATGCCGTATCCTGGCTTGGCATGTCTCCACACCTATGTCACCACAGGCAAGTCCCATGCCTTGCAGGAGCTTTACCCTGGTGTAAGATTGGCGTTCATATACCTTCCACTCCTATGAGGAGAAGAATTCCTCAATGGGGTTTAGGAAAGGGGAGTACGGTGGACGTCAAAGATTGATAAAACCTTGGTTCATATTGAACCACTCGCTAACCCGGAGGGCTCTGTGAAAACTCACATTGACGCACATTATACCTGTGCTTTAATTGTGTTTGACTTTTGTCACCTGTGCTCATCATTATGCACCACGAGTGCATCACAATGAAAATGTGTTGGCAAATTGTGTCTGAACAGGTGAAAAGTGCTTATGGTTTTGCCAAAAGAGTGATTGATTCAATCAGTGGGTTCAGGCAACTGAGCATTTGGTTCAGACCACAGGGTTTAGTGTTTTAGCAATTGAGAAAAACTGTAAAAACAGCGGTTGCTAACAAGTTGCTAAAAGCGATTAATTCCTTTGGCAAGTATGTTAGACGTCATCGCGCATATAAAGATCACAAATAATCCAACATGGGCACATATCTCATCAAACGCAGATGTGGATTCATTCACAGAGTAATTACTTTCCAGCGACCTTAAGTGTAGTCTGTTAATAGTATCGTGTTAGCTTTTTACTTCTGACCATTGTATTTTGGCTTCAAATGTAACAAATGTTGTGTTCATTTCTAAAGATTATCTTGATAGACAAAATGTGTATACTTCATCTCTGAGGTACTGGATTGACTCCCATAGTAGGAAAAATGACTTTATATTTTTTTTGTTCTGCTGGAAATGAACAACAGAAAAAGACCAAACACTATCAATTAAACAAAAGTATCAAAAATGTATTTAAATACCATGTTTCGGTCATAGACCTTCATCAGGTATACAGTCATGAGTCAATGATCAAAACATTTCTGATACTTTTGCAAGATTGACAGTGTGCGGGTTTGTTTAGTTGTTCCTCATGACTGACCATTTTTGGGTCTTTCTTCCGAGGCACCTATTTCCCACAGGTGTGCGAGGGTGATCACTGATTGATTGTTCTGTTAAACACAAAAGAAGATATTTCGAAGAATGTAGGACAGCAAACAGTTCTGGGGCACTTTTGATACCATTGTATTTTTTCCTACTATGGTAGTCAACAGGGGGCAAAATCTTTCTGGTTATAAGCATTCTTCCAAATATCTTTCTCTGTGTTCATCAGAACAAACACATGTATACAGATTTGGAACAACTTGAATGCGAGTACTGTAAATGATGACAGAATTTTCATTTTTGGGTGAAGTATCCCTTTAATGTGAACCAAACTGATGACTTCCACACCACACCTTTGTTTCACCCATATCTCACTGACTTCACAGGATCATAAAGCATCTTACTGTTCTCCACACACCCAAATGACAGAATAAACTCAATCCCTCCCAAACGTCAGGCGTGACTCGCCTATGTCAACATTCAGATTAATTATGGGAACAAATCTTGTTTTTCTTGTATAGTACATTTTCTGCCCCGTACAAAATGCATTTCCCAGCAGCGGATCAATGGATGTTACCTCAAATCTTAACAGTTTAATAGTGTTGGACCTATGAATTGGACCAGAATATCATGAGAGACTTGGGAGGGTATCTTGTACCTATTCAGTAATCAATGGCCAGAAACACATTACAACTATCAGGGCACTTTTTTTCCATTTCCTACAGAATGTAATGTACAGTAATGTATTCATATACATTTTGGGCTAATGTATGTGTCAGGGGTACAGAAGGGTTGTTAAAACTGCAGAGAAGACTCACGGTGAGCAGATAGTGAGATGTTACTCCCATCAGGACCACTGGCTGTGTCAAACCTGGGGAACATCATCACATCATCGAACACACAGATCTGTCTGAAGACCATGCTGTGTTTTAACACAAAAACCTACGGATCATTCAAAACACCCCTCTAGCTCTCCCTCTCCTGCTCGACCTGTCTAACTTCCTGCAACTGGAATTCCTCCAAGTAAAAAATTAGCCACGGTATTACACATCCTTGACCTTCACAATGACACACACAGGTTAACTTCGGCTTACAGTTCATTAAAATTGTCAGATTGCATTATATTTTAAATACTTACTAGCCAAACACTTCTGAAGTGAATTTAGAAAATTAAGCATACCAAATAAATGTAAAGCACTAGTTCACCAGGACACAAAATTCTGTCAATATTTACTCTCCCTTGTGTAATTCTAAACCAGCCTGACTTTCTGTTTTCTGATGTATGACAAAAAAGTGTTACGAGTGCTGGTTTACACAGTGACATCAAACAGTGACCAGAGGCTGATCTGGGCCTAAAACACAAAACATCTCGATAAAAGTCTCATAACAAAATAAAAGTCCTGTTACCGGTCATGTGAACTGCTGTTAGGAAGTTTTCATCGGTCTGTCTTGTACTTTCGGAAACTTAGGCCCCTGTCGCTATATTTTCATATATCAGAAGAACAGTATACATTTTCTTTAATGTTCAACAGAAGAGAAACACTTAAGGGTTTGGAATGACATGAGGGTAAGTAATGACAGGAAAAGTAAACTATTCCTTCCAAGAAAATACCACGTGACAATAAACAACCGACTAAGAAATAAAAAACATGAATTTCTGTTCGACGCAAAATTCTTCTGTTCTGAAAACAAATTGTGTTTCGTTTTAGTTATTGTGTCAATTTTGGTGCTATTTATGCACACAGCTGTATAAATATATTGAATCACATAAGAATTGATTTTCTAACACTCACTGCGGTATTACTCTCCTGATGCTTGGGTGATCTTCGTCTGAGTTGTGTTTAGGAGGTAAGGTTTATTTTGATAGTGTGTGACCGCCCTGCCATTCTTTATCACCAGATAACAGGAAACAAGAGGGTAATCTGAGACACAAAATGTCTGAAAAGAATAAGATTGTACGCAAACTCTATTTACAACATTATTATATTTGGAAATACTCTGTAAAACTTTTGCCATTAACTTACGGTTGATTTGTTTGCTACTTCATATTTTCCGATTATAACTGTTTTTAATTGAGTTAAACTTTACTTTAATCAAAACTAAAACACTTTGACTTTTGAGACGGACTGGTCTCATTACTAGCACTTCACTGCAAAAAAATGACATTCTTCCTGAGCAGTTTTGTTTTCTTTCCCACAGTAAACATATTTCTTACCGTCTTACGGTAGTCACATAACAAGAAAAGTGACCCAATATATTTAGTGTTGTTTTATGAAAGAAATATAAGAACTAGGTCAGTTTATGTTTAAAAGAAAATTGGAAATTAAATCTACAGTAAGTTACTGGCAAACCTACTGCAAAATTACAGTAAAGTTTTACTATTTTGAAACGAGAATTAGAAACTTTATTTCCTGCATTGCATTCTTTTTTCTATCCACATTATTGTTTACTAAATTTGCATTTCACAGAATTTAACAAAATGTCCCAGACCTGTTTATATCACTAACCCGTATTGCTGATTCACACAGTTAGGTCAAAATGTCCTGCAGAGGTCATGTCACTTTCAATGCAAACATCACTGATCCTTATATGTGCTACTTGATCTAATACAAAATATGTGCATGCATGTATTTGCAGTAAATATAGGCCTATGTCCAAATGTCGACGTCATGAGCAATCCCAACCTTTTCAAATCTGAACAGAGGATCAACAAACTGAACAGAAGACATTTTTGGCAGAGTTTAATTTAGCGCCTCCCAGTGGGCGGTTCTTTATTGGTTGATTGACAGCAGTAACGAGGAGCTCTCAACGTGGCACAACAAAGCTCATGAACTTTATCTGGGGACAACTGAAGCTGTGGTGTAAGATGTGGAGGATATTTTTCTAGGCTTCTCTTTTACGTTTGTATTGCTTTCTTCGCATGTTTTGGTCATGATATTTAAACGTTTAGAATGGGTTTTATTTGTATGATTGGTCTTTGCAATACAAGGAGAAAAAGAGACACGCAGCTGCTACAGGTTCACCTGTATAACAAAGGTACGTTAATGGTTATTTGTTGTTTATATCACCATTCATTCATTATTAAGTGATATGACATTTCCACAGCTACAGCAGCTTTTGAATCACACAGTTTACAAAAATACAATCATAAACACAACATATTAGGCCTATCTTCATATTTCATATATAAGTTGTAGTTTGATTTCAACAGAAAATATTTAACTTTAAAGCGTTTACAAAGAATAAATAAAAGAAAGATTTTGTGAATCGGGCCAGTTGGGTGACTTAAAAAAATCAAAACAAAGTGTGTGCAGAGAGCGCCACCAGCTGGTTAAATTTTATACCACTGAAATATCTCTGTGGAATTGCATCAGATTTTCACGGAACAAAAGCAGGCGGATATCATCTGACAAACCAGGAAAAATATGCACAATGACAAAGGAGTGCGGAAGTACTGAAATAAAAATAAATAAGTATACATAATACGAAAAGTTTTACGTTTCACTTGAGCAGAAGTGATAAAGCTATTTAAATCATGAACTATTTTGCATGGAAATAACTCATAGTTATAGCTGATTATCTTCAGAGAGGAATAACTTTTGATACTTTATAGATCTACTTTTTTTAACATTGTAATAACGACTTTTTTCATTAAATTTGCCCATTTTGTATTTTTTACAATAGAAATAGCGACGTCACACATCACGTGGTCTGGGTAGTGGGTGGGGTCGTGTAAATTTGACGGAAGTGTTGTGTCTGTTGCGCGGGTGATGAATGAGACACGTGAAGATAAACTACCCGAAAATACCCAAATTACATACGTTACGCTGCGCTTAAATATATCACATATAAATATAGGTTCAATCCAGCTGGCTAGAGAACATTTTGAAGAGATTTATCTTGAAGAAGAACCAAGCGCGCGCGCGCCATTGAACTTCAGCACGTGTAAATGTGTCCGAAACAATAAAAGTCAGCAGCGGTAAGATTCTACTTCATTCTGTCATTGAATTAAAAAAATTCATACAATTTATACATCATCTTTAGATTTTTTTGAGGATATGATATTCGAGTTATTATTCCTGCAGCAATGGATGCAATACAATAGAAATAAAAACGTGCAGTATTTCAACTTAATTCTTTCTTAATTTCTAAAAAATAATTCTTTTTATATAACTCAACATTATTTATGTAGCGTTTTTTTTACAATTTTCATTGCTACGAAGCAGCTGTACAATGAGACACATTGTCGCAAAACAGTTAAAGTTCTACCTGTAAAGACAAGGGTGAAAACACAGAAGACAGACAGACATACACACATACAAACGCTCCACACAAAATATGCACACGTACTAACACACATAGACGTGGACGCGCACGCACGCACATACAGACAAACACACACACACACACACACACACACAGACAAGCACGTCAGACAAGTATAGACAAGAAGACTTAATTGTCATTCTTAAACATCTGACAAGTGGAAGACAGTGTTTATTGTTGACGCGTTATATGTAGTAATCACTATAGTTAGGGATACTTCACCCAAAAATGAAAATTCTGTCATCATTTATTCACCTTTGAGTTTCCAAAACCTGTATACATTTCTTTGTTCTGATGAACAAAAAGATATTTGGAATAATGCATATAGCCAAACAGATCTCGACACCCATTGACTACCAAAGTAGGAAAATGTACTTTCAACTGTTCAACACAAAAGAAGACATTTTGAAGAATGTAGGACAGCTAATATTTCTGATGCACTTTTGATGGTCATTTTATGTGTTCATCAGAACAAAGACATGTATAAAGATTTGAAACAACTCGAAGGTGAGTAAATGATGATTGAACTTTTATTAAGTATGTCTTTTTTTCCAGTTTGTGTTTGGCCAGGGAATTTTTTTTAATTTAATTTATATAAATATTATAATATTATTTTATTGTATACTAATTGTATTAAATAAACTATTTGTTGAATTACTTGTGTGTACTGTACATTGTCTGAAGTCAAAATATTGGACAAACAAGTTTAGCCAAGTAATGGGTCTTCTAGGTTTCATTTGATTGTTATCAGAAATAATCAACAGGCACTCTATTGTTTGTGAATGTGTACTGGAAGTTAAGACGGGATCACAAATGTGCGCATGCGCCATGCACAGTAACGTTTGTTTATGTTTCCACTTTGCAGTCAAAGGTTTGAACACTTGATTCTAACAAAAATCGCTTTCGAACACTGAAGGATTGTTACGATGATACATAATTAACAAAGTGAATTATAAGAGGAGTGCAGTGGCTTATCATATGCAATCATTTGACAAAGTAAATCTGAAGTGTCTTTTATTTTATCTCAGATGACAGAGAAGCCTCCGTTGCCTGCCGATGACCAGCTGGAGGAGGCTGACCCTGGCTCTGGGGCTGAGCAGGGTGTTGCCGTGGAGATAGCCAGAGATGGCTGGGACAGTAAAGTGGAATATTTTCTGGCTCAGGTGGGATTCAGCGTGGGCTTAGGAAATGTGTGGAGGTTCCCGTACCTCTGTCATCAGAATGGAGGAGGTGAGTGGACTTACACCTTGTGTTTGTGATTTCAGCAGCATCTATTTACTAACACATTTACATTAACTTTTGTCTCAGGAGCGTTCATCCTGCTCTATGTGGTGTTGATGGGTTTGATTGGCGTGCCGTTGTTTTTTCTGGAGTTGGCTGCAGGTCAGAGCATCAGGCAGGGCAGTATCGGCGTCTGGAGACATATTTCTCCGAAGCTTGTTGGCATCGGATACGCCAGCTGTGTGGTGAGATGCCTTGCGGTTCTGCTGATTCAGTGATTTTTACAAAAAATTAAAATCATAATATACGGTGTTCTGTGTTATTTTGCAGGTGTGTTCCTTTGTGGCGCTGTATTACAATGTAATCATTGGCTGGAGTATTTTTTACCTTGGAAATTCCTTCCGGTATCCTCTACCCTGGGAAAACTGCCCGACAGAATTAAACGGCACTGGTATGGATTGGGTTTGTGATGTGATGTACAAATGTAATTATTAGGGATGCACCGATAGGATTTTTTTTGGGCCGATGCCGTCAACTATTGGCCGATACCGGTATTGGTCAATTGCATACAGTACTACACAATATTAGCTTGTTTTTGCATTCAATGAATTTTACTGAGCATGAATCGGATCCTTTTAACATTCTAAGTTAAGATAAAAATACAATAAGACAAGATGACAACCCTCGAAGGTGATTTTTGCTATCCAATATAGGGCTGCACGATTTGAAGAAAAAATCGAATTGTAATTTTTCTGACCAAAATTGCGATTTGCAATTTAAAATGCGATTTTACTACTATTTAAAAAAAAAAAAGAGCTAGGTTTGTTGTGTTGGTTTTAACAGCATGCATCAAAGAAAGACCAAGCAAAATCACAAACTATTGTAACATTATCCCACTGTTTATTTAAAACCCACTTACACTGTGGCCATTTTTTTTTTAAATAAAGTTGTCATGCAAAAATGTCATGACAAATTAAGAGAATAACAGCAGTATCTTAAATAGTTAAATTAACAAATATAAACAAAACCTTAAACTTTTAAAATCCCAAACACAGTGTAAACAATTACAGTTATGAATGGCGTCTGTTATTTTGCCGTACCTTTGTGAAAATTTGTCGTAGGTTGTGCTTATTTCAAACGCGTGAGCAATTGAAGTTTGCTTGGATGTCAGTTGTGGTGGTTGTTGCGACGGAGAGGGTTTATCTGTGGACTTTTTGGCCTTGCATTCATCATAGAATAGTCTTTGATAGGGGTGTGCGATATGACGATATTGGATCGCGAACGATTAAAATGACTGCACGATCCACTTTTTCGGGAAAATCGTTAAATCGTCCTATATAGTGATGTTCTATAGAATTCGTCAACATCCTAGCGATAGATTGCGCTATGTTAACAAGCTCGTATACGTTGCTTGTGAATTCAGTAAGATTAAGTGACGCGGTCAGTGACGATGGAGGGAAACACGGAGGACTTGGTCCCTAAAAAAAATTCTACATCAGGAATATTGAAATGGTTTGGGTTTTCCCCAACTGACACGGCCCAAACAAAAGTTATTTGCAAATGTGGCAATGATAAGATCCGAGCGTCGTAAGGCAACACAACGAACCTTTTTAACCACCTCAAAATAAAGGGACTGAAAGAGTATGCCGACAGTCAAATTATAAGGGATCCCACGCGAGTAAATCAGGTACAACCAAGCATACGGAAACTACAAGGCTTACACAACGATTTTGGCGAAAGAACTATTTGAGAAAGGAACTCCGTATCCGTATGACAGAACGAGCTCGAGCAAGCGCTGGAAAGATGTCACTGACGCGGTCGCATTTTACCTGACCAAAGACATGATTCCCATAAAGACTGTGGAAAATGAGGGCTTTAAAAACTGCTCAAAGTCGTAGATCCACGTTACGAAATACCCAGCCAAAAATATTTTTCCTCCACGCCCATTCCACAGCTTTACTCTATGTGCCACAACAAGATGCAAAACAAAATTCAAAATGTAAAGTTTTTTGCTAACAGCTGATTTATGGTCTTGCACTTGCATTAAATATTAACTTGATTAAAATATTCTTCAAAATATAAATGGTAAAGAGTATATTTTTATATGGGGACTTACTTTGGCTGTATTGAAGCCCCTTTAATGCGCAAAATAGTCTTAAAACCAACTCGAAGAAGAACCGCGATAAAATCGTGAATCGTGATCTATCGGGAAAAAATCGTGATTTGAATTTTTTTTCTAGATCGCCCACCCCTAGTCTTTGATACCTCTGCAGGTGATGATAGAGATTGGTTGTGTTGCCTCGCAAGGTCGACACAGACTTTCAAAATAATTCCAAACATAAGCGTTGCTGTTTCATTTAGGTACCAAGTCATCTGCTGCTGCAGGACTTTGCGCTTTAGCAGACATGACGTTACTTTATTGCGAATTTGAACTGCTGCTCACGGTCACGCTCATCTTTTCCAAATGTCGTTCTTTGCTAGTTCAAAAGCATGTACAGTAGAGATGCGCGGATGACTAAAATGTCACCCGCATCCGCTGCTTCAAATAAATTATCCACCCGCCCGCAAGTATAATTTTCTCTGATATATGAATCTAACATCTTATGTTTTTTTCTTTTGCTGTTTTAAGTCAAATTGCATTTGATTACTAGTTTTGTAAATTTTTAGCAGCAGTTTTGTCGTGACGTGTTTTGTCTTGTCCTAGAGATGCTAAAAAGTCCACTATGGTACACAAAACCACACCACTCATTCACATGTAGAACAAGCATAGTGCATATTTAAACAGCAGCTGATTCATATTCATAGCAGAATTTGAATTTCATAAGCTGTTCAGTGCTACTTTCCAGCTGTGTTTTCTGCATCACAGAAATCATAGGGCCCTGATAAACCAAAGGTATCTGCCTTTTTCATGCTATTGCCGATATGCTGATAAATAATTTGATAAGTTAATTCAATATCGGCGGCCGATACATGAGTGCATCCCATGCATATGTTTATGGAGATGCTTGTTGTTTTCTTCATTAATAGTGAAGGTGAAGGAATGTGAAGACAGTTCACCGACGTCATATTTCTGGTACCGTAAGGCTCTGGATATCACTGATACTATCGATGAAACTGGCGAGTTGAACCTCATCATCACTGGCTGCCTGCTGGCCGCTTGGGTCATTGTTTGTCTGGCCATGTACAAGGGCATTAAATCCACCGGCAAGGTATTGAGAATGTGTATATATGTGTCATGTTAATGTTGCGAGACAGAATAACATTGAGATTGTGATTATATTGATCATGATTTGGTTGTGTGCAGGTGATGTATTTCTCCTCCGTGTTTCCGTACGCGGTACTCCTGTGTTTTCTGATCAGAGGGGCGATGCTGGATGGGGCATCTGAGGGCATTAAATTCATGTTTTACCCAAGGGTGCGTACATGCACACACACATGAACACAAACTAAATTAAGCGACTTAGAAATACGGGGTTCAGTGTTATTCATGTTGGTTGAACCATCTTGCAGCTGGAGATCTTGAAGGACGTTCAGGTGTGGCGTCAGGCGGCGACTCAGGTCTTTTTTGCTCTGGGTTTGGGCTTCGGTTCTGTGATCGCGTACTCCTCCTACAACCCGCGGAACAACAACTGCCACCGTGATGCCTTCACAGTGTCCGGCGTCAACTTCATGACGTCTGTTCTGGCCACGCTGGTCGTGTTTGCAGTTCTAGGTTTTAGAGCTAAAACCATCGCCACAGACTGTGCCAAACGGTCAGTATGCAAAACAGTAAATCCTTTAAAAATGTTTAAACTTGGTTTTAGTGATGAAATTGGTTTGTAATTCAAAGCACGCAATGGTGGCATATGTGAAGCCGTTGTAAAATAGCTGATATACATACTGATGATAGCTTAACAAGATTTAAAATGAACACGTGTTTGTATGTTTCAGTAATCTGAAGGCCGTATCTGAGGCGATACCCAACTTCTCTTTCTCTCACCTCATCAATGCATCAGATGTACTGAATGAGTATGAAAACTGGTACAGAGTTGAGGGTCACCAGCTCAATTCTACTGGTTTAAAGATCGACGATTGCAGCCTGGAGGAGGAAATGAAGAAGGTAAAACTGATGAATGTTACAAATAGAACTAGATTTATATTTTTCCCACAGAAATACAAGTGTGTCACAGTCATTTAGAAATGTTTAAAATACATCCTATGTGGAACCGGATTGTTTGCCAATGAGATGCGTCATTTTATGAAGGCAAACTTGTTCTTTGTTTCTCTTCAGGGCGCTGAGGGAACTGGTCTAGCGTTTATCGCCTTCACTGAAGCAATGACGTTGTTTCCTGGCAGTCCGTTCTGGTCGGCTCTTTTCTTCTTAATGCTGCTCAATCTGGGTTTGTCCACCATGTTTGGAACGATGGCTGGGATTATGACTCCATTAACGGACACTTTTAAGACGCTACGCAAACACAAGCTGCTTTTTACAAGTAACTATTCTTTTGTTCTTCTGTTCAGTTCTTTGATGTTGTTATGCTATATTTTTACTTACCCTTGATAACACGGTGTAAGAAAAACCTGTTGTTAGGGTTCGCCCAACCTTTTTATAGTTCTTGTACAATTCTGTGGTGCTAATTAATGTGCTAATATTTATTTTCATTGTTGCGTCAATATTTTAGAGAACTGAAAAAACTGAAAAGTTTTGTCTTTGCGTTTTGTGAAAGGTTTCACGTACACACAACTTCGTTATCGAATCGATCTGCATTTACATGGATCTGAGAAAACAAATAAAAACGATGTATTAAAACGAAACCCTACGTGCTTTTGCACATCCGCATACAATGTCTTAATCTAAAAAGCTCTTAATACACTTTTTTTAATCCAATCGTCGCTGTCTGAAAATTCTAGAAATGTGTGTTCAGGAAAGGTGCGATGATGGGTGACTACTAGGGACATAACAATATTAGAATCTTAAAAAACCTGGTTATATCGCAGTATAAAGTCCACTGTATGGTATTTATTGCTATGTTTTAAAAGGCAAGTGATGACTTTGAAACGTGCCATAAGCATCCTTTTTTCTTTGTTCTTTAATCATAAGTGATGCTTAGAGGTATGAGTTATAGTATGAGATGGGTCAAATGACCTAATAATCTCTTTTATAAGATAAAGAAGCACCAGATGGAGCTTGACAAAGGTAAATCTATTATTATTTCTAACGTTACCTAAGTTAGGGCTAAGTTAGGGCCTGTTTCATACAGTCATGTGAGCGCAAAATATTGAGACCATTTTGCTATTGCGATATCGATAAAGTGATGCACCGAATTTTCGGCCGAAAATGCCATTATTGATTGTGTCCAAAAGAAAAAAATAGGCCGAAAATAAAAGCAGAAATATCTAGTGCCCCGCCCCACCTCTCCCTTCAGGGCTCGCACTCACTCTAGCTGTTATCAGAGCAGGATCATGTAAGCCAATTTGTTGTTTTCATTAAGTTGATTGTGTGCACCATAGAAATTCAACATATTAAACTTCATAAAGAAAGAAAAAGTGTGTTACATTGAGTAATTTTACTCATTCTAAGAACATTTTCAAATAACTTAATGCTTAAAATTTTATCCTCTAGAGTTATCTGATTGGGCTGTTTAATGCGCCTTGTGTTTGTTTGGTATCATTTTGGCCTCTCTGATTGGTTGTTTTCTCTCTCACAGTGTGCAGCTGTGCGGCAGGGTTTCTGATCGGTATGATGTTCACTCAGCGCTGTGGAAACTACTTCGTATTAATGTTTGATGACTATTCTGCCACACTTCCCCTAATCATCGTCGTCATCTTTCAGACCCTCAGTGTGGCGTGGGTTTATGGCGCAGACAGGTACATCACACCCTGAGTGTTTGAGTAAAACATAACATATGAGCAGGACTGGTGAAAATGACCTGTAGTACTTGAGTGGTGTTATTGGTTTTAGCAGTTATCTGGGATAACAAACCTTGGAATGATGCAACTGACAAATGAGAATCAAGTGTTTTAGAACGCTGTGTAATAACTTTAGAGAATATACACTAGCAGTCAAAGTGTAGACAACTGCTTTATCTTTATTATATCTATTATCCACAGTTTAGAAACAGAAAACCGTATTAAACACAAAAGGGAATTATTTATTATGACCATTATGTAGTGCGGAAAAACAAGTGTGTCTGCACATTTGACTTGTAGTGTCTTTATGGGTATATAACAGATGTTGATTTTTAGATTTTTAGAGGACCTGAAGCAGATGTTGGGTCGTCCGGTTCCAGTGGTGTACAAGTATCTTTGGAAGTATGTTTGTCCGGTTGCTATGATTGGTCTTTTGGGTGCCAGTCTACTGAAGATGGTCTTACAGCGGCCCACATACACAACCTGGAATAAAGAAAAGGTAAATTCACACACTTCACATCTTCACGTCAATATCCGTACATTGAATTGATGCTAAATTAAATCTGTTTTAGGCATCTGAGATACATCTCCCCTATCCGGATTGGGCGCTCGCTGTCATGGCAATTCTCATCATTGTTGCATCACTTCCTGTTCCTATTGGATACTTACATGCTGTTGTTCTCGAGCGGCTCGGTCGGTCCCCTTCAGATCCTGAGGCAGGGTATGTGCCCTGTGCCACCACAGACACGGACCTCATCCCGCTCCGTACAAACTCATCTCCCCGGTTAGCTGGGGAAAACTCTGACTTTCTTCTTCAAAACGGCAATGTGGAATCTATGGAATCCAGTGTGTTATGAAAACAACATCAGAGTTTACAAACATCTGCGATGGATCATTTGAATGAAAAGTATTGTTTTTTTTTGAAGGTTTTATTTTGATGCTTGTTGTTCAAACAGACATTTTGACTGTTCATACGTGGACATGGGAACAAAACATATTTAAAAAAATCAAGTTTCGTCACCCCGGATGTGGAGTCAGATCTCAAGTTTTCAACTCCGACACGTCCATAAAACTCAACATCGTCGACATACAAAAATAGTGCCTGCATTTTTGGTGACAGAATTGTCATTTTCTGAGGTTAATCTACAGTAACGTTACTGCTGGACTTTACCTGCTCCAGTTTGGAAATGAACAGTTAAACAACTTGACAACAATGAAAGACTATCATAACCTTTGATTATAACTGATGGTACTGCTTAAGTGGTCTGATCTCGGTTGAGTAAGTGTTGTATGGTGCCAGATCTCATCAGGGTTATTATGAATTTGTATTTTGCCAGACGCTTTTATCCAATGGCATATGTACATTCCAGGATGCACTCTTTTAATCAATTTGTGACTTGAAACTAAGAGACAAAGTACTGGATGTTTAACTATTATTTATATGAAGCCTACAGTGTTCTTATTTAAATGAGTTTGTAATTTAAACATAAGTTAATGTCCTAAATGTTAAGGTTCATTTTTGATGAAAACAAAACAAAAATCCTTTAGACCTGTTGAACAATCCCCTTTAACTGTACTGAGACTCAGTAACGTGAATGAGAGCTCAGATCACAAACTAGCCTACAGTCTTTTATAAATGCTTCTCATGGTAGATATGAAGAAATGTCTGGAGTAATATATAACAGAAGAAAGTTTTTTAGAGTAAATTCCCGTTTTATAAACGTTCGTAAATAATTCATTTCACTTTTGATATTTAATGAAGCTTTTTAAACGAACTGTTTTATGGGGTCACTTTTACATGGTACAGAATGTTTGGTGAGTTGCTGGGGAAAGCTGTTTTTTAAACATTTTCTTGTTATTAACCCTGAAATATCTCCAAACATGTGTTTCACAGAGATCTTAACTGACCTGTAGGTCAGACAGATTTATGGCTTGTAGTCATTGTCAACTAATATGATCTTTGCCTCTCACAGGGGTTTGATGGGTTTTCTATGTCACTGTTCAGTAGGTTGAACTCAATTTGTATATAGGTATTTCTGGTGAGTAAGATAAGATTAAATCTTTTCATGTATTTCAACTGGAGAACTAGCAGGATTTTTTTTCTAATAAGTAAGGGATAATCTACAGGCAGACAGTTGTTGTTGCAAGCCCCGACAGTGTGTTCAGGTCCGACGCGAAGCGGAGGGTCTTGTATCACACTGAAGGGGCTTATTTCCCGATAACAGCCGGCTACTTGTACATTACCCCGCTTATTGCACGGCTATACTTGCCACATGAGAAAAGAGTAGACATGAAATGTGAATTTGAAAATAAACATTTTTACCGAATTCAGACCTTCCGTGAGGAAAAGCTGTTAAATTTTGGTTTAAGGACGTTCAAAAGTCACGAACAGGCAATTTGGTTTCAATAATTTGTAATTTTAATGTCACGCATGTTATTAAAAGACATATTTATACTTAAATCGTCCAAAAACCTGTTGAAATAATTTGATGCATTTTTAACCGTCTGTTGTCATCTGGGAATAAAGAAGCTGCAAATGTCGCGACTGGCCAGTCAGAATCAAGCATTCCAACGAGCCGTGTAATAATTGGAACTGTTACACACTACCGTTTATTTTTTGTATTTCTTGATGCCTGTCTTTTTTGCTTTTAACATGGCATATGTGCTTTCTCCCTTTAGTGCAGGTTTAAATATATGATCACATGCAAACAAATTGTGACGTGTGTTGGTTTTGTCTTGTGATCTTTATAGAGCTAACAAAAATGAGCACAAACAAACTTTATGTTGGATCCTCATTAAACAGTGAGCAATATTAATAATGTCTTTGTGTTGACTGAAACTGAGACATCAAAAGTTTCCTCTGGGTGGCGTTACACGTATCTGCGCTTGTCTCTAACCACAAAGTAAAGCCACAAGAAGAAAAGAAGGTTTGTGGAACTAATGGCTGGGATACACTACAAGACTTTTAAAATCTGAACAGAATTAGATATCATACACTTGCAGACTTTTTGAAAGTTTCAGATAGAAACTCATCGAATGATCAACGACTGGCACAGACTTTTTGCAGCAAGTCCGAACGGAAAATCTGAGCAAAAGTCTTGTAGTGTATTTTAGCCTTAATGCGATGAATGAAGGCCAACGAAAGTTCGTTGACAAATTGACACAACGTGAGGTCTTATGTATTTCTTAAACTTGTGAAAATTTCGGATGCACTTTGTTTCTTGGAGATTTATGAGTAAAAAATTTCGTTTGGAAGGGAATTTAAAAATTGTTTTTTTTAAACATTTGTATGATCTTGTTTTGAAATATAACATGTACTCCTTTAACTACTGAAAATATTATATAGCTGTAGACGTTAAACTTTTATAATGACATATTTATGTTAACATTATTTGTTAGTACACTGCGCAGTGAATGTAAACAAACAAGGTACGAGTCCTGAAGTCAGGAGAGGGTCAGTGTACATCAGCGGTGTTCAACTACTTTTCGTTTAGGTCTAGATTCCAAAAGAATAGTATGCGGGCCAGTTTTTTTCCCCATATCATAATTTCTTCTGTTATTTTGTATTTCTGTTATTTATTGCATTTTGTTCATTTTATACTGTTTTTGTTTTCTGTTACTTACAGGTCATATATTAAAACATGCACACAAATATTGCATCCAGTATATACCTTTTCTTCATATTTAATTAAAAGGGACAAGTCTTTTAAATTGTTTTTTATATTCCCTAATAGATTGAATGAAATGGCTGTTAATCAATCCCCAAGTATTTACAAGATGTGGGTGGTATTGTTTTTGTGCATAAGGATATTTATGAGGAAATTTAATTAATGAAAGTCATAGCTTGAGGGAGATGAACAGCTGTTTTCGTAAATATAGCTGTTTAAATCATACATAATAATTGCAGTTACAAAAACAACATTGTTTTTTACTCATCTGATAAAAAACAGTTTACGTGGTTTAGTACTCTTCCTGTAGTTACTTTTAAGGGCACAAGATGCGCTTTGGACCGCGACTTATCGCATACGTGAAGCCGCAAACCGACTCCCTCAGGCTGTGGGCAGAGGTGTGTTTACCATTTTGTGACCCCCAAGCAAAGTCGAAGCCTGAGGCCATCACACATTTCCTAACATTTTTGTTTGAATTCCACAACAGTATTGAGTACATGGAATTAATGAGACATATAAATACATATATAAACTGGATTTATTTTGTATTGAACCACAGAACAACACAAAATTCTCCACAGTGTGTTATAAGAATATACCTTCTCGGTTTTGTGGTGAAAAAGGTGGGCTTTGTTTAATTTCGAATAAAACTGAATGGTTTTAGCTACAGTAAAAGGTGCAAGGTTCTTCTTTTCATGCTTTTTTATAGCATTGTTTTGCAATATTTGTAAATAATTAGTAGAAGATTTATATTCTTTAGCTTTCTTTCGTTTTTGAGGTTCTATTTGATAACTGCGTTTTTTTGCGTATATTTAGTGTCTAAATCAAGTGTCAAAGGATTTTACAGCTTGCAGCCACTTTGGGGCCCCCAAGCTTGCGGGGCCCTACGTATTTGCATGGTAGTTTCAACGCTACTGGCTTTGGATTACAGATTATAACATTGCAAATCACATAAAGTTTCTTGGAAAGACCGATCAAATCGCTTTATAAGAAGTCAAGGGTTATGAACTGCGGAAATTACTTTCGTATTGAACGTTGCAGCGTGTTGGACTTTACATTTACGCACAAACTTACATTGCATTATCCTGTACATTTGTACTTAAGTATGTGCAATCCCCTGGGGTCGAACCCACAACCTTGCGTTGTTAACGCAATGCTCTTACCACTGAACCCTGGTTTTACTACAGTAACCGTTGTTTTCTATGGTTTTTACAAAAAACATGTTTTCAAAACCATGGCTATTTTGTTATAACCATTGTTGTACTACACTAACCATGTTTTTTCGGTTTTAAGTGTAGTAAATAATTTTAACCATAGTTAAACCATGGTAAATTTTCTTAAGGAAAGGCGTGCATTTCTTAAAGCACACCATTCTTAAAGTCTGTGCACTTATTTAAATATTAAGTCAGGCCAGGTACAGATGATTGGCACTTAAGTGACAAGCCCTGGTTACAAAATGGCGAACCACAAAGGCCTCTGTATATATACAAACGCCGGATTTGTGCATGAAACGTATGATTTCCCGATTAACACAATCTCCTGCCGTCAGAACTCGTACCGTGGACGCCAGACGTAGTTTGTCAAAATTCTTAGAATGACGTTTTGCTAATTAAACTTTTTCACAATTAAGTTGATTTTATGTAGTTCATACTGCGTTTAGAGCTGGTTTCAGATTTGAGAGAGATGGATGGAAGACACTAAACATTGCATGTGTGTGTTCCCAATGGTCCTGAGACTTTGGTTGTCATGGTGTGAAACTCCACCCTGGAAAGAGAGAACCACAAACAACGTGATGCTCAACTGAACCGAAACACACAATCCACAGGAGAGAGAGACATACAGAAGAAACCCAGCTGAAGGTACGTGATAAAGAATATGATGTCAGTGATGTATAATTTGCGTAGCAATCTTATATCCCAAGGATTTAATTTATTATTTATTTTTAATTTAGTAATTCAGAAATAAAAAAAAAGGAACAAAACAACTACATACAAACTGTTGAAATGGTGTCGGCCTGTCGTCCAGCTCTGGTCTGTTGTGTGTTTTGTTTCATCTGGTGAAAGAATTCTGTCAATTTATTCAACTTCAAAACCACACTATGTTGCTGAAGGTGAATTTAGATAAAGGACTCCACTTTTGACAGTTTAACTGATAAAGGGGCCCTGTTATATCCAATTTGATCACATTTAAGAGCTAATGCCCAGTTGACATTAGAACGATGTATTCCAGAGTAGTGTAACATTGTTAATTTCATATTTAACTTAAGAGAATGCATACATAGTTCATAAAAATGTTTGTACACTTTGTTTAAGCATAAATTATTCATGGGATGATGTAAAGACTGATATGATTCAATTCATGGCCACTTGAGGGCAGACAAATCTTTACTCATCTGTGCTCCATCATTGAATGTCTATCTGCTCAGTAGTGGATTAGTTATTAGCGTATGTTTAATAGGGATATAAATGTCTGTTTGCAGTATGCTTAAGTGCATTCTGTTGGCGGTGTGTGTGAGCGTTTGTTCGGGTCAGAATCCCATCAACACTGACCCAGCAGAGGACACCGAGCTGACCTCAGAACACGGTCATGTCACAGTAAAACAAACCTGTAAGTGTCACACACACACACACACACACACACTCACTTCATCTGAAGTGTATTCTCTTTTCCTTTAGTTATATTTTGGGCTGCTTATATCATATTTTCATTGTTTAATTGTGACAGATGTTCATTTGTCCAAGGACAACAACAAGCTGGGTGTGTTCATCGCGGCTGCGGCAGGGACCCTGACCCTCATGGCTGTGATTTACTGCATCTACAACAAGTTCTACACAAAAAACATCTACGCACACACACAGCTACACGAGTCAGGTACGCACACACCCGTGCACGGAAACACACACTTTCATTAATGAATCTGGAATGAAGGTGCAAATTGCAAAGCAAATAATTTGGCTAAGTTTTGGAGATAGTGGATCTATATATTAATTGAAATATTTTAACTGAAAATATTTATTCTGGCAACGTTTTCCAAACCCACGTGACTTCTTTGTGTGTGAAATAGGAGCCCTCTTTTATGAGACTGCTGTTTTCAATAAATCTGTTCACAAAACCGGTCCGAAGGACTCATAGAATCTCACTTCAGTCTGATTTGTGAATATGACAGACCTGTTCATCTGACTTTAGATCAGAATGTATGCTTTTGTGTTCCACAGGAATAAGAAATGACATTTTAAGAATTGTAAACACGTGACTTTCATTTGTGTGGGGATTCTGCTATCACACATGAGACTGAAGTAATGTTGCTTCTTTTTTGTCAGATATCGCTCTTGATCTCAGCAGCTCCTCGTCCTCTGTGTTTTCTGGCTATGTGACGGACGGGTGGATGCAGCAGAGGATGGAGAAGGGAGGAGGAGGAAGCTACGGCTCTCTCTCTGACACTCCTTCAATAATCACCCTCCCTCCTCCTCTGTCACCTCCTCAGAGAGCTTCTCCATTTCACTCGCTCTCTCTGTCCAGACCTCCTCCCCTGAGAACCATCTCGGCACAAGACCTGGAGAAGAGCTTCCTGTGAGATCATCTCTGTGTCTGTCTGTATGTGTGTGTGTGTGTTGGTGTGTGTGTTTGTGTGTGCGATGTGGGTTTGATTCACAGCGGTATGCAACATCAACGTGTCTCATGAATGTGTGAGAAGAGTCTTATTCTATTTTACTGACTTGGCATGTCTGTTTTTTGTAAACATCGATTTTAAATCCAAGCTAATCAGCAGACCCGTTTTTTTTGAATTGTAATGTGTTGATAAAACCTCTAATGACTCCATAAACTATAAGTATACAATTGAAATTTTACTTTAATAAAACCATGTTTTTTTCTCCTAAAGGGATGTCCAGTTTAAGGACAAATATAATGACACAAATATGATTATAGTGCTAAGAACATAGTAAATTTGTGATTGATATGATTTTACTATGAAAAAATATCTGCTTACTTTTGTTGAGAATGAATGAGTTTATACACTACATCTTTTTTGTGACATATTCTAACCACTAAGTGGCTCTCTCATTTGCGAAGTGGATTCAAATAAGAGCTAATGTGAGGTGTGTTTGAAGGGTTAGGGATCGGGATTGGGGCTTGACCCCTAACCTTCTCACGCACGCACGCACACACACACACACACACACACACACACACACACACACACAGGGGATTTGTGTGTAGTGAGCACACTGGGATCTCCTCTCCTGCAGATTTAGTGTAATCTCATTTCAGCACCTCGGACAGTGACACACGAAGAACACACACACCTGACCTCAGAACAGTCACCGTTTCTCTCTAAAACTCTTTTCAACCTGTTATAATATCTCTACAAATGATATAGATCTGTCATATCACATCAAATAAACTCGCTTTGGACTATATTACCTGTCGTTTTGTGTTTTTCCACAAAAAATAATGTTATTTCTGCATTTTTCTTCTTCCTGATTCTTAGTTTTTATTGTTCTATGAAAGTCCAAATGTGTGTTTAAGTAAGTGTGACAGAGGGAATTAGTGTTTGTGTGAGTGTGGGTGGGGGTGGCTGCGCCTCGTGCCCGCGCAGGTGTACGGGAGCGCGCAGTGTTGTGCCGGTGTGGAGTTGTGGAGAATGGAGGTCCGACCAGAGCGATTTAAAGCTGCGGCGGCGAAGACTCTCGGAAGAATAAACCGGTAAGAGTTCAACTTTATTTAACTACACGAAACTGCAACGAAAATGTCAAAGTTGCTTGAGATCTTGGCATTTTGAGCACATGGTGTTGTATGACAGATATGCATCCTTCAACACTGCTAGAGCTTTAAAAGAGCTTAATGAAGTTTAATGGCGATTAAAGCATTGACCAGAACTCGTTTTGTAAACGTGACGGTGTTTAATGTGTGTTTATATAGAAGCTGGTTGAATTACTTCTACATGAAGGATGGGCAGGAACTGATGGTTGCTGCAGATCTGATGAAACGAGAATGTAGCAAGATGCATTAAAGACAAGCTGATTTTATTGATTATTTTTAGTGCTTGTGTAGTTTGTGCGTTCGGGATGACCAGATTAACTCGACTGGACTATTTATAGCGGCACTTGTCCGGTTTTTGACGTCACGATTCACCTGTCAGGTGACCACTTCCGTTCTGCATCATGGCTTTTTATTGAGATGAACCGTATGCTTAATGTTTGAAAACACAGCTGTAAGCATTACTCTTATTATTAACACTCTGGCAGGTAGGGATGCACGATGCTGTTTAAAATAATAATCACGGTTATTTCGCTCATATTTATAATCACGGTTAATAAACACGGTCATTCGGTCTTAATTTGGATTTAATTTCTCTTCAGCATGTTTATTAGGCCTATACTTTACAGCCAATGAAAGCGTTATAATCTGCTGCCGTTGAACTTCTTCAACAGTGTATATCAAAGCACACAATCAAGCGTTTAAACACTAAACAACATTTTGTGACCTTCAAAATGAAACTTTGCTAATCTGTGTTGGATTTTTTTAATGATAAATAGTCACCCTTCATGTTTGTCTGTGGCCTTTGCAAAAAAGTAAAAAATGTTTTTTTAGTTTCTTCAAAGTGATAGTTTAAAAGATATTCTGACCTTATTAAAACAATTTGACATTGATTATGTTTAATTCATTTTGGGAAGCATAAATCGTCATCACGATTAAAATGCGATTAATTTCGCAGCCCTACTGGCAGTTGTATGTTTGTCATGTACTGAATTGTGGTAAGAAATTTGACCTCTTTGACTAAAAGACACTGCTATGTCTAAACTGCGTGTTTTCATTGTTACTTTGTAAAAAGGTACATTTAAAATGTCAAATATAAATATATACTATTATTTAACTAGTGTTTAGTGTAATGAATTCATCACTAGGCATTATTAATATTCAGTATGATACTTCATGGAACAGCTCCAGCAATATTTGAATAATAAATCATTATTTGCTCCAGCAATAATTAGATTTGCGTGAGTTTTAGATGTCATTTACAAACTAGACAATTAGTAAGAATTACGGTTTGTGTAAATAAATGAATTAAATAGTTTTTAGAGGTTGATTGGTTTGTGTTCATACTGAAAGGATAAAATCAGCTCGCAACATTTAACTTATTTGACAAGAAAAACACACAATCTCTCTCTTTCCTTCTTTCCATTTTTTTCTATTTGTATTCTGAACGGTCTTTAACTTGTAAATCTATTCCTGAAATAAATCTCCAACCAACCTGGTCCTGTTCAAATCCTCTCTCTCTCTTTCTCTTGCTCGCTCACCCGCTGTCTCATGTTTTGTGTCTTGTCTCTCGCTCTCTGTCTTCCTCTTGCCTGGAAAGCCCAATCACAGTTCTACACGTCATGCTTGCTATAACTGGCCTGCACTCTTGAGCATCATTAAATTATTACCTCACTGAACTCTCTAACCGTGTTGTTTCATCATAATCGGGCGTGTTTAAAGGGATCGTTCGAAGTAGAATCTAAATTCTCTCATCATTCAT
The DNA here is from genome assembly GCA_008369825.1 of Triplophysa tibetana. NCBI lineage: Eukaryota > Metazoa > Chordata > Actinopteri > Cypriniformes > Nemacheilidae > Triplophysa > Triplophysa tibetana. Next base: position 17,634,733 of record CM017914.1, on the reverse strand, counting down.
TCACTCTCATGTCATTCAAAACCTGCGACACAGGAATACAAAAGAAGATATTTTGAGAAATACTATTTCACTCAATGGGCTTCAGTGTTTTTTGGTTATCAACATTCTTCAAAATATCTTCTTTCGTAGAAGAAAGAAAGTCATACAGGTTATGAATGACATAAGGGTGAATAAATGATGCATGACTGTTCATTTGGGTGAGCCGTCCCTGTAAGGTCAGAGTTTTCACACGTGAGGGATATAAATTATCTCATTAGTTTGCAATACCATTTATCAGTTTTTTTTGTTTTGTTTTAAAAGTTCAATTCAGAGGTGTTCATGGCTAAATCTGGAACAATCTCACAATTAAAATGAATGATCTGGTGTTTGCTCTCAGTGAATGAACAGTGGGCTAAATGAACATTTACTCTTGTGTTTCACTTGGATTAGTAGAGGATAATCTGTCTACAATAGCCTGTTTACTAGAAGGCGAAGCTGCTTAAACTCACCAAACTACGCTGTTTTAGACATATTTGCTTTTGTGTCTATGTGACTTTGTGGTGTGTGATGTATGTTAAATTGAGCTTTTAAGAGACTTCATGGATAAATTTGAGAAGTTCTGTTTGATAGAATAAAAAGCGTGCCAGTAAAAATGTAATGATGTCCTCACAGTACGCTCACAGATAAAATGCTGATGGGTTTGAGTTGTGGATGTGATTTGATTTGCACAAAACAAAAACAATATAAGCAGAAGATTAGTGGACAGCATTAACAATCTTTTTTACTATAAGTCTCCAAGACCTCTGAGACAAAAAACACATCGTCACTTTCTGTCGTATTTCTACTATGTGGATGCATTGGGCTCTCCCTCTTGTTTATTCTCTAATGATAACTGAATCTGTTTTAAGTGCACCCAACGCCAGTTTTCATAATTTGATACAGCACTATGATAAATGTTATTGCGTTATCATTTAATGTTATAACATTTCAATGTCGAAGCATCTTCACACACACACGCTATGAGGGAATATACACTCTCTCCAGATGGGATGGTCAGAAATATGATCACTGGGGATCTGAAGCGATTTAGGAGAAGAGAGGAATGGATGGATGATGGGGGAGGGGAAGAGAGCAGAAAAAGACGAAAATAGAAGGTTTGATCAATAATTCAGGCGCAGAGGAACATTATTATTTAATCAGAGCTGAAGTACAGCAGGACTCTGACAGTAAGAGCGTGTTGCACTGTCTGTACTTAACAGAGAATGACATCTGCTTTATTCAGAAATTTACACATCGTCCTAAACTCCTTTCATATGATTTAGCCATTCTTAAAATATTTGGCAAGTCGCATATACAGCAATGTTTTTTGTGACACATACACATTCTGTATTGTGGTGGGTTATTTATATTGAAGTTAAGAAAGACAAATGTTTTATTGAAGTAATTTGGATTGAAAGACCGCAAGAAATTTCACACAAACAGGTCCGGGTCACAAATACATTTTACATAAACAATTCATAAAAAAAACGTAAGTTTTGTGTCATTTGAATATCAACTTTAATGTGATTGATTTAATGTGTAATGTTTATTTTCATTGGGCAGCTGGTTCTGAACTCGGCACAATTCTTTGCACTTTGGTTCTGAGAGTGGCGTATTTGATACCATGTTTTGTGTGGCTGATGTGTCAGTAATGAAGGTTTGTTTCATTTCTCAGGGTTTTAGAGAAGCGTCAGGAGAATGGAGAGACCATCGAGTTGTCTGCAGAAGGTCGTCCGGAGCTTCAGGAGGAGAAAGATCTTCCTGTGGTGGACTGCACGTGCTTTGGACTTCCACGACGATACATCATCGCCATTCTGTCAGGCCTCGGCTTCTGCATCTCATTTGGAATCCGTTGTAACCTTGGTGTTGCCATTGTTAGCATGGTCAATAATCACACCGTCTACAAAGATGGCAAACCATACATTGTGGTAAGTTCAAGTGTGTGTATATTCCAAACTAGTTTTTTGTTTAATGTACAAAGTATTTTTTACAAATTGTGTGGTTTTACCTGATGTGATGTCTACTGTGAAGCAACTTTTAATCACGCTTTACAAAATAAATGTATTATTATAATATGTCAACATCATAATGCAGTACAGTAAGAGTTATATGGTTCTAGGGAAGGTTTTGGTGATTTGGTGGGATTGTCTTGTGGCACAGACAGGTTTAAAATTGTGTTTTTGACAATTTTAAGAGACTGGTATAGAAGCCAGTTGTTCTCCAGTTCCTTGAGTACCAAGTTTAAAGTTTCAATTTCCAGCCAACTTGAGTTTCCATTACTTTTAATTGTGAAGAATCATGCATGTGAAACGATGTGCAACTGACAATTCTGGAGCATCAGTGACTACCATAGGTAAAAAGACACCCGGCAGCCCCTCACAGTCGACTGCAGCGAATAACACAGAACATAAACCGCCGGCATCCCCTCACGGACGACTGCCGGCGAAAAAAACAAACCACAACTATAATCCAGGCCTGGTCCTCTCTCATTGATGGTCCGGTCGCTCATCCTCTTATGCTCCAATTCTCCTCCGTGGTATGAGGCCGTTGAGCGTACAGCTGACGCTCATAATCACTCACTCACCGGCCTCGACTCACGGTCTCGTCCAGCCTACTCCACTACAAAGATATTTTGAGGAATTTGGGACAGCAAACAGTTCTAGGACATGAACTCAACTTTATTTATACAGCGCTTTTTATCTTTTTGTGGTTACAAAGTAGCTGTACATGAGGCATATTGACTATAAGCAAAACAATTAAAGTTGTATACCTGTAAAAACAAGAAAAAGGTGAAAACACAGTAGACAGACATACCCACATACATACGCTCCACACACACAATATGCACATGTACTAACACACATACACACTGACAAGCAGACACAGACATGCACACACAGACACAAACTCACAGGGAAAGCACGAATTTGAGATAAAGGAGAGAGAAAAACAGAGACATATTAAATAGACTATAAATTACTATATGGAATATTAATTATGTTAAACTAAAAAATTCTAAAGCAGCCCCCCCGGCCAGGCAAATAGTGCAAAACAGTATCCAAACGGTGGTGAGGAACCCAAAACTCCAATCGAGAAAAAAAACCTCAGGAGAACCCAGGCCCAACCAGGGGATTCCAGTTCCCCTCTGGCAAAAGCTGCTGCCTCTGCACAAGCTCAACAGGGCTTGCACAACAAGACAAAATAAAAAATAAATAAATTGACTAATAAGGTAAATAATAGATTCAAGATTATCATTAATAATCTAAAAACATTTGGAATTTGGTAGTGAAGACGTGTCAAGTCGCCTTATCCTTCTTTATCCAGCTCTATCATCTCAGCTCTTCTCAGGTCGCCGCTACCCATTCTCTGCACTGCCATCAGGTCTGGGCATGAACTGCATCCTGCTCTCTGTGGTAACCTTGGAACAATGAGACAAGACAGCTGAGAGTAGAGTACTGTTCTGCACTCTTTGATGCAACAAATACATCAGTTGTTATTGGAAATATTCCTGGTTCCGGTTGATCTAACTAATGCAGCTTTAACCCTCAGAGGATTTTTATTATGGAAGTGTAGTGAATGCAAGATTAAAAAGATGTGTCTTTAGTCTATATTTAAACTGAAAGAGTGTGTCTGCCTCCTGGACAGTACATGGAAGACTATTCCAAAGTTAAGGCGCTAGATAGGAAAAAGGAACTAACACCTGCACTTGATTTTGAAGTTCTAGGTATTACCAACTAACAGTACGCCTGAGAGCGCCATGCACGTGAATGACTGTAATACAAGATAAGTTCCCTCAGGTACTGAGAAGCAAAACCATGTAGGGCTTTATAGGTGATAAGCAAGATTTTAATGTCTATATACAATAACTGGAGGTCTGGAGGCCTACATACAATAACTAGAATAAATTTACAAAATGTTTTTTCCTTAGTATTAGGTGTTGATACATGAAGTACCCTGACTTCCAAAGAATTGTATTTAGAGTTAGACTGTTGGGAAATGCTAAAAGAGTTACTATAAAGTGCTGTGACACCTCCCACTCTGCCTTTTATATGCTCATGTTTATAATAATTATATTGGGGGGAAGATTCATTTAAAGTAATATAATCATCTGGCTTTAGCCATGTTTCTGTCTAAAAGAGCATGTCTATTTTATGATCTGTTATCATATCGTTAACAAAAAGTGCTTTATTTGAGAGAGATCTAATATTAAGCAATCCGAGTCGTAACAGTTGATTTTCTGTATTTTGTTCTTGTTTAATTTGTTTTACGTTTATTAAATTACTTTCAAGATGTTTATGCATTATTTTATGTTTGCTTCTCCGGGGGACAGACATAGTCTCTATTTTATGATGTTTGGGCCATTCAGACGTCTGCTCCCTGACCTGGGCCCCAGTGAGTTAAGCTTTAGCATTATTAAGACTTTGTGCCATATTTCTGGACAGGAGGGAAGCCCACCCCACCTCTTTAATATTATCTTTTGTGATCTCAGATTGACGGAGTCGAACATCATTTGTGTCGACGTGAATAACAATCTTACTGAATTTACGATTAGCATTAGCCAGCACATTTAAATTTGACCTGATGTCAGGCGCTCTGGCTCAGCAGGTTTCTCAGTTGGTGCGTCACTGAGCGGGGGAAACCTGTTCGTGATTGCAATCCGAACGGTTGAGTGTGGTTTGTCCTGCGACTACGCCGTCTGACAGTCATGAAGTTTCCCAGCTGCGGGGCATTTTAAATTGGAACCGAGCTGTGTGCGCTAACAGTGCTCGCATCTAAAGTGTTTTCTACGGTCCTTACACTCTTGCCTATCCTCAGATAAAGATTGGATGAGGGACTCTTAATTCTAAAATCTTCTTTTTCAGCCTAACTATTTCCCTGCATTTATCACATACAAAACCCTCGCAAAAGCTAAACATATGACATGAGGTGCAATTAACAATAATAGGAATAGTAGCCATCACTCATCGGGTTTGAAGAGCAATTCCGTTTTACCAAGGTTGCTCGAAGAATCGTAGTATATACGCTTAAAAAGAGAAACAGCACACAAGAAAAAATAGAGGAAAGATGATATTCCCCAGTGTAACCGAAAGCAAGCTAATGCTATGCCAACGGCGTTAAGTTAACTAACATTTTTGGTTTAGAATCTTTAAATACATAACAAGAATAGGGTTATTAAGATATCAGGATAAGTTATAATCGTTACTTACAGTGATAAGTAACGATTATAAAATACACTAATGTGAAAATTAAGTGCAAGGATACAAACAAAGCAATCATGCAGAGTCACCAATGGTTTGAAAAAAATGCTTCATTGACTACCTATTTTTCCTACCTTTGTAGTCAAGGATGCCCCAGAATTGTCGGTTGCTAACATTGTTTCAAATATCTTGCTCTGTGTTCAATGTTGAATGTGTTCAACATTTATACAGGTTTGGAACAACAAGAGGATGAGTAAATGATGACAGAATTTTCATTTTCATTGGATTAGTTTGTGAAGCTCTATTTTAACAACAAGAACGCCAAATGGTATGTAAGGCTGCATCAGCCTTTTTACTGTGTTGTCGGTGACATTAATCAATAAAAAAAAGACCATAAGTGAACCTGGATACAAAACCAGTCTTAAGTAGCACAGGAACATTTTAAGTAAATGATAAAAATACTTTGTATGGGTCAACATTTTCTTTGATTTTTTTGTGCCCAAAATCATTAGGATATTAAGTAAAGATCATGTTCCGAGAAGATATTTTGTAAATTTCCTACCCTAAATATATGAAGACTTATTTTTTTGAGTGGTTGGCCTGCCACAGTGCATCTGAATAACAAATTCAAAGGCAATCATCTCTATACTTTGATTTTTTTGCACTCTCAGATTCCAGAGTTTTAAGCAGTTGTGTCTCAACCAGATATTGTCCTGTTCTAACAACTCACATATCAAAGGAAATCGTATTTATTCAGCTTTCAGATTATATAAAATCTTGAAAAACTAACTTACCGTTGGTATTGAATCAATTATCTATACAATCATCTGCCATCCTGGATGTAACTTCTCACTAAACCAAGTGCAATGCATTGTGGGTCTTCTGTATGATATATACAGTAAACGTAGTGTTGTCTTAGAATTTCACCGAAAAATATATTTTCGAACCATTTGGAATAGAAGGTGCCTTTGATGACATACCATTCAGTTAAATACCCAGGTTCAACTTTTTGCATTGTGTTTTTTATTTAAAATGGAATATCCTTGTGTGTTTCAGAAAGCTCAGTTCTCGTGGGATCCGGAGACCGTCGGAATGATCCACGGATCGTTTTTTTGGGGATACATCGTTACTCAGATTCCTGGAGGTTTCATCTGTCAGAAATTTGCTGCCAACAGGTCAGTCGTCCAGGGATTGAAGCACATTAAACAGAATCCACACAGAAAGAAAAAAACGTTTGTAATCAATATTTGTCTCTTTGTGTCTCAGGGTATTTGGTTTTGCAATTGTTGCCACATCTGTGCTGAATATGCTCATTCCCACAGCGGCCCGGATGCATTTCGGCTGTGTGATTATAGTGAGAATACTGCAGGGGCTGGTGGAGGTGAAAACATGATTCCTATCACACGTGTAGTAGTTTTACTATTGCTTTAGCAAAAAATCATCGATAATACATCAATGACTACATTCTTCCTACATAGGGTGTGTCTTACCCAGCATGCCATGGGATCTGGGCGAAATGGGCTCCACCTTTAGAAAGAAGCAGATTGGCCACAACAGCGTTCTGTGGTGAGGTCATTGTTTTTGCTTGGCATTTGAATACTTTTAGATGTTTGATTAAAATACTTGCTGTTAGTTTGAAGATATTAAACTACGGTAAGACTGAGGATTGCCTGTTTATGAAATGTTTTTGATATGTGTGTCATCGTCGGCATCAGGTTCATACGCAGGTGCCGTCATAGCGATGCCTTTAGCTGGTGTTCTCGTACAGTATTCAGGCTGGTCATCCGTCTTCTATGTATATGGTGAGAAACACTGGATTCCTAATAGTTGATATTTCAATCATTGTATATAATGTATATTGTGTCTTTTATTTTATATCAAATTTTTTAATTAAAATACTTTATATGCATTATTGTGTTTAGCTACAATATTGCTAAAATATTATGCACAAAACAAGAAATGACGAGAAACATACAATATGGTGGAATAAGCTAGGTAAATGTTCAAATAAAAAAAAAATATATTTGTCAATAGGTAGTTGACAAATACCGTTGTGTCCTATTGTGTGACAAAAACTGTTTATAATATATAATTTGATATCATTAATATTTAAATTGAGCCTATAAAATAAAATAGTCTTTGAGATTAGACGTTTTTGCTGTCACACCATAGCGACACATTTACACTTTTATTTGTCAACTACCCAAATATAAAATATGAAAATTGAACATGACATTATGAACAAAGGAAAGAATCTCTCTCTCTCTCTCTCTCACTCTGTAGGTACTTTTGGGGTGTGCTGGTACTTGTTCTGGTTTCTGGTGTCATACGAGAGTCCGGCAGCTCACCCCACTATCACCCCTGAGGAGAGAAAATATATTGAAGAAGCAATCGGTGAATCAGCCCAACTCATGAATCCACTGACGGTAAACAGACACGCACACACAAACACACACACTTGTATTGTACAGTATGAAGATGAATTGCTGATCTACAGTAATACTGGAAGACAATGCAGAATGAAGCTTTTCTCCTCTCGTGCAGAAATTCAACACCCCCTGGCGTCATTTCTTCACATCCATGCCCGTGTACGCCATCATCGTGGCAAATTTCTGCAGGAGCTGGACCTTCTACTTGCTTCTCATCAGCCAGCCTGCGTATTTCGAAGAGGTCTTTAAATTTGAGATCAGTAAGGTGAGAAAGCATACAAGTATATAAGTAGATGATGGTTCAATCTCCATCATGAATAAAATCACATTAATGTCTCATGTTTCTACCACAGAACAAAAATAAGGTTTTTATTATGGAAAAAGCTTTTTCAGACATGGTTCTTCTGAAGGCCCTTTGACTGATTCTTACATTTACATGTGTTTTTTCTTTTTGTGAAAACAAATGACTTCTGCGAGAAACTCCCTTTTCTAGCACTTTTACAGTATTTTTAAGAGTGGGGGATTAAATCTCCTGGTTTAAACAGGATCTCCTGTAAATTTCATTTTCAATTAAAAGCTACTTTGTTGCCATGATTGTGTGTGTAATACACTTAAGGTCTTTCCACATACAGTCCGAAATTTTCATATGCATTTTCGTATTTGTCACTCCTTTGTACAGTGTTTCAGAATTCTCAAAATTATGCGAAAAATGCGGAAAATCATTCCCAATTGTTTTTATGACGGGCGAAAATATCAGAGGATGTATATGAAAATGTGATTGACACAACGTGAGGTCGTACGTATTTTTTAACGTGCGCAAATTTCGGACTCAATGAGCAATGGCCTTTGCTCTCTCTAGGTTGGTATGCTCTCTGCTCTTCCTCATCTGGTGATGACTATCATCGTGCCGATTGGAGGACAGCTGGCCGACTACCTCAGGAGTCACAACATTATGACCACCACCAATGTCAGGAAAATGATGAACTGTGGAGGTAATGACGTGTCCAGATGTTCAGCTGGTGCTGTTTTAATGAGACTGTTTGCATTCATATAAATCAGGAACTGTGTGTGTGTGTGCTTATATAAATCAATAGTTTGAGCATCTGATAGTTGTTCTGTGTGTATATTTAGGCTTTGGTTTAGAGGCCACGTTTCTTCTGGTTGTGGGCTTCTCTCACACTAAAGGTGTCGCCATCTCATTTCTGGTCCTGGCTGTCGGGTTTAGTGGCTTTGCTATCTCAGGTAAGGAGGTTTGTTTAATGCGTTTGTGTTATTGATTTACATTTTTAACAGTCATGAAACTTTCCGTCCAAACTGACAGGGTTTAATGTGAATCATTTGGATATCGCTCCACGTTACGCCAGTATTCTGATGGGTATCTCTAACGGAGTGGGCACTCTCTCTGGTATGGTGTGCCCTCTGATTGTTGGTGCCATGACAAAAAATAAGGTACACATACATCACCCAACAACCCGTGAGAGAGGAAGCGTTACTGAAAGCTTTACAGGTTATGATGGTGTGGTTTCAGAGCCGCTGTTGTGTATAGATGTGTGGTGCTGATTTGTTTCAGCTTCTCTCTACAACCTTTCATGTCTTGACTTTCTTTAATCTCTCTTTAAAACATCCATAGAGCTATATGTACTGTATGTATGCGTGCGTCATTTTTAACCTCTTTCTGTTGGACTCTCCTGTTTCTCATTGCCGGATGTCTTTAATTCTCTCTGCATAAATCATAATCATACATGATCTGAAGTTTCACATACAGTACATGGCAAAAAAACATTTATCAAGTGGTGCTCAAAATGTATTTGGACACTTATGTCACACTTAAAATGTTTGAATGTCTTTGCATTAGATGATAAAATATGCTCTTCCAGCAAACATTTTGCGATATACGCTTTAAAACAGTTCACCCAAAAATAAAAGATACTGTCATCATGTACTGTGTTTGAAATCTGTTTAAATTTCGGTGTTCCGATGAACACAGAGAAAGATAATAAGAAAGAATGCTTGTAACCAAACAGTTTTTCCCACCATTGACTACCATAGGAAAAATGACAATGGTAACCAAAAGTGCCCCAGAACTGTTCGCTTTCCTACATTCTTCAAAATATCTTCTTTTGTGTTCAACAAAACAATTTTATACATTTCTTCTATGAATACTATGGTAGTCTATGGTGGCCAAGAACTGTTTGGTTACAAGTATTCTTCCAAATATCTTTCTGTGTTCAACCAAACAAAGAAATGTATTCAGATTGGGAACAACTCGAGGGCGAGTAAATGATGACAGAATTTTCATTTTGGGTAACTGTCCCTTTGAGGATTTTAAAGCAATTTTTAAAGCGTAGCCATTTTGGGCGAACTGTGATTTAAAATCACAAGAAAGATTACTCCGAAAAGAGGGGGTTAGTTTATAGTTGATCTAAAGGTGACATTCAGTCATTAAGCGTGTATATCTGTCGATATATTCAGTCTCCACACACATACATTGTCCTCCTGTCTTTCTCTGTAGACCCGTGAGGAGTGGCAGTATGTGTTTCTCATTGCTTCACTTGTTCATTATGGTGGAGTTATCTTCTACGGTGAATACTTCTGTCGTTTCTTTCTCTTATTTCTTCTCATTCATCTCTTCATCATTTTGCATGTGTACTATTTAGATGAAGGTTAAGTTCATTTTGCTGGATATTTTGTTGTTTTTTATGTCCGGGTCATACTTAACGGCAAAATACATCACAACATTCAACATATGTAAAAAGAAAACGTTTTCTCTCTTTGTTTGCAATTTTTTTAACGTTGCTTAAAGGCCCTAAAATCAGCTTTATTTATAATACAACAAAACATCTTTTTCAGGGGTTAAATATGATCTGGATATTTTCTTACATTTTTTACAAGAATTTTATAAATAAAGGTAGAAATATCGATGTAATGTTGTCATATGAGGATGTCATGGATGCTTCCAGGTATTTTTGCATCAGGAGAGAAGCAGCCGTGGGCGGAGCCAGAAAACATGAGCGAGGAGAAATGTGGAATATTGGGAGAAGACGAGCTGGCGGATGAAACGGAGGAGCTTTATCGCTCTGGGGGTGGAGGCTACGGAGCAACTATGCAATCAGGGGACCCCAATGGGGCGGGGACAGGAGGGGGCGGAGCTGGAGGAAGCTGGGTCTCAGATTGGGATAAAACGGAAGAATACGTCCAACCGTCCAAATAGCTTTTTGAATGGAGGAGAACTGGATTGATTTTGAGGGATTGGAAGAATAAATCTGAAGGGAGGGATTGGGTGGAAAAATGGACCCAATATTCCTCCATTACAGAAACTGACAGTGGTGAGAGAACGACAAAAAAACATGCAATCTTTATCAAACGTTATAGTGAAATCACAGCAATAGATTCAGCACAAGAGTATGTGTAAGTGTGTTTGTGTGTGAAGGTTTGTGTGTGTCAGTGTTGACTGGATGTGTCATTTTACCATGGTATGAAAGTCAATCCACGTCTAATCTTCACAATCAGTTTAAGTTTAGACACACTTGCTCATTCGTTATAAATCTGGCCTACATTTGCGAATAAAAGTTATGACATTACACATGGATGTGTAAGAGTTATGTAAACCAAACCAAATCAAATCAATTATAATGTCCTTTTGTCAAAGTTTCCTCCGAAACACTTCTCACAATCCAATCACAAGCTTTTACATTTTTAAGGTTTTAAGGATCAAGAGAAGCTTATGGTGTGTCTAAACATTCGACTGGTTGTGTCTTAAGTATCTGGTTGTCAAACTTAAATATCCTAAATGTGACAATTACACGTGAAAAAGATCAAATGTTGTTTAAATGTTTTTGTTTTTAATATTACAATTCAAATATATAATGCAAAATAGAATTTGGGGAATTGATCTCGTGCCAATGCTGAGAGGTGTGCGTGTATTGGTCCATTTTCAATGCAACTTAAATTTAGACAAATACATTCAAATAGAAATATAACCTGAGACTGTTTGGATAAGCTGAGAAGATTGAGATACTCAATGGCTTTTTTTTATTGATTCGTTTTTTTTATATATTTATTCTGTAAGCACATAGTCATATTATCTTCTATTCAGAAAGCTTTTGTGGAATATTTGTGTGTATTTAAAAAAAACTAAAGAATGTGGTACAGTAAACTATAGTCAAATAGTCTGTATTATATGTGTTTTGTATGGGCTGTAAATTTTTTCAATTGTCTTAATTATTTCTAATAATTATTTTTGTGGTGTGGTGTGATATTCCAGGCATTTTATTTCATCCATGTTAAAGTGAAAAATAGATAACAAGGTCAATAATGCTTGTACAGTAAGCAAATTACTGAAATCACTTTTTTTGCGGGCCTTCACTAGGAACGGATGTAATAACCACAAATAATGTCAAACAAGCTTGAACCCAGAACAATCCTTTCATCTCTGTGATAAAACATAGTTTCAGACTATGAAATGTGACACAAATGATGCCAAGTGCGGATCGTTTGCATGAAAGGCTTCGTTCAGTGACGGCACGGTGTTTAGAATCTGTATTAAGATATGATTTTGTTCCGAGTACAGATGTTTGTTTCACTGTAACAACCACAGATCAACGGTGTGTTTAGATGTTAAATCACATATATATAGACTGAAGGAGAATAGACCTAGGAAAACCATTAGATGTTTCTACGCAGTAGTTTTTGTCATTGTGACAACATTAAAGGTTATCAGATTTTTTATCCACAACCAATTAGGTTTTTAGAAGTTTTGCTCTCTTGCTTTTCGTTATTCCAGCATGGCACTTTTTGGGGGGGTTTGTGTACAACATTTTAAATATACGCTCAAATATACACAATGCTTTATATCAACCAAGTGAAGATCTGATTTTGCTCTCCGACAAACATCTTATGAATTATTAAACCTGGTTTTAGAAGAGATGTTATTTAGTCAAATGAAACACCTGGTCTGTATCTACATCACATTATAAATGAAACATCACTTTGATTTGTGTCTTTCTGTTGGGTCTGTTTCCTACATATTGGTTATATCTTATGAATTTGAATGTATAAAAAGTTGTGATAAAGCATATGATATACACTTTCAGTTGTGTATCCGGGTGGACAATAAGGAAAAGACAATATTGTAGCTAGGATCCATTTATTTTATGTTTCACACGCTGTAAATGATGGTCAAACTGTTAAAAAAGAAAATACAACAAAATCAACTCTGTTAATACTGCAATGAGCTCTTGTGTCAGAGCATTCTTATGAAAAACATGTTAAGTATTTGGTAGTTTGTCTCCATCTTATGGGGAAGGACAGAACTACACTGAAAATTGCTTTATGAAACTACTTAAAAGCATTGATACATTAACAAAAAAGAATTGTTACACAATTCAACCAGAATTCAAATCAAAGCTCTCAAGAAAATGATAATAAATAGTGCAAATAGGAATATAGTGCAAAGAGAAATACATTTACAAGAAGATAACTCAGGCTTGGAGGTTATCCCTAAGCATAATCTGTGTTCAAACTACACTTACCTCCAGATAAACCAAAGTTTCCTTCGTTTGTAAATGTACTAATGCTGTTGTTGACCAGCAGTCGCAAGACGAACACAACATCATATTTTAGCGTAATGCAGAAATTCAAAGCTAAATAACTTCATGCACAATGAAAAGAAATATGTTCTTCTGTTTGTGTAATTGTGTGGATGTATTTTCCTAGATGTGTTTAACTGTTCTTGTGTGTTTGGGTGCTTGACGTTAAAAGCCTTTCACTTTCTATAACCGGAAACTACTCCCAGTTTTATTTCACAAAACATTTCCTTCCTTTTTATGTTTTTCCTCTTACCTACAAATGAACGTTTCTGAATTCTTATAGCATAGATGGAAATCTCCTTAGTGAATATGTGTGTGTGTGTGTGTGTGTGTGTGTGTGGTTGTATGTCTGTGGGTGTGTTGTGTATTTTTCTACTTCAACATTCTTATGCTTTCACATTCACATTATTAGTCAATTTCAAACCAACAGGTTTTACCATTAACACTGTCAGCACTCTCTCGTCTTTTATTGCTATGCCAAACACTACGTTTTGAAAATGCAGAAACAGATAGTCTAGAGGAAAACCTGCCAATGAAACACTCATAACTGATTCTGTCTAAACTGTAAAAATTATGTGCTCAATACGTCATGTTACTTTACCTCATCAGACGAATCCAACGAACGAACGAATCATACGAAATGCAACTGGATTGCAGTTTAATATAATTGGAATCCACTTGTAAAGCTAATTTGATTTAACTTAAATTTAAGGCAGCTTTTGAACTTTTTTGCTTTATAGATTGTATTTTAAAGATGATGGATTTAATTCAACATGAAATTACATTTAGGCATCTTCTTTGCTTCTGTACTGTGACACATTTAGCACTAAACCAGGGTTACAAAGAATGTAGAAATGTGGGTCTTTCGTATCAGAATGAAGTCAGAGCTGAATGTTAATTCTCAGGGGATTGTGGGGGATTTACTTCCCTCCTGAAATACCACCAACACATTTCTGAGGAGCTACATCATTTGGAATCTAAATTTCAAGTTCACCTTCCCGAGCATCTCCATGTATCCGAAGGGTAAAGCTTCTTTTTCGAATCTTTCATTACTTGCCATAATTAATATATAACCTTCTAAAAATACATGAACTAGCATTCGTTTACCGGGAGTATTTTAGAAAAACTGTATTGCCAACATCTACAGAAATGACTACTATTACTAATATATTGGGTTATTGGTGGACATCTATAAGAGCCATGTGAGCAAAATGGTTCTTATTGTTACTTAAAGACAAAAGATTGTGAAGACAAACATTTGCTTCCTTTCAGTAACGTGTATACAGAAGCTAAACTGGGTAAATGTAATTGTCATGTTGACCGTGATGGCAATGTTACTCTTTCTCCTGTGTCGCCTCTTTCTTCTGTTTGTCTGCTTTCAGTTCTTCGTACGGATTCTCCTCCACGGTCACGTCTTTCTGAGGCAGCTGCTCGTAGCCTCCCTCCGCTTCCCCTTCAGGTTTCCCTGATCCTGAACTCAGAGTTTGGTACACCTGAGCTTTGACATTCTGAAGAGCCTCGTACCCACCCTGACCCTGTGCCTCACTCGGTTCCTCGACAGCCCCCAGCGTGTGGTACACCGCCTTATCGTCATCCGTCTTCTTAAGAGCCTCGTACCCCCCCTCAGCCTTCTCCTGGCCGCTGGCCTCAGCTAGCGTGTGATAAATACCTTTGTCGGTAAGACCGATTTGCTCATAGTCTCCACCCGACTTGTCTTTCTTCCCTTCGTCTTTGATCCGTCCAGTGGTCCTGTTTCTATGACGGCGTCTGATTATGACCGCCATCACAATGAAAATCAGGCCCAAAAAAATGACCACAATTGCTATCAAGATAACCACCACCTTTCCTCCTCCACCCGGCTCTCCTGCTAATAAAAGAGAGGAAGGTTGGATTTCCAGCATTAAAATGAATACGGGAAGTAATGTGTTGCACAATAGTTGAATGAGAATTGAAAATGTGTACGGTGCAAAAGTTACTGTGAAGAGTTTGTGTGATCTTTGCTTGGATGTGTTAGCTAATGTTGAGAGAAACGCCCAGGCTTAACGGATACTTTATGTGGGTGTGACATTCACAATTGGTTCAAAATGAGTTTTGCATTTACAGAAGAAATCTGGTTATACTAATTATTCCCTATAATTTTTTTATTTGAGCTGTTAAAACATGTATATGTTCTTTATGTTTATTAGGTTATTTTCATGTGGTTGAAAGCATGTCAGTTCAACACTTTTTCTGAAGATTACTGAGTGTGTTTACCATTGAAGTTGTGAACATTGCTGAATCGTGAAAATCCATTGCCACAGTCTGCCCGGCAGGTGTATGATCCATCTTCATCCACATGAAGGGTTTTGTCGGTATTATCGAGCCTTTTGCGTGTTTTTGAGGTGCTAGTGTGATGCCACTGGTACGTACTGCAGTCTGCTTTACACGCTGCGCAGGAACACTCTAATTCTGTCTCGTAATTTGTTACAAGTGAAGCAGCCGGAGGTCCGTCTGTACCACACACACACGCACACAAACAAACATTTGACTTATACTGTTACGAAGTTAGGATCTGTCTGTACATGTTGTATTTTGAAGCTTTTGCAAGGAGGTTCGGACGTGTTTGAGTTCTCACCTATAACTTTTATCTGTTGCGGATCGGACTCGTCGGTCTTTCTGGCGGCCTGTTGGCTAATGTGACTGAATCTGTAGATGGCCTGACATTTGTACTGGCCATTATCCTTCTCTGTGGCACTTGGGATGGTGAAAATGTCATTATTTCCTACATGGATAGAATTGTTATTCTTGTAGAATGTGGCCTGTTCCACTTTGCCTCCGCCCCACGCAGCACACCTGAGAGTGAGGGCCTGTTCCTTCAGCACAGGTGTGGCTGGTTCCAACATCACCATACTTTCTATGAGAGACATGAGGTCAAGATAATGACACAAGCTTTATGGATGAGCAAAATATATTTCAAAAAGCAAGAAAAGACTTACCTGTCATCATCAAGGTAACCACATTGCTCCGATGAGTGCTTGCAGATTTCTTGCACCAGAATGTAGCTCTTTGTGCATTGTTTAAGTCTGCATACACCCGCCCCACGTTCATCCCGTCCGGCATGATAGAGATCATGAACCCAGCAGTGTCCCTAAATGCGAAACACTTCCACTTATCCAGCTCCTCGTCCACCTGCAGTGTCAGGACTCTCGCCTCCCCCCTGGGGATCACAGCGCCCCCTGGTGGCAGAGATAACTGAGCGTAGGGCTCCAACTCTGGTGGACAAAAAAAGAGAACAGTGAGAGAAATCCATGACGAGGCCGAAACATTGAAGAATGAAGCTCATACCTAGAACTGTGAGGTTGTGTGCATCACTCTTCACTGCGTTGCGTTCACAAATGTATTCTCCGTTGTTTGCTGTTGTGACCATAGTAAGATTCATCAAGGAATTGCTAGTTGATAGTGGTTTGCCATTCAATGTCCATTTTATCGGTTCACCGGTGCCAGCACACTTCAGACTGACATCATCCCCAACATACACTGATGGATACCGTGGCGTTTGAATCACTAAAAGAATAGAAATTGTCGTATAAACTATTGTTTTAAAATAATTCACCCAAATACACAATAGATTACTTATTTTTGTGTTTCTGTTGGCAGACAACAAAAACAATGTAATAGTGAGTGAACTCGACCCCTTACAACTAGCTTACACACCAGCAATAATTTTCGTTGAACAGCTAAAATCCGTCTCTGTTCATGTTGACACGTCAATAGTCATGACGTTTCATCGTGTTACGTAATCACAAATGCTCAAACAAGGTCAATAAGTGAGTCAATAAGCCCCGCTCTCCTGGGGCAGTGGAAGTGAAGCAGAATGTTTTGCTAAATCGCCTAAGCTTATTCAGAAAGTAGCTAGATTTGTTGCTAGTCGCTTTTTGAAAAATAAGTCGCCAAAGGGTTCTGAAAACGATAAAAGTTGGCAACACTGTTGGTAACGTGTTTTGAGCAGGGGGTGCTGGGATTTCTTTTTACCCAGGGCAGAAGTTTTGACTGTAAAAACTTACGGGCGAGACGCTTAAGTCTAATGTTAATAATTAACGGAGGTAGATATGGGTTACTGCCGAGAATAAAGAAGATCCCAGTGTGTTTATAGGATTGATAAAAACAAACACATAAACGCATGAGGAGAACATGTTCAGTAATAATAGTCTGAAATCAGTTTTGCAGCCATTTGGAAAAGACCGCTCGTGACGCTTACCTTCACTAACGCCGTGATGTCATGAGACACTTGTGTTGTCATTGTAACACTAATGTTATTCATGTTTTCAATGGATAGTAGTGTATAGAAACATTAATAAAATGTATTATATTTTTTTTATATAAAACATTTTCATTTAGGGACTGTCTATTTACACAATGAAGCCTAACGTTACAAATAGCCGTTTGTAATGGCAGCAATGCTTTTTACTCTAACCGAAAATAGCTGTATTTTCTTTGGATTTAGTAGAAATAGTAGTTAGATGATATTGCTACTTTTAAATAGCGGCAGATAACACAATCAGATTGCCCTCCTTTGATTCATCACAAAGATTCTGAGGGATGAGGGAGGAGGAGCTCACGGGGAGCCCTGCTCCCAAACGTTTCAAGGTTGAGCCCTACGTTTCCCCAGGTGGCGCTGTTCAGAATGTCTTGAAATGTCGGTGGTATGTGTAACAAAAACCGATACACTGTCACAGAAAGGGCCTTTTTCCCCTGCAGACCCTTTTTTGCCACGTCTCGCCTTACAGGGACGCAGAGCCATCAATATTGATGTCGTCAGACTCTTGCAACTCCCTTCCGAGGATGTGGCCAGTAAACCGGGAGTTAGTGTAACCGGAACGAACTGCACCGCTCCAAGCGGGCCTCGAACCGGGTCGGTCCGGCATGGGAGTCGGTTGCTCTAGCGAGGAGTCTCCGCAGTCTCTAGCTTCTGTTGCTAGAGCGTCCGTGAGGTCTACATACTGTACAGCACTTTACTAGCTTGCCTCTGTTACATTCACCCCCCTTAACCTCACTCCCAATCCGGATCCCGGCATCAATGTAACCGGAACGAACCGCACCGCTCCAAGCGGGCCTCGAACCGGGTCGGTCCGGCATGGGAATCGGGCGCTCTAACGAGGAGGCTAAAGACCACAGTCTTTAGCTTCTGTCGCTAGAGTGTCCTTGAGGCCGGGGAGTGAGGTTTACATACTGCACAGCACTTCACTAGCTTGCCTCTGTTACATTAGCTCAGGCTTCTCAGGAACAGACAGAACGGGTAACACCCCTCGCTCATTTCATAGAAGTGTGGATAGCTCTCCCAAGAATTTCGAGCTGGCTTCTAGAGGTAATAGAGTGCGGTATTTCGCTCTAATTTAGATGCAGACCACCCGGTTTTGACGGTGTGACTCAGTCGCTTACGTTGCCTCGAAATGCCCAAGTACTGAGACAGGAAATTCTAAGTGAGCGAACATCAGAACGGGTTCTACAGCCGGTATTTTGTGGTCCCGAAAAAAGACTTTGGGTTACGTACCATTTTGGATTTGAGATGTAAAAAAACAATGCGCTCCAGTCCAGATGCGGCCCTTCAAAATGACCTTGAAACAGATCCTGGCACAGATTCGACCCAGGGACTGGTTTGTCATGCTGGACCTAAAGGACGCATAGTTTCATGTCCAAATAGCCCTTCACCACTAGCACTTTTATTTTTGTTTTGCATTCGAGGGTTCTGCTTATCAACACACCGTTCTTCCGTTCGGCTTAGCATTAGCTTCACGGACATTCTTGATGTGTGTGAATGCGGCACTCCGCCCCCTCAGGGAGAATGACGTGTGCATTCTGAATTAGCTGGACGACTGGCTAATTATGAAGCGGAAGTGGACTTATTCACCACAAGCGAGAATGATGACTTCCGGCTAGTCTTCTCGCTACCCCAAGCCTCTCTCCCAGGAGATGCGCTGACGTTACGTTGACTGAAAGCTAGACTGTATGCCTTTCCTACAATGAAGATTTTGCCTATGACTCTCTGCAAAAGCAGGAGGGAGAGAGTGTTAGTGATCCTCGTTGCCCCGTATGGCCGAGCCTGCCCAGATTCCCGGCTTTGCGGGAGATGTAAGTTGCTCCACCACTCCTGGAAACGCTTGCAGAATCGCTTGCCAGGTCGACTAGATTTAATTTATTCGCTGAAGAAGAATGTGTTTGACAGGTGGTGCCGAGATAGTGGCGTCGACCCATTAAAGACCTCTGTGACAGATATGTTAACTTTCCTCCAGCAAAGGATGGATAACGGCAGTCTATGTGGCTGGTATTGAAATCGCTCTCGGGGTGCCCTTCGAGCCGCTGGCTTCTATGGGCTTTAAGGAATTATTGCTCAAATCAGTCTTATTGCTTGTTCTGGCTTCTGCTAAGAGAATGGGTGTTTGCCTGCATTCTCGGGGGACAGTCAGTGACTGCATTTACTTTGGTCCTGGAGACTGCAGTGTAATCATGCTGAAGCCTGGTTCTGTGCCTGATTGGTTCCCCGCTTAGAGCGTGTGTCTGAAGATGTCCCACCCAAACCATATCAGCGTACTTCTGCTTCTCAGGCTGTTGTGATTGGTCAACCCCTAAAGCTAATTCTGTTAACTCTTTCCCCGCCAGCCTTTTAAAAAAGTTGTCAGCCAGCTCCAGCGTTTTTTAACATTTTCACCAAGGCTCACATGCTAATTAAAAAAAATTGGCCAAAAACAGATAAGATATATATTTTCAGAGTTTCTTTACTTTTTCCCAAAGGTGTGTAACAGTGCCACCTGCTGTACAACAGTAGAAAACATTGATTGCCGTAATAACTCATCTTTGGCTTGGGAACGTTTTTTTTTAAATGACGAGATTACTCGTCAATGATTCGGAAAGAGTTGAAGACAATATCTCGCTTGGCATTGAGCTTTGAACTTTATCATTTGAAGATATTGTTTATGCTCTAACAGCAACATTACACACTAACTAAAGTTTGAAAATTGGCATCACAGGGAATGGCCGTTTTAATACTTTTATTTTAAGCCTGCCCTGTCAGTGCAGAATGTATTTCCCTAAGTATGTGGACTTCACTCATTGGTTCAATTGACCTATCACTGAGCAAGCTTTTTAGAACGTTGTAGGGGTCGATATTGCTGTTTTTAAGTGTATACAGAGTCATTCCTTGTCTGTATCAGCCTCAGAGCTGCATTTTATTATCGTCCCACATGTTAATATGAGGTGAAGCTGTGATGGGGAACATCTCGTCTACGACTGTTCACCTCATAAAAATGGACCTGGTTGCTCATTTCCATGAAGTCCCTAACATAGTCCTCAATGTGCCTCTTTCCTGTAGCTCAGTGGTAAGAGCATTGCGTTAACAACGCAAGATTGTAGGTCCTATCCCAGGGGATTGCACATACCTAAGTATAAATGTATAGGATAATGCAATGTAGGTCACTTTGGATAAAAGCATCTGCCAAATGCATAAATGTAATGTAAATGCCGTGGCCTTGACGTAGATGAAACAGGCTGCTAGCTCCATATAGGTCAGTTAGGCATGGGCCGATTACCGGTCCCAAGGTATACCGCGGTTTTAAAACCCTGTGGTGTCAAAAACCACCAAAATGTCCCGTTATACCGCTTCCAGCGGTAGTTGCAGTTTTTTACTCATCATCAAAGACTGAAAGAGCAGGAATCCTTCACGAAGAGCGTGACGAATCACGTGGCCCTTCCCCTCCAGTTGGTGCAAGCAAGCAGTCAGTGAGTGAGAGTCACCTGTCTGCAGGATTTCCCCGTTGAAAAAGACGTAATTAAAAAAAACGCTGGCGCCATTTTATTTTTTCGAGCTTGTGCCTTCTTGACCAATCACGTTCCTTGCATGTTGTTATAGACAACAACAGAGCTCTGTCATTGGTTAGCTGTGAAAAACGCTATTTGTTCCAGAAATGTTGAACTTCTTTTCAACCTCAACAGATGCTCTGAGCTGCAGAAAATTATGCCGGCGCTGACATTTAAAAAAGCGCTCCGGATATTTAGGCCCGATTCATATTTCACATTTGCGAAAAACGCGAGCTGCTCTGCGTTCTCCTTTTTTTCCAAAATGTCTGGACTCTGCGCTATCCTGGCGTCTGTCGTCGCTAAGCTCCTGGGAAAAAAAGTGAGTGTCGCACTGCATGCACATAGGGAACGCGTCGCCCCCTATTCCCGACGGCTAAATTTAAAATAACAAATATGCGTGTTAAAAAGACACGAAATGTGAATCAGGCCTTAATCCATAGAATTATAACGTAAAACAGATGCTAGCAGCTTCTTTTTTGAAGTCAAGTCAGAATAAATACTATTTGCACATGCTTACATTCCTGCATTATAACTTTGCCTAAAAAATAAATGTGTAGAAAGTAAACATGTCTTCAAAAACATTGTTCAGCTGCAGGTTCGATAACTGCTTTTTTACAGAAATTGATTTAATTGTTGAGCTGCAGGTTAAGGCTCACTCAACTGACTTCATTGATTTAATTTAATTAAGAAGAACTCATATATTTATTTTAATTATTTAACCTGACATGTTTACTGTTCCAGCATGTTCTATATGTTTTTTAAAAATGAACATGTGTTCATTGGAAAAAACTTTGTTTTTATTAAAAATAACACATTATAGATAAGTAAAAGTAGACCCGTGAAACCATGGTAGTTTTGCTCAAGGTTACCACACCGTCAGAATGTCATACCGGCCCATCCCTATTCTGTAAAGAGTAAGTGCAAGCATGGAACAGAGAGACTGGATATTTGTGCAGCTTTTAAGTGATTTAATCAGTCTGAATGAAGGAAACATCCAAGAACAAGAAACATAAAGAAGACAAGTTAAGTTTTATTTATAAAGCACATTTTAGAACAAGTTTACCAAAATGCTGTACAAGCATAAGCAATCAATTGAGCATTAAGAAAACCAAAAAGACAAACTATTAAGAGATCGTAAGTAAGATAAGATAAGAGTAAAATAGAATAAAATAAAAAAATCTTAATCGCAGCTCACATTAAACGTGCTATAAAAATATTTTTTTTAAACTGGATTTAGTGAGTGTTTGGGCCTTTCTAACTTGTAAAGGCAGATTATTCCAAAGTTTAGGCCCCGCCACTGCAAATGCACGATCACCCCTATTCTTTAGACTTTAAACAAGATCAGACATGGCACGCATAAACAGAAAAAAACACAACTCAAATACTTTCAATAACCGACGAGGACTTTGGCAAACACAGGGGTACACAAGGCACACCTGGAAACATCAGGGAAGGGAAACACAACAGTCTCAGAGACAGTAAATCCAGGACTACAAAAAAAACTTCAAAATAAAAGACATGACAAAAACACAGATGTTAAGCTTACTAAAACTGAAACATTACAAACTCACGACTTAAGTTTGATATTGTTTACAAATACCTGTGATGAGGAGGATGAGATATGCGGAAAAAAAAGATTGCTTTGTTTTTGTGTTATGTAGGAGTCAACTAGACTGACCGTTCGTCAACGGACGCGGTGACATGACAAGGGGGCTGGAATGTCTTTATATGAGGTACTGTCCTCATCACCCGAAACCCGAATCAATTTACAAAATTACTCCAGTATGTATAATGTCAATGTTTCTCTAGTCACTGACATGTACATCAAAGTTATCAGCTCTTCTCTATGAGTGCTGTGCAGTGAAATACACAGTAGCTGGTGTGTAGTTATTTACTGTAAGTTATTGAAACACAGTATATTGACCAATGAGCAATAAGACTGCAGTCTGTTTTAATAGCTTGGAAACGTTATTGACACCACTGAGAACATAAGTGTCCAGAACGCAACTCTGTGAAAATGTTTGTCCTCTTAAGACAACACCACAAGATTTATGAACAGGAATATTAAGTGTTGTATGGAGAGCTGCTGTTAAGCAGGGGAACAGCATTCAGATTTGATTAGATAGGTCAAGTGAAAAGTGTGAGTTACGTACCGTTGGGCTTTCCATTGTTTTCTCTTGTAAAAGCCAACAACACTGTGATATAAAGAGAGAAATGAGGTTTACACACACATTAAGAGTTTCATTGAAAATAGAACAGTGTCTTGATCTGATTCATAACACGAGTTAACATTAAAGCTTCCCTTATGAGTCATGATTGAAACCGATTGCTCAATATTCTTTGGATGATTCTCTCATGGATTATGATGGAAAATGAGTTTATTACAGACTGCCAACCAGATTCTCTCATAGGACTGTGAGTATACAGGAGACAGCGGGTCTGGTTGTTTTCTGATGTTCAGTCCGTCGTAAATGTTATAAGGAGATTAGTACATCCACTGTAACGATTGTTTTGAGTAGTTATTTATGCAAAAGTTTATGTCATATTTTGTCTTTCAGTTTTATGAGTTTTTTGAAAAGATGGTAAAAATCTCCGGTCACACGCTTACACTAAAGTTGGCCATTTTTATAATATATATATATGACTGAATTGTTAAATGAATGTATACCATACATATGCAGTAATATACAATGCCACATTTCCATATGTTTAGTTACAAAATAGTATCTGAGGAGTGTTTATAATTTTTGCAATTATAATAAATTGTCAAGCCATCAAATTAGCCAGTAAAATTTTGGGTTACACTTTACTTAACAGTGGCCGTGTTACAATGTGATTATACATTTAAGTACTAAGTAATAAAAAATTAACTACATGTACTTACTTCAGGGTTAAGGTTAGGGATGCACGATATGTCATTGGCCATATCGGAAGCGGCTGATAAATGCTTTTTTTGAGTTATCTTTATCGGTCTGATAAAAAATTTATGTCGATATATTAAAACCGATAAATAACGTATTATTTCCTTTGAGTAAACCCCTTCTGGTACACGCTCCTCTCTCTATTTTGATTGGTGCATTATGCGTGGTGTCACACGCAGTAGGCTACGCAGAATGCAGCGTGCTTTAAAGTGGAAAATAACAGAACAATGTCGGCTGTGTGGGAATTTTACACTTTGAAGAATTACGATATTCCAACTGCAATTTGCAAGACTACCAATGTGAGTTAAAGCGCGGAGGCAGCACAAGTAGACATTTTAACATAATAAACTTTATAAGCCATCTGAAGTTTCGCCATGCCGAAATTGAAAAAGATTACCAGAAAATGGTCACAGCTAAACAAACTAAGGTACACATGGGTAAGGTTATCGTTCGTTCAAACAAACAGTTGAAAGTTCGTGAAAAAGCTATCACAAAAAAGTGATAGAAATGATTGCACATGATATCCAGCGTTTCAGCATGGTCGAGGACGAGGCTGATGGAATTCATTGAACCCGCTACAAAATCACCCTAGCCGACGGTACTTTGCTAATGTTTCACTCCCCGCTTTATATAACGAAGTAGCAACACACATCCACACTCTTTGGAGCAAAAGTGTATCTGACATAAGTTTTACTACTGATTTATAGAGTTCTGGCGTAAGTCCCTTGAGTATGATGTGCCTCACAGATCAATGG
Source organism: Triplophysa tibetana (assembly GCA_008369825.1). Taxonomy (NCBI): domain Eukaryota; kingdom Metazoa; phylum Chordata; class Actinopteri; order Cypriniformes; family Nemacheilidae; genus Triplophysa; species Triplophysa tibetana. Next base: position 17,609,994 of record CM017914.1, on the reverse strand, counting down.
ATTGACAAAAACTTTGAATTACGAGCAATGCTGCATGATCAAGAATGCTCAGGGTCTCACACCAGTGCAATAGTAGCGCACGCACTTGAGACCACGTTAGTTCGTTGCAAGATAACAAAGGATACAGTGCATGCACATAGATAATGTCCGAAATAGGGCAAAAGCTCTGGAAGATTCTGGTTTAAATGGTCTTGGCTGTATAGCTAACACTCTCCAGTTAACCGTTAACGAAGGGCTTTTGAGCCACCGCAGTGTCTCCGATTTCATTCCAATAGGCAGAAAGATGGTCGGACATTTTAAACATTCTAAGCTCGCCGTTCAACGACTCAGAAAAATACAGACCGAGCTAGGATTACCACAAAAGATGCTGCAACAAGACACACCGACTCGATGGAACAGTCCTTATTACATGATGTCGAGTTTGTTGTCACAAAAGCGGGCACTCGCTGCTTAAGGAGCAGAATACGAGCTTTCCGCGCACACCAGTGGGGCCGCGTTGAAATTTTTTCAACAGTTTATGTTTTTTAATAAACGAAGCCTGTCCACTGTATGTGTTTGCTTTTTGTATCAGGCTCAGATAAATGTATAAAATATTTATCGGTCAATATTTCGGTAATCGATTTCTAAATTTAAAGAATTATCGTTATCAGTTAGAATTTTCATATCGATGCATCCCTAGTTAAGGTTAGGATTAGTGTTTGGTTTAGGGTCAGTTACATGTAATTATGCATAATTTATATTAATATAATTTAATACTATAGTAAATACATGTCACATGCTTAACAAGGGCAACGCAAAATAAAGTATTACCGAATTTTGTTTAACTATGGCCATTTAGCAATGTAATTTCAATGCTAGAGCTGGAACAGAAGTTATTCAGCAAATTCATGACTTTTATGACCAGACATAAAGAGTTATGGGTCCTTACCTAATGTAAATTAATTTTTGTGTTTGATTTAAAATGAAGTTGTGTAAACTGTCTAGTTTAAATTATAGTTTCATTAACTACAATATACTAATGCATTTCTGGGGTAAGTTGTCACAGTGTAAAACAGCCTAAACAATCAGCACAACAGTTAAACAATTCTCAAAGACTAAACAATTTATGAATCAGCAAGAATAGAAGGTGACTTGACATACAAACATTTCAAGACATTTCTTTGCTGTGAAAATGTGTAGTTAAAACCTTACTGATCCGAGATCCCAATTGTGACAACAACTCCATTTGGCATGTAGCCCCAAATACATGTGAATTACGAAACCCAAACCCCTGAGAGTAAATCAGACGGTTAAATCATTGTTTTACCTGACAGTGTCAGCAGGAAACCCTTCATCTCTAAGACCAGAGCAGATCGAGCAGTCAGTCTTGTTAGAAAGAGAAATAACACACAAGACAGAGAGGACAAATGACTGAGGAAGTGGACATCAAGTGGTTTCTTGGCAATGCTTGTAGCGCTGGTCGCCCTATTTAAAAAAAAAAACGGCTGTGATTACGTTTTTTTCAACTTGGGTCTCCTGCGTAGTTGGGTAACTAAGAAATATAGTTATGGTTAAATACTCCCTCTGGAGTCTCACATTATGGGCATTTCATTAAAAGTCTTCTTTATAAAAGCAAAAAGATCCTTCGCAATATTATATATAATTATATATAATTGCCAAATGAAATTTGCATGCCGGATGCCGCCCCCGCATATCCAGGTATAAAAGGGACACGGCGTGCTGCATTCATTCACCTTTAATTCTGAGGAGCCTGAGAGCCTCTCACAACTGCTGCAGCGGGCGGCACACGTTTGTGGCAAGAAGGACACAGCGTCTCGTTCCCTCCATCAGGGAACTGAGTATACATCTGTAACAAAGACGTTCCCTTTCTGTCGTTCTCTCGTCGTTGTGTCGAGCCGACAGATCCGTATCACAATCTCTAGCAAAGCGACGGTGACTGGCCTGGGTCTGTCAGACATGAGCGCTTTCACGAAATTGTAATCTTCCAGTGGTTAGGTAGGTGGGGGTCCAAAATTTTTTTTTGAAAAGGTGGGAAGCCTCTGCCTTCGATCCCCAGGAGCGGCGGGCTTAGTTTCTCTAACAGCGAGAAGGTGCCGTAAGGCCACTGGGTAAGTGCTACTTCCTCAAATAGGGAATGCACTACAGAGACCACTTCCTACCGTCGGGAGGAGTGAGTGGAGACACCAGCATGGTCTCACCATCAGGGGCGAGCTCATGGGAAAAATATACGGTCTGAAGTAGTTAACCGCAAGGTGGAGGTCCCCCTGGGGAAAGTCAGGGATTACCGAGGTGGGAACCAAACATGAGGATATATCAGATGGAACCGCCCGACTGGGCCGGTCAGAGCTATATTTGGATAACTCAGAAGGTACCGGGCCTGAGGGGCAGGGCTGCTCTGCCCAGCCCGCCAGCAGGAGGTGCTTGCTTAGTAATGGATGCCTGTTCTTCACCTCGTGGGGGAAGAAGGGAGGCTAAGTAGCACACTGACCCACCTATGGGAAGGGGTTGAAGGTGCTTTTGCAGGCATTTGCCCTACCGGCTGCTGGTCGTACATGTTGCCATGCAAGACACGGGATCATACCGGTCCTATGCTCAGGTTGTATAACCTCGTGAAGGTATTGGGCATAGCCCGCAGTTCTGCAGATGTCTGCCAGAGAGGCACTCTGAGCCAGTGCCCACGAGGAGGCTCTACCCTGGGTGCAGTAAGTTCTCACTGCTAGTGGGCACGGGCGATCCTGGGATTGGTACACCGTCATGACGGCGTCCACAATCCAGTGGGACACTCTCTGTTTGGAGACAGCCCTCCCCTTCTGCTGACCTCCAAAACAGACAAAAGAGCTGATCAGAGCTCCTGAAGCTCTGTGTGCGGTCCAAGTAGAGGCGCAGTGCGCGTACTGGACACAGCACGGATGGGGTTGGGTCTTCCTCCTGGTCTCGAAAGGGAGGGGTGGGAACTTTGGGCACGTAGCCAGGCCGGGGTCTCAGGATAACGTGAGATTCACCGGGCCCGAATTCTAGACGATCTGGGAACACAGAGAATGCTTGTAGGTCCCCTGCCCTCTTGATGGAAGTGAGCGGCATCAGGAGAACAGTCTTCATCTCTGAGGGGCTCGAAAGAGGGCCTCTTGAGGCCCGCAAGGACCCCGTCAAGGTCCCAAGACTGGATGGTGGTCTCCTCTTTGACGTATTCTGCCAAAGGGCGTGGAAGAGGACCAGGGCTGCTGGGAAGCAGACGGTACACAGGATCTTGATGGACGGAGGGCGGCCGAGTCGCGGCGGGGAGGATATGCTTCATAGCCTTTGTCTGCTTCTTTGTCTGCGCACCCACAAGATGGGTGCGCTGAGAAGGCGGACGTTCTCGGCGTCACTCATCTGTGCATGGATCTGCCAGATGTGTCTCTCTTGGACCATAAGTGTGGACATCATCCTACCCAGGGCCCGCTAGATCACCTTGGTCACCCGTGAGTGAGGTCGGTGCCGATTGACTATCCTCTAGCTGCATGCGCCGAAAAGGGGGTGTTGAGTTCCTCATGCACTTCCGGGAAACACGGCAATTGGGGGCGAGCGGCGGCCCGGGAAAGCATTGCTGACATTTTGACATCCGCTTCTTCCTGAGCTCGACCCCCCTGGAGGAGGGAGCTGCAAGGAATCGTCGGAGTCAGATGCCAGTAAGTTGGCTCCCGATGCTGTAGGGACATCTCATCATCATCATGCACCGTTTCCGAAACGTGGTTGAGGAACAAGATTGTGGGACCGTCTCTTGAGGAACGGTCAGACGAGACGAGGTGCGAACGGTCCGCGAGCCAGTGGCTGACGGATTTAATCCTCACAGTAATCCTCATATCACCCTCGCTGCTAGCCATAGCGGACGGCAGGGCCGTAGCCAAATAGCTTCACGGAACGGGAAACAGGGAAGGTGGTGGCTGAGTCCCTTGGGAACACAGCAGCCCGTGACGCAACGTTTAAATCATGAACCACCCGCAGTGTTGGCAGAACTTATCCACAACGGCTGCCCCAGCCTGCTGGAAACCCAACACATGAGGCATGATACCATCGTGTCCGTCCCCCCTCCTCGATTAGTGTATTGCACCCATGAGAACAGCGGGACATGCCAAGCTGGAGAAATTTGCTCTTTTAGAGAAAAAACTTGAACACTTCTGGAACAGCCGAGATGCCCAGGGGAAGTCGACGCAGCAGGACGTCTCACTTTTATACCCGGATATCCGGGGGCGGAGTCCGACATGCAAATTTCATTGGCCTTTTCTAAGCTAGTCGAAGTAGATACTGTAGGTTCTCATGGGCGAACCCCATCTGTCGGTTTAACACAATGTCGAGAGACCGACAGAAAGGGAACCACAGTTCAGCACAGTTCGCTTCTTCTGTGCAAGTAAATAATAAGAGTAAACAAAAACAAGACGTTAACCCAAAACCAAGAACACCAAACCCAAAGCAAAGCATCATCCAGATTAGCGATCCTGAAAGGAACGGAAGAGTGTAATCGAGTTGCAACCAGACACCCAAAACAGGAGAAGCTACATAAATCGGCAAGCTTTTCAGCTACTCCAAACAGTTAATCTTGAATTGTATTTGTGAGAAGTACCTTAACTCTACCCCAGACCAGATCTCACTCACTGGAGACAGCAATTCAATAAGCAATCATCTTCTTTTTTCATTTTTATTAATGCCATATATTGAATACAAAGAGAAACATTCACATTATATCGAACAACTATACATTTAAAATCACATGAGCCAGAGTCTTATAAGTGCTTATCCTCGACCATTTCTCCCTCATTCCATTCAATCCACACACTTTCTAATGACACTTTCCTCACAAACACATTTCCTTATCTACTTCCTTCCGCTGTCTATTACATGACTCTGCCCATTTCCTCAAAGTGAACGCAAAATAGGGTTGTGGCTTTTTTCTGCACAGCCACATGCTGCATTGAACCTTTGTGCATGCATGTGATTGTTTTGTGTCTTTTGCTTTTTTTTCGAGTCTATTTAACACTTGCACCCATATTGTCCGCACCCCTCAGCAGTGCGTGTGTCTTGTGTTGTGTTTGTAATTTGCTTGTTATCTCGCTTTGCTATTTAAAGTTAAGAAGATGCAACCATGCGGTTGGTCAGTCAACTTGTGCACCAAGGACCCAAGAGAAATGCACAATTCATTTATTGAATTGTATTGTTTTAGTCAGTTACAATCTTCTAATTATGTCTAAATATGTAGATTGTATGTGTACTTGTACATCTTTCTTATTAAAATGAACATGTTGTTTTATATATATTTATCCATAGAAAATGTTTACATACAGTATATGTAACACAACCCTGCTTTCCCTCTTTCGCATTTATCTTGTGTTTGTTATGCTGTTTAAAGTTACACAAGCACACTTCTGAATGTCCCCCTGTCAAGTGTCTTAACTTTTTGTTGTTTCATATTTTTAGGTATTCCAGAGTAATGTTTATTAACTAGATAATAGTTTGCCTTAAACTTTTCATACATTAAAATGTGGTTTGAAAGTGTGAGGCAAGTGAATAAAACTACAAGGTAAAGCCGCAGAACCACATGAATCCTTGTCATTGCGATGGTTTCTTGTGTAAATTCAAAATATATTGTGCGTGGTTTTATATTTTTTGCATTGTTGTTTTCGTTTAACTCAAATCATAATGCTACTTTCAAATCTTCATTCAACTAACATGTTCATTTTAGATACTGCAATTGCGTGTCCTAAGCCTCTTGTGTTATAATATTAGACTTTTGAGTAATTCATGTCCCATGAACTGTATCTCATGCTGCTTTAATCCCGTCTTAAAATGATCTGCAGATCATGTCTTCTGTGCATTAGTTTCTGGTGTGCGTGCACTTAGTTTTAGCAATGGTTGAGTTCTGGATTGCAGAAGTGATATCTGTGGCGTTTGTCCACATGCCCTCTGCTAAGATTCTGAGTATTTTCAGTGGTTTGCGGATTAGTTTACTTTCCTGTTAAAGTTTGTCTATTCTGGACACAGTACAATTACTTAGCGCTGTTTTAGTATCATGTATAATGTTTGTTGAATAGATTTTTGCTCCACAACCTCCATTAACATCGGAATGTTAAAAGAACTGCTGACTCAAAAGGAAGGTTTCAAAACAGTCATTAGATCACATGTGTTTTATAGAAATGCAGCGGTTACCACCATGCATGTTCCTATCACAATGCTGTTTGCTAGAAACAAATACAGGTCTCCGTATGAGAATGTTTTCAGTGTCCGCATTACTGTAAAATCCTTCTTCTCTTATGGATGGTGAATGAGATATTCTGATGTCTCTTCTAATTCATTTTGTCCAGCATTGGGTTTGTGTGCTTTCCTTGTTTTTTTGCTGTTTTGTACGAGATATCACTGCTTTGTGGATACATTCATGAGCTGAAAAGTGAATAATGGCCGTTTTATGAACAAAAAATGCTGAGCATTCTTTTTTTTTGTTCCATTTCACTGTGCATGATACAAATTTTATACTGTAATTGTACTTTGTTTATTAAGGAGAGAATGATGAGCCTGAATGCATCTGTGTGCATGAGTGATAACACATTTAGAGGAAGATAAATGAACATGAGTGTTGCCACACCTCTTCTGGTGTGTGAAGTCAATGTGTGAAGAAGAAACGTCTTTGATATAATCTTACTAAAAATGTGTTTATTTTATAGCATCTATAGATTTCTACAGCTCCTTAGTTTATACACTATTTATGTACACTACTATTTTCACAAATAACTGTTTCTGTCATTATAAGAGGCTGACCGATATGGGTTTTTCTCTGGCAGAATGTGATGCCGATATTTAGAAATCAGGCCAGCCGATGGCTGATATATGAGGCCGAATGTTTTGGCAGATTTTCTTTTTTCCACCTTCATCTCATAAAATCTAATAGTTAAGTAATAAGAAGTGACACAGAATATAGCTTAAATTAAGCATTTATTGAAGACATGTCTCTTCAAATCAGTGCAATTGACTGAGAAAGATTAAGTGTTTAGTGTTTATTGCAGTTTACAAGATCGTGATAGTAGTAGTAGCCTAATTCATATTAATAACAAATTGCTCAAAACTTTTAAGCACCTTCTCAAACTGTTCTGAAGCATGCTTTTTTGTTCGTGTTTGTTGGCAGACACTTTCTTAAGTCAAATGGTCATAATCTAAGTGAAAACAAAAATAAACAAATCACTTATTTTATTCAATCTGCTGCTCATAACTGCATTTTTAGTAATAGTTAGCGTTTAACCTTTTTCTATTTTGTAGGACAAGGCAGAGGCGTTGCTAGATCTAAAGCTCTACAGGCCCCATCACTTCTTTTCTTAAAAACCTTCTTTGTGCAAGAATGCAGCACAACGCACTATACAAACTTCCCTTAAACCACTATTCATACAGTCCAACAATACTGGGGAAAGTAAACATTATGTATTTAGAAATAAAATCTTCAACACACTTAACATAAAGTTTATTAGGTTGCATGCTCTGCATGGTTCTGCACGATGATAAGAATCAATAAGTACATTTTTTCAAAAATTTACAATTACCGTGTTTCAAGAAGCCAGTCATTTTATGGCTTCAACTAATACAAAGAGGCTATTTTATCTTAAAGAAAACAATATTTTCAACAAAGTTGGGTCATTTTTTAACCATCTGTACTGCATTAAACTGTTTTGCCTTATTGCACAGTTATCTCAGCCATGGTTACTGTCAACTTTTTATGTAATGTCCTAAACTAGAGCCAGAAAATTAAATAAGAATTTCTGCAAGAAAAGGACACAAATGTTTCTCTAAGCAGCAATGCAATTTTACAGACTTTGTAAGAGGTTTTCCTTTAATGTCTGAGACCTGACTGGCTTGGGGATGTTACAGTAGTTTTATTATCAAGTCTTCCTGTCTTACCTCCCTCAAACTCACCATCTCCTTTCTGCTTCCATTTCCCTGCTTTGCACAAACAAATTCTGATCCATCTGCAGGGGCCATTAATGATGAATCCAAATAAGATGATTGATATTATTTAGAAACTTACTTTAGTTTCGTCATGTTTATATGGCCTACATCGGTCACGTGTCGTCACCCTTGCACGCCTGCGTGTTTCAGCTTTAGCAAGAAGGTAACTCAGCGGTGCACCGACATAGATTTCTGCGCAAAAAATTGTGTTTTCGTGCCGGTTCAGTGCACGACTGCGACGCTTTTACAAGCGTGAATTAGGTTACTATATTGCATTTAAATCCCCTTTTGTCAATGCAAATGATTACACTGACAAATAAGGTAAATTGTTAAAATTTAAACTTGTAATATATACTGCGGCACAGCGGATTCATACTGCAATGACAATAGAAATCCTGACAGGAAAGTAGACGCTCTTGTGGTCGAATGCGTTTAAGCAGCCACAAGAGACCGCCAACGGGCATGCGAGGGAAAACCACAAATCTCTATTTAAACTTTGGCTGAAGACTAAAACGTTTCGTTTATGGACGAAAAACGTACCAAGCAAGCAGAATGTTAATTCTTTCAATTTTAATTTTCAAACACACACTTATGTTCCGCGTGTCTCGCGGCTGTCAGAGCAGAAATAAAACAACATTTTCTCCGTGTATCTGCACAGGTCGCGTTCATATTTAAAGTGTGGGCACTTATTACGTCTATTTCATAGAATGATCCACTAAAGCACTTCTTAATACAAAGTATTAGAGTCCGACCCACAGACCCTTTTAAGGAGGAAAGTTGCAAGGTTCAGCAAGAAGTTTCATCTTTTAACAAGGCATTGCTGCAGAGTTTCTCCGTCTCACACGCAGCCTCAGAGTAAGAAAAAATGATCAGGTGTTGTGCCTAATTTAGACCCCCGCCAGATTACGACTCCCAACATAGACTTTGATGGGGATTCGCTAATCCTAGCCCCTTCCCCCCACCTAACCCTAAATCCTAACCCCTCCCTCTCACCCAACCATAACAACTAATGTTAGTGGGGAATACTAGTGGAGTCGTAATCTGGCGTGGGGTGGAAATTAGGCACAACACCGGTACAGAAACAGTATTGATAATGTCGTATTATCTCAATACAGTATTGAGTTAATCTAGCTATACAACGCGGACTACTGTGATAATTAATCGCTGGGCTCGTTTCCAGATTTTGGTACCGGTGTATGATGTAGCCTAATCTATGTGGTTAAAGGCTCGCTAACTGTTGTTTTGTCACTTCATTATTGACACCATGTAGTTTCCCTGTGTCTCGATCTGCTCCCTTGTTCCCAAGGTTGTGAATCAGTAGGCTATGGTGTAGACGGGTCTGAGCACTGGTAAGGACTCTGCCTCACTTCACTTTGGGACACTCTTGACTTATTTTCCTGTGACATGACTGCTTAAGCGCGTTGTGATACTTCACAACTGGTATTAATCTATGGGTAGCATAAATTGAAAGAACACCCATACATGAGAAACATTTTCATTATTCTGTCATATATCACATCAGTGCACATATTGGGTTGAAGTGTAACTGTTAATTAGATTGTGTTGCTTGGCTGTCTATCAAGATCTCGAATTTGAAATTCATTTAGTTGGCTCCTTCGATTTTCCTGTCTTAAAACTTGTCATGTGATTTCCGGTAAGGGAACATATAGGCCGTTTCTCAATATGCGTTCTTAAGGTTTCTTGTGTCTTTGAGTTCTCGCTCTACGTCATCAATAACCGTTGAAGTCTGGTTTCATTACTCAAGACCACAAGAACAGAGAACGCATGTTAGTACCCGAATGTGATCTCTATATCAAAGCACGCCTACAGAATATGCTTGAAGTCTCAGAAGTCACTGCGGCGCGTCCCCAAAGTTCGTTCTTCCGAGGCTGCCTCGCATGACCGGTCTCCACAAGAACATTCTTTGAGTTCTTGGAATTGAGAAACGGCCAGTGAGCATCGTCATTTTTCTAGCAACGTCTGCGCCACATTGAGATGGAAATAGTTCAACTTTTTAGAGTTCCTTATGCGCACCACAGGTCATTTGATTGAAGAAAGTGGCACTGCCCGGGTTGTCCGGGTGCTTATTGATGCAAATGGTTAATTGCGTCTTAATCGGCCTATGCTGATTAATTAAAAAGGACAAAAATCGGCCAGAATATTCGTCCGGCCGATCAGTCGGTCAACCTCTTATCATAATGCAAATAAGGGGAAGACAATAAATCACATTTGGTGTCAATTCAGTGTTTTTATGTATAACATTCTTTAAAGGTGGATAAATTATTATATTATTATGCAATACATGCAGTTATTTAACAAGAACCTGCTTAAAACCTTAGAAATCAATTTAAACTTAACTTTCACCATGAATCATAAAAAAACACATTCTAAAGATGGCTTTCGAAAATATGTGCCAAACACAAAATCATTGAAAAAGTAGAACAGTGTCCTTTGTTGGGAATAAAAGAGTGATCAACGGCCGTGAAGCAGTCTGTGCAGAAACAAGTGACTTTTCATCTACATCAAGGGACATTTCTTCTAAAGCTTCCTTTTAAGAACTTACCAGCATTCGAAAAAATCCCATGAATCATTCATTTTTAATGATGACTAATTACGTGAATTGTGGTGCATTGGTCAGTCAACTGGCTTGAGACTTGCGCTGGGGCTTTTGAGGACTGTTGAAGGGCCGTTAGAAAAGAGCAGCACCGGCAGCACAGATGTCTGTGGTCATCTGACTCATTTCTGTAAAACTGCATTAACACTTTAAAATGCTACGGGCATAAAAGAGAATTGAAACTAATTGAGGTTTTGTTTTTGCTGACTCACGTGCTAAATTTAGGCGTCTTTGATAAAGCAGCGATCTGGCCATAATGTACTTTAAGCTACCGAGCAAACTTGTTCCTTGTGCAGAATGCAAGTAAAATTGCTGACTTACAATTTAAGACGGATCAAATTATATCTGAAGAACAAAAGTCAATAGTGGCTTGAGTGTGTGCACTTAGGGATTGAATGGAGGGAACAATTGATTCTTAGATGCATTTCAATGTAGACAATCCTGGATAGATTTACAAATGTCAAAAAAACTATGTTCATATAATAACGTAGGCCTACTATCGGAACAAAAAGGCAGATTTCAACTGCAACAGCAATGCAGCACCCGGACAGTTTATAGCATGTATAGGTTAATTAATTAAAATGAGTCTGTAACTCTTAGTCTATAAATAAAAAATAAATATTCAACAACAAAATATTCATTACATTTCCAAGTTATAAATACTTTTGCACACATACAGTATACTTGAGCTATCACACACAACAATCAAATTTTTATATTTAAACAACAAACAACAACAATACATCTTTTCCAGAAGTTTACTTTCTCCCTCAAATAAGACTAGATCATGAAAGGTTGGATCAAAGCTTGTATAGCTTATATTATTATTATCATCATCATATTCATAACAGGTTTCACACAAGCAAAAATAACGACAGATCATCAAAACTGTGAACTCGAGAAAACCGCTTTAATCTTAAACTATTTTTAGGACTGTTTTTATCAACGGGATATTACAATGAATTAAAAGAAATGAAGAGGATAACTAAAGCAGATTACTGAATACAATTTGATTGTCTATTAAAGCTGTTGCAAGCCAAGGTGAGAAGCTTTAATAATGGACGAGTTTAGCCTTTGTTGCGTTTCTGTCTTTTCTAAAGCTCATCACAATCAACTCGATTCTTGAATGCATAAAAATACTTCCTTGGCATATTGTGTTGCAAAACATTGGGGTGTGTAACTGATAGAATTGAAAGCTTATACGAATTAAAACTGCTTATAGGAGCATAACACAAAACAGGAAACGTAGATCACCTTGCTTTAAAAAAAACTGGGCGACTAGTTGTTTCTCGACCTCTCTTCTCTCTCTTGTTTTTCTAGTGATATCCCTATATTGTCTGCCACTGTGCATTGTCGATATACGTACAGAGCTGTGAAGCACTGCAGCGCCAGTGCGCTTCTCTGAATGATCCGCATACTTCTTAAGGGGACACCCATATACACACACAGGTTCTGCTGGGCCCCCAGTGAAACAAGGGCCCAAAGGCGGCGTCGGTGTCCAATTTGTCTTTATAGCGCTCTGAAGTCTGCTTGCAAGTGCCTCCTATGTGCCCTCGATGCGGTCTACGGCGAAGCCCGCATTGATGTAGACTCCACCGAAGTCCCCTATCCAGGAATCCTTGCAAAGTCCCAATCACAGAATGGATGGGAGGAGTGTCGTGGATGTCAGACATTTACGTAAACATGACAGATACATTCTTAAATGTATGTTTTGATAAAATATAAAATGAATTTAGGAATTAGTGACTTCTTCACATTAAGCCAGCTATTTAAGAATAGAAACTTTTAATGCAGTGCATTTTCTTACTTAAGGTAATAAGTCATGTCTTATTGTAGATTTGTAGTTGTCTCTGGCCTCTGTAAAGCTGAACAACACAGCTTCTGTTTTATAGAGAAATATTAAATAACAACATATATGCATATTAAGAAGTGTATACAGAAGAATAGTGTATATAAATTAATAAATAAACATAAGCGGTTGCATTTACGTCATTACAAATGAATGCATTACAAACATAAGTATCTTTTGCTTAATGCTCGGGTGGCATATCAACATATGAAATACAGAACAATAAAAACCGTCAGCTCCAGTCCCAAAAAGCTACAACGGGACAACAAGTGTGATCGACTTCACGTGGCACTGTGCCGACTGTTAGCAAATGACAACACTACTGCGAGAGTGATTGGAAAGCACCTGTTGCTCTTTCCGGTATGATGACCTCAACTCTGTAACAAAATGCACTCACATGTACCCTTGTGGACTCGTGCCTAGTACCCTAAAGGTCTGCACTTCCTGACATCACCAAGTGTGGACTCCGAGGAGGTCCACAAGACCGGACTGCTCCATTTGGGACAGGGCCCAAAAACCACTTGTGATCTTGGCCACTTGAGAGGGCGTGCACATGACAGTGTGTCCAATGTCTTTTAAATGCCAAAGGGCAGTGCGCTTAATGCACACTAAACCCACACTAGCTTGAATACCGCTGCGGAGCGCTGCAGAACGTGATGCACCCATCATGCATCATGTTCTGGATATGAATCATGAGACTTTTTGCTCGGGTCTCGCGTGATGTTGCGGAAAGCGTTCCAGTGTATGTTATACTACTACTTTTTGAGTTTATATCTTTATTTAATCTATGTTTGGCTAACATTTGTTTTGTTTAAGTTTTTTGATACAATCTAATTAAAGCACTATAAAAATAAATCTTACTTGACTGCACTATATAATTAGATATTACATATAACTTCTAGATGCCCTTTACAACAAAAGGGCCAAAAACAGGAAATATGTCATGAAAGGAGGAAAGAAGTGGTCTAGTGCAAAGACCGCAAGTGGGGGTATTTGGACGCAGCCTTAGAATCGTCCTCATCCTACCCCCCCCGTTACGGCGCCCAAGTGGATATACATCACCTTATTCTGACATCAACCTAGAAGTAATTTAAGGAACAGGGCTGTTTTAATGTCAATAAATACTTATGTTTTAATATCACATAGTTATTGTTCAAGTGTTATTAAATACCTTTAATGTTACTAAATCCAGTTATTGCTTCCGGGCTTGTATTTAGAAAGTAAACATTCTTATAGTTAGCAGTGGACAATAAATGAAACATACATTTTTTTTATAAAAATGTGAACACAAATAATTTAGGATTTTTTTATTTAAAACAAAATAACATACAAAACAGCCACAGCGAAATGTTGAATAATTTCCACAAATTAAGTTATAATTGTTTTGAGTTAAAAACACAAACTATATTTTATCCCATTTACTTACGAGCTTACGGTTGGTCTCGTTTAGAAAAAGAAAAGTTGCTGATTATAGCTAAAAAATCATACATACACTTAAAAAATTAAAACAAATGTAAGTTGTTAGGTTTATTGTAAAAAATAAATAGAAAAAAGTTTATGTTGTTCTTTGATAAAAATATACATTAAAAAAATACGTGTCGCAAAAGGATAACAAAAATCTAAGCACACTCTTTATAAAAAAGAATCAATTACCCTCCCTACATAGATTATTAAAATAACACCACAGAAATCTGTATTCTAGAGTCTTAGACCTTACCAATGATATATAGTTTGAAATGATTCAATTAGAAATTAGATGCACAATATTGACGCAATCTTAGGTGTCCCATTTACGGAACGGGTGACAGTTAACAGACTACAGGAAGCCATATGCGTTGTGCTTGAATTGCACATTAAGACACAATCAGTCTGCAAGTAGTGTGGGGATGCTGAGATAAAATTACCAGAGTTAAAATTCAAACTTTCTAGAGCTCAGCGACGGCATTTTGCCAGTTCTTTATTATTGAGTGGAGGTGACGTATTGGAGCTCCACTCGCCCCATTGGCTGCAGCTAGACCCCTCTTGACTCATTTGCAGGGTTGAATCACTGTTTAATAGACCGTTTCATCATAACAACATAAACAAACTTCACATTGCATTCGCACTTTTGTGACTCCAACTTAACTTCCGTTACACATTCACAAACAATACAGTGCCTGTAGATTATTTCTGATAAAAATCAAAAAGAAGCCGAGAAGAACCGTTGAACTTGGCTAAACTTTATTTTTTATCTTTATTATTAATACAAAAGCATACGGTCAAGTCAATGTAGCATACGGATGGTTTAATTACAAATGACCTTCTTATTGCATCAGATAAAGGTAACATCTCACTCTTAGTCCTGCTTGACCTTAGTGCTGCTTTCGATACTGTAGACCATAAAATACTATTAGATCGTTTACACAATTATATTGGTATTCAGGGACAGGCACTACAATGGTTCAGATCTTACTTAACAGACAGATATCAATATGTCCATTTAAAAGGGAAATCGTCATATCTTACGCAAGTAAATTATGGATTACCTCAGGGATCGGTTTTAGGACCCTTGCTTTTCTCCATATACATGCTGCCCCTCGGCAACATTATTAGAAAACATGAAATTAGCTTCCACTGTTACCAGATGATACTCAGCTATATATCTCATCAAGACCAGATGATTCCTTCAAACTATCCAAACTGGCAGAGTGCATCGAGGACATAAAACATTGGATGACTAGTAATTTCCTTCTTTTAAACTCTAACAAAACGGAAATATTACTTATAGCACCAAAAACAGGTAAACAGAATATCTCCGATTACAGCCTGCAAATTGAAGGCTGCACTGTTACTCCAACAAATACAGTTAAAGACCTAGGCGTTATATTAGACGGCAACCTGTCATTTAAAAATCACATCTCAAATATCACAAAAACAGCCTTCTTCCACCTTAGAAATGTTTCCAAGTTACGAAATATTTTATGTTTTGCTGACGCAGAAAAGCTTATTCATGCATTTGTGACCTCACGACTTGACTATTGTAATGCTCTACTTAGTGGTTGTCCTGCATCGTCGATAAACAAACTACAGTTAGTTCAAAATGCAGCTGCCAGAGTTCTTACTAGGTCAAGAAAATACGATCACATAACCCCAGTTTTATCATCTCTTCACTGGCTACCCATTAAGTATCGTATTGATTTTAAAATTCTTTTAATTACATACAAAGCCTTAAACGGTTTAGCCCCTATTTACTTAACCGAGCTTTTATCACGTTACAACCCAACACGCTCTCTAAGATCTCAAAACTTAGGACTTTTGACAACACCTAGAATAACTAAATCCACCAAAGGGGGTCGAGCTTTCTCATACGTAGCACCTAAACTCTGGAATAGCCTTCCTGATACTATTCGAGGGTCAGACACACTCTCCCAATTTAAATCTAGATTAAAGACACATCTTTTCAGCCAAGCTTTCACTTAATGCATAGTTAATGAACAGCAGCTACGCTAATTATTCTCTTTATTCTCTTTCCGCCTCTGCCTCAGGATGCCCATCCCGAGGTAGGAAGAAGTTCCACCATGTCCAGACGACCGACAGATGCCCATCCCCAATTTGAGATAACGCCAGCTACAGCTGCAGACTGACTGAGCATCCCAGCCCCATCTAAGGCAATTCCACCACCAGCCAAGAGAAATATGACCATCGGACCATCCCAGCTCAGACCAATACACCCCCAACAAAGAGCAAAGACGGACTATTTGTCTCATTAATGCTGAAGTTACAATATTTGGTATTGAATGCTAAACTTAAATCACATGTCAGCAGTTTGAGTGCAGCTATGACACGTCAGAGGGGATCTGGCCCTCCCGGTTGAGCCTGGTTTCTCCCGAGGTTTTTTTTCTCCATTAATCAATCATTGGAGTTTGGGTTCCTCGCCACAGCAGGGCAGTGTTGGCCTGCTCACCGGGAGACTGCATTTATTTATTTATTTAGAAATTATATATTATTTATTAGTATGATCTTACTCGTTGTATAAATACAATGCACTGTGCTGTGTTTTACCTTTTCTGTTTTTCCTGTTTGCCCTGTAAAGCTGCTTTGAAACAATACACATTGTGAAAAGCGCTATATAAATAAACTTGAATTGAATTGAATTGAATACAAAATTTTGTATTAAGACAGCTATACCAAGCACGACCGCTAGATGTCAATGTAGCATACGGATGGTTTACATGCGACCGAACTACATGACCTATTCAACAAATGGTTTATTTAATAAAACTATTATACGATAAAATAATGGTATAAATGAATATTAACATGAATTAATCATAAATTATTCATGTTTGACTATATTTTTTGTCTGAAAAATGTCAGGGTCGTATAGGGTGATTTAAATTAGGGATGCACCGATATTTTTTTGTTCTTTAACATTGGAAGCCGATAACCGATTGTAGTGGAGTATGCGGGGCGGGACCGTGGTTCGAGACCGGTGAGTAAATGTTAATGAGCGCCATCTGTGCGCGCACCGGTCTCGTATCACAAAGGCGATCGGGAGCATAAAAAGAACGAGCGACCGGACCGACGATGAGAGAGGACCGGGCCCGAACAGGTTTTATGGTTGTATGTATGTTTTATGGTTGAATGTATGTTTTACTTCCGTGTTTTTGTTTTGTGATTTGTTTTGTTTTGTTCGCCGGCGGTCGGCCGTTAGAGGCCGCCGGCTGTTATTATTTATATTAAAACATTATTTAAATGTCTGCCGGTTCCAGCCTCCTTCCTTCCTTTTAATGAACCTCATTACACCGATATATTGGCCGATGTACAGAATATAAGTATAGATATAAAATGAGACTGAAATAACAGACAAGAATTGGACAGCTGCTCTTATTTGAGAACATTGACTCCAGAAAACAAGGTAACCATTATTTACCCCCCTGAAAATCCTGTAGCAAGCCTACTTTATACTTTCATCTTTAAACATTTCTGGTCAATTTTTTATTTAATAAACAAATCATAGATGTTCTTCCAGAGCAACCCAGAAATATGTTTCTTAATAGCCACAAGTCAAACAGGTGATAGCATTCAGTCAGCAATATGATTTAAAAAATATGCTTTTGTTCCTAGAATTTACACATTAATTTATACTCTAGGCCTATCCACATACTGTATCTACACCAACAATGTTTTGCTAATAGAAGTAAGTGAATGATCATGACAGTACTATACTGTATTTTAACTGTGAGCAGCGTACTGCAGAAGAAGTTTGACCAGAGAGAATGAATTATCGGCTATTTTATGATTAATCGCTTTTATTATCATAATTCATCGTGCATCCCTAATTTAAACATGGTCCGTCTGTACTGTATGCTGGTGTTGATATTGCCATTCATTTCCTTTAAATCTGATGAGACCATCCATGCAGCCTGACAGTATTGTGTATCTGTTGTTTACTCACTTTACTCTCAATGTTCTAGTGAAAATCTGGCCCCTAAATATAAATAGCCAGGAGATTCTCATGGTAGCCATTCTCTGATTCAGCCCTGCACGTCTCATGATCACACGCAGTCAGGCTAATTTCTCATCTCATTTATTTGCCTATGACCCACTTCTGTTACTGAGTGTGCGAGTGTGTCAGTATGCGCAGTAAGCCTGGGGAAAGATATGTACACTTATGTACAGAACACACAAACACATGTAATATGCATGTATTGTATGTCTTGCATCATGTACAGTATGTGAAACATTGATCTTTTTCTGTGTGGTTTCAGTGGTTCTCTGGAGTCACAGATGACTTCTTCCCACAATGCTGAAGAGGGTCCAGATGAAACCAGAGATTTAGATGCAAGCCAGTTTGATCTCCTCTTAACTGTGTGTGTGTGTGAGAGAGAGAGAGAGAGAGAGAGACAGAGAGAGAGAGAGAGGGAGGAGAGGTAGAGAGCATGACAGTGGGAGAGATCAGATACACAGATCGTTCCAGTGCTGGAGGTGATCGGACACAACTACGGATGTGTCGGGGGAAAGGCAACCCTTGGTCTGCTTAACATTTTCACCGGGTCTTACATTGGTTTTCCTCTGGTTCTGTCTCTGTGGACTCTGTTCCATCAGTCCGCCTGTGGAGCAAAAGAGGTCTTGGAATGAGAACGCTCGCACTAAATGTTCAGGTATTTCTAATGAATGCGGTAAAAAAGTAAAAGGTTGGCTTTTGGAGTGCCCAAGGGACTTTGGGAAGTGTGGCTTCTTTGCTTTTTGAGCAGTTATGTGTGTTATAAAGTCATCTGTGCATTGTAGATGCAGATGTTTCTGTTGTTGGCTTTTGCTTTAATAAATGAGCATGTGTGTGTGTGTGTGTGTGTGTGTGAGAGAGATAGAGTGAGTTTGCTCTCAATTACACTTTTGGAGTGTGTGGGTGGGTCTACAGAGAGTGTGTGTGTGTTCTGCTTTTGGTGATGAGAGAGGCCTGCTGAGAGCAAAGGTAGGTCACAGCGCACAGGGAACATAATGATACACTCAAACACTTATCCAGGAAACACCAGCGCACTTTCAGTCTGATCTGTTGATGACATACCCTGCTAGTTTTTAGTAAGAGAAAGTTGGATGCACATTCTTCAAATGTTGGATATGAGCTTTTTGTATGCTGTTGATTTGGACAGCATCAGTCAGTCTCCAGCATCATTTTCTTACTGTTGGGTCAAGTTTCTCATTTCGTTGCTGAAAGAGGTCAATGCTGTGCTTCCCTCCATCCGTAGAGTTCCTGCTCATTATTTAGGGCTTACGAAAATCCTGCCTTAACTTGTTCTGTATTTCACATTGTTTACACTGTACTTCACATGCTTGGTTAGTAATTGATCAGTTTCATTTGCATTCTCCGTCTATGTAATTGTCGGCAGGCAAATCCGGTCTGATTCTCCCAAGTCAGCATTTATCACCAACATCTTAAGATGTGCTTTTAAATGCTGAAACTGAATATAGCAAATGGAATTTAATGTGATTCTGCAAACCTCATAAAATATTTAATAGCGGGTTGAGACAGTTTGTATTTGGTTGTGTATTTCTGATCTGCTTGCCATAGCGCATTGGGTCACACATTGTATATTTTTGTATTTTCTCATCTGGTTCAAATCCTGTATCTGACTCATTCTTCAGTGGAACACAAAAGAAGATATTACGAGGAATGTCTCAGTGGTTTTGTGTTCGCCCAATAGAACTGAATGTGGTGATATCGTTCTCAACGTTCTTTTTTGGTGTTCTGCAGAAGAAACGATAAAAGACTGACTATTGAGATGTATTGTGAATAGTCCAGTTCACAACTCATACAATATATACTGCAGAGAAAAATATGCCTGGAACATTCAGAGAAATGTTGTATAGTGGGTTGCTAGTCAAGGTGACAGCTTGACCCTCTTCAGTTTATTTATTAGCAGCTATATATAGTAACTTTACTGCAGGAGATCTACTGTATCTCCTTCACATGTGTTTCCATGGTTTATGTAGGACAACAGAATGTGATCATTTCTGCAGCACTGGTCTGACGGGCAGTGGTCTTTGTCTTTCTGGTCGTATCTGACCATTTCTTGCTGATAAATATTAATTTACTGATATACTGTTGTATATATATATGCATGTGCCTAGCAACGGACTGTCCGTCTATCCAAGGTGTATCTTGTGAGATAGGTTGTACGATGAATTCTGAGTCTTTGGAGATGTCTGTAGTTTCTATTTATTTTTTTATCATAATTCTGTGACGTCATAGCCGTACAGGGGTGTTCCTGAGTTCCCCGGATTTTTATGATAAACATTTTTTTTGGATGATTTGTTTTAATAGAGTAAATGTGACGGTAATGTAAGCTGTAATTTGGGGTGTCAAAAGTTGAGCTTTCAATAGTTGGAATGTGTAGTATATTCTTCATCACAGCATGTTTGTGTCTCTGTTGAAAGTAAATGTTAATAGATTTAGATCATCAGCTCAATTCCAAAGGTTATCAACCAAAGCTTGATCATCTGGTTTAGATATGTTTTATTTGGGTTGAAGCATCTTTTTAAATCATGTTTTGGCATGTTCCTAGAAATAAAAGTCAAGAGTTGATAATATAATTAGTTAAACATTTATTTTGATATGTTTTTTTTATCCGTATTTTGTTCCTTTGGATTGTACGGTGCTTTTTGCCACATGCAAAATGTCTGATGTGCGTAGAGCATTTGGATTGGCTTGTTAATTGAATGAATAAAAAAGGATGTGCGGCTCCCCTGACTGTTTTGACTGTTTACAGAACGCACGCCGATGTAGAGACAGGTGTGGTTTATCCAGAAACTGTCAGGTGGGAAAAAGTATCACACTTTAACAGACTAGGCAATCATTACAGACTTCACCAGTGGTGTGATGTAGAAACTAATCAGGACATAAGCTCATAAAATCATTGTGGAAAAACACATTGACATGCGTGACGTGGGATGTTTGTAAATCAGCATGAAGTGGAAAGTGTTTTTACTTGAGAGCAGAATGGTGCTGTGCTGAGCTCAAGGGAAAACGCAGAAAGGACCATTGGCTGCACTGTCATTGGTTTGCTAATGTAGTGATGGACAATGAGTGAGAGAGAGAGAGAGTGCGAGAAAGAGAGAGAGAGAGAGAGACCAATACCGGACCAGGTTGCTCTACTTTTTTTTAACGGGTTATAAAAGTGGGACAGTCTGTTCCATGGAAGTTCTCCAATTAAAGTTTCTGGGGACCAATTCACTGGAAATATATCTATATTCACCCTGTCCTACATAGACAGAGGCGGTGCTCTATGTATGTGAAACAGTGATGAAGTACAATAAGACAAGAAGTGTGTGAAGGTTTTCTCACGGATACGGAGCAGGCGAGCGTAACGAACGGACGGTTGGATGTGTGTGTAAGATGCACCTTATTGGTAATATAGTGTTGTCTATAAAGTTGTGAATTTGACCTGGTAGTGGTGGGCTGGGTTTCTGTGACCTTTCTGTCGCGTCGGTCCGGTGAAATGGACATACAGATTGGTGCTTTCTTTAGGAATCGCTGAAGGTTTCGTGGCCTGGTCTGGCATCTCTGCACTTCTCGCTTTGTCCTTGGGCTGCCGGTTTCAGCGTTTCTCTCTCTGAATCGTCTCTAGAGATCGAAATGAGGACACTGCTCCATTTTCCCCACCTGCCCCAGTCAACTGCCAATTATACTGCAGAGAGCTAATCGCAGACACATCTCTGCCTTCTCATTGGTCAGATTTGATTCTTCATTTAACATGAAGGGATCTGAGCATGTGCATGGTGTCATTTAATATGTATTCATGTGATATTTATTGTGGGTTATGGTGTCATACATAAATAAAAGCAACATGAATGTGTGTGAATGAACAAGTGTATTTCAAATGCAACTAGACACTTATTTGCACACATTCTTTTATAATCAGATTCATTTGTATTGTGAATATACGAAGGAACATATGAGATGAAGGTTTTATTTGAAAGAATTAAGGTCACATATTATAACTGATTCTCTACCAACTCACAGTGAACCATTACATCCTTAATTATTAGTGCTGTCAATTGATTAAATAAATTAATCTGATCAATCGCACATTTTTTTTCTGTGATTACTCGCGAATAATCGCACATAAAATGTATGTTTTTAAAAGTATTTTACATTTGAATAAATTCACATTTAATCTCCAAATTAATGTAGAAACAACAGATTTCTTTAACAACGTCATTTTATGAATGAAAGCCAACATTCTGCTATTAGTACTGCAACTAATGTCGGCATTAAATGTATTATTTTTGCTCTATTTTAACATTAATTATAGCCGTTTAACATTGAAGTAGGCTACAGTATAATTGAGAGCTATCATGTTTAACAGGTAGGAAATATACAGAAATTGAATTAAGTTCTCAACACTTTACAGTCTTTAATGCTAAATTCTAAATTGAATCCTCACTAAAGTTACAAAACATATTGAATTCCTCTTTTCTTTTGTTCTTTGATTAACATTAAAGGGATAGTTCATCCAAAAATGAAAATGCTGTCATCATTGTTTCAAACCTATGTACTTTTATCTGTTCCAATGATTACACAGAAATATATTTGGATATTTTTGCAATTTTCAGTTCTGGGACATCATCCACTAACATGGTAGGACATTTCAATTTTTTTGTGTTGAACACATAATGAGATATTTTCAAGAATTTAGGAAAACAAAGAGTTCTCAGGCAACTTTGACTACCATTTAATTCTTCATACTATGGTAGTCAATTATATCCGGAACTGAAAATGACTAACATTCTTCCAAATATCTTTCTGTGTGTTCATTGGAACAAAGTGATATACATAGGTTTGAAACAACCTGAGGGTGAGAAATTGATGACAACATTTTCATTTTGGGTGAACTATCCCTTTAATGACAGGAGTCATAGCAGCAGGTTTAAGAATGTGGCCCCTAAGAGTAGTCGCTCTACGCAGATCTGACGCACTTTCCCATTTTTACAACTCTTTGCATTCATTTAGGATTTTATTTAACATGTAGAAATCTGTTCTTACGAAAATGCTAGACAAAACGGGCTTTAGGGCATAATCTTGTGTGTTTTTGTTCATTCAAGCATGAAAGAGAACTTAATACTGTTGTCTGACAGATTCTGACATTGATTCACTGATGCTGCTTTCAGCCCATGACTGTATACACTAGACTGGGTTGCTTTCGCGCTGCGCATTGTGCTGCATCCCATAGATAGAAGCTGTCTATCTACACTGAACGCCAAAGCAATGTTTCAAATTGGGCTTAAATGGTTTAAAGAGCGTATAAGAGCGTGATTATATAATGTAACTCTTGACCCATGATGACCGATTAAACGGATGCTGGGTACATTACGTTACATTTACATTTAGTCATTTGGTAGACGCTTTTATCCAAAGCGACTTACAGTGCACTTATTACAGGGACAATCCCCCTGGAGTAACATGGAGTAAAGTGTCTTGCTCAAGGACACACTGGTGGTGGCTGCTGGGATCGAACCAGCAACCTTTTGATTTACCAGTTCAGTGGTTAAACCCTCCAGACCACCATCTCCACGTTAAATATTGTAACGCGCGTGCTAACGTTGACAGGCCTACTAATTATTTTATAAAATAATATAAGAAGTCTTGATGAGGCCGTTAGACACTGTTACCTCTTGTTTGGATAAAGTTGCATAAAATAAGTAAAAAGTAGTTCAGTCTCATTCATGACTTGTTCTCTGTTAATCTCACCCCTCTAAAATGTATTATTTCTTACTTTTTTTCATTTTAGTGTGTCTAAACCACACGTGACGACAATCAGCACAATGGCCCACCACCATGACTTCAAAGCTGGTTGCTGACCCAAAGGATGCTGGGAAATACCAAGCGCTTTTTTGGCAGCATGGATGACAAAGACAGTGAGGATGAGGAGGATGAAGAGGAGAGGTTGAGGAGGGAAAAACAAAATGGGCTGCTAGATCTGAGAGAAAAAGAATATCAGAACCGAGGTGGACGCAAGACAGATGGGTCTAAGCCAGCGGCCGTCGTGATTGGCTGGCAACGAGGAGAGAGGCAACCGAGGGCGGTCAATTCTGCCCAAAGAGGAATTCCTCATATGCCCAGTCAGCCGACTCTGTATCATCAGACGACCAATCAGCCAATATATCATCCAGTCTTGACCAATCAGCAGTCCCGGAGGCGTGTGATGGAGCGGAGTATGACCGCAGTCACGCCTGTAGAAGACTCGCATCTCGCCGTGATTGTGTTCCGAATTGGCATACCTGATATCAAACAAACGGTCTGTACTGGTCTCTTTACATGCATTTAGATTTACTCTACAGATAGCAAATGAGCCAAATGTATCATTGGTGTCCTTCTGATAGCTTGAGTGTCCAAATTTGCTGTTTTTCAGGAAATGGAAAAACATCGTACCTTTAAAAGGATTAATTACTGTGGTATCAAAGTTGACAAGCACTTTTTAATACTTTTTATTGGTTAGATATTTACGGAGCCGTTGAAGGGACATTGATGAAAAAAAAACAGAAGACCCTCTCGTGCGCACGCGAAAGTTTCTCGTGAGCACGCGAAAGTTTCACGTGCGCACGAGAAAGTTTTTGAGTGCTAACGAGTTAGTGTGTGCCTGTTATGCATAAAAAGGCCTTTAGATGGAACCAGTTTAAATGAAATGTAGATTAATTAGAAATGAATTGATATTATACAGACACGAACAAGACCACCGGGATTCTTCCCATACATAATAGACTAAGCAGTAATAGTATTTGGCCCCTAAGCTGTGTAATGAATTTAGCCTTTTAAAAGTTACTGCCTTCATTTATTAATACACGTTGTGCATGTTTTACATCAGACGTTTTAAAATATCACCTCCCAACTGCATAGACGTACATATTCATTTCTAATTAATCTACATTTCATTTAAACTGGTGCCATCTAAAGGTCTTTTTATGCATAACAGGCACACACTAACTCGTGAGAACGCAAAAAGTTTCTCGTGCGCACGTGAAACTTTCGCGTGCGCACGAGATACTTTCGCGCGTTCACGAGAAACTTTCGCGCGCGCACGAGAAGGTCTTTCTTTTTTTTCCATCTGTAACACGTTTCAAAGTATGGAAGGAAAAATATATATAGTCCGGTTCCCTGACATGCTGCCGCTCGTTCCTCAACCAGCCGAGAGGCTCTTCCTCGCGGTGCTATACGGTGGTGCTGGACGTTCGGTGGACGGCCCGATCCTCCTCCGCCTCCTGGCGGTTGGCGATGGCTCCTCCGTGTGAGGGCACCGGGGTAGCGAGTCAGTCCGCCGTTTCCTGCTCCTCACCATCATGGCTGTTGGCAGCAAGATTCCGGCTCACGGCCAATGGCCGCCATTCCACCTAGGCCCAGGAACACGGCAGCGAGCTCTCCGTCCCATCCGAATCCTCGCTCCAAAACCACCGCCTCGGGCAGCCACTGGCGGACGTCGCTCGTCCGCGATGCCCGAACTCCTCAGCACCGCGATGCCACTCAGCAGCGAGGGCTCTCCGACAGCATGTCTCTCCTTCCTCCCGAGTTTCGGCACCAATGTAACACGTTTCAAAGTATGGAAGGAAGGACACGGGAACCGGCAAACATTTAAACATTTAATATAAATAATAACAGCCGGCGGCCCCTCATGGCCGACCGCCGGCGAACAAAACAAATCACATAACATAACCATAAATACCAACATAACACAAGTTCAGGCCCGGTCCTCTCTCTTAGACGGTCCGTTCGCCATTGTTCCTTTATATGCTCCCAATCTCCTACGTGATGCGAGGCCGTTGCGCGCACCACTGGCGCTAATTAACAATTACTTACCGGCCTCGAACCACGGTCCCGCCCCGCCTACTCTACTACACCATCAATGTCACTTCCACGGCTCCGTAGATATTAACAAAACATGACACACAATAAAGGTTGAAGAGTAATAATGATTTATGACAACTGCAAAAAAATCATGGAATATGGAGAAATATGAGGTTTCAGAAGAACAGCATATGCAAAAAATTACATTATCGCATTCTTCTGAAGTGAAATGAATGTTAAATCTAATATATTGATATTTAAGATATACAGCTACAGAAAAAGTGAAGAGACCATTTCATAATTATTTTCAGTTCCCTTTTTTGTCAGTCTCGACATTGTGTCGAACCGACATATGGGGTTCCCCTTGAGAACCTATCAACTGCGACTAGCTTAGAAAAGGCCAATAAAATTTGCTGCATTCATTTACCTTTTGTTCTTCGGAGGATTCACACATGATCGACTTCTAGATTTCAAACTCTACGCCCAAATTACTGCTGCATTCTTACAACCTGATGCAGCAGACTGTCCCTTCCTGCGGTGACTTCCCCTGGCCATCTTGGCAGTTCCAGAAGTGTTGGAGTTTTTTCTGTAAAAGACCAAATTTCTCCAGTGTGTGGTATGTCCCGCTGTTCTAATGGGTGCAATACCATTGTGGATAAGTTCTGCCCGCACTGCGGGCGGTTCATGATTCAGACGTTGAGTCACTGGCGGCTGTGTTACCACGGGACTCAGCCACCCCCTCGTCTGCTTCCCGTTCCGTGACAGCAGTGGCTACGGCCCTGCCATCCACTACGGCGAGCAGCGAGGGTGTAATGAGGATTACTGTGAGCATTAAATCCATCAGCCACTGGCTAGCAGTGCACCGCACTGCCTCTCCCAGTGCTCGCAGCCGGATACATGGTGCCTCGGGGTTGAGCGCGGCTCCATGCCCGCCCCCAGTGCCGTGTTTCCCAGAAGTGCATGAGGAACTCAGTAAGACCTGGAAATGCTCCCTTTTTCGGCGCGGGCAAGTCAAATAAGTTCCGTCACCCTTTCTTTCCTGAATGGTGGGGCAGCTTCCCAGCAGTTCTCTGTCATGGTCCCTGGGTGCTTAGCTCGAGCTTCCCACACCAGCAAGGTGGCTACGGCAAACGATCTGCCTCGTCTTCTCGATCCAATTTGTCAGTCCTCTGCCCAAGTTTCGAGGCATCCTCTCAACGTCGATCAGAGGCAGGGATGCTCCTGTATTACGGGCCAAGATCGCCACCCTGCTGGGAAAGATGATCAAGCCCGTTCCTCTAGCCAAGATTTTCAACAGGGTTTCTAGCCTGTACTTCATCGTTCCCAAAAAAGACAGAGGCTTTCGCCCTATCTGTGTACCCTGAACGAGCACTTGCACAAGCTGCCGTTCAGGATGCTCACGCAGAGGCGCATCCTGGCATCTATCAGATGTCAGGATTGGTTCATGGCAATCGACCTGAAGGATGCTTACTTCCATGTCTCGATTATTCCTTGTCATCGCCGTTCCTATGGTTCGCTTTCGAGGGAGAAGCAGTTTTGTTGCAGCCTAAGAATCAACTGGTACTCGTAAGTGAAATCGATCATTAAGTTTTATTGAGTCTAACGCAGTTTCGTTTCCTTTGTTTGCGTCCGCTGAGTCACGCACTGTTAGTTTGCATTTGTTTGTGTGTTAATATTGGGACATTTGGAAGGCGTGTCCAACGCCAGCTAAAGTACTTTAACAGTTGTTCTAAGGTCAGTTCGTGGGAGAAGCAGTTTTGTTGCAGCCTTGGAATCAACTGGTACTCGTAAGTGAAATCGATCATTAGTGTTTTATTGAGTCTAACGCAGTTTTGTTTCCTTTGTTTGCGTCCGCTGAGTCACGCGCTGTTAGTTTGCATTTGTATGTGGGTCAATGACATGACGTGTATTTTTTGTGTCCAAATTCATTATTTTCCTTAAAAGAATTTGAATAAATACATGTCATATATCAAATGGATCTACAATATGTCCTTTATAAGAAACCCTTTTCATTTTATTGAAATTCAATAGATTTTTTGAGTTTTGGTGTTTGAAAGACCAAAAATGTCAGGTGGTGCGACCGTCCGAACATACAAAGAGAGAACAAAACTGAGAAATAAATGTTAATTTTCTCACTAAAATTCTTAATCAAATATTTTGGCATGATTTTATGTTAAATTCCTTATAAATGAGGGGAAATAGTGTATCGGTCCTATTTCAAAACTAATCTATTACTTAAAAAACTTTTGTCCGAAAAATGTAGTTCTTCTAATGTCAGGGAGAGCGACCGACATAAAAATTCAATTTTATTCAATGTTCCTTTAAGAAAACCATGTGACAGCATATGACATCACACAGAAGACTCCAGAGGAACCCTTTGAAGCAGTAACAAGGTTAGTTACCCTCCCATAAATATTAGATAATTTGACATTTTTGAGTAATGATGAGGTTGATTCAACTTATCATGTCAGGTGGTATGACCCCTGGAAAACTTTGAAAATGTGCTGTTATTATAAAAATGTGCATTTGATTTAAAAAATGTATGTATAACCTTGAGCATATGGTCAAACATTTGTATAGGCGTCCAAGTTAATGCCTCTTAGTTTTGAATTGAGTTTGAAATGTCAGGTGGTGCGACCGATACGTCAGGTGTCGCGACCAGAGTTACAGTTAAACCAACTTAAAAAAGTCATGTTAATTCATGTTTTTGAAAATATTAAATACATTTTAATAAATATATAAAGCTTTTAAGTTGTTTAAAGGTGCAATCTATATATGTATATATATTTGTTTATTTTATTATGGTTTGAGCGACAATTTAAAGAGCACATTGTCCATCTTAAAGTCCTATTCTTCAAGAATATAGGACTGTATAATCAACATTGATACTAAAACAATCGCATCTTTAAATTAATCTATTTTAATATGTTTTTGTAGATGCCATTATCAAGCAAGGAGAAAACAGTACGATATAGAGCTCATTTAAAAAGTGATCCAGTTGCAAGGGCAGAGTACCTTGTCAAAAGAAAAGCAAGGAATTGTGTTCATTATGTTTATCTAGATACATTACAACTTAAGTTAATATTTGTTTGTGGTAATTACAGTTATTACATGTTAATAATACATACTTGATAGCAGTGTCATACAGCATTACAGAAAAGCATTGTTATTAGTAATGAATTCGAATGATTAACAAACCATTACCCATTCTATTAAATATTTAAACTAAAATAATTTATTTTACAAATGATATAGTACAGGTAAACCCGAAATTTTTTTGAATATCATGCAATAGTTAATTTATTTCAGTAATTCAAGTTAAGAGGTGAAACTAATATAGACTCATTACATGCAAAGCAAGATATTTCAAGCCTTTGTTATAATTTTGATAATTATGGGTTACACCTTAAGAAACCCCCAAATTCAAAATTAGACTATTGTGAAAAGGTTTTCATAGCTTGAAATAACTCACTTTGCATGCAATGAGTCTGTATAATATATTAGTTTCACTTTTTAACTTGAATTACTGAAATAAATGAACTTTTGCACGATACTCAAATTTTTTGAGTTTCACCTGTATGTCCCATATATTTTCATTTAATTAAAATAGAAGGGGTCTGAAACCATGTATCTTTTATAGAGATATGTATGTTGCTTTCTGAAAGCATGATTTTGAATTATATTTGAAAAGAGTTGTTTTTTATCTTGACTTACTGAATCTATTGAACAGTAGATTGAATTCTGCCCTTAATGTTTCTGGGCCCAATATTTGCACTAATTTACTGATTCATATAAAAGATGTTCTCATTTATTAAATGTGTTCCTTGAGGTTTCAAATTTATATTTTTAAAGAAACGATGATCAAATGTTATCATAAAATGCAGTATTGTTTTGCACTTTCTTGTTAATTAAATGTAATTATATTATTGAGATGGAGTATAAATTGGTCAGAGGATTCAAATAAAAAGCCAATTGAAACTTGAATAAAATTCATTGACATATCTTTCTTTTTATTTTGTGAATATCAATCATTATTGATCACAACGTCAGGTGGTGCGACCAGTCATGGTCAGGTGGTGCAACCAGCAAATTTACATTTAAAAGTATCAATTCCCACTGCAATTGCAAAATGAAGTAAGAATTATAAATGTAAACCTTTATATAACGTATACAAATCATTTTTACAGTTAAAAACAAAACATAAAAAGTCCTTATGGAAAAAATGGGTGTTTGAACAGACAGAAAAGCAGCCGTTTATAAGATTTGGAATAAAAGGTCAATAAACAAAGAAATAGAAAGGGAATTTACCATGTGATATGCATTTTAGACACTACAATGATTCATATTTACAAGTCTCAGTAGTGCTAAGTTCATTAAATGTATATTATTTTTAAATAATATATGGTCGCACCACCTGACATTTTCTGGGTGGTAAAATCAGAAATCTTGTTTAATAATGAATTAATGCTCCCTAAAATGCTGTAAAACCAATATAAATCAACACAATACATTTTTTGGGACATAAAAATGCATTTTCAAACTGTTTTGCTTAAAATATATTTTTTTTCTTCTTGAAAATCTTATTTGTCATTGACCCATGTGTGTTAATATTGGGACATTTGGAAGGCGTGTCCTGCTGAATTCAATTGCGTGATTGAATAGGTTATTTAAATGGGATTGACCACCGCCTGCTGCGGTCGCGTGCAGCCCTAATCACGTGAAGACCGAAGAGAGTAAAGACCATCGACTCTACCTGTGCGACTCCACCGAGCAACGACACAGACAAGGCACTTGAGTACTACTGTTTGCACTTCGACTATTGCACTTTATCTATTATCTTTATTCAATTTTCTTTATTTGTCTTGTACATTCCTTCATTTTTTCACTATGTGTTTTCAAATCCACACTGTCATTACATCTCGTAAACCAACGGTAACTCGCAGAAGGCCACGCATGGCTAATGCTAACAACCTGCGTACTCTTTCAGCATCCAACACTACCTCTATTACCTTTCCAATTGGTTTATGGAACTGCCAATCCGCTGTAAACAAGGCAGATTTCATCACAGCTATTGCAAAACATTCTGGTCTTTCTCTTTTAGCACTTACTGAAACCTGGATCGTTCTTTGTAAAGAAAACGAACACCATCAGCAATCAATTCTCTGCGCCACCACCTCTTGACCACAGTCAATCCCCAGACACATGCTCGTTCCCCTCGTTCTCTCTCCTATCTGAAGAGGAAGTTTCCAAGGCAATTTCTTCTAACCACCCGACTACCTGCCCTCTAGATCCCATCCCCAACCATCTCCTCCAGGCCATCTCTCCATCAGTTGTACCCTCTCTGACTCACATTATCAACTCGTCCCTCACCAATGGCACATTTCCTACTCTCTTCAAAGAGGTCCGTATTACCCCACTACTAAAGAAGCCTACTCTTAATCCTGCACTGTTAGAAAACTACAGACCGGTATCCCTACTCCCCTTCGCTGCTAAAACTCTAGAACGTGTTGTCTGTAACCAGCTCTCATCCTTCCTCATCCAGAACAACCTCCTGGACAGCAACCAGTCTGGGTTCAAGAGCGGTCATTCCACTGAGACTGCGCTGCTCTCTGTTATCGAAGCCCTGAGACTGAAAAGAGCTTCCTCCAGCTCATCTGTTCTCATCCTACTGGATCTATCTGCCGCCTTTGACACTGTTAACCATCACATCCTCCTGTCCACTCTCAAGGCTATGGGGGTCTCCGGAATGGTGCTACAATGGTTCAGGTCTTACCTCTCAGGTAGGTCATTTAGAGTATCTTGGAGGGGTGAGGTGTCTGAGTCCCAACATCTCGACACAGGTGTGCCTCAGGGCTCAGTGCTTGGTCCGTTGCTATTCTCTGTATACATGACATCCCTTGGCTCTGTCATTAGGAAACATGGCTTATCCTATCACTGCTATGCGGATGATACACAACTCTACCTGTCTTTTCGCCCTGACGATCCGACTGTCTCAGCACGCATCTCAGCTTGCCTAGCCGACATCTCACTCTGGATGAACGGCCATCACCTGCAGTTGAACCTTTCAAAAACAGAACTGCTTGTAATCCCGGCTGATATAAAGACTTATCACAACCTTTCCATTCAACTGGGCTCATCAACCATCACACCTTCCAGAAAGGCAAGAAACCAGGGAGTGGTGATCGATGACCAGCTCAACTTCACAGATCAAGTTGCCAGCACCGCCCGGTCCTGTAGATTCATCCTCTACAATATCAGGAAAATTAGACCCTTCCTATCAGAGCATGCTACGCAAGTCCTAGTACAGGCTCTAGTCCTGTCCAAACTGGACTACTGCAATGCACTACTGGGAGGACTTCCAGCTTGCACAACCAAACCTCTACAGATGATCCAGAATGCTGCGGCAAGAGTTATCTTTAATGAACCGAAGAGAGCACACGTTACTCCTCTACTCATTAAGCTACATTGGCTCCCTATAGTCGCTCGCATCAAATTCAAGACTCTGCTCCTGGCCTACAAGACCACCACTGGTTTGGCAGCACCTTATCTTCACTCACTAATGCAGTCATATGTACCCGCCAGATCCCTACGCTCTGCAAACGAACGGCGTCTTGTGGTGCCATCCCATAAAGGTAGAAAATCTCTCTCGCGCACCTGTTCCACCTATGTGGAATGATCTGCCTGCTGCTACAAGATCTGCAGATTCTGTAACCATCTTTAAGAAACGCCTGAAAACCCATCTCTTCCGCCAACATCTTACTGTTCTGTTCTGACTCTAGTTTCTTCTCTACTCTTTTCTTCTCTACTCGTTTCTTCTCTAATCTGAAAAAAAAAAAAATGTATGAATGAATGTTTCTGTATACTGTGTTAGGCTATATGAAACCAGTCTTCTTTTTGATTGCACTTATGCTCTTGTTGTACTTATGCTGTCCTAATTGCTTCCATTACCTACCCCACTTGTAAGTCGCTTTAGATAAAAGCGTCTGCTAAATGACTAAATGTAAATGTAAATATCAGAACAGAGTCCAACCTTTCGGTCTGTACCTGTCCACGCGAGTCTTTATGAAGATTGAGGACGCTGCCCTCACTCCCCTCAGGGAGAGTGTGCCAAGATATGCCAGTCATTGAGATAGTTTAGTACAGGTGCATGGTCATTATGCCTTTATGCCGATGCATCCTATCCCCTTGGTCTTCAATGACCTTCTTACGGACAGGGATCCCTGTCGGGTAGGTTACAAGGCGCGCCATACGCCTATAAGTAGCGCCTCTTCTCGTCTTGGTGTTCTTCTCGGAGAGAAGACCGACAGAATTGCTCGATCGGGAACATGTTGTCCTTTTTACTAGAGAGACTTGAGACTTATCCCTCCCCTTCCACACTGAAAGTGTATGTAGCCGCAATTGCAGCTCATCACGACTCAGTTGCTGGAAAGTCTCTGGGACAGCACAACCTGATCATCAGGTTCCTAAGGGGTGCAAGAAGGTGGAATCTGACTCGTCCAAGTTCCGTACCCTCTTGGGACCTTGACGTGGTCCGCTTCCATCAAGAGAGTAGGGGACCTAAAAGCATTTTCTGTGTCATCGGATTGCCTAGAATTCGGGCCAGCGATTCCCACGTGATCCTGAGACCCCGGCGTGGCTATGTGCCCAAAGTTCCCACCACTCCCTTTCGGGACCTGGTGGTTAACTTGCAGGAACTCCCCACCGGGGAGGAAGACCCCACCCCATCCGTGTTGTTTCCAGTACGCTCACTGCACCTCAACTCCACTCAACTCAACTTTATTTATATAGCGCTTTTTACAATTTTCATTCTTACAAAGCAGCTGTACATGAGACACATTGAATACAAGTAAAAAAACTAAAGGCATATACCTGTAAAAACAAGACAAAGGTGAAAACAACAAAGACAGACATACAAATGCTCCACACACACAATATGCAAACATACATACACACACACACACATTGACAGAGACGCACACACACACAGTGAAAGCACACATTGGCGATAAAGGAGAAAGAACCACAGGTCAAATATTAAACGGACTATAAATTCTTATATGCAATATTAATTATGTCTAATTTCTGAATTCTAAAGCAGCCCCCCCGGCCAGGCAGATAGTGCAAAACAATATGCAAACGGTGGTGAGGAACCCAAAACTCCCATCGAGAAAAAAAACCTCAGGGGAACCCAGGCCCAACCAGGGGATTCCAGTTCCCCTCTGGCAAAAGCTGCTGCCTCTGCACAAGCTCAACAGTGCTTGCACAACAAGGCTAAATAAAAATAAAAAATAAACTTAATAAGGTAAATGATAGATTTAAGATTATCATTCACAATCTAATAACATTTGAAATGTTGTAGGAAAATCAAAGTTGTGGCGTCCTTTATCCAGCTCTATCCTCTTAGCTCTTGTCAGGTCACCGCTTCCCATTCTCAGCTCTGCCATCGGGTCTGGGCATGAACTGCATCCTGCGGTAACCTTGGAACAAAGAGACAAGACTGGCTGAGAGTAGAGTACTGTTCTGCACTCTTTGATGCAACAAGTACATCATTTGTTATTGGATGTGTTTCTGGTTCCGGTAGCACCTCTACTTGGACCGCACGCAGAGCTTCAGGAGCTCTGTTCAGCTCTTTGTCTGTTTTGGAGGTCAGCAGAAAGGGAGGGCTGTATCAAACCAGAGAGTAGTGCACTGGATTGTGGACCCCGTCACGACGGCGTAACGATCTCAAGATCGCCGTGCCCACTCTTAGTGGGCTCAGGTCGCCTCTCTGGCAGAGAGAGGGGACCTGACGGAGAGCCTACGTCCAACACCTTTGCAAGGTTTTACAACCTCCATGTAGAAACGGTATCAGCCTGGGTCTTGCATGCCAACATGTCATGCAGTCGTGAGAGGCTCTCAGGCTCCTCAGAACTAAAGGTGATTGAATGCAGCATGCCGTCTCCCTTTTATACCCCGATATCCGTGAGCAGAGTCCGGCATGCGAATTTCATTCGCCAATTTCATTACTAAGCTAGTCGAAGTTGATAGGTTCTCAAGGGCGAACCCCATCTGTCGGTTCGACACAACGTCTCGTTCCCTCCATCAGGGAACTGAGGTTACATCCGTAACCAAGACGTTTTCATGAATGTACGATTAATAGGTATGTGTTTGGGATAAAAACCAAAAAAAAACAATTCACATTCACTTTTAAGCAATACAACATTCATATTTGTACAGTGGGTCTCTCACATTGCTGTTGGATGACTTTGCTGCTCCTGATGTTTATTTTGTTAAAATGGACTGGAATGACCACAATACATCAAGAAATTATGATTAAATGAGCATGTGGAATGGTCTCTTCCTTTTTTTGTCATTGGCTGTACTCTATATAATATATTTTTAATTATAATACTCTATTTACTCATAATGTGTCTCAGTGTACAAGCATAAGCGCCATATGGCCCCTTTAATGTCATAATCTTTCTCAACCAAATTTCAATTACGAGCTAACTTTATTTGCACCACATTAACAATCCACAGATAATAAGTGGTGCGTGTATGTGTTTACTCCTCATATACAGAAACTGACATCATTCCAGATGTGTTTTTGCATGAACTGAAAAATAATCAATAACTTTCTAACAGCAAACAAGTTCTTCTTTCAATTGAAATGTACCGACATTAAAGGAACATCCTGGGTTTAAAAAGCTCAAGGACGACACAAAATAGTTTTGATCAATACTAGGGAATTTCTTAAAAGTTCTTTACCTGAAGAACATTTATTTGATATATTTTATCATGTTAATCGATATTTTCGAAATGCTTCCTTCATTTTAAAGATTTGGAAGGATTTATTTTATCTGGCTCGTCCTTCACTCTGAGACAGTTCAGTGTATTGCTCACAGTTCTTCTTTTAATCCTGTTTTCTCTCTCGCCATCTGCAGAAGTGTTTGCGCTTTGATCCAGATTCCACCGTTTGGAATGCGAAGCAACAGATTATTTGTTCTCTCAGCGAGACATTGTGGGACGTCTACAATTATGGCCTTTTCCAGCCAGCTGGAGAAGGAAGAGATGCCAAGTTTCTGGAGGAAGAGCGTTTGCTGGGAGAATTCTCACAGTCCCTGGAGAAGGGTGTGCCCTACCTGGAGGTACTGTAGCAAAAACTGCCCTCAAATGCTCAGGAATATTATGCTATGTGTCACCCAGTTTGTTCGTAAACCCTGTGACCTAGAAATTCGTGAGGTCCAACTAGTGTTGTACATTATGCAGTGCAAAGTTTTCTCTGGTGTATTTATTCATTCGTAAATGTTTACATCCAGCCGACTGAATGTAATTGAAATGAAACCATAGGCAGTTGAGATAACATCAGCGGATTTCCTTGGCACAGGAAATCACATGTGGTTAAAGCAATATACATTTATATAAACATCCCAATCCAAAAAAACATAAAACAATCCAGTAGCCCTTAATAAATGTTTATGACTCATTTTCTATATTTCATAATCTGGGATTTCAAAGCCTAGTATAATTAATAGTTTTCTTTTTCCCCTTCTTCCCATCACAGTTCAGATATAAGACACGAGTCTACAAACAGACAAACCTAGATGAGAAACATCTGACCAGACTCCACACCAAGGTACGAACAAAGAAAAACACGCACACTAAAGCAGATCAGCCTGTATAATATGACACGTTTATTACCGTTGTATGTTGCGCACTACACAGGGTGCTAGTGTTTGTGTGCGTCTCCCTCTACAGGCCAATCTGAAGAAGTTTATGGACTATGTTCAGACTGGAGCAGTGGAGAAGCTGGGGAAAGCTCTGGAGAAAGGACTGGATCCAAACTACCATGACACTGAGAGCGGAGGTGAGACGCACAGACTGTCAGTCCCAAACTTACATCCACGTACAACAAACAGTTCATGAGATCAAACCTACGTAGGGCTGAGCGATATAAATTGTGATTCACACCCTTTATAGATGTCTGAATGTATTTGTTTTATGAACATATCTGTCGTGAAGTACAGCTCTTTAATCACAACAAGATTAAGTCATTTATCACCTGCATTTGAAAAGGCAACACTCGTCAAACATCGTCATACAAATATACTTTGTTCATGAAAATACCTGAAACGAAATTTGAAGTGCAGAACGGCTAATATTACCCACAACCAGTGTTGGGGAAGTTACTCTGAAAAAGTAATGAGTTTCTAGTTACTAAATACATATTCAATAGTGTAATTAAATTACTGTACAAATTACTCTCTCAAAAAAGTATTTAATTACTTGTTACAAATGACTTTCTATATCCTACATCCACCTTGATAAGTTAAGAATTGATTAATGGATAGACATGAAACGGCTCTTTTAATTTATTCAAATAAATGATATAAAACTACATAAAGTAGTACAAATATTACAAATCTGAGAATTGTACATTAAAGCACAGATTTTAAAGATTAACTTTGAATTTTGATATCATTTTCACTATTACACACACATTATATTACACAAAGTATTTAGTTTAATTACATCAGAAATAACTGTAAATAAATGACAGAAAAAAAATGAGAAATCCCTTAATTTGTCAAGGGAAAAGTAATTAAATTACAGAATCTAAATACTAAGTAACTAGTTACACCCAACACGGCCCACAACTCACCGCAAGTAGGCGAAGTTTAGGGATGCTCTACGGCATTAATAAATAATATAACTGATGCGTCACATAATTAACACATATAAGTATACAGTAACAATTACTTACTGAATTAATAAATACCTTAATGGAAAGAAGAGCTGTATTTTGATGTGAGTGACAATTAATGGCCACAATGTCGTCTAGGCAACAATGGCCCCTTCTACTTACTATGTCCCAGTGCGTGCATATTGTTTTGCTATACACTAAAATGTATATATTTTTCCATTACAAAAAAACTACACACTTTTAGGCCAATAGGGAGCCGCAGAGATGACGTTTTTTGTATGCAAAACCGGTAAGCGAGTTAATATTTAAGGACTTCCGGTTCCATCTCTCCAAAGTCTTTGGGTTTTTAGAATGGGTTTTTGTTAAATCCCCCAAAAAAGGTTTGTGATAAACAAAACCTCTAAATATTTTCATGTTTTATTCTATGACATACAATGGAACACATTTTTTATAAAGTTTGAAAGAGTTGCCAGAGGCTTGGTGGTGGTGACGTTGATATCGAGTGACCTTAAGTGTAGTCTATTAATAGCATCGTTCTAGCTTTTACTTCTGATGATTGTATTTCGGCTTTAAAATTTGTGTACATTTGTAAAGATAATCTTAATAGACAAAACATATGAACATCATAAACCTTTATTAATCCCAGAGCTTATTTTTTTGCGATCTTCAAAAAGTCTATGGAATAAATGTTTAGGCTTTCGGTTGAGGAAATCAGCACGGAGCTTACTTCCGGGTTAGCCTACAAAAATACGCCATCTCTGAGGTACTGGATTGGGACTCAGCATACAACGTTTGTGTCCCATACTCTATTCTTCTACGATGTTGCGGCATATTTGCATGATGTTTTATTGTAATGAAAAATGAAATAGGAATTTACTCATTTTGAATTCTGCACTTTCATTCAAAACTGACTTTTAAACTACTTATTCTTAAAGTCCCAGTGAAATAAAAAATTATAATGCCTATTTTTTTCATGAAATACTGCACGTTTATTATAAATAGTTTATCAATGTGGGTCATTCTCTCTTTTAAATCGGTGTGCCCTCATAATCTTTAGTTAAAATCTGAAAATGCACTTCCTTCCTTCACTGACTATCCATCTTAAATGATGTATGTGAAAGAGCTTGGGCGGAGCATCCGTTAACTCCTCCCCTTCAACTGTCAGTCTGCTGCGAGTTCCATTTCTAAATGGAACGGTTGTTTTTATACATCCTCTCGAATCGCAGAGAAGTATGAAAGCCACGCCCACTATTTTTCTCATTAGAAATTCCATTTCACTTCAAAATGCTTCAAAATACGCAAGTAAACACGGTCTCAACTTCTACTTCATAGGGACTTTAAATGTCACAAATAGGCCACAGTAACACCAGCAGACAGCGCTGTCAGTTTATTTTGGCTTTCAGTGTGAGCACTGAGGTTGCGAGATGTTATGATCTAGTTTGTATATGTCATGTAGTATTTTGTATGGCCATGAGGATTTGGATGCAATGCTGCCTTGGCTAGAAGGAAGACTGGGAATAAATTTACATGGTGCTTTGACCTTTTCAGTTCTGATGACTGTCATTTCTCTGTCAGGATCTCTTTATTTTCTTTACCTTAGACTCAAAGCTATTTATGTTGCCTGAGGTCTGTTTCTGTCAACTCTGGTGTTTCTTTATAACATAGATGCATGTTTTGTTCAACGTAACATACTGTATACGGTTAGAAAGAAAAGCAGGAAGAAAAAGAAAATGCTTTGGTCATTTTCTGCCAGGATATTATCCATTAATTTGACCTAACCCCTAAACACAATGCAGTGCATTGTTGTGTTAAATAAACAGGATAAGGTTTAAAAAATATATATATATATATTAAAGAAATTCATAAGTATGTGATGTTTTATCATCTTTAATTCTCAAGAATTTAAAGGTAAAAATTCATTATTGCCTTTTCATGTAAGGCAAATGCCAACCATTTGGGCAGCGGTTTATTTAGACGAAGCATGTTCATTGAGTTTGAAGCTGTATAGGATTCTCATCGTGTTTAAACCATAGAAACATTCAGCATGTCGCTTTGTTACTCATAATAAAATCTTATTGTGTTTCTCCAGCATGTCAGTTAACCCTGAAGCTTCAGAGAAGTCTGAGCGTGTGGTTTTCTGGTTTATAGAGTCTCCGTTAACCCTGGCTGTTCAAGGGACTTTGAGCATTGAGGGGATTCATGTTCTTGTGCTAAACGGAGCTCACATGGATTTCCGGTCTAGAGACGGACTCACACCCCTGCATAAAGCGGTCAGAGCGCACAACCAATCTGCACTTCTGGTACAAATACACCAAGCGATGTCAAAGAAAGAAATGCTAAAAAGTTTTATTTTAAAACACATTATCAATCTTGTTTGTAAATCTTTGTTTGTAAAGGTGCTGCTGTCTATGGGAGCGTCTCCAGATTACAGAGATCGCTGTGGTCAAACGCCGCTATACCACTCTGTGCTGACAGGGGGCGACACCTCCTGTTGTGAAACACTGCTGTACTATAGAGCACGACTGGGGGTCAGAGATGAAAACGGTTGGGATGAGTCGCACCAGGTGTGTGTGTGTCACATGTTATTTGATTTATTAACATCAAATCAAAAGTTGGCATTTTATAACTCAAAAATGCTGTTTTAGAGATATTGCTATTGTTTTAGAAATATTTCATTGAGGTCCAGACATGATCCCTTCTTGTGTTTTGTTTGTTGTTCTGTATGGCTGTTTAATTCTCATTCTAGATCACTAGAGTCTCCATCCCTGTCTCTCACATTGTTATTTCTCACATTCGTTCTCTCCAACTCGTCCTTTACCTCACAGACCTTTATGAAACTCCAGCCAGAAAAACTACATGCACTTAGATGAGATAAATATGACTGTCAACATTTTAACAAAGTTCCTCAGAAAGTCACTCTCAATATCAGTTTCTCCTCCATGATCGAACTTTACATGTGCTCTTGTGATACAGTAGTGATAACAAACCTCATTACTGAAGAGGGCGATAGTGTTTTATTATAAATGTCAACATTTTAGCCCACTTGCTCAGAAATTCACTTCCAAACTGTTTCTCACCTGATGGTAATAGTCCAACGAGGAAGACACTTTACATGCCCCTTACAGCAATCCTGAGAATATAACACATATTTTATAACATACATTTACTCACGCTCTCTGACCTCATGTTTCTACACATCTCATGTCTGCTGTGTTTCATTCTAATGCCTGAGGAGTTTATTTGTAAGCAGCTAGACTTTGGTCTTCCCTTAAGACTATTTATCAGGGCAGGAAAAAAATCCTCCAGAATCAGTAGTTTAACATTTCTGTTCTAATTCGTTCCAAAATCAGTGTGGGCTACATACTAAACATACCGGTTGATAACGTTATTTTCGTTTGGCTTATGCCTTGAACAATTACAAAGCTTAAAAATACACATTTTTTGTGTAAAATAAACAGGTTTTTAACGTACAGTAAAGCTATAAACCATACCTCCGTACATGTGGTTGTTACTCCTTTGTTTAAAACAAAATGTACTGTGGGGTTGGCGTTTACAAATGTCTGCGTAATAATTTGCCATTATAGCGCGGTCATTTCAAAGTGCGTTCATGTTCTCTTTCATATGATTTGTAGTCACACGTAGCCAGACCTGGTCTGGAACTTATCACCGCTTTCGTTGGCCAATGCTTGCCCAAGAAGCCATATTACTGACGGGTAAAGCAACCAATCACGTTTCGTTTTCTGCTGCGTCATGTTAGAAGGCATGGAAATGTCCCTGCAGTCTCAGACCGGTGTAAATTCACGAACTTGTCAAAAGTTAATAAAAACAATATGATAAGTAAGTTCATGTCATGAGCCTTGCATACTTTTAAGAATGAGGCGTTTAGTCGATCGCGATTAATTCTTATAGCAACCGTTGTCAACACGACAGTTGACTTCTTAGATCAGACGGCTTTGTGTTGTTTCCAGGGGGACTGTTAAAGCACGCGACGTGCATGTCTCCAGGAAATCCAGTCAAATTCAACCAATCAGAAGACGAGTTTGAACATGCTGAAGTGTTTTCAGAAGAGTGTGCCTCATATTATGCATCAGACGTTTAGTCAACAGTCCGTGGGCGTGACGTCTGAGGCTGAAACTAATAATTGTGTAGCCTACATTAACGAAGGACATATAAAACAGGGCCTTTTTCTGTTAAAGATGAAGAGATCATTATGGAAAAATGTCATGAATTGAAACACATCGCAGGGCAAGAATAAACCCTGTTGCACTGAAAGTTTGAGAAGGCAGCTACTGACTATATCAATACAGAATCAATTGAATTATATATAGAGTTATATTGATTTCAATGCTATGTGTAATAGTAATGAATAAATATTGATTATCAACTCATATAATAATTATATGAATCTGTTTTGAATTATAATCAATAAATGTAAATATACAATA
The DNA here is from genome assembly GCA_008369825.1 of Triplophysa tibetana. Taxonomy (NCBI): domain Eukaryota; kingdom Metazoa; phylum Chordata; class Actinopteri; order Cypriniformes; family Nemacheilidae; genus Triplophysa; species Triplophysa tibetana. The sequence continues at coordinate 17,568,123 of CM017914.1, read as the reverse complement.
CAAATGAACACTTATATGCAGCAAACGATTTTCTCTCTAAAATTGTATCACTTTAAACTTTTTTTAATTTGGAGCGAGAGATACGAGGGGAGCTGCCTCACTGCGTCAGATATACATTACTTTTATCAGAGTTGATTGGTCCGGTTTTAGTTTGCAATCTCTTACCCAGAATAAAACCTGGTCCGGAGCAGGTTAGCTGTGTAGCGTAAGTTACCATGGTGACGAAATCCGCTCAAAACCAATCCACCTTCTCGAGCCCTAAACGCAGAGTATGAACAAAATAAACACGAACTTACCTGGGTAAAAAACGAAACCGGCTTCTGCAGGGGCTTGACAGACAGGATTTAAATATATCGCAAAAAAATTGTTCCTTGAACCGGTTTTTATCGGTCGGGTGGTGGATTTCTTCCCATTTAAACCTGTTTTGCCAGGAATTCAATTTTGACTCGATCTGATCTGACCTGATTGTGAATAAGTAACCGAGCATCTCAAAGTCTAGGCGTCTTTAAAGTCCAAGTGAAATTAAATATTAAAATGCACATTTTTTAATGAAATATTTTTGTAAATGGTTTATCGATGTGGGTCATTCTCTTTTTACAATGGCAAACAATGGAAGCAACTGTAACAACACAAGAGAAAAAAAGCATAAGTGCAATAAAAAAACAGTCTCATATAGCCTACCACAGTGTTTTCTTTCTTTTTGCATTCCAAAATGCAACGACTGTTTTTATACATCCAATCAACTCGCAGAGAAAAACGAAAGCCACACCCTCTATTTTTCTCATTAGAAATTACATTTCAGTGGAAATGCTTCACCCTGTAAAGCTGCTTTGGAACAATGCACATTGTGAAAAGCGCTATATAAATAAACTTGAATTGAACTGAAATGCGTCAAAATACGGAAGCAAAAACGATCGCAACTTCCAGTTCACTGAGACTTTAAATGAACTCTATCAAGACACCCTGTCCATTGCCCACCCTATGTGTGTGTCTCTGTCTCTCTCCATAGATCAGACACGAAGAGGCGTTTGGAGAGGTTGAAGTTCACAGGTACCCATCTATCATGTCTCATCTCATTCATTGCTCCTTGTTTGTCGTTTGCGTTTCTATTTCTATTTTCTCTTTCCGTCTTCTTCTCTAAAGCGGTTTATGTGGAAAATCAAAGCATCTATTTCCCTTTCCCCAATTCGCTCACCACATCTCACCTGGCTGCTGTACGACACCCACAGTTCCTCAAGAGCCTGAAGATTATGAAACATCTCAATCAGAGAGATTTGATTTTGTGTTCGCTAGTTTCAAATGAGCAGGAGATATCAAAGATATGATAAACCAGTGCCAAGAAAAGAAAACTGGAGCATGTTGGCGGGCACATACCATAGATCAAAATAAAGTTGAATGAAACCAAAACATGTCAATGAATTTAACCTGGCAGCAAAAAAAGACATGTCTGAATATTTGCTGCATGCTTTGCTCGAGTTACTGACTGTTTACTTTCTTCACCTTTGTTCTCTTCACTTTAGGCGTGCCAGCACGGTTTTGCCCAGCACTTAGAGCACCTCCTGTTCTATGGAGCAGACACCACATCCCAGGATGCATCAGGGAACACTGCCCTACACATATGTGCCGTTTACAACAAGGTACTATCAAGGCCAAACTCACATTTGGGTCATTAGTATAGTCTTGGGTGGGTCATTGTTTATCATGTCTATAGTACTGCCTTGTTAAAAGTTTATTCGAAGGATCAAAGATGAGTCTGGCCTGTGACTTGTGAAACATACTGTTACAAAATTTTGCCTTAAGTCAAATACTATTGATAACTAGCGTCTCTGTCCAATCAGGAGAGCTGCATGAGGGTTCTTCTTTACCGAGGAGCCAAAAAGGAGATGAAGAACAAACATGGTCAAACCCCTTTCCAGGTATCTATGGGTTATCTGTTTTAGCCAGAGTGATGTTTTGTCAGGCACGCATGTGCATATTTTATACTATTTACATTTTTCATCGTATCCAAATTTTTCATGACTTGGTTTGTTTTATTTGGAATCTAAATCACAAAGGCTGTCCTCATATTCTCAAATGAAAGATTACTGTGTTGCAGAAAACCTTACATGGCTGTTGTTGCAGGTTGCTGTGATGTCTGGCAATTTTGAGCTTGGAGAAATCATCAAAAATCACAACGACATGGATGTGGGTGAGTGTGTTTCTCTGAAATGACATTGTCAAATACAGGTTTGGGAGAAAGTCACTCAAGTACAGAAATTAATCTGTATCTATTTCTCATAACACCCTCAAAAATAAGTAAAATGTGTTTTTTATTATGACAAAAAGAAGATTCTTTTTGATGAAAATCTTTTGCTCCATATCAGTTCCTTTTTTAGAAACCCCTAAATATTCTCCTCACTTCATGGATGGTGTGCCGAATCAAGCCATCACGGCTGGCCTTCAGCATCCCCACCCTCTGATGCGTGCCAAGAGTGAGAACATCGTGACAACAACCCCAGCGGACCCTGCGCTTCAGCCCACCCTCGCTTCCAACGTGCCACCTTCTCAGGTACGATTCAAACCCCCACCGGCCCACGAGCGAACATCAGCCACCAAATTAATCCTTTTCCTTTCTGTTCCTCTCAGACTCAACGGCGGGCCTCATTCGCTCTGAGGAGTTCCAGCAGTCCACGTGGAGCTCGCACCCGCTCTCCATCACGCGGGAGAGAGGGAGGAGAGGTTGAGGAGAAGCCGCAGAAACAGCGAGGAAGACAAGGGTAAGTGGAGATGTGTGAATCTTCTCGCCCGGGTGCCGACGACAGGTTTTTTGTGGTGATGGTTTTTGGAAGCAGGTCTTGTTTGTTGGGTTTGTTGTCAGAGAGACAGGCTAGCGCTGCCAAGCTATGCACAACATGTTCATAGTTTAATGTGCTGTAAAAGTTTTGAAGGGCACCGCATAACAGTGTAGTTTCAAGTGTACATCAATTTACCACTTCACGGAGAAATTTACCCACAAGTCTTTGCGCACCATCGCAGTATGAAAACGTCTGTGAAAACATCCCATGTTTTATTTTAGCTAAATCTGTTGCTAGATAGTTGTGTGATATATGTGACATTTCAATGCATTTGTCTTTTTTATTTTATGACGAAGAAATGCCTCCAGCTCACTGTGCAGGGATCCTGTAAATCAAACACAGCTTATGATTATTGCCCTAGTTTTAACAGTACACGCACGCGACAGTGTGACAGAAAAACGTCCCCACCTTTAGTTAGTTATTCTTTAACAGTGTGTTGGGTGTACATGTCACAAATCGTTTCAAAACTGGAATACAAAGATCAATCAGTGCTAAAATAATCTCTTGTTTAGTCTCTTTAACCAACTCCAGCTAACATATGGAGCAGAGAAACACTTTAGGGCATCGTCAATTTTTTAGGTGCTTTTCCAAGATGCCTCCAGGCTTTAATTACGTTTTTTGTGCTTTAACCATTTTTGTATTTGTATCTATAATTTTTGAATGCTCGGAAATTCTAACAAGACAAAACAATGCTTTGCCCAAAAATGTGTTCTTATTTCTGTTATGATTAACCTAAATACATTATGTGTCTATTTGTTGTACTGCATTTAAATCATACTCAAAATTAATTTGTAAATAATTTATAAATGAATTTCATAATTGACATTGTGGCTGTAAATTCTGCACTTTGCTTTTGAGTTGAAATGTATTCTGGACACAGATGATAAGAGAACTAATGGTTACCTCGCTTTCTCCAGTCAATGTTTTTAAATAAAAGCAGTTTTCCACTTTTTCCCTTTTGTTTCAGTCGTAGGGAATTTATATTCATATTTAGATTCTGTATATCGGCCAATAAATCGGTTATCGGCTTCCAGTGTTACAGAGTTATCGGCCAAAATTAACAAATCAGTGCATCCCTGATAAAAAATATTTTATTGCATATTGTATGATTTGACTCCCATTTACATTACATTACATTTACCCACAGCAGATTTAAATAAAAGAATTGTAAAATAATCAAAGCCTGTTTGGAACCATCATTACTCACCTTGTTGTTCCAAATCTGTATAGATTTCTTTGTTCTGGTGAACACAGAGAAAGATATTTGGAAGAATGCTTATAACCAAACAGATCTCACCATTAACTCCCATAGTAGGAAAAAATACTTTATCATTTGTTTGTTCTGTTGAACACAAAAGAAGACATTTTGAAGAATATAGGACAGCAAAGAGTTCTGGGGCACTTTTGACTATCATTGTATTTTTCAAACTAAGGTAGGTCGAGATCTGTCTGGTTAAAGGCATTCTTCCAAATTTCTTTCTCTGTGTTCACCAGAACAAAGACATGAATAAAGATTTGGAACAACTCAAAGGTGAGTAAATGATGACAGTATCCCTTTAACTGTGTATATACTGTATATAAATCTTATCTCCTTTTGAAATGATAAGAATGTCAGCACTGATTTGTGTTGCTTATCTTATGTTATATGTTACAGAAGCTGTGAGTCATCGTTTTGCACGTCGTGATTTGTTCTGTAAGGCTTCTGGCCAAAGCGTCACTGCCACACTGAGTTAATTCTCACTCATAAACCTCTCCAACAGATTCCTCTTTATGCTGCGATTCATTTATCAGATACCATCTTCTGTCACCTGTTTCTTGTTTGTTTGTTCTGGCGTGGAGGCTTAGACACATAAACCGGCACAGTAAAAAGTCTAAACGTCTTTTTATACCAAACTGAGCTATTTCTGCTCGATCTCACCCTTATGAATTGCATCTGTACGAGTAGCGAACACCTTTTTTGTGACCAAAACCTTTTTTCGATTTTGGACATTTAGTTACATCCAGACAATATTCATGTTCTGTGAAGCTTTTAGGCCTAAGTTCTGAGTTCTCACGATCACATTCTTGAATCAAATCCTTAGAAACTTCCCCCAAAAATGACAACCACGCCAAGATTTGGCATTGGCACACATCATTTACTCGCCCACACTGTTTTTATTCCTTGGCGCCGTTTGTAAAAGAGCCTTGGATGGGATGTCGCTTTCTGCCCTACATGTACATCATGACTCTGTGTTCACTTCAGAGTGGTCGGAGGTCAGAGGAAGAGGCTGTACAGTGCTGTTCCAGGTCGCGTGTTTGTGGCGACACGTTCTCACTCCGCTCACGGCGAACGCGAGATCAACCTCAGCAAAGGAGACAAGGTCAAAGGTCAGAAAATCTTTCTGAAGTCAGCATGAAAACATTGTTTTTCTGATGCGTGTTCTTTGTAATTTGGATATAAAAATACGCCTGACCTTGTTTTTAAGACAGTCTGATGTTATCCAAATCTCTATAAAAGCTTGTTTTTGGCTCAACTCTTGTCCGTGGCTAACACACTATTATACAACATCTGACTTGAATATCTGATTGGATGAGGCATGTTTGAAACGCACATGCAGAAAAATGCACGCTTGTGACGGCACTTTCTATATTAATGTGCCAAGCTGCTACATTGCTTGGCAACCGTACGAAGCCCACAGTTAGGATAATAAACTATATTGCTTGGCAGAACCGTTTTTTGATGAAATTAATAATAAATGTAAGTGTTTGCTAGAGATTGGTGTCTTTTATGTTGTTGCTGAGAGGAGGTTTACTTGAGTATCATTTTGCTTTTATTAAACAACAAAAACAGCATCGTGACATAAAAACTTACAACCACTGTAATGCTTAATCTTGTGACTGTAAATGAATGCTATTAATAATAAACATTGGAATAAATGTTATGGAAATAACAGCACAAACAGTAGATTTAAAACAGAAGTGTTATTTGTAGAGATCGTGAATTCATGTCTTGGGTATATCTTTTATTTATATCTTATATTCTCTCTTATATCTTTTGTCCGTGTTAAAGATATTTGGTGTGGCCTGTCGCATACTTAAATTTTTTGCGTGTACGCGTACAGTCGAACGCACAACCTTGCAAAATACACTGCTTTCGACACATACCGCAACACCTCTCCGGGCCTAAAGGGGTCAGGTTTTCTTCTAGCGCTTAGTTTGTACGGCAGGTACTAAAATTTTGGTGATGCGTTTGTTACCGGTCTCGCAAAGTTCAGGATGAGAATTGGTAACGGTAGGAAATGATGAGATACACAGATTAGTCTGCAGCGTTCTGAAACTTTCTTTAATGGCTTTGCACTTTGACCAGAACATAAAATCCTCAACACTCTAGTGCAGGGGTTTTCAACTGGTTCTGTGCCAGGGACCACCATTCTGAATAACAAGTAATCGGCGGCCCACTATTGTGTGTGTGTATGTACGTATATGACGTTGGGGACGCAAAACACAACGTTAGCAAAGCATAAGATAGAACTGATAGGTGCAAAGCTAGTCTATCCTGTGTCAGTTTGAATCTCAACTCAAACTCAAATTATTGTAAATATCTTCATTAAATTTATTTTAAATATCTTCATTGATTTTAATAGTGAAATTAGGAAGGCTGGAATGCATGTCACGGACCACATGCAATGCCGCCGCGGACCACCGGTTGAAAACCCCTGCTCTAGTGTAATGTGCCACCTACAGGCATTTTATAGAACATACTTAAATCCATGTTACATTACAACACATTTTTAGAGACTATTTTAAGTCCTTAAAACTAAACGAAAAGAGAAAATAATTTTACAATAAATAATTATTAAAACTTATCTCACAATAGTTTTCATAGTCCATCACGCTGATGACGAAATTTGCGTCACGCGCACAGTACGCTGACCCTAGCGTACACGTAAAAGGGGAACTATGCTTCAGCATTTAAGGAAAGTTCCAGACTAAAATGAAAGTTTAAGTTGTTTTAACAGAAAATGAATTGCCACGCCGTGACATCTTAAAGGGGTCATATGGCGCGAATTTGTGTTTTTCTGTCTTTGGTGTGTTATAAGTTACCCATGCATGTATTGGACACATAAAGCTGAAAAAATCTAAGTGTGGAAACAAAAGTTGCATTCTGTCTAAGAGTGAATGCCTGAAACGCCTCGTGTAGCCACACCCCCAAAAATCTAGGTCAGTTTGTTTTAAGATTTGACTAAGACCGCCCAAATGTATATGCAAGTAAGGTGGGCGTACTTGTTAGTACAATTGAAGATGAACCTGATCAGTGTTTCCCCTAGGTTTACAGCTTTGGGGGGGGGGGGGGGGTTGGATGGTTGGTTGGGGAAAATTGACGAGAAATAATTTCCTTTTCATTCTTTATGTGCTATCTATCTATCTATCTATCTATCTATCTATGTCACATAAATTGGTTGTCTGGGAGGGTAATGCTTTGTAAAAGTTAAAAATGTTAACATAAGATATCTCTTTAGAAAAATAAAATAAATGCATTTATATGTTTTTAAAATTGACTTTTGCAAATAACCTTTGTTAAATTTATAGAAGTATTTGTTAATATTAATGGACCAGAGCTTAAATAGTTTTATTTTTTAACTAACAACTAAAAAAAGATTTATAAATAGTAACAAATATATTGCTCATTCATTGTTCGTTAATGTTAGTTAATACCTTTATATGATAAACAAATTTTAAATGGGCTTTTTTATGAGGTGTTTTTTTTCTATGATGCATTTATTGGAGAATAATCCTGTCAGACGCAGACGCTGTTCTGAACGTCATCACGTGCGCTGTTCTGAACGTCATCACGTGAGCAGGACATTCCCATACAACACAGAGCGGCCTGCATAGCGTATTAAATATCTCTTGTCTTATTTAATCAGCAGATTTACAATGTCCTGACTAAAAACATTTTAAACACACATATGTAACTAGTAAGCGGCATGTAATGCATTAATATACATTTTACCTGTCATCCGGTGATGACCGGACTTTTGATGCTTGTCAGGGGCAGGATGCGCAACACTTAGACTTGGAGCAGAAGAGCTACATCTGCTGCTACTCGCAGTAGAGTGAGTGTTGCCATCTTCAGTTCCACGTGAGCGTTTAAAAACCGCAAATATTTTCATCTGAATGACGCGACATATTTCCCGCCGCGCGCTCTCTGTCCGCTAGTGTTCGTTTGTGTGTGAGTGTGCGCGCGTGCGCACTCATTGGGATAATTGTAAACGCTCAAACACAGACAGAAAAGACATGCCATCGTGGAAATAAGATAATTGACATATTACTTAAGGGTTATTTAGTTTGTTAAAAAATAACAAATTGTAATCTGGCGCTATAAAGAAAATCAAATCAAATTTACTTGACGTTCAAGGGTGGCGGGGCGAGCCGTTAGGAGGGCGGGGCGCCCCCCTTATATAATGGTAGGGGAAACACTGCTGATGTTCCAAATATGGTAAGAGGCACTACATCTCCGTCACACGCTTGCAGTATTCCACCAATCAATACGTACTGGTTTACTGGCCAATCATAGCACACCTCGCTTTTCAGCTTTGTAAAAAATCTCCGCGTTTCAGAGAGGCGGAGCAAAGAGGAGATACAAACATGCAAGGTATGTGGTTAGTATAGCGTTTTTAACCTTAAATCGTGTATATACATTGCATTACATTCAAAACTTTTCAGTCATATGACCCCTTTGAAATATAGCATTGATTTGTTTTAATATGTTTTTATCTAGATGATAGACATTTTTATGAAGGTGACTTAAATATCCTAATTTAACTACGGTATAGTCGTGGCTTATGCTAAGCCTTGTCTGCGAAACGGGGCCTAAATGTTTATTCTCGCTGTCAGTTCTCAGTGTGGGTGAAGGAGGATTCTGGGAAGGGACGGCCAAGGGTCGAACCGGCTGGTTTCCGGCTGACTGTGTAGAAGAGGTTTTGCCACAGAATCAAGAACAGCCAACAGGTGATCTACACACACACACAAACAATTGTATGCCTTACTTTTCTTTCTGCAAAATTACAAATGTCTCAGACATGTATCTGGACGGTTACTGCCTAAATGGACACTTCTTTCGTTTTACATGAACCGAAATTTCATTCCTAAAGAAAAACAACAGGATCTGTCTTTTCAAAAGTGGATAGTGATTTAGCACTTTTTTTTGAGGACAACCCCCAAAGCATTTTCCTATGGAGGCTGGTTTGCCTACTCATGCAATCTTGTCCATACAGCACACAAATCACATCAGTGTGAGAGTACCGCTCTTCCACACACACGCCTACATGTGCTAACAGAAATGTGTGTGTGTTTCAGAAAGCCGCAGTGAGAAAGCGAAGAGGAAGCTGTTTCGTCATTACACCGTAGGAACGTACGAAGGTCTCGAGGTGCCCAGGTGGGAACAGAACGAAAATAAATCATCCTGTTCTAATGTGAAATCAGTTTAAATGTTCACACTACATAGACATCGTAACAGTAATAATAAATCAATTGTTATTTTACAGATGATTAAGTGACTTTACATTTGGTCAGATTGATATCTCAAATATTTATGTTATGATACAAAGGAATTAACTTGAATATATAGCGCTTTTTTGTGGTTAGAGTAAGAATGTTAATCCAGTAAAACTATGATGAGGGGCTTTTGTAAATGGATGCTTCAACAGATCAGTGGGTTCTCTCCACTTCAAACATTTGCAGGTACGTTGCAAAAAAGCAGATCTCTACGTCCACTAAACGTGTATGCAAATGCTCCAGCCGCTTCAAAAATTATACAACAATGTTTGGATCCGTCGCGCTCATGTGGAACATTATCACATGCAGCGTGAGCCACTTCTGTCTCTCTAGAGCATTTTTCCTGTCTATCTCTCACGCACACACAGTTCATCAGCTAAAATCATTGGTTACTACGGTACATATGTACATCATATGCATACATTGTTTTTAGCAGATAGTTTGTTTTTATAAGTGTGTGTTTGTCCAGTTCACGTATAAGCAGTGTTGGTCATCTGTTGCTATGTGTGTGGAGTGTGTGCAGTGTTTACCAGCATCCGCTCGTATCCCTCTACCTCTCACCCACTCATCACAATCCCACAATTCTCTCCTATTCTCTGGTGAAGGGAGAGTTCACACGAAAATCAAATTCAGTCATTACCGATCCTTGTGTATTTCAAATCTGTATGGCTCTCTAATGGGACATTTTTAGCTAATTTTGTACTCGCCTTTATTATGTACGTGTAGCATAATCAAGCATTATATTAGGAGCGCAAAGCTTGTGGGTTCATCTCAGTAAGGTGCTTTGGATGAAAACGTTTGCGTAATGAAGTGGTTCCCAAAGAGGGGGTCGCAACCCCAGGATGATTTCCAGAAATATATTTTTTTATAAGTATAACAAAATATAAAAATATTAGTTAAGTTAAAAATAAAACTAGCCAAATTAAAAGCCATCGGCCTTAGGAATTTCCTCCCCCTTGATCATGACCCCTGAGGTAAGTACGTCACATTAACAACATAAGCTACTTTATTAGGTTAGGTGCAGCAAGTCCATTTACAGCACCACGTAAAACAGTCCAATGTACACGCAGATTTTTATCAGTCTTTTAGTTTATGTTTAATAAAAACGTTTTATATATATAATTCTTTAGAAACGTTGCATAAAATAGAACGAAGGTAATGCAGGGGGCCGGAGGAGTGGGGGAGGGCAGAAAAGCGCCGCAGTCATAGGGGCCACCGTCCTCAGGGATGAAATGAGGCACATCCATCAGCATTCCAAACAGTTTGATGAAATTCAAACATCTGAAGTAATAGTTCATATTTTATGTATAACAACAAGTAAAGTAATGAATAGATAACTATAAAATATGCTCTTTTGTGTTGTCATATTAATGTGGACGTTTGGGTTGAATTGGTCCATGTGCGCATTTGCACACAACGTTTGTATACTTTAACCACCTCCGAGGATAGTGGGGGTCTCGAGTCACTGGCACTGTTATTTTGGGGTTATCGGGCTGAATAGTTTGGGAACCCCTGGCCTAATACATAATTAGAGTTTATTTGCAAAACCATTTCTTTAAAAATTGACTTTTGAGTTATCATTACTTAAAAAACATGATTTTTGAGTCATCTGTTTTCCCAAATGAACTCTTCAAATATAAATCACAGTACTTTGTTGACCGTATGTATCAAGCTACAAACACCACAACGTTTGTGCTTCTTCATTCATTCTACACTTACATTTGCGTATTTGGCAGGCGCAAAGCGACTTACATTTCATGATCCTATACATTTGTTTATTAGTATGTGCATTCCCCTGGGATCAAACCCACGACCTTGGAGTTGTTAACGGCATGCTCGTACCACTGAGCTACAAGAAAGCTTGTTGTTGACAGGAGTTCGTTGTGAAAGCATTGAATTGCTGCAGGTATAATATCATTGCTTCTTGTGTGTTTTATAACCAAAAGACATTTCAGATATTGCAAACTGAGAAAGATTTCACAATGAAGATTTCAGTCAATAACATCATAACTTTGACTTTGCCCTTTCAAGTATGATCCTGAGGTTACATTTACACGTTGAAAAACTGAAAAGTTTCCCTTTGCGTTTTTGAAAAGTTTCACGTACACACGACAGCGTTGTCGAACAGTCTGCATTTACATGTATGTGGGAAAACAATTAAAACCCTTTTATTATGCATTTCAGGCCAGTAGCGCTATAAAGAAACCCTACGTGCTTGCGCACTTCAGAATAGACTGTTTTAATCTAAAGCGCTTTTAATGCACTTTGCTGGCGTGTATGTGGGTTTCACGCTGCACAACCAAACAGAATGGAGGCCCCCATTATTTTGTGAAGAATACTCGCGCATGCCTAAAGAGTGAACGCTGTATAAGCATGCGTTTTTGGAAAACGCCGCCTTCAGAGTTTACATGGAAACGATAAAACAAAAACGTGCACTTTGAGACCCGTTTGCAAAAGTTAGCATTTTAAGTCCCCCAAAATGCTGTTGTCGTGTAAATGAATAGCCAGACGCATGAAGGTGTCATGTAAACAGTCTCTGAGAGCGCATGAGTCACATAATGACAATTCTGGTGTTTTTTTGGTTCCTTTTATATGCAGTGACAGCGATCGACGGCCCTGGGTTAGAGAGCTTTGAAAATGGACATAAATGCATCACGAGTGCATTAGGTTTATGTGAAAGTGGGTGTTATGCTACATATTTAAATATATGCTAATGAGATGTGGCTGGGAAATATCATTGGTGAATATTGTTTCGCAGCGTGACAGATGTGGTCCCCATGACCTGTCGTTGTGTGTGAATGTTTCACATGTGTACTGTATTAGAAAGGACGTCCTACAGGTTTCATGATATTCGTTTATGGCTGAACTGTCTCTTTAAAACTCGTCTCTCTCCCACACACTTTCCTTTCGTTCTCTGCTTTTTCTGTGCCCGCCTCTTTATTCACACACCCCTCCTTGTTCTCTCTCTGAATGTCGCAGTGAGTGAATGTAAGCGCTCTTTTAAACCACCCCCCCCCTTCTCTCTCTCTCCACTCCTCCCTCATCCAATTCTGTCTTAAGCATGTAGGCTCTTGATACGCCAGGTCTCTCTCTCTCTCCTCCTCTCCTCCTCTGGCTGCGCGTGTACCGAGAGACGAGGGGCTGGAGAGGAGGAGGTGCGCTCCGAGGAGGGGGGGCACATGGCAATGGGGGGATATGGAGAGAAAGATCTGTCTCTCCCTCTCTCCCTGTCATCCTCATGGCCCTCGCTTGGTCCCCAGAATCGCAGCGTCTGGTTCATTTACAGGTATCGGCTCGTCCGTTCTTTTATTGCGGAGAGAGAGAGAGGGAGGGCGAGAGAGGCAGATGGATGCTCTGAAGAGGTAGAAGATAGACCGTTGAGCAGAATCGATGTTTTGACGTTTTTGGGTATATATCATTGTGTGTGAATGTAGTCTGTCGGGGTGACAGCACGCCTATGGTTTATCGTAAATCAAACCTCTGTATGTGTTTGTGTGTATATGTGTGCATTTGATCCTAAATGCGGCTGTCACCTCTCATATAGCGGATTTGCTTCAAGAAACGTTTTTTTTTCTGGCGTGGGCTAATGTTGCAGATGAGTGCGTATGTTTGCGTGTCATGTACATGTGTTTTTGAATCATTGAAAAGGTGTGTGAGTCATTATGGGTGCGTGTGTGGAGATACCAGTAAAACATCATAGAAAGTTGAGATGCGCTCACTGGCATTTCGTCATGTATGAATCTTTTCTGCTGTCGTTCCTACACAGATCCAACATGATGTTGCTTTACAGAACTGTTCATGTTAAACTGGGAAACGATGTCAGGCATGCCAGCAAAAACACGTCTATGGCGTTTGATTGAAATTCAAGACGCATCAACTTTAACAAAACTAAAGATGTGATTCAGGATATTTTCAAAAAGAAGTTTTATATTGAAAATTCTAATAATAACAGAAAGGCATATGTGATAGAAATGGCGTTTATTACATTACCACAGTATAGGTTGTTTGTCACTCTCTAAATTTGCACCCTCAGATTAAATATGACAGATAAACACTGATAAAAATATATAACGCGGATATCAGTTATGTGAAGTGTCAGCTCAAATGCATAAATGCTAAAGCAAGTTTTGTGAATTGAAAACTGGGATGAAGTTCACACATAATGTATGTAGAATCTGATTTTACACACAGTAAAGCTAGGGAGCTTTTAAGTTGAAAACGAATGTGTGGCTATGGATCATAATAAACTGCTGAAACTGCATAATAAATAACCTTTGGGATGTTTTTTGGATGTGGAAAACTGGTGGATTAACTTAAACAAGTTTGGTTTTATGTGCCTTATTTTCTTTCGTAATATTTTAGAATTGCTGAAGTTTTGTAATTTTACTGAAATTGTGTGGTTCTCGCGAGTGATCTCATGAGAATTGAGCCATTTAACAAGGGGCCGATTTCGTATGAGTTCGTACACTGTGATTTAACAAAAATGTGTATTATTAGAAAAAAGCAAAGAAAGGATAAGTTTGGATGAATTTATATAAATTTGCCACCTTGAGGAATAATAACGAATTCCCACGACCTTCTCAAATTAGTATGTGATTTCAATTTTTCTTTTTGGATTTTTTAACCAAGTTTTATAAAAAGAGGTGTGACATGAAGATTTTACATCTCATGAATTAAATCAAAATGCGATAGCATCACTTCACAGCATCTGCCCAGAGTGTTAGATCAGCATCTCTCTCTCTTTCTCTCGCAGTGATTACATCATCAAGGAGAAGACTGTACTTCTGCAGAAAAAAGACAATGAAGGCTTTGGTTTTGTTCTCAGAGGGGCCAAAGGTGAGTGACATTCACAAACCGCCGGTTCACACATCATAGGATCAGGCCAAGCACATCACACCTGTGATCTCTTCAGCCCAGACTCCAGTGGAGGAGTTCAGCCCGACTCCAGCGTTTCCTGCCCTGCAGTACCTGGAGTCTGTGGATGAAGGTGGAGTCGCGTGGAGGTCCGGTCTGCGGATGGGGGACTTTCTGATAGAGGTTAGCGGCGTTGATTCCTGTATTTGCGGTCAATCTTTTAGATGATTTTCACAGAGTGACAGAATGTTTAAGAGGTTGAGTTTTACATCAGCGCTAATAAAGCCAAAACTGGCTCAGTTACACAGACTCCATCTGTGAGGTGTGAAGCCCTGCACTGAACAATCTCAACACCTTCTCTTGAGATGTTAAGACTTACTGTGTTACTTCTGGGGCCGGCCTTCATTTGAATTTGGAAAAGATGATGACATGAAACATCTTAGATCTTGTGTTTCTGTGTCCATTGTCTTTATACTTTATACTTTATAGATTTATTGGTGCGCTCCAGGACACGGTGCCTAACAAGCTAACACGTGTAGTACTGCCATTTCTTCACAAGTGGTGATGTCATACACATGCGTTTGTATCTGGTATTTTAGATTCACACTCATTTTAACCCCAACTATTTGTTGTTACAGTGTCTACTGCAAGTCTACCGTGGGTTAGCAATGGGGAAAAAATCATGCTTATTTTTATACATATCAACCTGACCCCCAAATAAATAATTTGTGGAATGGGTCCTGTCGTTTGGTTGCATTTAAGGAAACTGTATGGTACATTGACATCTAGCGGTCGAGCTTGGTATCGCAGTCTATATTCAAAATATTTGAGAGAAAAGTTTAGCCGAGTAACATTTCTTCTCAGTTTCTTTTGATTGTTATGAGAAATAATCTACAGGCACTCCATTGTTTGAGAATCTTTACCTGAAGTTCAAATGGGGTCACAAAAGTGCGCATGCCAAGTATTGTTTTTTTATGTTGTTAAGATGAACTTGTCAATATCACTTTTAATATAATTTTATTGACATATTGCAATTATTAATGTTAGTGTACATTTTGTTATGGTAAATAATTGTCTTTCTTTGTTTCAAAAATGGTTTAATATTGTAATTCTTATCTATCCTGCTAGGCTAGTTGACTAAATGTCTTAGTCTAAGAAAAACAAAATTACATTTTAGGCCATTGTTATCTCATAAAGCCTTAAGGCATCTCCAAGTCTTTGGATAAAATCAGAGTTATTCCTGACGCACGTTTAGAAGCTATTTAAAGTCTTACACACAATTATTCTTGCAACACTGCTAAACCGCTATAGAATAAGAGCATTTGAATCTAACTTTTTTTGAAAATAATGAAATATTTGTACATAACGAAAATGAAGACCCCCGAATGGTGTGGAAGAATGGATGCCTATTGTCCAATAATAAACTATAGTGCTGTAAATATGTCTATGTACATCGATTTGAATCCATATCTGTATAACTAATGTATTTGCAGATTCGTTGTATGAGAATGTTGTGTATTTTTACAGGTGAATGGAATGAATGTGGTTAAGGTGGGACACAGGCAGGTGGTGAACATGATCCGTCAAGGCGGGAACAGCCTGATGGTGAAGGTCGTCATGGTGGCACGGAATCCTGAGATGGAGGAAATGCCTAAAAAGAAAGGTCAGAGGATTTGTCAGATAGAAACATACTGTACAATACTGTATGCAGTTACAATCTCTTGTAGCAACACTAGGAATGTTGTGCATACTTACATTGAAATTGATTGAAATTGCTTACAGTAGTTATAATTATGGACCACTTATGTACAGTATGTATAAGTTAAAATGAATTTTTTTTATATATTTGGTCTATCTGTAGTTCCTCAGCAAAGTAAGCGACTGACCCCCCCAGCTATATCGGTTCGCTCCAAATCCATGACTTCAGAACTGGAGGAGATGGGTATAAAACACACACATGGAGGTCATTTCTATGATTCAGTCTTTGTTATTCTGTTTGACTGATGTTGGTCGTGTTTGTGTTTCGCTTCTGCTTTGCCCGCAGTGGATAAAGGTTTGTGTGTTGTTTCTTTACTTTTGCTTGTTACAGAAGCCAGTTGAATTATTTTACATTTATATTTATGCATTTGGTAAACGCTTTTATTCAAAGCATTTTACATTGGATTATTCTACTAATTTGTTTCCGAGTATGTGCAATCCCTTTGATCAAACCCATGCTCTAACCATTGAGCTACAGGAAAGCTTTCACTCAAAAATGAAAATTATCTCATCACTTACTCACCTTCGAGTTGTTCCAAATCTGTATACATGTGTTTGTTCTGATGAACACAAAGAAAGATATTTTGAAGAATGCGTATTACCAAACAGTTCTCGCCCCCCATTGACTACCATAGTAGGAAAAAATACAATAGTAGTCAAAAGTGCCCCAGAACTGTTGGATTATTCTTCCAAATATCTTCTTTTGTGTTCAACTGAACAAATAATGATTAAGTCATTTTTCCTACTTCGGGAGTCAAGGGGTTAGAGGGTTTTTTATAAGCATCCTTTCTAATTTCTTTCTCTGCGTCCATCAAAGTAAAGAAATGTATACAGATTTGAAACAACTCAAAGGTGAGTAGATGATGACAGAATTTTCATTTTTGGGGCGAACTATAATTGTACTTAATGCACTTGTTTCTTTATTATGTTATGTCATACCACTTTTTTTTCATGAGATTTGTATACAATTTTCGTTTGTCCTAGTAATGATTGTTGTTAGATTTGTATTACTAAAATATATGTCAAGACAGTGATCATATTCTAGATTATTGCTTGAATATTGCTTAATCCTCATATAATGTCCCAAATCCTTTGTATGTATATATATATATTTCTTTTCTTTGGTGGGAAATCTCCCCTGGACATGTTTTCCAGAACATGTATTCATCAGCATTTGTTGAGGGATTCATATGTTCTTTCAGTTATTAACATCATCTATCACTTTAACAGACTCTGTATGTGCATCAGTATAGGACATGTGCTGTTAGCTGATAGTGATGGCACGAGTAATGATAGTAATAAAAACTATAACTAGCGACTGTAAAAAATCCTGTTTTTGGCTCATCCGTCAGCTTATAGATGAGTTTGTTCCCATGGCAACTAGTAAGAGATTCAGATCTCTTAACTTTAGTAAAGCACTGGTAAATGATACTGATTGGTAGCACGTTGAAATTAAATTAGTTTTAATTATGTAATGATGCTAAAAACACAATAAAAAATAAAAATAAAAATAGTACATGTCCACAAAAATGTATAATTTTTACTCTAATAAGACTTACTGTTCTAGCATCTTCACCGTGGACGAAGAAATCAGGTGACCTGATTTCCCTCTTGTGTTTGTGTGTGTGTACAGATGTTTGTTGACTGCTGATAGTCAGTGAAACACATGAAAACTATATGACAGCCATTGATGCTGACATCTTAAAGTATCTACAACAGTGGATCTCTACCTTTTTGACTTGAAAATAATCTAGTGCTTAGCCGTATATTTGTCATTTGTCGCTTGTTTTATCTTAGGTGGAATAAAGTCATCTTGAACAAGCCTCCGTTAAGAAACACTGTTCTACAAAGTTTCTCTTTAACAGGACACACCTGTTGGGGCTAGTTGTCACATAGATGTCACAAGGGCATACTCGACAACTTCAGATGACGTAATCAAAGCTTGTTCAAAATAACTTCCTGTTTCACTACACAAATGCTTGAACAAAATACAACCAACAGAATATTTATAACTAATTTTAAACATTAAATTATACTGTATATGTAAGATATTAAAATAATAAAAAAACTAAACTTGTATGTTAAATTAGAATTATTCTGTGCTTAAACTAAAGACAATCATATTTTCACTGTACCGAACAGGTGAAAGTGACCTATTGGTCAGATATGGTGACCCATATCCGAAATGTACCTGTGCTTTTAACCCATCCAGTGAATAGTGATTACACGCACACAAAACACCCGGAGCAGTGGGCAGCTATCACTGCAGCGCCCGGGGAGCAAGTAGAGGTAAGATGCCTTACTCAAGGACACTTCAATCGTTACCCGCCGGCCCTGAGGATCGAACCGGCTACCTTCTGGTCACGAGTCCGACTCTCTAACCATTAAGCCACAGTCTTACCACGGACTTACCCTCCCTAAAATTGTGACAACTAGCCCCGGTCTCCTCTTGTGTAGGCATGATGTCATTAGAGCAAGAAAAGTGTCATGTGTGTGTTTGTACTGTAGAAATTGTATTTTTTCAAGGACTTTCTTAGTGTATTTTTCCCCCTTGTGTCAGATCACACAGAGAGCTCTCAAGCACCAGAGAAGAAGAGGAGTGTCTATCAAATGGCTCTTAGTAAGAATTAACTTTATTATGATATTAACGTCTCTGGCGGCATGTCTCTATACCTGCATATCTGCATTATCGTGAATATTATTATACTCTTGTGGCTTTTCCATCAACAGTATTTTTTGCCCTTTCAATCCCGAACAAATACAGAATTTGCAGGATATTTTACAGAATATGGTGATGCACCAATACACTGATATTGTGTTGACTGATGATGGAGACAGGGCATGACATATTGGATTTTTTTTATTTATTGTTTTACACTACATTATTTAAGATTAATGTAAACAGTTGGATGTACATAGTTTGGTTAAATTTGGTTTTAGGAATATTTGCTTTTGTTTTAGAGAATTCTTTGTCTTGGGACCTCACAGCTTTCGGTCCCAATTGCAACACATTGGTATTTTAAACAGTTTTAATTACAATTTATAAAATAAACTATGGACTAGTGGTTCGCACGAATGCTCTTGAGTGCGAGTCATATTTGCAACCTTTGCCTCCGCTGTGCTATTTTCAGGCTGCTGTTTCTATAAATAAAAATAAAATGGTTGCAAGAAAAAAAGCTGTCATGATTGATAGCGTTTTGTTATGTTTTTTTTCTCCCACGCTTTGTTCTCCAGATAAACTGGACGAGATTCTAGCTGCTGCTCAGCAGACAATTAGCACGTCTGACTCTCAGGGTCACAGAGGTCACGGGGGCAAGAAGGAACGAAACAAGGGCTTTAATACTAATGAGGTAACATCTCTGTTTCATTATCTCTCTTCTTATTAACACAGTGATACAACAGTGTTGATAAAGGTGCTTTACAAGTACCTGACTAACCACAGTGGATTTTAAAAAATGATCATACTTTCGAGGTTTTAGCACCACTATAATTATGCTTCGTAAGGTTTGTCATTGTTTCGTGTCTTGATTGTTTACCGTTTATGTATACAGTATATAATGCATCACTATAGTATATTTTTTGACCGATTGAGTAATTGAAGCTCTTTCTTTTTATACATATATTTTATTGTTATTATATAATAATTGTATTGTATTCAATATTTTAGTTGATGATATTTTTAAGCGTTATTTTCTGGCACAAAAATAATTTTATAATTTCACAAATATACTATAGACTAAAACAGCTTCAAAGAAAACAACAATAAACAGCTGTAATTTAACGCTGCACATGGAGAAGACTGAATATTTGAATTCAGTCAACCGGTGGAAATAGTGTTTTAAGATTATGTGTAATTTTGGAAAATGTACCGAATGTTTAAACGGTATTATATATTTTTGTTTATAAAAAAACAAAAAACAAAAAAAACCTCACTAACCCTTTCTCTCAACAGGTAGGGGTCTAGCTTTTGTTGAAACTAGTAGCTTTGTATTGGCACCTAATGTATTATGGCTCCTGTATGACATATCGCTTGTTGCTCCCTAACTCTATGTAAGTCGCTTTTGATAAAAGCGTCTGCTAAATGACTAAATGTAAATGTAAATTATATATTTCAAACATTTAACTTTTTTACAGCAAACATTTGAACAATCAGGTGTTGGCATGATGTCATCAGGGTCTGGGTATGGTTATAACCAAGCCCAGTTTTCGTCAGGCCATTCAACTCAGCGTGCTGTGATGATGCGTCAGAAATCTATGGGTCAGTTTAGATGCAAGTATTGAAGTAATCCTTTGAATGAAGTCTCGAGCTAATGGGAGGTTGCCTTGAAATAATTTAACTCTTTGTCTTGTGTACTCTTCTGTCCAAAGGAGGGACCGAGGAGGAGAGGGTACAACTTCATCCTCCTTCTATGAAGTTGTCCCGCAGTCTTTCTGTGCCTGGACCGGAGGACATCCCCCCTCCGCCCGACACCTCAGCGCCTGAGCCACCACTTTCTGCCGGTGGCCACACAGACCGGAGATCTGCCCCAACGCATTTCCATAGTGTCCCTCCACTTCCTCCATCACACCATCTGCCTCACAGCCAGACACAGCACCGGGTTACACCCAACCGGAGGGTAAGAACGTTGATAATGTATCTATATCAAACATTTCTTCTTGCTTGTTAATTGCAGGATATGTCATAATCAAGGCCTCTTGGTTACAGGGAGATACAGATCCCAACAAGATGAGTGGAGCAAGAATGGGTGGCCTGAGGCGTGGATATAGCAACGCCACACCCCCCTCTGACATGAGCAGCAAGCCATCCACCGCACAGCGTAACCAAGTGCCGGTGGTGGCCAAAGTCGCAAGTCGGCAGGGTGGGAAGGGGCTGTTAGTGAAGCAGCGTAAGGTGGAGGAAACAACTGGCAAAGTGGAGAAATGTTCAATTGCAATCCCAACTATTATTGTTAAAGCACCGTCTACCAGCAGCTCTGGACATAGCAGCCGTGCGAGCAGCGAGGACCCCGAGCCGCCTTCTGAGCATAATGAAGAGCAGATGGAGGGAAAGCCTCAAAACGCTGTCCCAACTCCCACTCCTCCCCCACCACCCAGTTTGCCACCGAAACTGGAATCACTGGGCTGGAGCACAGCACAGCGAGAACGGGAGCGCTATCGCGATTCCCGTCGGAGAAGCGCATCTTTCTACTATTCCTCTGAGGAGGACTTGTTGGACGAGCAGGAATCTACTCAGAGTTCCGTGGAGCCCAGGTCCTCCGCTCCACGTCTACGTCCTTCCAAATCTATCGACGAAGGCTTGATCTCTGGTGACGCCTTAAGTATGCCGCCCGCGTTCGGGTTGCCGCAGTACGCATCAGCTACACCTCATCAGGCCACTACCTTTATCCACCCTTTGACAGGCAAGGTTCTTGACCCAACGAGCCCGCTGGGACTCGCGCTGGCGGCACGCGAACGAGCGCTTAAAGACGACCGTCGCATTCGTAGAGATGATCGCCATTTCGGTCGGCAGATGTCCAGCACCGGAGCATTTCCTTCTGCTGTCTCGCCTCCCAATCAGAAACCAGTGCCTCCTTACTACATCTACCAGTCACACACCTCACTCAACACGTCTGCAACAACAGGAGGGCCGATGTCCCAGAGACGTCCACCGTCTCCGAGGATGCTGAGATTAAGTGGTGGTGGCATGGATAGCGGGGAATGGAATGAGCAGGGTGTCATGGACAGAGAGGAGAAAGGAGCATCCAAGGTGCGGTTTACAGAAAATCAACCCGGTCAGAATCAGATTAATATTCAGGACAACAGAACCAATCAGTACCACACTTACCTGCGAGACAGAGAGAGGGAGGGGCACAAGAGGATACCACCCAAGCCTCCACCCCGAAGACCATCTTTTTTAGATAAGGAGATCGAACCCGGGACAGCAGACAAAAATCCCAACTTTCAAGAGGTAGAGAGAAAAGACGACAGGGGTAGACAGAAAATGGCAGATGGTGGGATGGAGAGGGAAAGAGAAAAGGAGGCAAAGAGAGGGAGGAATCCTGAGGCTGGAGAAGCTGGAGATGTGATGGTGCTTCCACCTCCCGCTCAATCTATGGATGTAGACGACGAGTTTGTCTTTGCAGAGCCCTTACCTCCCCCTATCCAGTTTGCAAATGGAATCGAAATGGACAGACGTGGATATAGTCAACAACAGAAGGAGCTGTCAGGATCTTATTCGCTCCCGGAGCAAACGCTTTCCAAACTCCCGCAAGATAACATTTCCCTACCAGACAACCCTCATGTTGACTCACAGCACACACCGGCACATCCTTCTGCTATGGTTCTTCCCTTTCTGTTTCCGCCATCACCTCTAATCCCACCCCCCCAGGTCTGTCCCAAAATAACACCCCACAACGCACCCCAGGCCCCGGGCTACTCCCAGAATCCGTCGCACCCGAATACCAACCAACCTCAACCTTTATATTCACCCCAGGCGGGAGACTCAGCCGCGTCCAGTCTTACATCGTACGACAGCGAGGTGGCTAATCTCACTCAGTCGGCTTTATCTCCGTCACTTCCCTCACCTCAAATATTCCCTTCCTCCAGTTCTCCTTCTGTCCCAACCTCAGCATCTGAACCCACGTCGCTGCATCGGCCTCTACCCCTTTTCTACCCGCTCCAGGGCCACAGTAACGTTGCTCATTCATATCCTGCAGCAACTGTCACCACGACAATGAATTCTGTAATCACAGGCGATCGACGTCCCGTGGTGGTCAAGAGCCGCGATTGGACGGAACCCGTGGTGGATTCTGGAATCGAAGAACTGGACAGTCACAGCAGCAGCGATCACCATGTGGAAAACCTTGCAGAGAGAAGAGAGGGAGAAGGGCCTCGAGAGCAAGAATGTGCAGTGGGTCAGAGAAGAGAAAGTATGGAGAGCGGTATCGATGGGTTTAAAGAAGACAGAAGGGTGTCACTGGATCTGTCTCATACTTTTGTCACCCAAAAGAGGAACATGTACAAGACCAAACCTCCCAACCCTCCACCGGCCAAACCGCAAATGCACAACATGTCGAAATTTCATGCAGAGAACGGTCGAAGTGGACCTATGCTACAACGGCAGGCCAGCACCGCTCCCAACATGTACAGGTCAAAAGAGGTGGAGGAACATGAACAAGTAAGAGGAGGTGAGGGTGCGGGCAAGATTCCGCCGTTTATGGACCGCCATCTGAACTCACCTCTCTCTAGCGTAAAGGCCAGCATCATTAATGAGCTCAGCAGTAAACTACAGCAGCTAGGAGGCTGGCAGAATCAAGCGCCACCACAAAATCACAGGTAACAAACACAGAAAGCAAATTCACATGGCGTTTATAAACACTATGCACGTTTGACTTTGCTAGCGATGCTTTGGGATAGTTCACCACCCAATTTTTTTTCCTTGTGTCATTCCAAACTTGTATGAGTTTCTTTCTTCTACAGAACACAAAAGAATATATTTTGAAGAATGTTGATAACCAAACAACACTGAACCCCATTGACTTCTATCGTACGGACACAAACCTTTCTCATGTTTTGAATGACATCTGAACAATATGAATGACATAATGAATAAATGGTGACAGAATTGTTATTTTTGAGTGAACTGTCCTTTTAAAGGCAGCCTTGCTCCTTATCTGAAGATTGATATGCATATTGCATGAGCGTAATTTTTTTCTTTCTCTTAATTTTGTGTGACGTTGCTAGTTTTACACTCATTCCTTTTTTGGTTATTCACAGGTTGTCCGGTGATCCCACAGCCTGCGAGCCTCTTCACCCTCCCTCTGCACAATCATTCCAGCGTCCATTCTCTCCAAACTCTTTAACATCCAACTGCCCCGCTGCAGGTCTAAACCCCAACCCTGGACCCTCATCTCCTCTTCCTCTGACCTCTCTTACCCCAGCCATAACTCCCATCCCAGCCCCGGTACCACCCGCGCCTCCTCTCAAAGACTGGACGCCGTCTAACTCTCCGATCTCTTTCCCTCACGGTGTTCTCTCCCCTCCGTCATTACCTCACGCCCCCCTCTCTCCCCTCTCCCTCGCTCATGCGCCCCTGTCTCCACCATCGCTATCTCATCCACCCATTTCTCCGATATCGCTCTCTCATCCACCTCTCTCTCCCTCAGCTATCTCCCACTCTCCTCTCTCTCCATCGTACTCTCCCTATCCTTTATCTCCAAAAATTCGCTCCAAATATCGCGCTAAAGAGTTTCAGTTCTTCGGACCGGAGCTGCGTCGTGCCGAATCTCATTCATACTCCCAGCGCCGGCGAGCGCCCAGTCCTCTCATCTCCTGCTCGGACCACCCTCAACCCGGACCTCCCCGACCATCCTCGCTCCCTCTTTTTCCATCCGCACCACTTTATAGCTCTGCATATGAAATGCAGCCCCCTCTAACGCCCCCTCTGGGTGTGGCACATCACTTCTCTGACCACTTTTTTCCCCAAACCTCTGCTCTCTTCCCACTCCCCTCCCCCGTGGCTCCTCAGAACGTGCTGGTGTCCAGCTCTCTCTCCCCCACCCACTTCCTGTCTGGTGGCTCCTCCCCTTCTAGCATGAGCTACCCGCCCCTAACTCCGCTTCCACCCAATCTGCCCTTCGTGTCCAAGCCTCTCCCCTACTGGAGCAAATACGACGTTGCAGATTGGCTAACATACCTGAATCTGTCCGAGCACCGGGAGCGTTTTCTAGACAACGAGATCGACGGCTCCCATTTGCCGTCTTTGACGAAAGAAGACTTCCTGGATTTGGGCGTGAGTCGGGTCGGCCACCGCATGAACATTGAGCGTGCACTTAGGAGACTTACAGACAGGTGAGATAGGAGAGTTTAAGCGAAGCTCAGAAAGCAACATGTTGATGAGTGTAGTGAGGAAAAGAGTGTTTGTTTGTTTGTTTGATTTTTTACTGTCCACATTAAATGCTTCCTAACATTTAGCTGTGCATGGATAATTCTGCCTGCAGCTCAACTCCACAATAAATGAGTATTCTGCCCTCTGTTTTCATACGCTTAAGATGAAGTTTAGTAAATGATGGAAGATTAAATCTGATCTGTGTTAGGTTCTAGTGATCACAAAACTAGTTTTTGTCTCTTTTGACATATGTACATACAGGGTAAGTTGCACCACAGGATTTTGTGGAGATTTTTTGTGATTTCGGCTTGATTTTTAAGCAGGTTTATAAACTTTTTGCGATAACAACTGCAGGGAGGGTTTTGGGGGCGGGAGGGAGCTAAAAATGCAACTTGAACCAATCGCAAGCAGAGTTCTTCTTTAAAACTACCACCTGTGAAAACATTATTTATTAATTTCCTCTAGTTAAAAGGCATGCAGCAGATTCATACTTTAATATTCCCTTCATGTGCTCTCGGAAATTTGATAATTCCCACTTCTGATGTCATGATTCGGAGCTCTGTGTGTTCAGGTGCTTTGTTGTCGGAAAGAATGGAGGACGCCAAATTCATGCTTCCGTGTGTCTTGGGAAAATGTTGTATGGTAATAGTTTTCAACCATACATCCTACGGTAAAGTTTTACTAGTGAACTTGTGGATTATTCTGCAATATTGGTGAAATAGCCTACATGCTGCTTTCACAGTGCATAAAACATTCAGTATGATTCATATAAGTAAATATGTACTTATTTAGCGTCAAGGCTATAAAGCTGTTGCTGTTAATTAAAAAATTATTTCCCAACTTCCCAGTGGGAAACGCAACATCATAGGGCCGTCATTTGCATTTTTTCCTGTTTATGGTTGTGGATATGTCCCTGTGATAACAAACCCCGGTGCGTACACAAACGTTTCAAAATTTTACAACAACCATACTTTTAAGAAATCAGTGTTTAGTTGATCGTGATGAATGTTCATTGTCACCGATATAAACATGACAGCTTTCTTCATAGATCCAATGGGTTTGTGTTGTTTCCTGGCATATTGTTTAAGAATGAGGCACACACGTCGTTGAGGATCTCTGGTTGAGATGGGAGCTGGTTTTGAGGGATTGCACAATGCGATGATGCCATGTCTACGGCCAAATTATCCGGAAAACTCTGCGTCAATTTCCAAATTTTGCTAGATTAAAGATCCTTCTTGGTGCAACCCACCCATATTTATAAACATGTTTTGTTCTATACAGTAATATAGATATTTCTTTTAAATATTTCGTTTAAAACATGCACAAAATCATCCATTTTGTCCATTACACATCATTTGTTGTGTGCGGCATGGCATTTATATTTCTGCTAACACAATGGAGCCCTATAATTACACACATAGCACTTACGTGACTTACTTTTCACGCTGCGAATTCTTCATCTCAGTCTATAGATGATAGAGTTTATCTAGCACTTTTCTTTCTTACCTCACGCTCTACCTCCTTTTTGCCCCCGTGCATCTCTCCAGGCTTTCCTCTGCTTTCTCTGTCTCCACTGTTTCCTCTGAAGGGCAGAATGAACGTATGAAAGATGAAGCCACTCAGAGCTAGAGGAGAGTTAGGATGAGGTTAGACAGAAATGCTAAGACGTCCTCTGATGGACGGATACGGACTGGAAGTGGAAGAGACAGAAACGCTCTGGAATACAGAGTTGAAGTTACGTCCTCGCTTCTAGAGCACTTTTTCTGAATTTTGGTCCTCTTGCTTTGAGCCGGATGGTCAACGTCTCCAGACGGACAGTGAGAATGTGCTTCTTTCATTGTTTTGGGAAAACTAGATCAAGCGTATGATGAATTTTAATAATATCATTATTATATTAATGAAAATCAGGCTACACTCTTAAAAAATGTGCTTTAAAAGGTGCTACGATGCCATGGAAGAACCTTTTAGCTCCATAAAGAACCTTTAAACCTTTCTGTTTTACAAAAGGTTCTTTGTGGAAAAAGAGGTTCTAAAGATTTTAAGAAAGAGATGGTTCTTTAAAGAACCTATGACCGAATGGTTCTTTCTGGAACTAAATATGGTTCTTCTAAGGCATCGCTGCGAAAAACCTTTAAGCCTTTAAGAGTGTACTGTGCATATTCACATAGCATCAGGCTTTGTTCATCTGATAATAATTATGATTAAAGTCAACATGAAATTTAATTGACCCAGTTTACTGTCGTAATGCACATTCTTGTTTTCCTCAAAGAAAAGAAAAAAGTTAACTTTTCAGTATTCAAACAGTTCCTAATGGTTAGCTTTTATTTATTCTCATGAAATATTCTGTCCTATTTAAAAACACAGAACGTAAAATGGGTTGCAAGCATCTCGTGTCGACTTTTAACAGTAAAAGGAAAAGACATCGCAATTCCAATAATATCCATATAAGAATTAAGTATGTAAATGTTTTAATACCATAAGCAGAATCAGTCTTCCAAAGATCAAACACAATGAAAGAATCCATTGTTTATATAGCTTAAGTGCGCTCTGTTCAACACACAAACACACATCGACCGTGTGCGTGTGTGTATGTGTGCTTGTGTGTTTGTTATGCCAGTGGTGGATGTTTTATAGGAGTAAAGCATAACTCAATTTCATTTGAAAATATATTTAAGGAAATAGGAACAAAGGAAATATACAGTACAGTATATATATATACATGTGTGTGTGTGTGTGTATGGAGATGTATGAAGAATTTAAAGGTATATATATATATATAAATATAAATATCAGATATTTCTATTGTTATGTACAATAATTGATGAATATGATGATACATAAGCTCTGTTTAAGAGATTTGAATAAATTATTCTCTTGTTGAATTTCTTCTCATCTCTTCTTGGCCTCTACATACACATACAGTATACAAAACAATCCAGAGGTGAATACAAGTTTCTTTAAAGATTCTTTGTATGATTCAACACAGAACCTTTAACATCAGCCTTTCCTTTGCACGAAAGGTAAGACATATTTTGTTTTTCAATTCTTTAGGGGATTAAAAATGGTGGTAATGTGGCATGCCGCAAGGAACCCTTTTTGACTCCTTCATTTTTGAGGAGTAGACAATTGCCTCTTTTTTTTATGTGAAAGGTTTAGTTAAAAACAATCCTTTATCATTAACTCTGCTATTTTTGGGGGTATTTTGATCATTTGTATTGTGCAGCACAAAAGAAGAAATTTAGAATACACCGATGTTTTCATGTAGTGATCACACCTGTCAAACTTCAGAAAGAACCAAGTTAAGCACCATGTCAACAGTTCATTTTGTTTGTACAATATTCAGAACCCTAATACTGTATTTTTGTGAGATGAATAGAATAAAAGTCTATTTGCTGTCGGACATCTTTAATGATAATTGTGTGACCATATTTTTTGGTCCGTTTTGAAGTGAAAGTGATTTTTTTTGGTCACTTTGTAATCTTTCATATCACTGCTGTCCTTTTTAAACCTTGTATCTCCACAGTTTGTGATTTTTTCCCATTAATCATTATCATTCGTCAACCTTTATATCTGTCACTGGGTTTTTCAATTTCCGAATAAAACGCAAATGTGTACATACAAGGTTTTATAAAGACAGCGACGATATCTAACCTGCTCCTTCTAAAACAACTTTTCTTTGGTGATGATGTCAGCAAGCCCTGTCAGCTGTTGTTTACAATAGATGTTTTTCCATTCGATTCCTTCCTTATGCCTAAAATCAAGACCACTTTTTTCATTTTCTCATTAACTGTTCTGTTGTATTTCATGATGCTGTTGTACATGTTTGGAACAACATGAGGATGACACATGTATCATTTTTAGGTGAACTCTTTCCTTCTGTAGATGTCACATGACATGGCTCTGGGTCTTCATTCTTGTTACTGAGGCGATGTACTCCAGTGTTACTATACTGAGTTTGTTCCACAAGATCTGAAATGCAAACATAAAATGAAACGCACAGATTGACCTTATGAACTGCTTCGGTAAACACACTGATTGCTTTACATTTCAGAAGTTTTTGGCTGTGAGTTGTGATTGGCAGAGAGCTGAAATAACTCTCACATTCTACAACACGCTTAACTTTCACACCTGACAACTCATTTACACCGACATGAGAGTGAGAGAGCGAATGTGTGTGAGAGAGAGAGAACACACACGTGTGTACAGTACATACGCACCTCTGTGTAACAGCTGACTGTGGTTTAGTACACACACACACTCAAACACTGAAGGGAATCATCAGACATGGACCAGCAGTGAAAAATACTTCTGTTAGTGAGAGAGAAGAAGAACCTTGGGCCAGGAGGTAAGACTTATTCTTTATCTCCTCACTGTGATTTCTAAAGCGCCTGTCATCCTAAATATAGTATTTTGGATGCGTTGTGATTTCTTACTAACAACACTGCATTCATATGTGTGTATTAAGCGGTCAAATTCAGATCAAATATCATTATAATGTCAGGCAATATTTTGCATGTAAAGGATATTGTGGAAGACTTAGCTTAAAGCCTTAAAGCCTTAGTATAATGCATTGTTAAAGGTTATTAAATGGGTTGATGCATTATAATTGTTTGTAATGTTTGTTGTAATACAATAAATGTTGTTGTAAACAATTATAACCAAAATAAAAATGAATTAATAAGTTTTATAATGTATAAACTGTAGTTACAATTATTCATGAGACATTCTGAGGTGCATTACAAGGCATAATTTATAATGCATTATACATGTATGCTTTAAGTAAAGTGTTACAGGACGTCATACTGCAAGTATGAAAAAAAATATATATTAAGTCACACACTTGCAGAAATATTATGTGTTGAATGTGCGATACATGTTTTTCTGTTGACAATTGATCACATCCAGGCTAAAGTGTACATGACATTTCCCTGTTCTTGTATTCTTCACAGGTTTAAAAAACAGGAAGTGAATCACGAACTAACTGATATTGTAATATCTTGTAAAAGAAAGGGGGTTAGAAATCAACCAACGTCTGCCAGATACTTTGTTGCCAATGCTCCGCTGCTGAATTCTTCTGCTCTTTTCTGACATTTGATATATTTAACATGGCTCTATTCTCGTCTAGTCATGCATTTAGCTTCCATAGTGACCATTATAATTAACCGAGTCTATTTAAGTATGTGACGTAAGCCGAAGATACACCCGTGTGCTGGATAGACATGTTTCCATAAAGATAAAAATGACCTGAAAATCCTGCATCGCCCACTTATAAACACATTTCTGACAGCAGGGTGCATGTATTTAACATGGAATGTGTGTTGTGAAGGAAGATGTTATAGCGTTTGTGTGTGGGTGTAACATGACCTGCTGGATCTTGTGTATTTGGGGATCTCTCGGGTGGTGTAAGGAATTTCAGGGTGGGTTGGGGGAGTGGATTCTATTTCTGAAGTCCAGTACTGACACACACGCACACACACACACACACACATACAGTATGCTCATAAACAGATGTATATTTATAAATGCATTGCTGTCTATCAATTTGAACTCTACCTTTATTATTCAGCTGGATTTGAATCTATTTCTTGTGTTGTGTACAGTACACACTTGCTGTTGTTTTTAAGGATTTTTCCTGATCGACAGTATTTTTCAGTATTTTATATATTCCTGATTAATGATGAAGAATTGACAGCACATTTAAAAGATGTTTATCATCACAAGCATCTGTATCCAGTTACAGTCGTGCATGCATACAGCAGTAAGAGATTCAGAATGAGTCACACAGACAGCGGTGAGCTCTGGAGGACAGCCAGACCTTTAACCACACCTCAGCTTATAGACAGAAGCGCCGCTCTTATGAACAACGGTAAGGGGCCCCTAGGCCGCTCTTTGGGTGGGGCCCCCCTTAGGTGGCTTTCAGGTGCCTTTCATGCTTGCAGTTTAGTTCAGAACGGTTTGCATGAAAAGCTGCTAATGTTAAGCTGTCACATGACCTCAGGTGGGCACTAGGGTACTGAGCCCTGCATGTACACGCTTTAGCCGATTACAATGTATTCATTAGAACACGTGTAAGAAATTATAGCGTTGGTAATTTACCTTGGCTTTGAGCAAGATTGAGCCTACATTGTTTTACGCATTGCGAGTGGAATCAGAGCCGCAAATGAATGGAAATACGATGTTTCCAGATTTCAAAACAGTCCTGATAAATAGTATTTTTGAAAGCAGCAGAAAAGCCATGTAAGCGAACACATGGTAAAACCAAGTGTTGTTTACTCTGTGCTGCGCATAATAGCATGAAGTCATTAAAAAAAACAATAAATTGACCTGTGTTCTGTTTACTCAGTGTCATGCACGTTCGTGATGGCGTAAGATGAATACACACGCACCAGGGTTCGAAAGATTCAAGCTGAGACACAAACGCTGCGAGGGGCGTCAACTGTAACCACTTCAAAAACCCAAACTTAGAAATAATACCAAAACTCTCCTAAATCATAAAGATAAAGCAACAAAAAACACGAACAAGTCTTTCTTTTTACAAAAAATTTATCTCCTAATGCAGTCAGACACAAACCATGCTTGGAACTACAGATCAACTGCCAAGGTAGTTATATCTACAAAAATTATTTATGTAGTCTCAACATAAAATAAATAGGTAAATAAAACTTAATTTGACCAATTTATATGGGTTTAACAAAATAAAATTTGAGTTGGATTTAATAATATGTTCAATTAAAATTACTCAAACATAATAAATAAAATCTTAACAAAATTTGTAAATGTTATTCCCAAGCTTTGTATGTTATTTCAACTTAAATTTTTTTGAAACAGGAACATAATTATATTAAGTATATTTTAATAATTTATTTTCATAAAATCTACTGAGGCACATAATCATCATTTCAGTGCACGCTTGGGTTCATATAAACTAGCGGTGGGCCGTTATCGGCGTTAACGTGCTGTGTTAACGTGAGACTCTTATCGCCCGACAAAAAAAATGTCGCCGTTAATCTATTCTCAAAGTTGGGTTGGGAGCTGGGTCTATACTACGCAAGTTATGATGACTTTAACCTTGATATTTTAGCACGGATGTATGTATACATAGCTTAATTGCTTAATTGAGATTTTTCTACTCGCGTGATTCGCGTCATTCGCGCCGCCTCATCATCTCATAAACAGGGCTTCGTTCGCGCGATTCGCGCAGCAAGTAGGTCTATCGCGTCTTTGCATTGACTTAACATGTTAATCACTTGCGCTTGACGCGACATTCGCGTTTGGTCCGAACACAACATAACGTTACTGTGAAATGACCACATCAAACGTGACGTGCTAACATGGATGCAGCTATGAAGCTGCTGGGTTTGCTTCAGGGAAAATTTATTTTTAAGACGCTTCCCAATGGAAACCTCGACAAGACTAAGACTTGTTTGCACCTTGTTCAATGTGGAATTGGTTTACTTTACGGAATTGGTTTAAATACAGTTGGTTTAAAAAAAAAAAAAAA
The DNA here is from genome assembly GCA_008369825.1 of Triplophysa tibetana. Classification (NCBI taxonomy): domain Eukaryota; kingdom Metazoa; phylum Chordata; class Actinopteri; order Cypriniformes; family Nemacheilidae; genus Triplophysa; species Triplophysa tibetana. The sequence goes on along the minus strand of CM017914.1, from coordinate 17,535,773 downwards.
CTTTCTCTTAACAGGTAGTGGTCTAGCTTTAGTTGAAACCAGTAACTTTGTATTGGCACCTAATGTATTATGGCTCCTGTATGACATATCGCTTGTTGCTCCCTAACTCTTTGTAAGTCGCTTTGGATAAAAGCGTCTGCTAAATGACTAAATGTAAATGTAAACGTAAATGTACTGTAGGAGCTCTTCCAGTCTCAAGTACCACCTAAACGCAAAGCATCCCTTAGCTAATGCGGAAGTAAACACATGTACATCTTTTTGAACATAATTTAATTTTCATCACAAATTATCATAGTAGAACAGCTTTCTCAAGCAGTTTGTGATGCATTTTGGAAACAGGAGATGAGCCCCTGGTCTAATGCGCCACCTGGCTTGAGAAACCCGTTCTCAAAGACTTACTTTTAATCATTATTTGGGTAGCACACATATTCTGAATGCCTTCGGCAGAATTCAAATGAGCCATTTTAATCTAGATTAATCTAGATTAATTCCAAGATTAATCTAGATTAAAACAATTAATCTATGCCCACCCCTAATATAAACATATTGGTTTTAACTTGTTTTTTTTGCAGGCCGCTTCAGTCATGGCCGACCCTCCACCATCTCCACCTGAGGATCTCAACAAACTCAGTTTCTGGATGGTAAGAAGTGTCCTGCCTCATCAAGGTGGCAGTATCGTGACTGAAATGGGCCTCGTGAAATTACTTATTTTGGAGAAGTTATCCATCGTGTCCAACAACATGCTTTGAAGGGACAGATCACCCAAAAGTGAAAATTGTGTCATCATTTACTCACCCTCTTGTCATTTCAAACCTGTATGACTTTCTTTCTTCAGCAGATCACAAAAGACGATTTTTTGAAGACAGTTGACAAACGGCACCTATTTGCACTGGTTTTGTGTTCATACCATAGAAGTGCTGTTCACTTACCAACTTTCTTTCAAATATCTTCTTTAGTGTTCTGCAACAAAGTCATACAGGTTTGAAATGACAAGCGGGTGAGTAAATGATGACCGTTTTCATATTTAGGTGATCTGTCCCTTTAACTGTGACTAAACTCATGAAATAACACAGCTTCTCTTGGACATACACTGAGCTTGGCACATTGCATTCTGGGATTGCTTTCTTTGTAGAGAAATATGTGATCCGAATTCACGTGCAGTATGTTAATTGGTAGAATAATACTGTCTTGAAATGTTGTCTTTCAAAGGTGCTCACTAGGTTTTGTTAAAAGTGTGTACAATGGTCTGGTTGACAGGCAATTCTTTTCTCAAACTCCGTCCAATTTTGTATCGATTTCCTTCTGTGTTTGTCTCCCAGCCAGGAAATTATGTGCAGACGGTACGGAGAACGTCAGAGTCGTACCAGGCTTCTAAGGACATCATAGCGTGTATGAAGGACAGAGCCCAAGTCGAGCGTCAGTACGCCCGCCAGCTGACTGAATGGAGCAAGAGATGGAAGTCCATCACAGACAGCCGTGAGTTTAAAGCTCCAACTAGATGTTGGAAACTAGTTTAGTTCCATTTGTAATTGATACTCAATTCTGCAATGCACATAAGTAGATAGAAACCCCAGAACTTATTTAGACGCTTAAAAATGTCAGGGCCGCTCTACGGGTCACTGATGCGGGCCTGGCAGTGCTTCTTCTCGTCCGCCGAGCGTCTGTCTGCCCTGCACACGTCCATCTGTCAGTCTCTGATGGGAGAAGAAGGAGAACGCATACGCTCTTGGCAGAAGGAGACGTTTCCACGGAAGATGTTCTGTGGCTTCAGAGAGTCTCATGACCTTGAGACGGCTTTCTCGCGAGCGCAGAAGCCCTGGGTGAAGCGATTAAAAAAGGTATTACTCTTATTAGTTGATCACATGACCTCCACAAACAATACATCAATAGCAATATACAATACATCACATTTTATAAGTTGTTAAAGTCCCAGTGAAATAAAAAATCACGATGCTTATTTTTTCATGAAATATTGCAGCGTTTATTGTAAATAGTTTATCAATGTGGTCATTCTCTTTTCAAAATTTGTGTGCCCTTATAATCTTTAGTTAAAATCTGAAAATTCCTGTAATGACTATCCTTCTTAGATGACGTACTGGATGTTAGACGGCTTGGGCGGAGCCTGCGTTAACTCCTCCCCTTCAACTGTCAGTCTGCTGCCAGTTCCACTTCAAAATGCAATGGCTGTTTTTATACATCCAATCAAATCACAGAAAAAGGCGAAATCCACGCCCACTGCTTTTCTCATTAGAATTTTCCGTTTCACTCGGAAATGCGTCAAATTACGGAAGTAAAAACGATCGCAACTTCCCATTCACAGGGATTTTGTAGGAGAAATGAACTGTGAATTGATTGTACTATTTTAACAAATCTTCATCTCTGTTAGTTGGAAAAGGCTCGTGCGGTTTATCATAAGTCATGCCAAAAGGAGCAGAAAGCTCAGGAGAAAGAAAGTCAAGCCAAACACAAGACCAACCTGAGCGAAAGCAAACTCTCCAAGATTCAGCAGATGAGAGAGAAAGCCACACAAGACCGCAACAAAGTAACCCCCCAAATACATCTAAACTGAATCCATTCTCACAATGCTAGTGACTGATCTCAGGGCTGACTGTGGATGTTGTCACAGGCACGTGAGCGGTATGAGAAGGTCTTGGAGAACGTCACTGGCTTTGCACCTCGATACATGGAGGAAATGGAATCTGTGTTCGACCAATCGCAGGAGGAGGAGAGGAAGAGGATCAGTTTCCTGAAACAGGCCTTCCTGTCTGTACACAGACACCTCGACATCACGAACAATGAGAGGTTTGTGTGTGATCACGTTTCTTAAAAGTACTACTAAACTCATTACCTAAAACTAACACTCTTAAAAATAAAGATTACAAACCAAAAAAGCCACAAGGAATTTATTTTAAGAAACCCATCTTTGTCTTTAAACATTATATTAAATCAACTTTTTTGCATAATATGATCTTGTTTGGGGAATATATTTCATACTAAAGATGTCGGAGCCCACTCAATCAAAATCTACTCTATGATGCAGAATATCATGGACGGGCTCTTGAATTATAAGTTTCATTTTACTTGGGAAAGCATGACACAAAATCTTGTTTTTAATATAATTTTTAATAAGGTTTTCCTCACCGCATTGTTGTTTAATGTAATGTTGATAACAAAAGTTAACAAAATTGTGTGTGTGTTTCAGTATAAAAGCAGTTTACAGTGAACTGCATCACACTATCATGACCATCAGCGAGCAAGATGACCTGCGCTGGTGGAAAAACAACCGTGGGCCTGGGATGCCCACCGACTGGCCCGAACTAGAGGTGTGTGTGTGTAAAACATCTGCATTCAAGTTAATATTATAGTGAAGTTACTTGTGTTTTGTTTAAATTAACCGATCTTATTGTAAGATAGATGGTTTGGTTTTACTGTACCTATAAAAACTGTTAACCCAAGTTTACATGTCAGAGAGATTTATTGTCCAGTGCACAATGACACTTCATGCGTTTGACTGTGTGCTGTATTTAAAAACTCCCTTTGGTGTGTGTCTGCAATATTGATAATAATATCAATGTCATATATTATTAATAACGGTTATATATTATTTCATATAAAGAGTATTTTTTTCTACATTTAAATACTGAATATTTACAGTAAACCCAGCTTTTTTATTTAATTTTATTGTGTTAGACGTATGTTTGTATTTAGTCAACTTTAATCGTGTGTGTGGGTGGGTGTGTTGCAGGAATGGAACCCTCCAATTAAAAAGCAGAAACCAAAAAAGAAAGAAAATCTAAAGAGAGAAACAGATGACAAAGCGTAAGCACACACACACAAACACCTACTATTGTGTCTATAAATGTATATTTACCTCATCTTAACTTTTACAATTCAGAGATATAATGTATTTAATTAATACTTTTTGACACCCATCAACCCAAAGTACTCAATGGATTTGAAGATAAACTTAATTGAATAAAATCTACCTAATTAATGAATAAAATGGCTCTTGTAGGCCAGGAGCAGAGTCTTGAATTTGATGCGAGTGAGGGAGCCAATTTAACTTAATGAAGAGAGGAGTGACCTGTGTTCTCTTCGGTTCATTGAAGACCACTCTTGCCGCTGCATTCTGGATCATCTGTAAGGTTTGGTTGTGCAAGCTGGGAGTCCAGACAGAAGCGCATTTCAATAGTCCAGTCTGGACAGGACCAGAGCCTTGACTAGAACTTACGTATATTCAAATATTTCTTCATCTTTGTGTCTGTACCAATAACCACATCATCATCTTCTGTCATATTTTCTCATCTACTTTAAATTTCAGCCCATGGAAGTTTTGATGTATTGTTTCAGTTCATCATGTCTTGTTGCAGGACTGAATATTTTAGTTTGTTTTTCTCAGTCAGTATTTCAGTTTTTATGAGTTTTGTAGTTTCACATCTATAAAACATGAAGCTTCCGTGTTTCACTTTTGGGAAGCTGTGTTCATTGTGAGCGGTTGTCATGGACTTCTGACAAACTTTAGCACTTAAGCGTTAAAGCCCAAAGGTTCAGTGCTGCTTTTGTCTGTTTTGTGTTTATGTTTCGTCTTTTTCCATTTTTGTGATCGTATTGTTGTCTCTTGTGTTGCGTTCGTCCCGTGGAGGACTGAAACTCTTTTAGACACAATGATGTCACTTACAACAGCTTCTCTGTGCTGTCATTCAGCTTTTGGAAGATACGCAGTTCTGGCAGATTCGGGCTTGTGAAAATCATCTTTTATTATGAGCTTTAGTGTCTTTGAGTAATAGGAAAAGGTTTTTATATCAAGTATATATGTTGTGTGTCAAACGCGAGGGGCAACCTTCTGATCTCTCTCGGGAAGCCAACACGGAAGTGACTTTAAGTGCAATTTATCGACTTGCCGCTAGAGACTCGCTCCAAAAGAGAGCAGAATCTCATTCAGCTCCATATTAAAATGGGCAACTTTACAGCAGAGAAAAACACGTTTACAGCCTGTTACCAAAAAATATTCTGGTCTAGATATCTAATTTTACCCTTCATGACATCTGTTAGGAGGGTGAATTTATTACAACTGACCCTTTTATAAGCCTTGAATTATGCAAATTAGGGGCGTGGCCAGAAGAGTGACAAGTGGTTTCAGTAAACCAGGCGCCTCAGCTCTAACCACGTCCCGCCTTTTGCCCATTTTCGATTATCCTGGAGTGACACGCGATGTCGACGAGCGCCTCCGCCTACTTTAGGCCTCATTTTTACTCTTCACAAACCTACGGGTGACTACACTGACACTACTTCCATATTTTATACAGCCTGTGGTCAAACATCAATATTTTTTATTACATTATTATTTTTTACTTTGATACTTTAGAGTATTGGTCTTAATCGTTAAAACAAATGTCGAAATTCTCTCGAATGTTTTTTTGTCAGGGTCATGATCGGAGGCGTGCGCGTACGAGCGATGTACAATTATGAAGGAGCAGAAGCTGATGAACTTTCATTTAAAGCAGGTGATTTTACGTGACAACACATCGTCTGTGGATAAATGAGGAAGACAAATCAGGTGATCTGAACCTGTCTGTCTTACAGGTGAGGTATTCCTCAAGGTGGAGGACGAAGATGACCAGGGCTGGTGCTGGGGGGTGAAGGAGGGCGGAGTTGAAGGATACTATCCAGCCAATTATGTGCTGCCTGTGCACTAATGTCATAACGCTTATCTACACCTTTCTGTTTTGGATATTATATTATATAACAGAGCGACCAGAAATTATTAAAGCGAAATATTGAAGCAATAGTCGTCTAAAGTAATTGATCCTGAAGCTTTGGTTAGAAGTAGTTTGACTTTTCTGAGATATGTTTTCAATAAGTGAAGTTACGGTGATAGTGGATGTACAGTATGAAATGACAGGTCACTTTTGTCAAACACAAACTCTTAAATAAGGTGCAACTGAAGGTTCTACACAGCTATGCTCTTAAAAGAACAGTTTTGGATTCTACAAATAACTATTTACTTCTTTCTTTCTTTTTTTAATAAACGCCTCTTTAGAATGCTTGATTCTGATTGGCTAGTCAAGATATTTGCAAGTTCGTTATTCCTAGATATCAACCGCTCAGAATTAATAACACACAGTAACCATGATGCAGCAAATCATTTTGACAGTTTTTTTACTAATTAAATATATATACAGTATGTGTCTTTTAAAAACATATATGACGTAATATTTAATAAATGATTAAACCAAATTGCCTGTTTGTGACATTTGAAGGTCGTTTCTTACCTTAGAACTGAAAAATAAACGGCTTTTCCTCGCAGAAGGTCTGCATTCGGTAAAAATTTGCTAATAAAATATTTAAAATTCACATTTTATCTACCCTTAGATAATTTAAAGAATCTTTTATAAAACAACAAAGTGTTTTGAATGTCAACATTCGTGCAAAAATGGTTCTTTATAAGGCAAAGCACCTTTTTTAAGATAAACGGTCAACACTTTTCTTCATTTTGCATATGATTGTTTAAAACAAACTTCACTTTATAAAATGGTTTGCTTGAAAAACAGTGTGTGTGTGAAACTTGAAACTAATACACTAGCTTGATATTCTGTTGTCTAATACAATGACATTTGTAAGTGTGACATAAGTGTTCAAATATTTCTTGTGGCTGCTGAATTTCCGGTGAAAATTACATTTTGTATTGCCCCTATTAAAACAACTATAAGCAGCACCAACATTACAATAAAAGATAATTTCTCTTTATTGATAAACTTTTCTACTTTTATTAATTGATTCATGTTCCTTTTAGATTTTGGAAACCCTCTAAGAGAGTCTGTGCATAATCAAAACCAGTAAATAATTCCAGTTGCTTCAAGAAACTCCCACTTTGTCATTTCTATTGTTTAATGAGAGGTTGCAGAAAACACCAGTAGGAGCTTGTTAGAAAGATTATGGGCCAGTGGAGCTTCGAGACAAAATAACTTAATCTTTTATCATCAAACCCAATATAACAGTTGGTCTGATGCAGAACATCTGAAACTGACAGTCTGAAATCAGATAAATGTTACAGAGACAAACATATTCTTATTAAAGCAATAAACATGTGATGAACACATGATGGTAATCAGTATTTCGAATCAGTATCAAGACTTTGCAAAAGTTTGAACAGGTATCTTGGAATTTGAACAGGTATCTTGATGTACAGCCAGGAACAGGTGCGTAACTATAGCAACTGTAATCCTGGAATGACAGGGACCTCTGCTGGTGGATCTGAAATCACACGTTTCCACACAGAGAGAAGCTGGTGTGTTGACTTGGTGTATCAAATATTTAGACCAACAGACTTAGGAAGAAAACTGGAAATAAGATGTTGTCGCTCAGATGTTGTTCTTTCATAGCTCAAGAGATTTAATGGAGTCCTCAGTTGTTTAAATATGAACGTAGTCTCCGATGCTTCAGAATGTAATTGTTAAAACATGAAGTGTCTGGAGTTTAATGTAATGAAAGATGTAAAAAGTCAAATAATATGGATTTGAGTAAATTTGTTGAGAAAGGTTTGAGTTCATATTGGGATCTTCAATTTGATTGACTTTTGATTGCAGACTTGACAAATCTGATCTCAGTTTGACACATCTCTTCTGAAACTCTTATGACAGACACTTTTGTCAGATTTCTGACTCTTTATCAGGGGAAATGTCTCAGACGCAGATTAGATTTAAGCAATTGTTTCTATTTGTTCTCTATTTAATCTCATTTATGTCTAGGAGAAATAATTGAGATATTAAAGAGCTCTGTATTCTTCTGGGTATTAACCTTGTCAACGTTTGGCAACAATTCTTTTCACAAAAGCTCATTGAAATGTAAAAGAGTGGTTTTGCATTCATGCAAGTTAAGAATTATATCTTCATAAAAGCTACCTGAACATAACGTCATAACATGAATTTAAGAACAAGTTGTGAGTATTTGGATATTGTGTCGGTAAATTACTTTTCATTAGTGGAAGGGGCTATTGGTAATTTGACATTTGGAAGAAATTTGCTCTTGCATCCTGGGCTGATAATATGCAAATGTGGATGAAATTTGGTAAACAGGTGGTAGGTATATTTTTCAATAATGAAACAGAATTTTAGCAAGGATAACATGCTGTCCGCAAGGAGAAACTATAATGCAAAAGAACAAATTTGGTATAAAATAAAAAGATATAAAAAAGCTTGTTGTCAAATATTCTACAACTAGGGTAAGGGGTCATAAAATCATAGAATGTTTTACTATAGTAAAATTCTAAGACGTGGAAAAAAAAAAAGAGATGATTCCAAATTAGCCTTTATTCATTTCCGGACAAATGTGTGTTGAATTTCAACAGAAGCAAACCTCACAAATGACATAAAGTCTTATAGTCACTAGAAAAATTATCATTTGACATATAAAAAGTACATTTAGAAAAACTGAAATCTTTTGAAAGCGGTCTCTTTTATTTTCCACGGCGGTGTAAATGTCAAGCTAAAATAATTTCTCTCATCCTAAATGTCTATATGTATGAGGTCAGAGCTTCAGGATTAGTATCAGAAGCACATAGTGTTTGAGTGAACCTGACACAGAGAACTCATTCACAACACACAAACCCCGTCCTTCACACGCGCACACACACACACACATGCACACATGCATATAAAACCAACCGCCACACACAGCTGCCTCGGACACACATCATGGACCGTAACACACTGACCCACATCCACCAAAGAACACACAAATGAAGACTGAAGATCATATCCACATGATGACATTGTAAGGACAGACATCTACCGAGCGACCGCTGCTAATTAGACATCAGCAAATATTATTACACGCCTCAAGTTTCAACCTACAGGAGAGAGAGATAGGACACACGGGAGGGGGTTGTTTATTGTTTGTTGATATTTGTATGTGTGCGTCTGTGCGTGTTGTAGGGAATTGAGTGAGGTAAGGAGAGACAGAATATCCACTGCATCACTGTGTGACTGGACTCTTAATGGGAGGGGGGGGGAGAGAGAGAAAGAGAGGGAGATAGAGAGAGAGAGAGAGAGAGAGAGAGAGAGAGAGAAAGAGAGAGAGAGAGTGAGTGAGTGAGTGAGTGAGTAAGAGAGACAGTTAAACCAGGGGTTTTAAAGATCCAGAGACCCCATCATCCACATGTACAACCAGCGCTGGGATCCCCTCCCAAGAAGCAACAGTTCCTAAATATTGTGAAGCACCCCTGCCCGTATGATAAGATGGTCACATTTTTAATCACATTTAACAACATTTATAAAAACATGTCGTAAGAATCTTTTCTCAGACTCCTCACTGGACCTTCACATGATCCCTGAAGCTTTAAATCAAGAATTCATCTCATTGCTCAGTAAATTACACATGATTGCAATGTCAGAAGCAAACATGCATCATTTTAACAATAATTAAATGACATTTGCAATAAAAACTCAATTGCACTAATCATTTTAAAGGAGGGTTTGCATATGTTTTAACCCTGGTTTATGAAGCCCTTCTCTTGTGCTATTTCTAACATGCAGCGCCAAATCGTACAGTGTGAAAACCAGGATAAATGAACCTAGACGGTCAGTGTCCCAAAGTCACATTAATGTTGTGTTACGAATGACGCTTGTAGATTAAAAAACAACACACACTGCTACACTACGGCAAATTTAGTGTAAATGCAAAATCAATAACGTGAACACCGGAATGTAGACAACCGATTTCTTCAAAACGATGTTGCCCTAAAATAAAAATGGAATATATGATGCAATATATATGCAAGTGTGTATCGCTGACCATGTTTTATACTTTGTACAAAAGGCCAGATGTCTTACATTGAGTGATGCTGGACAACATGGCTCATCTGGTTTTGCACAAACCTGTGAATGCATGCATTTCTCTTGTTTTGTTTAAACTTCTTAACTAAACTTTTAAATCACATTTGTTCATACAATAGTAAAGGAAAAATACAGCATAGAAGCATTTACCTAGGGGTGTCTTGTATCCCACTGTATTTTATTACAAGAACCCCCCCCACAGACCCCCTCCACCTGGAGCACAGAGATGCAGCTGTGCATCACATAGACGTGTGGATGCTTTTATGGATGCATGCATGCATGAATGTATGGAGAGTAGATCGACGCTAATTGGCTACAGCAGGTGTGTTTTGTACATATCTCTTCAGCCTGCCGCCGTATTCAGAGCGGACGTTACGGATTTTACGTAAGATGTGCCGTTACGCTGGGTGCAGCATCCGTCCCTCTATACGGCCACGACGCATACGAGCTGCATGCATAGCGTCTAGAAAAATGCGCGGATGATTTTTTACGCTTAGTATACCGTTTAATCGACTCGCGTTCGGTTTCTACAGCTCGCGTCGACTGCATCGCGTCTTTTCATCTCGTATTATTTCTTCAGAGTTTATTCCCCGTTATTCACCGTCTCCGCGCGCCACTGACGCGCTCCGGATCCGTTGGAGACATAGAATCAATTGAACAAACGGAGAGCGCAAAAACACCATTAGGGGATCCGTCGATTTGGCGCAAGGAAATAAGAAAAGGTACAAAGACTGTCATTTTATCACATGCTTGGTCTCTAAAAGCGTCTGTGGAGTAATGAATAGGTTTGGTTACAAATGCACGATGATGTGTGATTGATTGGCATTGATTTGGTTTTCCAGAGGTTGCCACATGGTTGTGAAATGTATCATGCGTCTTTAGAAGAGGATTTGGATAATGTCACGGACGCATGAGAGAAGAACGGTGAGACGTCTCATTCAGCATTCCTTTCACGTATTTGTATTTATTTATTTATATATTCCATTTACTTATTTGGGTATTTATGCGTGTGAATGTACTGTGCAATTATAAATAATGACATTTTGAGGAATCTATTTGGATGTTGGTTATGGAAATAACGCTTGGATTTGATTTGCATTTTTCTTTTTCATTATCAGACCCGCGCCGTGTGCCATTTTGTTGCGCGTCTTCGTGTGTGCGCGAGCGTGTGTGTGTGTGTGTCGGGGCCTCACTTGTGTATTTCAAACGCGTACGACGGTCTCCGTTACAACGACCCCGCAGTCGCTAACGCATTCAAATGCATACGCAACGATTTTCGGTCATGTATGACTGTAAGACCCACTGCGGTTACCATCTTTTATTACATGACGGAGATCATAGGCTTTGTGTGGTAGATTGTGTTTTAAAATGATTAACACGTAACATACTTTCACAATATATTCTGAAATTGATATTTTAATCTTTGCATTTGTCTCGGGCTTCTTTGGCGCGTGGATGTGTTTTAACGGAGCCGTAGTGCAAATAGAGCGCCGCCACCCAACCGGATTCCGACACCCAGCATCTGCAAATCAATTTAGCGTTGTCATGGTTACAGTGAAGCTGCAGCACCGCACCTGTGACACACACACATACACAGAGAAGATGCGCCTACGTGTGATGGGCAGAGATGCTACAGCCATATAAGGACGTTTTGATATTAGTTCACGTTTATGATTTGAATTGTATTGTCGCATTTGTAAGAATGTTTTCCTCTGGATTCTTTTGAAATAACCTGAAGCCAAAGCAAGTGCCGACTTGTTCGTAAACAAGTCAATTATGAATTTATGAGTTGAGACCTGGCAGATTTTTGTTGATCCAAATAAAAATATAATAGGGCTAATAAAGTTTTATGAAATTGAGAAGGCAGCATGGCAAGGAAAATAATACAGGAGTTCCAATTATTATTATAAGAATTATTATTATTGTTATTCAGGTGAAAAGACTGTAGACATGTATGTGATGAATATTTGCTAAAATTGCCGTGTGGTTTCAACCCAGAGTTGGGTCAAATATGGACATTTGATGTTCATTTCATCTAAATGTTTAGTTTGTCTTTTGAATCAAGAATGGCTTGAAAGTGTGCTTTTTTTAGGTTCCATAGCCATTGTTTTGTATGCAATAGCTTATATCTGACTAGATTACAATCAGTGTTCCTGATTTCTATTAAATGTTATATTTGGCTCCTAGTACTTTTCCTAGGCCAAACAAATATAATTAAAGAAGTTCAGTTATGCACCTTGTCAAGGTAAGAAAATAAGTAAATAAAATGAAACAAGTAAATAAAATACAAGAAAACAAATTATAGTGTAAATGTCTTGAAATGACAGTAAACAGTTTCTCTTTGACTGGTCTAGAGGTCACAGGTTTTAGTTGCCGAATCAGTCAGCCATCACGTCCTTAGCAATGTGAAATATGATAAGATGTACATATATGCAGTTTTTGACCTCTCTCGTCCTCTCTCTCACCTCTTTCTTCCAGTAAGCAAAGTCATTGCTGACTGTGATGATTCTGATGGAAAGCAGAAGATTCACATAGCAGCATCCAGTGCTGTTATCAACTGTGTGGATTGGATGCCACAAGTTACCCGATTACCCGAAATTGATAGTAAAGACAATGTTTTTCTTCATGTTCTTGCACATTTTTTATAGTTTGTTCACTTAATGTAAAATTATAAATATGAAAATTAAGTTTGTACATTTTTGGTACTTACTTTCGTTTTGCCTTTTTTAGGAAAGGGGCAGGACATGACCCAGTTGCCATGCAGGCTGCTATGGTAACAGGCTTTTTTAGCCCTTCCCCCCTCATCTGTTTGGTCCAGCTGTTGTTGTGGCCACACCTCCTTGGACCTAGATTGGCTGTGGCCAGTCCTACCTGCCCTGCTCCCTGCAGCTGCTCAAATCAAGCCAGTCGAGTCATCTGTACCAGAAAAGGCTTAAATGAAGTTCCACAGAGTATCTCGTCCAATACTCGATACCTCAACCTACAGGAGAACTCCATACAGGTGAGCTCCGCCATACACTACACAAGTGATACTTCTTATCTAAAACTATGACTGATGTGAGAAAACAATGGAAATGACTGTGCTATACCAAAGATATGATAGATGAATGCTTTGAAAACTCACAAATTGACGCCAAAATAAACCTTTCTACCAGGTTTTACCAAAACATAAGGTCAAAAGAACAAAGTTAAGCACAGGACAATTTAAAAAGACCACCTTTTACTACAAAAAACTAAATTTGATTACTGTAGTTAGACCATAAGCTAACCATGGTTATACATGCAGAGGTTAGTACACAAGAACATGGTAACTACTGTAAAGTACTATTACTACTTTTACTATGGTAAAACCATGTTAAAATTTTGTCAGGGCAGGATTTATTGCAGTATTGTCCCACAAAATCAAAATCTAATACTTTTCTAGGGAAAATAATAATATGACAAAATTGTGCAAATTGCCAAAATGTAAATTAATAATAACCTTTAGTTTAAGCATATTGAACAACAAACACAAGTCATTATACTTTACAAATACTTTCATTTTATACTACAGTGTTGCTGTGCAAGACGATCAATGTCAGTGAACATCCAGAAGATGCAGTTCCAGTTTTAATCTGTTTTCTCCCTCTGTTTCTTCAGGTGATCAAGTCAGACACCTTTAAGCATCTAAGTCACCTGGAGATTTTGCAGCTGTCTAAGAACCAGATTCGTCAGATCGAGGTTGGAGCGTTTAATGGGCTCCCCAATCTCATCACGCTGGAGTTGTTTGATAACAGACTGCCACAGGTTCCATCCCAAGCGTTCGAGTACCTGAGCAAGCTGCGTGAACTCTGGCTGAGAAACAACCCCATAGAGACGCTGCCAGCTTACGCTTTCCACCGTGTGCCATCCCTGCGGCGGCTAGATCTTGGCGAGCTACGCAAACTGAGCTTCATTTCAGAGGTGGCGTTTGATGGGCTGGAGAACCTACGTTTCCTGAATTTGGGCATGTGCGGGCTTAAGGACGTACCCAACTTGACACCCCTCGTGCGGCTGGAGGAACTGGAGCTGTCGGGCAACCAGCTGGGTGTGGTGCGGCCTGGATCCTTTCAGGGTCTAGTTTCCCTACGCAAGCTCTGGCTTATGCACTCTCGGATTTCCGTCATCGAGCGGAACGCCTTCGATGATCTCAAGAACCTGGAGGAGCTCAATCTGTCCCATAATTCTTTGCACTCGTTGCCCCATGATCTGTTCACCCCGCTGCAGCAGCTGGAGCGTGTGCATCTGAACCACAACCCGTGGGTATGCAACTGTGACGTTCTATGGTTGAGCTGGTGGCTGAAAGAGACCGTGCCTGATAACTCCACATGTTGTGCACGATGTCACGCGCCACCAGGCACCAAGGGCAGGTACATCGGAGATCTCGACCTGCGAGACTTCACCTGCTACGCACCTGTGATCGTGGAACCACCTACTGACCTAAACGTGACGGAGGGAATGGCCGCCGAGCTGAAATGCCGCTCCGGCACATCCATGACGTCCGTTAACTGGCTGACCCCTAACGGCACCTTCTTGACCCACGGTGCGTACAAGGTTAGAATCTCTGTGCTGCACGACGGCACCCTGAATTTCACCAACGTGACCATGCAGGACACAGGGCCCTATACCTGCATGGTGACAAACTCTGCCGGCAACACCACCGCAACCGCCGTGTTGAACGTTTCTGCTACCGACCCAGGCAACGTATACAGCTTCTTCACAACCGTTACTGTAGAAACCGTCGAGACAGTGCAAGGCGGACACGATTCAGCCCAGCAGTTTGTCAACGAGACCTTCATCAGCATTCCAGGGCCAACGGCTGCATCCGCACCAGCAGGTCCAACCGGGTCCATGCTGTCCTCTCTGTCGCCCCGAGCAACCCGAGCACCCGATCGCCCGTTCACCGTCTCGATTACAGATGTGGCCAACCTGTCGGGTCTGGAGGACGTGATGAAGACCACCAAGATCATCATCGGCTGCTTCGTTGCCATCACCTTCATGGCGGCCGTGATGCTGGTTGTCTTCTACAAGCTCCGCAAGCAACACCAGCTTCACAAACACCACGGCCCGGCACGTGCCATTGAGATCATAAACGTCGAAGATGAGCTCGGTTCTCCGGGAGGAGCAAGTGGCATCACAGGAGGGGGCACCGTCCACATGGGTGCGGGGATGGGCGGAGGAGCCGGGCAGAGTCAGAGAATCCAAGAGCCTGAGATCATGACCCTGCCGAGTGTCGGACAGTCTGACCACCTGAACCATTATTACAAAACGCATCACTTCAACAACAACGTGCTGAGCCTGAACATGTCCTCAGGAATGCTCAACAACAAACCTAACATTGGGTCCCAAAATAAGGCTTCGACCCTGAAAATGGGTATTGCTGACCACTCCAACCCCTCCTCGATCTCGCCGCCCCTGCCGATTCCCATCCCGATGGCCATGACGTTCCATGGAACTCTGAAAGGCCTTAGCCACGGTCCCAACATGCAGACTGAGCCTCTGTTGCTTTCCAATGGCTCCAAGGAGAGCGTTCAGGAGACCCAGATCTGATCTGCTCACACGTACAGAAAGGGAAGTTATTGTGCCAGTGGGATGGTCTTTGACATTATGGACTCTTACTGAACGTCCTTCCGTTCCTCGCCAAAAGATGCAATGGAATATTCCATTCAATGGACAGAAAGACAAGCTTTTACACACGAAGTGGCAATGGCGCGATTGAGTACACACGTGCCAAAGCAAGCGTCTTTTTTGCAGTTCCTATGAGTTGTGTCCACGTATTAAAATATAGTCTATATTAAAGTAGTGTAATTACATAAATGTTGGTTTGCCACAGCGTAACAATCACACAGATGTACAGCAGCTTACAGACCTGTATACAAACATACACACATTGACACTTCCCGGAGGTCATTGCTCATCACTAGGAGGTCATCCTCACTAGGTAGTGTACCTGTGTGTGTGTGTGTGTGCGCGAGGTACGGCTTGGACTGAGACTGATTTGGAAATGAAGACTCAAACCGCTGTGATCCAGAACACACGCTTACATTCCTTCTGCTTCATGACGCCTTTGGAATCTAGCACAAGTGAGAATCCATTCATAAGCTCATTATCTGAATCCGAATACCACAAGACTCAATTTCAGGGTGACATGCATTTTCATCAGCGTTCTAGAAGAAGGATGAATGCATCTTTAGCTACGTAACCCCCCTCACCTTCCCCCGCGACATGCCGTGCATATGTACGTTTGGCGAGATCTTGAGTGGCCGTTCGTTCTGTTTGTGCCAAATTGAATAGCAACAGCGATGTGTAAGGGCTATTTCACTGGCGTCCAATGTTTATTTTGATGTGTCTGGAAGTCAAAGTGAAATGCCATTTTGGACCCGTTTTGCTTTCATGTTCTGATGAATTAACAGAATATGATTTTGGGTGGGACTTTATTGGTCACATTGGTAAGCATAACAGAAGCGACGTTTCCCATTACATTTTTGTTAAAGATTACAAATGGAAAGACGTGTATAAAAAAATCTAATGTGAAAGCTCTTATTTAGGCTTTCAGATATACTGAGAGCCGACCAAGACATCATTTCAGAGTGAAATTTTAGATTTTTAAAAGGTAGACAGTGAAAGATGATATGAATACGCTCAGATTTTCCAGATGAACGATTTTGCAATATAACGCGATCTAATGTAAAGATTTTCAACTATACTGTTTCTAGATTGAATCAGTGGTCCGGGGTGAAGATTTAAGCTTCAGGGTTTAAATCTAACGCAAGGGAGCCATACGTCAGCTTCTAAAAGTCGCTGCTGACTACATAAAGCATTTTATTGATCAAAGTCTTCATCCTTGAATGGCTTTGAGGTGTGTATTAACAATGTGCAATGTGCCATTAATGGAGTACACATGTGTGTATCATTGTAAGTGCTGCATTAAACTTGACTCCGTTTTTCATTTCCAATTTCCAATTCACCATTATCTTTTTATCAGGATGATGTTGTTAAAATTGATCTTTTTTTAAAACGAATGAGTAATGACGGTTACCTTCATAAATCAAATGACACTAAATTTGACAAATTTGGCAGTTTGTTTCTGCATTTAATCTACTTCTCCAATGAATTTTTCTCATTTAGGAAAACCTTTTCTTTTTTTGTTAAAGCGCTGTATATGTACTTCAGCGATCGGAGGACGTGATCCCCGAAATCAGCCTACAGTATGTCTGCCTGCTATTCTTCATAATGGAATTATAGGATAAACTGTTTTCTTTGTGTTTTTTCTTTTCTTTTATTGCTTTCCACATTTCTCCCTACAGTACATCGGCTGATTGTTTTTGAATATCCACTGCGGTTGCCTAGCAACAACATCATTGCCAGGAAATGCTCTTTAAATCTTATTGTAGCGCCTGACCGTCATCTGCTGATGGGGAACATAGGTAAATCATCATTACGTCAGTATAACATAAGTAAAAGGTTAGTTCATGTGAGGGACCTGTTCTCCGAGTGGGCAACAGCAGACAAAACTAACACACACCCATATGGTATGTGTGTATGTAGAAATTTGGAAAGTAGGAAAACACACATGCAAAATGACTCTATTTGTCATTTGATCGTCAGATTTGACTATTTTAGTCTATCAAGTGCAAGGAAATGGTGAAAACGTGCTTTGAAGACAAAAATTTAATTATATTTGAAGGAGCCAGTTGTCTCACGCCTGCCAAAAGCTGATTTTTCCTCTTGGTTTTAAGGTGCCTATGAAAAAGCTTGACACGTTTTCTGTATTTTCTATTAAAAAAGAAAAGGTTTTGGGCTGGAGTTTGTAAAATATTTCAAAATCTGTGCCCCCCCTAGATCCATCTTGGGCCTTCCCAGGGGACCAGGGCCCCCAGTTTGAAAACCACTTTTCTACGGAGCAAAATGAGTCATGCGTTGTCAATTGTTTTGCTTGTTTTTTCCAGAAAAAAAATATTTTAAACTTGTATATCTTCCTAACATCTTTTAGGAGTTCACAAACATATAACATCAACAAAACACAAATTTGAATTTCATGGATTCTTTAATAGTTTGAGACTGAGTCCCATCTGACTCACATATTGATATTTTAGACAACAAGCCTATTGTTTGTTTTTCTCTATTTCTTGTGTATGAATGTGATCATGTTCAGATCTCTGCCGTCCTGTAGCAGAAACCTTTTCTCTGTCTACAAAATCTTCTTGATTTGGTTTTCGAGAGATAATTCATCTTAAATTCGTCCCGTTTCAGAATGCTTCTAGCCCTGAGTTGGTAAAGTTGTTGCAGGGTTGCTGTGTTTTCAAGCGAGAAGAGGTTGTTTCTGAGTACAGACAGATTGTGTTTATGGACTGTATCATCACTCTGAATGTGATGTGTCTCTCTCTCTTTCTGTCATAATCTCACGCTGACCATGTGTTCATGTGTTGCCATGTATATAATCTAAAGATGTAAATAGTCTCTATTTTTTGACTTACCATGAGCAGAACACAATTCTTCAGGATTTGAGGCAGACTTTTTGGAAACTCTGCGTTTCTCTCCGTCTCTCTTAATGGGTGAATCTCGTTTAATCATGTCCAGGTCACATTTCACTCGAATATGCAAAATCAAAAGCCAGAAATGAAGCCTATTTTGAGGACTGTGATGAATTTTGCATTGTGACATTCTCATGACAATTAAACACATTTAACCGTTTGATAAAAATCTATATAAAAATTGTTTTTGATTCTCCTCATGATTTACATAATCTACATCCAGTCATTATTTTTTTGTTGCAACAACGAATACTACCATGATGTATAAAGTACTAAAATATAAAGATAACACACAAGTTGTCATGAAAATGATTCACAATGTAAAAAAGAGATGTTTGGTTATCCTTAAGCAGAATATCATTTCTTTTTCATTTGTGTTGATTATGTGTGGGTGTGAAATGTGATCGGGACATGTTTCTGACAGTTTGATGGGTACAGTATATATTTCTCTGCATCTGCAGATCAACATGTTCCCCGGAATCAGTCGAGATCTTCATCTCTTCTGCAGTATTAAAGTACAGTATGGCTCTGTTCCATTTAGCTCTGTTCTTGATTTGTTTACTTATTTATTTGTACTGAATATTTTGAGTTCCTTCCGTTCTGTTCTTCTGTGTTGATGCTGTGTAGTTCAGCTGTGGAGAGCTAGTGGATTGCCCATCGGTTCTGGGTTAAAGGTTGTGGCAAATGCTTAACTGTGCGTGTAAGCCTCTGCAGTATGCCATTCACTACACGGACGGTCTTTACCAATAAACATGGACATTTTGGCTTTAGAACCCTGTCTGTGTGTCTTTCTGCGTGACTTTTATAATACATGACGTGAGCTGGTTTTGTCTTCAGGACCTTTGATCGCCTGATATACGTGTATGTGTGAGATATCACACTTCTTTAAACAGTCAAAAATGCCAGGGAGGGACCAACCCTTGCCAATGAGAATGTGAAATACTGTACGCATGTGAATTTTTAGATGCATTCAGGTTTGCTGATGTTTGTCTTTGGAGGGATTTGGAATGACGGCCTCGTTCAGTGCCTGACGTCTGACAAGTATTTACAACACTTTTAAATTCATTCAATCATTTAATCTAAGCTTTCTTAAGTAGTTTCCAAATCAGTCATTTAGAATATGATTTGGAATAAGTGGTCTCTAGGTTGCTCAAGTTACATTTATAAACAAACCCTGCAGTAACACACGAGAGAAGGATGACGTGAGCTCTGCAGCTTTACTCCTATTAGTTGCTCCCGAAAATCGCTCAACATTTGCATAAAGTTGAGCAAATCTCAACTTTGTCTTGTCGCTAGACATGGCCACTTCCTTGTGAGACAAGCACACTTCTGAGCGCTAAAAAGACGACAAAACACTTCGTATTTGAAAACTTGGCTAGCACGTACAACCTAAATACACGAGACCGCAAGCCCACATGAATTGCGCCATTTGGGACAGGGCCACTGTCGCTCATGTCGCCCGAAGTCGCCGGCTCTCCATTGAAATGAATGACATCGCCTCGCTTTGTCGCTGGGCCTCTGAACGGGGCGTAACAGAGACGTGAAAAGTCAACTTAAATGTCCTTTCAAACAAACTAGGAATATTTTTATCATGAACGGTTTGTTCAACGGTATGCAAATCTCATAGGTTGAAAGAATGTTGTGTTGTTAAACAGAGACCAATACAGATCATTTGGTTGGTCTATTTATCTCTCGACGGATAGCAGTTAGTGTGAAAAATAGATTTTATCACCCGTAACCGATTATTGGCTGATAAATCAGTGCATCTTGTAATATTGCTGATTAAAAGCTTTTTTAATGTTATTGCAAGTTTTTCTTTTAAATTCAAAGTTCTGAGAAGCTTCACCCGCTATTCTGTTGACGGAAGGGCACTTTACAGCTCGGTTGCCAAACATTAAGCATCAGAATATAAACATAAGCCCTTGCACAGTCTACCGCACATGAGCCGCACGATGCGATCCAACAAATGACTGTGGAATCCGTTATAATAAGAAATTTTACCACTGGATACGGTGCGATGCAACGTGCAAATCAGCATGCGCACAGACCGAGAGTGGACTGCTACGGGAATGCTCTAAAATCACTCCGCGAGAACAATCCACTCAACACCACTTAAAGTCAAACACACCCGCTGACTTGACCCTTGCTTAATTCTGTTTGAAAGCGAGCTGCCTGTAACTTATTGCTGTTTTGCGCATGCTATTCAGTTTATAACCATCACCAGTTCACACTGGAATCTGATATTGGCCACATTTTAAAAATGGTGTGAACATCCGAACAAAAAATCTGATCTGAGCAAAAAATCGGAATTGAGCATTAAGGCTTGCAGTGTGAACGTGGCTTAAGACAATCCAATGTACACTTCAGTGGTTCTTCAGAGGTTCTTCAGCGGTTCTTTGGGATGACCGAGGTGCTGTATAGCACTGCATCTGTATAAGAACCTCTTAAGGTGTACTTCAGCAGTTCTATATCACCTCAGTCATCCCAAAGAACTGCTGAAGAACCACTGAAGCACCAATATATGGTTCTATATAGCACTACAAGTGGTTCCCCTATGATTACAAGCCAAGAACCACTTTAGGTGCTACATAGCCTCCATTTTTTGATCCATTAAATCCAGAATTTTCCTTTCACTGTCTGGAAAATTCACAGTCCATCTGTCCAGTGAAAATTTCATTGCTCATTGGTCACCCCAGTAAACTGACCACAGGACGACCGTATGAACGAGAGGGAGTCATGACACCCGTTCACCCAGTGTACTTGTAGGGGTTAGTACCAGTTCTGCTTTAGCCTCACCTACAGTATCCTCCACACGCAGACTGCGCACACCGCCTGTTCTCGTTGCAGCGTTACCATAGCAACTGTGAGATGTGGGAAACCCTCCGTCCTTCAAACGGGCAGTGGGGGATGATGAAAAACAGTGATTGAGTATTATCACATCATCTTATAGTGAGCGTATGTGTTTTAAAGACATGACTTGACGACTCTACATTTTTATGTTCGTAAATAGTGTATTTCAATATCTTAGATGATTTTCTGCCATCAACATTATTATTAATCAAAGTGATATAATGCTGAATACTGGTTATTTTAAAGATTGCAGATTGTGGACGTGTGTTTTCTGGAGGACCCTTTAATACCCATGAGCCAGTGAACTGGTGAACACTGCTTTCTAAAGGTTCTTATCCGCATATATTGAATGTTTAATGGTGACTTTTCGCATTTACTAATGCAGAGCACACCCACCAGTTGTTTTGCGCACCAGTTCTTTCTTGTAAAGCAGCTTCTTTACACGCTTTGGAGATGTGCTGATGCTGTAATATTTACACCAGATTGTAATGGTTTATATTGGATGGTTATCCGGGCTATTGCCAGTTGTTCTTAATCAGATTCAAGTGGTGAACATCTGTGAACATTGGACGTCTGCATCAGTAGAGGGCCTCTGTTTCCATGACAACCGCAGGCTGAAAATAGCCCCCTCTCTCTTTCCCCCTCACTCTCTCCAACATGCATGTATTTATTGTCTCTGAAGACATGCCAATGTTTTTTCTCGTTTTCCTCGTGGTCCGACTCTCCTCTGTGCTCCGCTCATTGGCGTTCCCCTCCCCTATGCTTTGCAAAGCTCACCTTTCTGCTCTCCCCTCTCCTCTGCTGTTCTCCCCTCCATCTCGGCAGATATATAGTCGCTCAGTCGCCATGGAAACCTTTAGAAACTATGGTGACGGGTCTAACAGCATCGCCTCAGCATTGGCAAAACACAACTGCATTCAATGATTTATGCAAATGAATACAGTAAATTGGCCATGTAAAACTGAAAAGACATTGTTTTTTTATTCTGTGTACTGAGGTTTGTTTTCTCTGCAGATGTGCTGTTCATTTTCGGTTTATCTAATGTAGCTGATGGCCATGAGTGATGTAATGACAGGGTTGATATCTTTAGCTCAGCGAGACCTCTTATTCTAATAAGAAAAAACACATATTGGACAATATTTTTGGCAACTAGATCTTTATTTAACACTCCGGTGTTTTTGTTCCAGTGTTCTGTTCATGCATACATGTCCGTCGCACAACGTCACTGGTTGCTAGTTTTGATGAAAATACATATCACCGGGGCTGAATGCAGTCAAGCTAGCGTTTATTAAAATCCTTCAAAAGCTTCAAAATCAGAATCAAGCACACGTGATCCAGCGTTAGAATCAAGAGACGCTACTTCCTTCATACACAACATTCTGGCAAACACAAATGATTTTAAAACACTGTTATTTTTTTCAAATGATGTCATTTCCCCTCCATGTCATCGCCATCGGTGAAGCGGTTTCCATCCTACTATTCTTTCTTGTCTATGGGGGTAGCTGAGATCAACAGGGAGAGAAAAAGAAAGAATTTGTATAAATAGATCTGATATCCTCTGGCCTTGTTCGATGCAGTAACCAAACCAACCAGGAGTCCTGCACCAGATCTGAAATGACTACCATAGTTATCTTTGTTTTGGTCGCGTGAATTGTTGAAGAACCTCATTTTTGTACCATATAACCCCCTGATATGATTACTTGTATTAATCAGAATAGGTCAATTCACCTATATTGGGCAACATTCTAGAACATTGTATCAGAATATTGTGCATTTGGATATGCATATCTGGACATACTATATTTGATAACAATAAATAGCAATTTGCTTCCATTTTGCTGTCTGATTCAAGCTAAACCTAAATAGTAAGCTCTGGGTAAATTATTTATTCTTTTTAGTCCTTCATTATAATACAAGTAGTTTGATCATTGTCAGTGATTCAAATTAGTTTCTCATGTATAAAAAACGAGATTCATGACCTCATTACGTCAGAGAGCGGCATTACTCCGAAGAAATGTGAAATCAGACTTGACTTTCTCATATTTAAAGCCATGCAATGAAATACAGCTTGCAGTCGGAATGACATGTAATTAATTTACTAACTTGAAAACCTATTTTCTTAAATATGTTTATTTGCAATGGATTCCTTCTTATTCAATGTCTGCGTGTGTGTGACATGTAAAGTGCTGATAACGTATTTTAAAATAACACTGATTTTTCTCGTCACTCTGCTGGATGGTGACACAGGCCTGCTAGAAAACACGATGCAGCACTTTCATCAAAGATGAACCATGAATACATTTATTTCATGCGCCCTCTAGTGTATGAATGAAATACTGCGCTTATTCACACACGTTACCTCTGATTTCCAGTTTACATTCCACGAAATCTTCTCCGAGTTCATTTACAGCCTTGCAGGAATATTTTCCGGAGTCAAATGTGCCGGGTTTACGGATGTTTAGAGTCAAAACTCCCTGGTTATTCTGCATCAGGAACTTTGGATCATCACCTATTATCATCTTGTTCTTCATCCAGATAATCTTTGGCTGGACAGACAGACAGGTGACATTTTTAACACGCAGTTGTTTTGAACTGATGTGAATTTGTTTATTAACTCATTTCACTTCCAGTAGCGGATGAATGTTAAAATAAAGTATTAAAAAGATCATGTAAAGACTGCATGTTAATAATATGTCAAATATTGATTGATGTTAACCTGTCTAATCTCACGGTCTAAGTGATAAGAAACATATACTAAAGTCATTCCATATCAACTCAACTAAAAAATATACCAAAAGGCTCGTTTAATAAAAGATTAATATTATTTTATGAATTTTCGAATAAATCCCATGTGTTTATTTCCTCTCAATAAATCATATTTGGCCTTTTTCAGAACTTCATTCTACAGATGTCGAAAGATCAAAATCTGCAATTTAGCTGAGGAAGTTTCAAGTCTTTTGATTATTAGATATTTAGAAGAATTTAGCAACTGACAGTTCTGGGGCACCATTCACTTCCAACGTAGGCAAAAATATTGTACAATTCACACCACCAGTGTGTCCTTGAGCAAGACACTTTACTCCATGTTGCTCCAGGGGGATTGTCCCTGTAATAAGTGCACTGTGAGTCGCTTTGGATAAAAGCGTCTGCCAAATGACTAAATGTAAATGTAAATGTAAAATTCTGTTGAACACAAAAGACATTTTGAAGATTTTAGGAAAGAAACAATTCCAGGGCACCTTCACTACCATTTATTTTTTCCTTGAGTTGTCAATGATGTCTCAGAAATTTCAGTTGCTAATATTTTCCCCAAAATCTTCAACAGAACAAAGAACATGTTTGGAACAACTGGAGAATGAGCTCATGATGACAGATGAACTGTTCCTTTAAGAAATCAATTCAATCCACATACAAGACACTTTACCTGCAAACTGTTCATGTTTTTTTTACCTTGGGGAAGCCTCGTACTGAGCAGCTGATGGCCGTAGAGTATCCCATCGTGACAGATCTGTCCAACAGCGGGGCGGTGAATTTCGGAGCAGAGCTCATATCCTTCTCTTTGAAGGGAGCACGTTTATGCTCCAAAGCTGAGGGCAAATGAGTAATAAATTAGTGTTAAAAGAATCATGTATGCCAAACGTAACCCTGACACTTTAATATAGTATGTTGTATAAAATCTGGTCAACAATAGTATGTTTCTCTTTTAATAGCTTCTATTCAAATGTTGTTGGCTTTTGGCCGATTTTTCATGACCTACTCAACTCAACATCTAAATTTAAGCAATAAGGTCCGAAAGATACTGTTATCTTCTCAATAGGATTACTGCCAAAGGCTGTAGATAGACACAACACTCAGAAGTGCTTTATTGCTTATATGACAAGTTCTGCATTGTAAAAATATTGAAGATGCATTCGTTGGGTATGGAAGATACAGAAGATATCTCTGAGAAGAACTCTACACCATTTTGGTCCCAACTCAGGGACCAAAATAATCCATTAATGCAGTTGATGAGACTGACCGGTTTTTGTAATGATGGCTGTGTTCTTGCTCATACAGGGCTCTTCACTGAGACCGCAGAGGTTCTGGCTGTAGACGCGGAACATGTACTCATTTCCGATGATCAGATCAGAGACCGTGCAGTTGGTACGGCGATTGTGTTCATACACGGTAAACCAGTCCTGCGGGAGTGAGGATTACAGACAATTTAATACAAAAATAATTCTGTCTAAAATCCTTTTAATGAATTATCTCTCACCTTGGTTTTTTTGTCAGCCTTCTGAATTGTGTATCCGGTGATCTCCGTGTTGCCGTCATCTTTCGGAGCTTTCCATTCCAAAGCGGCGTTGAATCCCCAGATGTCGGTCACGTGAACTTGGGTTGGAGGTCCAGGATTATCTGAGGACAGACAATACATTTATATATTAGGATAGTCGCTCAAATCTGCATTTCATATCTGGCTGAACTAATACTAGAAAATCCTCTGTTTTGTGTTACCAACGATGCGAATGTCAATAGAGGCCGTGTCCTCCATGTTCTCGATTTTTAAGATGAGCGTGTATTTTCCAGAGTGATCTCTTTCAGCAGAGCGGATAAAAAGGATGGAGTCAACGTTTGAGTTCCTGACTCCCACTTTCTTTTCGTCCACGGGCTGTCCGTCCTTTAACCACTGAGCGACAGGTCTGGGCTTTCCCTGTACACACACACAAATCCTTGATTTTAGTTCCAAATCTTTATTTTTTATTATACACTCTAAAAGGTGCTTCAAAAGGCTCTTCGATGCCATAGAAGAACCTTTTGGTTTCATAAAGAACCTTTAACATCTTAAGAACCTTTCTCTTTCACAAAAGGTTCTTTGTGGTGAAAAAAGGTTCATCAGACAATAAAAAAGTAAGAAAGAGATGGTTCTATAAAGACACTTTGGCTGAATGGTACTTTTTGGAACCAAAAATGGTTATTTTATGGCAGCACTGCAAAGAACCTTTTTGAGTGGGCGTAACACACTGGGTCTCTGCCAATCTCATATTAATCTTGAGTACCTATAGAGTAGTATTGCATACTTCATATCTTTGAAGAGTATTTAGTTTGATCACTTTATAAAAGATTGATACAGCTTCACGATTGTTTCCGAAAACATACGGTGCGTGTGGGGGGAGGGGGAGGCTGAACTAAAGCACGTATGCACCCATTGTCAACAAATCACAGACATCAGTTTCACTCACCGCATGAGGTTCATGTCCTACATATTTTAGCACTGGGAAGGGTCCACATATCAGTTTCAAGCTATCTCCAAATCCAGCGTTATATCCACAGTTTATATAACATTCATCACCCAAATGCAGAAAAACAAAACAAACACCTGAAGTTTGTGAACTTCTCTCATTTGCTTACAAGTGAAAGTGATGTCTGCGCATGCTCATTCTCCTGCTCTCCTGTGGCCGTGCTGCCTGCTTTTCCGAGAGAATTGTCCAATAAGGGACTAAGAAAAGTTGTTGCGAAACAATTGTATATGTTCGAAAAAAACGTTCCGAAACCAGTACGATTGCTGCGGAAGTGTATCGAGCACAGAGATACTACGTAGTACACCAACTCCTTTTTTGACAAGTTGATCATGTTAAGAATGAGAAAAGAGCACGTTCAACATTGTAAAGAAGTCAGAATGCATGACATATCGTTGCAGGACCGCATTAAGCACCTTTATTTTTAGGAGTGTACTTAATTTTTCAAAGCTGCAGTCTTAAAATAATGAAATATTCGTAAAAAATTAGTGCAGATGCTAAGCAATGAAATTATAACGTAGTTTAACTTTTAAAAAAATATTAATATGTAAAGATTAGCATGTGAAGTAAGTTGCAGTTTTATGTTTCAACTATATACGTATGGCGATAGAGAGACAAACGTTTCAGCTTTAAAGGGGTCATACGACACAGCTAAAAGGAATATTATGGTTTGTTTTAGATGTAATGCAATGTGTATACACGATTTAAGGTAAAAATTTTCCACATACCGTGCATGTTTGTATCTCCTCTGTGCTCCGCCTATCTGAAATGCATAGTTTTTTTACAAAGCTTCACCTTTTGAAAAGCAAGGTGTGCTATGATTGGCCAGTTAACCAGTGCGTAGTGAATGGTGGAATACTGCAGCATTTGACGCCGCTTACCATGATTGGAAGATCATTGTACTGACAGGTATGCCCAGCTTACTTGCGCATACAGTTGCGCTGTCTTAGTCAAATCATATCATGAACTGACGTAGATTTGTGAGGGTGTGTTTACAGACATTTCAGGCAGGTCTGGATGAGGATTCATTTTTAGATAATATTGATCATTTGTTCCAACACTTTAATTTTATTAATTGTCTATTACTTGCATGGGCAACTTATAACACCAAAGACAGAAAAACAAGTATTTGCGCCATATGACCCCATTAAGAAAAAATAATAATTCTCTCATTGGATGATATTGTGCAATGGTTCCGAACCAGAGGGGCGCAACCCCCAGGGGGTGGTCCCCCTTCACATTACCTCTACATCATCTTAAGAAAGAGTTGATCATATAAGTATATTTGTCTTTCAGACTGTAATTTCAGAATAAGTCTCTCTCTCCCGATGAGTGCAGAGTGCATGTGAATGGAGTGGCGTGTAAATAAAGTGCCTTTTCACATATTTAAATATGTAATAAACGAATTAATGGAAACTAAATAGTATTGATTATTTGTATAAAACATTGTACACTAATCTACACTATTTTAATGTTGCTGTGGGCCAATGTGAAAGACACCCATTAAATTCAATATTTTATATATTATTATTGTAATATATGTTATATGCGCCAGTTCATGGGTTTGAAAACCACTGATATAGTGCAACAGTGCTTTGAACTATCAGCCAGACAATCAATAGCTTTCCTGTGGCTCAGTGGTTAGAGCATGGCACCAGCAAAGCCAAGGTCAAGGGTTCAATCCCACGGGATTGCATAAAGTCAGAAACAAATGTATAATGTATAATACAATGCAATGTAAGGCGCTTTGGATAAAAGCGTCTGCCAAAACAATAAAATAAAACCAATCAGCATCAAGGCGTGAGCTAATATAAATATTTAAACCACGCCCACCTGGAATGGGATGACCAGGTTGATCTTCTCTCCAACTTTTCTGATGTATTTGGTTCTAAGCTCACGAGGCAGACGAATCTTGGGATGTTCTGAACGAAACAGAGAACATAACTGTGAAGGAACAAATCTACTAAAGATACACTTTTTAGATTCATTCGTAAATGTATTTTACCCATAATCTCTCTGAGGGTGACAGGCTGTCCGAGCATGGCAGGGGGACTGCTTCCCGCGATATTTACAGCCACCACGCGAAAGTTCATCATCTCTCCGGTGGGCAGATTTCTCACCACATAATTCTGACGCTCAATCACATCTGTGTTAGCAGGATGCCACTCCGTTTCTGATGGATGAAAACAGCATCAGATGAGTTACAGCGTCTGGTTAATCACTTTAGCTGTTAGGTTTCATGATCTTTGTCTTGGTAAATTAATTGGTTTATAATGTAGTTTATAAATATTTATAAATATTTTTTCTCAATAGTATCACTTCAAACATTGAATGTTTTAATGAAAATATCTAAATGTGAATTTTTATTTGTATTTTCATCGTTTTATTAGTTTGTATTAATGAAAGTGATTAAATATCAGAGTGGAATGCATTTTTTATGTTTTTATGTTTAACATGACAGATATGATTGTGAAAATTGTTTTCTTTATTTTATTTTTTATTAAAAAATTCTAACCTTTAATATATTTCTGAGCACGATACTGTTAATAATCCAAAAAAAACAAAATATATAATTCAAAACTTTATTGAAATGTATTTAAGTTGAAGAATAATACAAAATTTAATACGTTTCAATAAAGAAAAAAATCTTGAATTTGTTGTATGATATTTGTTGTAGCAATAAAAATAATAAAATATAATTTTTTAATATTCTTTTTGGAATAAAACATCACTTCTACTTTACCACTGCTAGTAATTGCTATTAACTGTGCTGACCCAACTCTTTGACAATACATTACATATGACTGTACAGGACTATGTACAGTATTAAATTCATTTATTGCAAACTCTGGCGAAATAGGAAGGGTTTTACCATGTTTTTCTGTATGATGATAATAAAATCGTTTAAGATTTAAAGACCCACCTCCCTCTTTGCAGTATTCTACCATGTATCCATCCAGACCTCCAGCTCCGATCTTCTCGGGTGCCAACCACTTCAGCGAGCATGTTGTGTTTGTGACATCAGCCACCGTCAGCTTGGTGGGCTCGCTGGTGGGCGCTAGAGAACCAGAAAGAATGAGAACGTCAAGAGAAAAAGGCAGAAACACGTGACAGAGAACAGAAAGCGTCCTCACCGATGGGCATGAATGATTTGGAATTGAGACTGGGAGCTGACATCCCGATTCCGTTGACTGCGAAAACTCTCATCTCGTACAGTATGCCCTCAATCATGCGCTTGGCTTCGTACGTTGTGCTCTCGTAGATGTCAAAATTAAGCTTTGTCCATCTTGATGAACCCTTCTTCTTTCTCTCCATCAGATAACCTGAGAAACAGAATCAGCAGATGTTTGCCATGGTTTTTGGATTCAGGGGCTACTAGGGGTCAGTGTTACTAACCAAATGAGATTACCTGCAACAGGTATTTTGACAGGTGTGTGTGAGTTTGTTGGAGATACCAGGTATGTGTTATGTTACCTCTAACAGGTGTGTGTTACCCTTTAAAGGTGCTCCTCCATCAAACTTCGGAGGTTCCCATATGATTGTGGCACAATCTTCGCCAACTCCAGTACAATTCACATTCTCTGGGGGGTCAGGAATATCTGCAACACATCAAGAACACCATCACAGATGTGGAAAATACAAGTTTGATAAATCGGCCAAATAATCCCTTCCCCATGAAAAAGGACACATTTGTATGTTTTCGCTCATACGCATGGAGAAAGAGATGCACACACCTACGATTTTGATGAAAAGGTTTGCTTTGTCTTCTCCTGCAGGATTGGTGACGGTGATGGTGTAGTTTCCCTCATCTTCTCGTTCGGCGCCCTCAATGACGAAGCAGCTCAGATCTTTACGGCTCTCCACGCGCACACGGCCCTCCACTTCTGTCACCGGCTGTAACGCAAGGACGAGAGCTTTCAGACGCTTTTTCTAGGGGTCCAGACTTAATTTCAGCGTGACTCGAATTCATTTTTATACTGAATATAGATACTTAGGTTACCTGCTGAAGTCAGGCTTTCACAGTATAAATAATAACGTGTGTTTTACGTCACGTGAGGGTACGAGTACCGTGTCTCCCTTCATCCAGCAGACGGTGGGCGCTGGCTCTCCTGTGATTTCCACATCCAGACGCAGCTTGTTTCCGGCAACAACGATGATGGTGTTCTGGGAAACCATGTTACCGGCTACATCCAGATGAATCTTCGGAGGATCTTTTGAAGATGAAACCAGGTGGGGTTAGAGAGCAAAGCGTCACATCTGTGCTTCTTTTAAAAAGAGACATTCATCACAGAAACAAAACGCACCTTGTCTGGGAACGTAGTCGATCTTGATTTCTGTGTGAAAAATACAGTGAGATTATGAACGTGCCAGAAAGGATGGATCTGGATCATAAAGTATTGGCAGTCAACTGATTTTCGAGTTTCATCTCACCCAGGAAGTGGAGTTTAGCAGATAATGAAAGCGCATATCCCTCTGGCACAAATGTGTAGTCGCCGGCATCTCCTGGCTTTACGTCATCAATAGTCAAACGATGAATCCTGGAATGAATCAGTTAATGTGTATCAAACAGGCAAAATGATGTATAACATCTTTTATAACTACACTGACCAAAATTATAAACGCAACACTTTCTTTTTGCCCCCATTTTTCATGAGCTGAACTAAAAGATCTAAGACTTTTACTGTGAACACAAAAGGCCTATTTCTCTCAAATATTGTTCACAAATCTGTCTAAATCTGTGTTTAGTAGCACTTCTCCTTTGCCGAGATAATCCATCCACCTCACAGGTGTGACATATCAAAATGCTGATCAGATAGCATGATTATTGTACAGGTGTGCCTTAGGCTGACCACAATAAGAGGCCAGTCTAAAGTGTGCAATTTTACTGTATTGGGGGGTCCGAATACCAGTCAGTATCTGCAGTGCAAAACATCTCCTTCGCATAGAGTTGATCAGGTTGTTGATTGTGTCCTGTGGAATGTTGGTCTACTTCTCTTCAATCTTTGAGATCAGCTCATGAAAAATGGGAGCAAAAACAAAAGTGTTGCGTTTATAATTTCGTCAGTGTAATTTAACAGCTATCCAGACGCCAACCTGCCAACATGAGAAATCTTGATGCGGTCACTAGCTTGAACCTCCACGCCGTCTTTAAACCATTTCCCAGTGACCTTCTCGTCCGACACCTCGCACTTAAACATCGCCTGCTCCGCTGATTTGACTGTAAGATCTGCGATACTTTGCAAGACCTCCAGTTCCTTCTCTGGGTATTGAAATGAAATAAAGATCATTGTAAAAAGGTTTCTTAACACATAAAGAGTTCTGAGGATTTTTTGACAGCTGTGTGGTGAGATCAGGGTGTTACCTTCAACGATGAGTTCTCCTTTAGAATGGCCTCCATTAGTGTAGACGAAAAACATCCCGTTGTCCTCGATTTGAGCCTCTTGGATAATTAACCAATGACGTTTGCCATCTTTCTTAAAACGATACTTCCCGCTTTTATCTTCACGTGTCAGCTCCACATCTTCAAACTTCCTAGATGAAGAAATCACAGACAACGTTTAGATTAAGCTCAAATCCATTAATTAATAACAATGTGAGCTTAAAAAGGGTTTAAGAACAAAGAACGCGCACAATGGCTCAGACAGATGGATAGGTCTGCTTAATGACTAAATGTAAACGTGTCTTTAATACGTAAACCTGGTTTAATAGTTATATGCAATAGTATGATACATGCAACGTCAAACTGTTAAATCTGAGCTTTTTTCAAGCATAGAATGTGTATTTAGAACAGGTTTCAAATAAATGAATAAAATGTTTAAAAAAATAACTAAAATAAAAGTTTAAAAAATAAAAAACGTTTTTGAAGTTGGAAAGTAATATGCTGCGATTTACACGTCGCATAATATCCCTGTTCTAATAATATCCCTGTTTCTTCCTGTCAGACAGATGAGCAGTGAGGCATGCAGCAAAACTAAACAAATAACTATCTTGCTTATGTAAAGTGTGTGTGGATAAGAAACAAATCTGTGCCAAAAAGTGAGCAAAACTTGACAAATCTAAGCCAAACTCACCTTGGCGGCGTTTTCATTTGTAAAAGCACACACAAAAAAAGAAAATATGCTTTTTAAAAATATTTAAAATCCAAAGTCTAAACGACTTTTAGGGTTAAGGTTAGAATATTCTTTATATTATAAATAAAACTAAATTGTGTTTATTTGAAAATGTAAGAATGCAGAGTGGTCCGCCTGAGGGTACACTAAAAAAACCTGTAATATTACAAAATCCTTCTGTTCTTTTTTTACAGATTTTCCATGTACAATGTAAAAACCGGAATTTTACTGTTTTTACCATTTTTTATATATTTGAAATACATTAAAAAAAAAAAAATTACAGAAAAGACTGCAAACTAACAAGAAATACAGGGGAAACTATTTATTATTTATGCATATGGTAAGATAGTTTTTTGACAGTGTAGGTTTAAGGGTAGGGTGAGGTTAGGGGGTTAGACTATACAGTTTGTGTGTGTTTACCAGATGACATGTGCCCCCTCCTCAGACACTTCTATCTCAAACTCCACTCTCTCTCCAACCACAACATGATAGTCATCCAACAGTTTGGTGATTGTGATCGGAGGTTCTGTAAAACAATATCACCAAATCGTTCTTTGGATATCTTCTCATTTTCATTCATCAATATAATTTCTGTTACAAAATATCTATAATTCTTAGGCTAAATCAATATCCATATAAAATCATTTTTAATGCATAAAAGGGTCATAAATAGCACTCGATAGGCACTTTGACCAAATAATCTTGCTTGAATATTCCACTCATACTAATTCTGTCACAGATATCATCTATCATCTTTGTTTCTCTTAACCCAGAACCAGATGAATTACATAACAAAATACTCGATTGAGACGCACCTTTAACAAAGACCTCAGTGAAACATTTATCATTTCCCACCACACATTCATACGCCGCGTCATCCGCCAGACTGCATTTATTAATCGTGAGAGTTCGAATGTTGCCGATGGCCTCCATGATGTATCTGTCAAACACAAGACCATTAAATCAGCCAATAAGCAAAAATAAATGAATGGGTTAGTTGTTTTGTGGGGTGTGTTTGTGGAGCTTCTCACTTAGTGGAAGGTTTGATCTCCTGGCCGTTCTTCAGCCATTTGACCTCAGCGTCAGGATCGGTCACCTCCACAGACAGGACTATCTTCTTTCCTTTATTAACAGAGTACGCGGAATCCAACCGTTTCAGGAATTCTGCAGAAACATCCACACAATCACAGACAGAAGAACAGACACTCTTTGCTATATTATGTTTTCACATCCCTTGTGTTTTCGTACCATCGCTGACCTTGGGCTCCACAATCTTCATCTTCTTCAGTCTTTTCAGCATTCCACGCAGGTCAGTGATGCCGTATTTAAACGCAATCGCCTCATACTCGCTGGGGTGAGCGCTCTTCAGAAGCTCCCAAACATCCACCTCCAGCTCCGGCTCGGGCCTCTTTTTTCTAAAACAGAAAGTAATAAAGAAGTGTTAAACCATGTCAAAATCTTTAAAAAACTGAATTTTATCTGAAGGTGAGGTTTTACTTTTTGGCTGCTTTAAGAAGAGCGCTGAAGTCCAAATCTCCATCATCTTCTCCAGCATCACTGCACAGAGAGTACAACAAAATGAACGGAAAATATTATTTCTCTACAAAACTCCTTTCTAAAAGCTATTAGATTAAAAGGTGATGACAAACATTTACTCGATCAAAAACCCTCGTAGATGATCAAGTAATCTTTGTCACTTACGCTCTTTTGAATGCAGACAGAATATCTGCTTGCTCCTCTTGTTCAGCAGCTACAAGAAAGAAAGAACAAATAAATATTCACGGGTTCCAAATAAGATACGAGAAAGTGAGAGAAAGAGGGAGAGAGAGAGAGAGAGAGAGAGAGAGAGAGGAAGAGAGAGAGAGAAAGAGAAAGACAGAGAAAGAGAAACTTACCCTCCACAGTGATCTCAAAGCAACAGCTGTCACATTTGTCTTTAGCAGATACTTCACACCTGTATCCACCTGCATCTCCTGCGACTACCTTGACAATCTTCAACTCATAGGTGTAGATCTTAGAGAGAAAGGGTACGTGAATAAAAAATAAATTCTTGAAATAATATTAACATAATAATTATTAGGGATTTATTTTGTGTTATTAATAACAATAATAACAATAGTTCCGAGATTATTCTTATTACAACAACAATAAAACGTGAACACTCAGACGGTTTTATAGCATCATCAAACCACACAATCGTATAAAAGAGAACATTTAACAGAATAAAAGTTCATTTGAGCACTTATGTTATTAAGAATAATTACACTGTTTGATTTTCTGAAGAAAATTACTTGTAAATAAAAATCTAAAAAGCTGATTATTTTAAGCATTTTTTACCAATTGTACCAGCTTCTACTTGCAATGATTAAATGCTAGAACCCAACCAACATTGATGTACATTATAAATAAATAATATTATACATACATTTTATAACATTGATATATATAATATTATAGTTGCTCTATAAGCATCTTTTTTCCCCTGCCACACGTTCAGATCCTCTAACCTTAGTGTTTCTGTCATATGTCTCTTTAAACTGAAAATGTTTTCCTGCTTTACTGCCGAGATCCATCCACTTCCCCTTCAACCACTTCATGGTGGGTTTCCGGGTTAAATTGGTGGAATCCACCTTAACCACAAATGCTACATCTTTACCTATGAACACAAACAAAACAAAAAACATTTGAACACAACTACTCCTGACTGATGCAAAACTGATGATTTTTTTGTTTTGGAAAAAACTGAATTTATAAATGTTCAAGCTTGAGATAAACGATGGAAACCTGTATAGAAACAATGGAAGTCTATTATCCTCACTACATCCAACCAATGTGTGTGTGCGCACGTGAGTGTGTGTGTGTGTGTGTGTGTGTGTGCGCATTTGTGTGTATGTGTGTGTGGTTATACCTGCCATGACAGTAACACTTTCTGGCTTCTCCACAAACAATCCTGTTAACTCCTGTTGCACTGAAGACCAAGAACAGACTTTAAATGTTTTGCAAACATGAAAAAAATCTGAACATTCTCTATTTAAAATAATTGAAGGCATCAAATATGTTAATGATCATTTTAAATATTCCTTGAAAATATTTAAAGCATTCACAATCAAAAAAGATGCTTGGAAAGGTCCATCTCGTTGCCAGATGCCAAAGATAAAACCATTTTTGGTTTCCAAAAAAACAGTTTATCTTCTTATAAAAACATTTTATAAGAATAAAAGGTTCCTATAAAGGTTCTTATACAAACTTTCTTACTTTTCATAATCTGACAAACCCTATTCCACTACAAACAAACATAATAGTTCATTCAATCAAAAATGGTTCTTCAATGGCATGATGAATCATAATTCAAACATACAATACATCTACACCACAATATCACTTTGCATGTTGTGAAAAATTATGAAGGAACAACATGAGTAGTGATATCGTGAAACCAGGAATGTCTATCACATTCCATTGTGAAAAAGAAAACATCCAATACAGCTACAAATAGGGAAAGAACACTCTGAAGTCCTGCAAACCAAGTGAAATATAAAGTACAAAACTCACTTTAAATCTAATCATCATAAAGGACAGCACTTCATTAAACACACATTTTATCAAAGGTAAACGAGATTCATGCACAAGGAAAGATTCAACAAAACATCTTTCCTCTTCACATATCAATATTTTGTTGTTTTATTTTTGCAAGGAAATGATACTGACACGTTACACCATTTAATGTGTAATTCACTTCTCCCACATTATAACACAGAGAAATATGATTATTTCCCTTCATGCGCTTCTGCTTAGAACGTCTGAGTTCTAAGTGATGAATGAGTAGTTAGTTCAAATATAAGTAGAGTTGTAAGAATGTTACAAAAGAATGTTTTTTATATTCCGTTTTAAAATGTTTACCATTCTCTCCTGTTCCTTCTGCAGATAGAAACAACAATTACAGACTAATGAAACCCGCAGAAACAGTTGACATCACTGGACGTGTTTTAATATTGAAATATCTGATGCATATTGAGGTGATGCAGGTTGACGGTCACTTACCCTCCGCTGGAGGCAACTCTGTGGAACACGAGAAGATAGTTTCACCAAACATGTAAAAAATCTACTTTTTTAAATGAATTTATAACACAAAACTATTTTATTATAAACTATTTTATTATATGTACAAAACATCATTCAAATGTTGTACCAACTCATTCAGTTTCAAAAGCCTCCAATGATGGGATATTTTTAACATACAGACACAGGAAAAAATTAAGATCTTTCTAAATGTTAATTTAATCAGCTTTATTAGATGTTTTTGGAAATGAGCATGCAAGATTTTTGAGTGTATGACATCTGATGTAATATTTCACGTCTGACGTTCTGACATCATCTGCCCTGATGTCATATTATATTTGTAGGAGATAAATATATTCTAAACTGTAAGCCGATCTGATTTAGGAATCTTCAGGCAGTCTTCCACGTGGAAGGTCTACACTCCTATAAATACAACACCATGTCTTCATAAACATCTAGGTGGAATAAAATCACCTCTGAATTTTAAAAACTTGATTTGGTGCTGATTTAAAATGACACTTCCTTTATATTCATTTATTTGGAAGATGCTTTTTTATCCAAAGTGAGAATTTAAATGGGACAATTTTCCAAAAAATGAACACTCTTTCATCAGTTACGAACCCTTTTGTGTTTCACTGAATAAAGAGTCAGGTGTTCAACCACAGGTTTTGAAACTTTGTGACAAACGAAAAGAAAGATTGATTTTTCCACCCTGCCGATGGTAAATATGATCATGTTGTGTGAGAGAGCAGCACGCCAACATCTGCCCCACCTCAATCCCAACCGGGCATGCTGTTGCCATGGCGCCCGCTGAAAGGCCACGGCAACTCATAACATCTCTAATGTCAAGCCAAGAATCTCTTGATGTAGCGCATCAATATCACATGACAAAAAAACATAAGATCTCACGCTTGCACAGCCAGACAAATAACTACAAAAAATGACTGACCACCTCTTAGTGTAATGACACATAACTGCAGATGTGCGGCAGTTTATTTTCAAGCAATTCCGAGGGTTCACGTTAACTGATTTTACAAAGATGTCAAGATGGAAGACTTCCTGAACCTTTGCCACCGTTTCGACTTCAGTATACTTCATGCTATTAACCAAAAAGCATAAAACCTAAACCTGTGCAACAATGTTTCCTTTTGAAAGATGTTGTAACTGTATTACGTCTATTTATACACAGACACATGAACCCTTAACCCATGATGTCATACAGTAACGTCTGTCATCTCCCTATTTATCAAGCACCATATCCCTTTCAAACAAACCGTTAGATTATAAGTTTAAAAAACGAAAAGCACAAACTATTGAATAAAAATACATTTAGCTCAAGAGATTCAACAGCTCATAAATTTAGGTTGAAGCCATGACCGCTTTGATCTTGTATCATCATTTTCAACATCTCACTCCATCTGACATCATAAATATCAGCAAATACCTCCTGGGTGTCCATAAAGCAGTAAGCACCTAATACCCAGTGTTTATTGTTTTTATGTTCCTATTGAGTATTAACAGATCACTAGTAAGGGAAATAAGATGACAACAAGATGTGCATTTCTGTGTCAAAGAGAGCGGGCACTTGAAGTGATGTAGACACATCGTACTACATTCTGGATTTAGCGCATTAGGAAAATAAGCTCCCTGTCTTAACACAATTCCACACATGCACACACACGCAACGCACATCCTCAAGCAAGCTAATGACAGATTCCTTGTATAGTGCATACCTTTGCATACAAGTTGGGTGATTCAGGAGACACTTTAAAAACACAGCACTTTTGCACCAAGACCCAGATTTTACATTTAAAAATGTGAAAAGCCACGGTCGTTTCTGCTGAACCTATATGGTATGTTCATGGGCCAATGGGACCTTTGGACCTTTGACCTGTTTGTAATTTAAAGCTTGGGCAGCTGTAGGGTGACAGAGGGACATCTCTGACATCTGTGTGTTAGACTGTAGTCATATGCAAACTGTATTTAAGTTTCAGATGAGGATATTTAATAATGATGTGAGATTCGCTAGGTGATTATTTACATTGTCCATTTTTATTATTGAATTTCACATCTAGGAATCTGCAGAGGTGTCCAACTGGCTATGTAAGATTGTTTTTTTTTTATGTAACAGATTTTTACATACACAAATATGGAGAAAATCTAACAAACAAAATAAATATTATAAAAATGTGCATGTTGCAATATTTGAATGATTTTAACAATTCAGAAAGTTATGCATTGTCAATCTTCATGATTTATCATTTTTATTTTTTGAAGTTTTAGTTTAGTTGAATTGATTTATAGACTTAAAGCATGATAATATAGCATATCACATTTTGCATTATTTAGCAGATTGCATTATTTTCATTATTTAAAAATTATAAATTATCAAGAGTTGTGTTACACAAGATATTTGGCAATATTTAATATGTGTATTTTTGAACTCATTAATATTTCTTCAGGCACTGGACTTTGTAATGACAGTGACACCCATCTTCATGTACAGTAACTGTTGCAGGATATCAATGTCATTCACTGCGAGCTGTGATGATTCTGCAGATAACAGATGTCAGAAAAGATGCTGATCACACAGACCCTCCCGTTGTTAAAAAACACTTTTATCAGGGTATTGATACTTAACTTTAAAGACATAAGATAGTTTTAAAGTTTGTTAGTGTGCGTGGGAATGGATGCAAATAGGCTATTTATAGTGATTTATATAGTGAGTTACAGTTTATAGGCCTTAAAACTGTTCCGAAAAACAGGCGAAAATGCAACGTGCCCATCTAAATAGATTGACACATAAAGTAACTTTGTGTTTTGAGTCAATCATCACTTCAGTGTGTTCGTTCACACTAGAGAAGTTTGTGATTCGCAGAACATGAGGGTATTTTTAGAGCGTGGCTCTCCGCCGGGGATCTGTCGCATTACCATATCGGACGACATATCGGGAGGAAAGCCTTATATGACAGCTGATGGGTAAATCAAACTGCGATATCACTGACAGGCTGATCAGATTTACTGCTGTCAGAAGGAATAGGTGGGGTGGTGGGGTTTGATATGAGAAAGGTGTGTAGGTGTATACACTACACTGTATAGGTGTGTAGAGGAACTGAAGGAAATGATTTTCCATGGGAAAAGATGACATTTGATATAAGCGTAACGTTAGCCTACTATTTGCTCTGGTAAGCAGCACTTTAAATACCCCGTCTGCGGCGCTCGCAACAGTTGTCTTCTCCTGTTTAAATCTATTTGTTTTGTTCCGCTTGTTACTCGATCCGTGTATGATACAGTGCTGCAATAAAATATGATAAATGGATTGACTCGCGTTCTGGTTGAATCACTGAAAATTGAAAGGGCAGAGGTTCATTATGGGTATTTATAGAGTACTAGAGGAGAAAACAAATACGAACAACACTAAAAATTTTCATCAAAATATCGTCAGCTTTGCTGCGATTTACTGTCCGTCATAGTGTGGAAGCCTCTGGCTGTATGCACAGATGATCACCAGCCCATATTTTTATGGCACTACAGTCAAAGTTTGTCTCCACAAATGTGACCCAATGCTGATGTCTGCGGTTTCGAATCCTCACAAATGAGGCGGTGCCTTCATTTATAATCTTTGCTTGAAATCTGCCAAAGATCTGTTTCATTTGACCCACTTAAAGAAGACATTATCAATGCTGTGAGATCAACATCAGTCAATCCTTGCTGACTGTGGAATCGTGCTAAAACCAAGATATAAACAACAAGACGCGCTCACATACCAGTCAGTCCACTACTCTACAAAGGAAAATGTGTCGCTGGGATGTCTCAAAGAAGATTTGATGGTCTTGTGTAGTTGTGTTTGAGTATCAATTTAATCTCAGATGATTCTTTTTTGGAGTTGTTAAGGAGAAATTAAATGAAAAACAAACATGAATAGTACGGACGTGTTAAATGAATGTACTGATGTGAAGCCAAGTATGGGGTTCCATACTCAGAATATGAGCTCTGCATTAAACCCATCCAAGTGCACACACACACACACCCAGAGCAGTCAGCCTTGGCTGTGGTGCCCGGGTAGCAGTGCCTTGCTCAAGATGGTGAAGGAGAATGCTGATCATTCACTTGCCCCACCTACAATCCCTGCTAGTAGCCTTGAATCGGCAACGTTTGGGTTACAAGTCCGAGTCTCTACCCTTTAGGCCAGGACTGTAGAATGTAGAGGTCAAATATTTGATTGCAGATTTGACAAATCTGAGCTCGGTTTGTGACATTTGAACACTCGTATTGTCTTGTGGAGAGACTTGTGGCATTTCTGACTATCATTCTCATGAGAAATATCTGAGACGCAGATGAGAAAAGGTTCTCATTTGCTCTTCATGTAATCTCAGTGATGTCTAGTAGAGATAACTGAAATACTACAGATATCTCATCTGCGATTTCTTCAAATTATATAAACCAAAACAACCTGATTTTCAATTCTCATTGGATGAGACATTTTTAGCCATGTTCAACTTAATATACAGAGGTGTGTTACTTGGCCACCCTAAACGGCTTACAGATCATTTATTATATCGGAAACGATTTTTGGAGTAACATTAGAAAGCATCTATAAATGTATGATCCTAACAAGAATACACGCGAGAGCAATTAAATTGAAATATTGGAGGGATGCACTTCTTTGGTTACTCTCAATGTCATCACTGCCATTATACAGTATGATTGGTTTACAGGGCATACATGATCTATTCTGTATCTTTCAGTATATACACTCAAAAAAATAAACATTCTTGTGGCATAGTAGATATGACAACAATAAACATATTAACCTAATAAAATCCATTCAGTGTAACAATCTTGTCAGGCATATCTACAACAAAAATCTATTCAAATCATTAAAAGACTTCTTTAGCCC
This sequence comes from Triplophysa tibetana, assembly GCA_008369825.1. Lineage (NCBI taxonomy): Eukaryota > Metazoa > Chordata > Actinopteri > Cypriniformes > Nemacheilidae > Triplophysa > Triplophysa tibetana. The sequence continues at coordinate 17,494,193 of CM017914.1, read as the reverse complement.
CAGATGCTAATTAGTTGTAATTTTACATTTTTTAAAATGTGCCACTATCCTTGGTTTTGCCAATTTGTCATTTGTTTTACTAATTTAAAGCACTAAAAAAATCTATATGGTCCCTTCTTCAATTTTATATTGTAATATGTACAAGTCAAAAGAAGCATGTTGTTTGAATTTGAACATAAATATTCTTTTACACTGAATGACAATGTAACATTATTTCAACCAAATTTTGACATTTTCTTCTCCAAAAACTTGAAACCATAAAGTAGACATTTTACATACATTTAATGTGCTTTCTATGGACCTAAAACCACTTTTCTAAATTTCTTTTAATGGGGACATCTTAACGTCTTTGACCCATAAACATAGTGGTGTTGCCATTTGTCATTTTAAATGTAAAAAAAATGCCCAGGATTGTCCCCCTCTACAGCAGCTTTAACCCCTTGATGTGTGTATACACAGAGTTACATCACCTAAGCAGAGATCCAGAGAGTGTCTGAGAGGGCTTGATGTACCAATATGGGAAAGGGCCGAAATAGCTGCCCTGTGGCCCTGCTTGCAACCTTTCTCTGGCAGTTTTTTTATATTTTACCATCTGTGGAGTTTGATCTTTCTGCACTGACACATCTGCTCCTGACACATTCCCTGCACTCATTTACATTCATACCCCTTTCAACCTCTTAAGTGGCTTCTAGTGTTTATATGAGATGTTTCCGTGTGCACTACAGTGTAGACAACACCACAGAAAGCTTAAGGATAGTGAAAACTTTTAAACGAGAGGGTCTTTAAAAGACTTAAAGTTTGAAACAACTAGAAACAAGAATAAGATGACGACATGCAATCATTTATAGAAAACCACCATATATTATATGTTTACAGATTTTTTCTGTTCATTACTTTTTACCATATCAGCATAGAATGTGGAAGATTCTTTAAAAAAAATCAAAAAATGCTGCAGTTACTTTTGAAAGAATTAACTGATCAGATCTGATTCTGTCATTTGATCAGTGAACACGAAGGTAATGCACAACAACACTTTGTAATGCAAAAAATAATATAAAATATAAAAAATGTATGTAATAGTCAAACAACTTTCAAGCATATAATTGAACAGCCAAAATTAGTTTGAGGCAATTTCTTACGTATTTCTGTTACCACTATTACTGTAACTGCTAAAGCCTAAAAATGAGAAAACTAATAGCAAAATACATAAAAAACAAACAGTAATGAGATGAAATTTAAAGGTGATACCTCCTGTGGGCTCAGGCATGTTGCTGGCTTCTTGCAAGTCTTCCTTGGACTGACAGCTCGAGTCACTTTTTTCCTTTTTATTTCACAGTCCCTGTGTTATTCAAAGCGTCCGGGGAACTCATATTACCCTCCAAGCAAGGAGCGAGAGTGAAGGAGGGAGACATGCTGGGAGGTGACGGAGGGAGACACACTGGGGGGTGAGGAGGACACTCGAAACCCTCTTCAGGTCTAACAACAGAGTTTTGAGAGAGGGAGAGAGATGAGAGATTGACACGAGCGTCTGAGAGACGTGTTAAGGTGTTGTTGTATTAGAAAAAGTTTTACACCGGCTAAACAAAATGCCATGATTCCATTCCATCAACACTCCGCAGGTTACAAACACAGACCAGACACGACTACTAAACATCATTGTTTGTTTGAACCTGATGACCTTTGTGATTTTCATGAGCACTCTAGACGCAAAGGCTTTTTTGCAATGATTTGTTGTGAAATTTGTGGTATTAATCAGTCACAAAGAGCCCTTCACAAATATACGAAAAAATTCACTAAATGTACTAAAAAGTACTGAAGCAATCCTGTAGGTCAGACGGTAGATCATTGTGTTTAAATTCCACAAACCAATAAAATATTTTTGGTTAGAAACTGTCAAAACACTGTACTAAAATTCCGAGCGCAACTAAACATTTTCAATTGTCTTAGACCTGCCAACAGTCTTTTCTACAGCCGTGAAACTTCAGCTGAGCCAAAGCAATAGAAATCAAAAGAATCAATAGAAAATGTTCATTCAGAGAGAACTGTTTTTTTTACAGTATTCATATTATGCAGAAATCAAAGTATCAGAAAATAATGTGTGGGTCTGTTTCATAGGAATATTAAGTTATTTGTTACCTTAAAGGAAAACAAAATTGTGTTATTTTTTTCTCCCATGACGTTCCGCATTGTTTTGAGACCTCCCGGCATCTTTGAAACACAAATAAATATGTTTTAGGGACATACGAGAGATTTCCAGGCCTCCACATAGACATCATTGTTAAAGCTGTTGTCAAGGTCCAGAAAAGTACTAAATCCATTTTTAAATGAGTCTATCCGCTCATAGTGACTCAATAGATTTTTTTTGAAGCGATGACAATACTTAATGTTCGAAAAACACAGAAAATAACGACTTTAATCGATATAGTCTACTCTGTCTTGTCAGTCTTTGGTGCGCGGTTACGATAGCACTTCGATGCCATCATTTACGTCATGTGGGTGAGTAAAAAATAACACAAGTTTCATTTTGAGATGAAGTTTTCATTTAATGAAGATTAATCAAGGAGTCGGAAATTACAACATGAATGACACCTGACAGGTGTATTTGATTGACAGAGACGAGTGGCCAATGAGGCGGCCATTAAAAGAAAACAATCCATTTGCACAAACAACAACATCAGCAGAACATTTGATACTAAAATTAGCGAAGACTTCAATATGAACTAAATCCAACTCATAAAAATCTCTCAAATGTCTGCCCCATGAGTGACATAATGACTGTTTACACCCATCTTTCATTGTTTTGGCAAACGGGATATTCCACCCCAAGCTAATGGAATAGTTCACCCGAAAATGAAAATTCTGTCATCATTTACTCATTCTCAGATTGTTCCAACCTCTATACATTTCTTTCTTGTGCTAAACACAGAGGAAGATGTTTGGAAGAAAGTCAGTAACCAAACAGATCTCATCCCCCATCGACTCCCATAGTATTTATTTAGCCTACTCTTGTATATGGCAGTCAATGGGGGATGAGATGTGTTTGGTTACGGAAAATTGTTCCAAATATCTTTCTCTGTGTTCATCAGAACAAAGAAATGTATTTAGATTTGGAACAGCCTGAGGGTGACAAGTCTAAATGATGATAGAATTTTCATTTTTGGGTGAACTATCCCTTTAAGAAAATTACTAGTATAAGGACTTGGAAATGTTGTTGGGATTAAAATATAAACATGTGCCCTGTTTAGATCTTAATATACTGGATCATTTACAGTGACATGAAGATTTTGGCTATTCCTCCATGTCCCTAATCCCATGGTGACTTTATTAATAGAGTTTTCATCTCATGACATATCTGGTGTGTGTCTCTGTGTGTGTGTGTGTGTGTGTGTGTGTGTTGTGATGAGTCTTTGCGGGTGGCCCCCCGGGACTGCATAGATGGGGGTAGAAACAGATACGGTGAAGAGATAAAGTCATCACACAAGCTTCTAATAGGCATTGCATTAATAACTAGTTTTTCAAGTCTGTACACAAAACACAGAGCCCTCTCTATCGGACATACAGATTTTTTCCATAATCAGATGACAGGCTGTAATGTTCAGCATTTAGCAACTAAATGTTTAACTTTTAGGAAACAGTGAACTTTTGACCCCGACGTGATTTGAACACGCAACCTTCTGATCTGGAGTCAGACGCGCTACCGTTGCGCCACGAGGTCCTGGTATCCAAACACCTTTGTGGTTTAGTCTAGAACAAATCGAGGTGAATAAGTGAAATTGTATCGCATCATGTGATTGTAAACTCTGTACATCTCCTCCTCACGCATATGAGCACATTAATATTGCCGTGTCTTGTTCAATATAATAATATAATAATAATAGAGGGGTAAGTTATATATATACATTTTTTTATTGATCAACAAAATTCTCTTTTCATTAAGAAATTCTTTAAAAAAAGGAAGCAGAAACAACAACGGCATCTTTCAAACCACGTTCTCTAGACACAGTTTTCGTTTTCGTCTGGTTTATTCTGTTTAGCCTGCAATCTTATTATGAAAAAAAAAATAATTAATAATCCTAATAGGCTAACTACTAAAGTCTATTTAATAACTAACTCGAGTGGGATTAAATAATAATTCTATTTTCTGGGTTTGTAGTTGCAGTTTGTCAAGAGTGTTATTATAGATAATATTTTTGATTTCATCATAAAATACCGTGACACTGGACAAAAGTGCAGACAGTAGATGGCGACACAGCTCAACAGAAGGAGCATTAACCGTATCATCATGAGAAAATGAACACCTGAAGATTTCAATTGATATTTTTATAACAACAAGAAAAAACGGTGACCAGACTCTGTAGTAAGATCTCGTGGCGCAACGGTAGGTTGACACCAGACTGGAAGGTTTCTTGTTGCAATCTTATCGGGGTATAGATCATTTTATGGTAGAAATGCAGCCATTAATCATGAAACAGTTGGCTATATCATGAAATCTCACTATTCAAATAATTATGTGACACTGGACAACGAAACCTTAATCTTTTAACCTCTCTGACAACAATAAAAACACTAGTTACAATCCAGCTCTTCTATGAATACTTGACAGAAAAATTAGAACAAAAACAGGAGAAAAAGAAATGCACTTAATTTCTCTCTTTCTCTCAACAGGTAGGTTTTGGTCTAGCTTTTGTTGAAACTAAAGCACCTGTTGCATTATTTCTCCTGGTATGACATATCGCTTATTGCTTCCTGAACTCTCTGTAAGTCGCTTTGGAAAAAGTGTCTGTCTTATGACTAAATGTAAATGTTAAGTCTTAAGGGTAATTTTTTCGAAGCTGTGATCTGCCTTATATAAATGTAGGGTTTATTATGATAGGACTACATTTCGCCGAGAAATACCTATTTAAAGCTCTGCAATCTGAGGGAGCAAAATATCTGGCCTAAACATGGAGAAAATGACCTTTAAAGTTGTTCATCAGAGCCGCTGTATCAGGTCGTCGCAAGAAAAAGGTTTGTATTAATGCTCTCTACCGCTTTAATGACGTTGTGGAGAGTAGAACAACCGGAAAGCAGAAATTCTAAGCTTACTAAATACCAAACTTGAGTGGTAAGGCTGCTTCCAAATACCCCCACTTGCGGTCTTGGCCACTTGAGAGCGAATGCACGCGACAGAAAGGAAGAGGGCAAGTGTGTCCAATGTCTTACAAATGCCAAAGGGCAGTGCGCTTAAAGCACTGAACCCACACTAGTTTAAGGCTAAGCGTATCCCATCATGCATTATGTTCTAGATATGAATCATGAGACTTTTTTTGTGGGTCTCGCGAGATGTTGCGGAAAGATTTCCATTGTACGTTACACTTCTACTTTTAAAAGTTATATGTTTATTTAATCTACGTTTAGCTAACATGTGTTTTGTCTTATGGGTACATATAATTTTGTAGTAAAACGTAGTGTTACGTATTTTATTGGTGAATACTCCAGAGTTTATACCTGTACCTGAACTTTTTTTAATCTCATAAATAGAAACACCACATTAGTTAACATCCCAGATAGCACAATCCATTTGGCTTACGTCTATTTGACGTCTGCATTTACATCTTACAGACATCTGCAATACGTAGTTTGCTCATCTGCAATACGTCTCCGAGACGTTTGAATGTCTGTAATACGTCTGCTAAAGATCTTGAGATTTGCTGCGTAAAAACATCTGCTAAACATCTTAGAAAGAGCAGACATCCATTCTACATCCATTCTACATCCATTCTAAATCATAAACATCTTACAGACGTCTTCAAGATGTCTATTTAACGTCTGACAGCAGACATCTCCGAAACGTATTGCAGATGAGCAAACTATGTATTGTAGATGTCTGTAAGATGTAAATGCAGACGTCAAATAGACGTAAGGAATGTGCTCTGCGCACATTGTTGTAGCGGCGACTACAAATGCGGGGATTAGCACTGATTAATAAAGGTATATATACATGGCATGCGTCAGAAATAAGATGTTATAGTGCCGATAATAATGTATCCTAATAGAGCGTGGAGGTAAGGCCACTATTTGAGTGCCAAACCTGGGTTTTAAAGTGACAGTAAACAGTCGTGTCATCCCTGTAGCAATCAATTCATGTGTCCTTTTTAGTGGAGTACACTCTTATCGCAGTACATTATGTGATCGTTTAGTAAGAAGAACACTTACTGTGGTAAAAAGGAGCGTTTGAATAGCTGTATAGCAGTTAAAATGGTAACAATAACGTTTCATGTTATTTATATGAATAACATTATAATCTGGTGAATGCCACTTTGGTGAATTGTCCTGAAAATCTGTACATTGTTCAATTGGCCCCCTAATGTGAATACATATTACATATTCCTCATAAATGGACACATGAAAATGAATGTAAAGTGACTGTTTTATGATCTATAAAGAGGCGTCCATTCTACATTTATTAGGTATTATTGCTTCAGGATTGAGCATTTTATTTCACAGAAATCCTACAAAGCTTATCGTCTCCCAAAAAACGCATCCTTTTTTTGTCACATGCTTATTTCTCTTTCTTAAAATATATATTTTTTTTCATTGACTGATTTTTTTATGTTTAGACTCTATCAGCAAGTGTTTCATTAAAATATAAACAGCTGGTTCAATATAATCGTAACAAATTAAGTCTCTGAGCATTTTTTTGTCATGCCCATAACACAAAATGTCACGTCCATGATGATGGAATTGCCCAGGTGCCCTTAACTACAGTAGGCCTAATTGTAAAAAAAATACTTGATGGAAAATATTAGTGTTTTCTGTTCTATTCTACAAAAGTGTCATTTTAATGTGTAATTTTTGTAAATTGCTGAGTTTCATTCTTATAAAATCTTTTAATATATAAATCTTTTAATGAGTATATTCTTGCTTGATGGTAGGTGGCTTGATTGGGGGCACCTCTGGTGCTGTTGCCCAGGGGCATCATAATGTCTTAATACCCCTCTGCAGCCAGGAAATAATAAGACGTCAAGCATCTGCAGGAAAATTTGGTAAATTGCGATATATTGACAGACTCAGTATGCTTAAAGATACGTGTGCAGTAATAATTTTGTCACTGGTAGGCCTGTGTCAAATATCCTAATGTAAGTCTCATATAGTAGATTTCTGTAAACTAATCTCTAAGCTGCAGCATTTTGACAGTATGCAACTTGTTAGAATGTGGATAAAGAAGAAAGCTATGGGTAACGTTTGCTAGTGCTAATATTAGATAATATAGCTAACAGCTCTCGAACGGCCTGTTCCACCATCGTTTTAGTTTAAAATATGACAAGTTGTGCTCCATTTTGTGTCCTTAAACGCTCGTTTTTTGGGACCGACAGTTTATAACACGTTACGTAGTTCTGGGTTTTGTCAATGGAAGGGGTTGGATTGTTTCTCCAGTAGGCGGGGCTTACATATTATGAGATATTTCGCTCTACTGACCGATGGTTCATGTGGCCTCGTGGCGCAACGGTAGCGCGTCTGACTCCAGATCAGAAGGTTGCGTGTTCAAATCACGTCGGGGTCAATTTTATTTTATTAACAGTAAAGATTAAATGCAGCTACTAATAAACAGGAAATATTCTTGTCCGACGTCGAGTTATGCAATAAATCATACCTTATGTGTTGCTAGTTTACTTTAGTGCGTACAGATCGCAACTGAAATGTCTCTATAAAAATAATACTATTACATTGTTTATTAAAGTTTAATTATGACCAGACTCTGAAGATTCACTTTGATTAATGATAACAACAATACCCCTGTTTTTATTGGTTGTTTTTATAGTGAATAATTACAGTTTGTCAAGCTAAACACTATTCACTTATTAGAGAATCCTTGTTTGATTTGGTTAAGAGCTCTGATAATGCAAATACATCACGTTATGTATAACGTGTTTGCCTAGTTAATGCATACAGATCCCAAATAAAATGTCTGTAATTATATTTGTTTCATAAATAGCAATTACCATGTTTTGTAGGTATTTGTCAGGTTAATAGACATTAGACTACTTAGACAACCCTAATTTCGTTAAGATCTAAATATGGTCAAAATATGAATAGAATGTTAGCAATAGTACGTGCAGGGAAACGTCAGTAGAGGGCGACACAGTTTAACAGAAGAAACAGCAGCGTCTTATTATCCTGCGAAAACACATGAAGATTTGAATCGTCATCAGACTTCAGAAGGCTGCGTGTTCATATTACGTTGGGTCAAAGTTTTTTTGCATTTATATCATGTGCATTACCCACTTACTCATGTATAATAACATATGCGAGCAGTGGTTCACAAACTTTTCAGAACAAGAACCACCTTTAATAAAATGAGTTGTTCCAAGTACCACTGTACGACCGCCATAGAAAAATCACATGAAAAACATTAGAATTGATTGTAGAGCTGTAAATTTGAATCTTTACACCTATTGTGTTAATAATAATATAATAATAAATAATACAAATATTTTTTTATTCACAAGCTGGATTTTTTTCAAATGTTTTTCAAGTTAGTCAGAAATTTTAGTCGACTCAAAACAATTTTCTGTAGTGCACAGGCTCTGACTGTAAGCGACTTTGATGGGGGATTCATGAACTTTGTGGGGACTTGCAGACAAACATAGAAAGACATTAAATGTAGATTAGCACAGAAGATAAATATTCGTAAAGGCCTAAAGATGTACAGCTGTATATAACAATTTACTGCAGCGTCTCCTCAATTCGAAATCACAACGTGCGCTTCATTGATTTATTCTCGAGTGGATGCAGACGCGTGTTAAATAAGTGCTTTACAACATTAACAACAACAGCTTTAAAAAAGCAGTTCAAGTGCAGAAATACTTAAGAAGCTAAATTTTTCACACAGCTCATCAGAAGGAAGAGGGTGAGAGACAAGCGTTTGTCTGCCCCCGCTCTGTTTTTGAGCTGCCCCTCATGCGCCTGACTTAAATCGACCAAACTGTATTAAACTTGCACAAGGGCTTTATGAGATCTATTCCGTATTTATCGATCATGTACTAAAGATTTTACATTGTATTTAAAACTGGAAAATAATACACAGTTTTTTATTTCCTATCGTCTCATGTAGGGGTCTCTTTGCGTACCACTATGTGAGAACCACCGTTCTAGGGCGTACAATCTTACCTTCTCACCAATATTCAGTTCATGCTGTGCTTCACATGGCTAAATGTTTCTGTGAATCCAAAAACAATGTGTTGCTTAGATCGGTCGTAAGGGCTGTGACAGGCGACCGCACAGGGGCTCACGCCCCACAAGGCCTCTTACCTTAATTTCTTTAGTTCTTTTGTATTTCTCGCCCAGCAGAATACAATTTCTGATGTGTCATCCTCTATCTATAATTTCCTCTATCTTTACATCTATCTAACACATGAACAAAAAAAAACACTCTGTAGCTGAGCTACAGTGGGAAGAGCATTGCGTTAACAACGCATGGTTGTGGGTTCGATCCCAGGGAATTGCACATACCTAATTATAAATGTATAGGTTACTGCAATGTAAGTTGCTTTGGATAAAAGCGTCTGCCAAATGCATAAATGTAAATGTAAACAAATTCTAAAATTCTCATTGTTTTATGATTTTCGATATTGCCATATGATGGGAAGTCTGGCTCTTTTCAACGATCTGTTGTGGTTTGGGTCCCTAAGAAGAGCCGGCTCTTAGGGCTCCCAAATGGGTCTTTACTTAGTATCACTTTCATGATTCCACTATCATGTCATGGTTATTCTTGTCTTGCAGTGGAGTCATGGCATAAGTCCTTGGGTTTTGTGTGAGAAGGACATGTCTTTGCTAATATATTGGCTGACATGCGCCCTCTCATGTCTTGTCTGTGTTTTCCCTCCATCTGGTTTCCTTGTTAACTTCCCATTAGTGTTTCATTACCCACACCTGTTCCCTTGCAAATTATCCTGTGTTTGTTCCCCTTGAAATAGTCTTCATGTTTCATAGTCCTGTGCTTGTTCGTTGTGTGTATTTTGTACCGTGTTCCCCGTCTTGTCTTGCCTTGCCTCTAAAACGGTATTTGTCTTGTCTACCTTATTGTGACATTGTCTTGAGTTTTGTCTTAGTTTAGGTTTTGCCCTCTGATGGGAAGTCTTTTGTTTTAGTTGTTTATTGTATTATTTAGCCCTGTTCTTGTTTCCCCCTCGTGGGTGTTTGTTTTTACCCTTTTTGTCATTAAATAGACCTGTTTAACCCTTCATCCGTACTTGCCTGCATTTGGGTTCTTCTCCCCTGGAAATGTATAACAATCACATTATATTTTTGCCCAATTATCAATTGAATGCTTTCAGTAATATTAAGCAGTTTGTATAATATCTTTCATAAAATACTTATTTTAAGGCATTTTTTGTTACAAAATATACACAATTCCTAATATTTAACATTTGTGAGAAAATTGTAATTAATCAATTGAACACAGAACCACAGCAAACAAATCAAATAAATGCAAAAGTCTTAACATTTAAGAGATAGATCATCACAAAATGAAAATTTTGTCATTATTTGTACCTCATGTCATCTCAGACCTGTATAAATTAGAAAGATATTTGTAAGAATGTTAGAAGATGTTCAATTCTGTGACCTAATTTACTGCCATTATAACAATCCAATGGTAGACAAAGGTCACCAGAACTGTTTGTGTTCCTAAATTCTTCAAAATATCCCACTTTGTGTTCAACAGAACATAAAAATATATAATATTTTTCCCTACTATGGAAGTGGATCAAGTCACAGATCTGAAAATTGCAAACATTCTTACAAATATATGTATTTATTTATTGATTATTGAGTAATTGATTATAGAATTTTCATTTTTGAGTGAACTATCCCTTTAAGACACTTCTTCAGTGCTGGTTGGCATTTAAAAATATTAGATGCCTCCGCTGGGCTGATATCTTCTTTTTCGATTTTCGCTCATTTCTCACAACACGCTTACACTTACATCCAGCTCCCTGTCTCTCTCTGTAGCTCAGTGTACCTGGCCTGTACCACTACCCTCGCTAATAGCGTGTTCAACATTCCTTCTTTCACATGATGTTATTATCCTATTATGTCCTCCCAATTGATTGGCATGGTGTGCTTATGCAAATATTGTCCCGCACCTACCTGCGGTAAAAGATTCGGCTCTCCCCGATAAGAGTCGGCTCTTCTCGTTCACTACAAAGAATCGGCTCGTTCATAAACGACAGATCACGTCGTGCTGCGTGCTCGCTCCATGGCGTGCTCGTTATATGTACGTAGCTCCTCATTCTGAGGAAGGATAAAAATTGTTGGCTGCGACACGAGTGCGTGATCAATTTCGTGGACACGAGTCAGGGGGGGAAAAGGAAAAGAAAGAAGAGATTTAGGGATCAATCAATCAATTTTTGAAAGCTAACCAAGGGCGTAGCCAGAACATTTTTTTAGAGGTGGCCAGGTAAAGTGAGGTGAAAGTGACCTATTTGTCAGATATGGTGACCCATACCCGAGATGTGACCTCTGCATTTAACCCATCCAGTGACTAGTGAACATACGCACAGCAAGTGGTGAACACACGTACACCCGGAGCAGTGGGCAGCTATCAGTGCAGCGCCCGGGGAGCGTGTAGCGGTTAGGTGCCTTGCTCAAGGGCACCGCAATCGTTACCTGCCGGCCCTGAGGATCGAACCGGCAACCTTCTGGTCACCAGTCCAACTCTCTGACCATTAGGCCACGATTGCCCACTAAGACCCAGTGATTTTAATATGGTGACCAAAAAAATCCTTACAGACGGAAATTCTTTCGTTTCTACCTTTTACACCAATTCTTCATTACACATAGTTTGCTGGTACTTTAAAAAAAAGAACTTAAAGTAAACAATTTATTTGCAATGCTTTCATATGTCGTTTCTTGCTTACTCTTAAACGTGTTTGTTTTTTATTTGGCTAATTAAAAATTTGCCATACAAACAGATAACTGTTTGAACATTACAAAAAGATAAGATGTTACAAATTACAAGAACATTAGCAAGGGGTTATATGAAACAAAGTGTGTAAAACAAGAAACTGAAGTCATGTTCTGTTATCAACCACATGTACATTCTTTTACCAATTAAACATATATTATAGTGTTGTATATATACTTTTTTAAATAAAAGAAATCAAACACCTTAATTCTTTGCAAGACTACATGGAACTGAATTATATTAATCAAATGACATCATTGTATTTCGCCAAAATATCAGAACACAGACAGTACACTGTCAGGAAGTGTTATAGCAGCTTTTCAGCTATCGCGCTCAGACTGTTTGCGTCAGTGCGTCAGATGACATCATATTAACGCGAGAGTAATCTTCTCGAATACTTTCAGTCTATACGTAAATCATCTGCGCCGCACTCCGTAAACTCCGACACATCTTTAAACTGCTTCGCACAACAGAGGTGGCCATCGATCATTTAGGGGTAGCCGTGGCCACCCATGGCCACCATGTAGCTACGCCACTGAAGCTGACGTTAGCCACCATGAAGATGCCACGATCAACACCTGTTGCTACCGTCGAGCCGAGATTCAATTCAATTCAAGTTTATTTATATAGCGCTTTTCACAATGTGTATTGTTTCAAAGCAGCTTTACAGGGCAAACAGGAAAAACAGAAAAGGTAAAACACAGCACAGTGCATTGTATTTATACAACGAGTAAGATCATACTAATAAATAATATATAATTTCTAAATAAATAAATGCAGTCTCCCGGTGAGCAGGCCAACACTGCCCTGCTGTGGCGAGGAACCCAAACTCCAATGATTGATTAATGGAGAAAAAAACCTCGGGAGAAACCAGGCTCAACCGGGAGGGCGAGAGAAGACAAAGTTCAGGTTGAGGAATACGTTTTTGTTGAAATCATTTCTAAAAAGGTTACACATTTTCGTTAAATTGAACCACACATTTTTATTCTTCTTTCATTTTCCTAGCAATACAATTCCATCACTAGAGGTCAGCATGCGGCAGGGTCCGTGTATCTGTCACGTCCGGACGGACAGAACCCAAACGCAGACAGCAGAGATGGGGTTAAACAATATTTATTAAGACACAAAACAATAAACCCACGATGGGGCAAAACAGAAACTAAATAATAAGTCCAAACACGAAGGGAAACAGGAACAAGGTAATCCAGATGGTGGAGACAGACACGAAGGAGCCAGTGACATCGACAATATACATTAGACAATGAACCGACAAACAGTAAGGGAATGAGGGACATTAAATAAGGAGAAACTAATGAGGAGAGATGACAAAGGGATCGGGGCGGGCAGGTGACAAGGCTTAACAATAAGTGCAACTAGCGGGAAGAGGCACAGACAGGTGAGGGAGATGAAACACTAATGTGACGCTAGACAGAGAGACAAGGGGGCGGAGCTACACGGAAGACACGCGGCGAAATGTCAAAACAAACCGCCACGTGTCCACACAAGACGAAACACACACACACAAGACATGATATTGTCACGGCTCTGTCCCCAATGCCCGAATACTCATGACAGGAAGGACAGGACCGTGACAGTATCATCTGATCATTTGATTATTCCAGTCAATACAACAAACGGGAACAGAAAATAACTGTCGATATTTCGTTTTTTGTTATGCACATTTTTTGGGAAAACTATGGTTTTCTTCTTATTTCAGCTTGAAAAAGGAAATACAATAAACAAATAAACCAAATCGAAATAACCAACCGAATTACTGTTTTTTCATTTTTGGGTGATTTCGCAAGTCTTCTGCGCGCGCACGATTTGCGAAGTGCACAGCGGCTTACCGGGATCCTTGGTGTTTCCAGGCTGACGTCATCACGCAACTCTGTTTTTTTGCAAGTTTAACAATCATATGTTGTTTATATGGTTAGAGTTAGGTTAGGGCTAGTAGGCCTATGTGGGTTAGGGTGAAGTACCGGGATCAAGTTCATTCGATCTTGCGAAACTCGAAATGGATGCATATGCTTCGATTGTACTTTTCAGTCCCGTTAAAAGAGTCACACTGAGAGAGGAGGACATGACGGTGGAAAATATCTCAAAAATATAATATTGGACAATGCCTAACGTTCACCTACAATACTTTCCAGAGCGTATACAGTCGAATTTTGTTAGCATTTTGCTTTTAATATGTGACATTTAAGTGAACAGTTAGCCACAGCATGCTAGCAGCAGCAAAGGTGTAAATCCATACATTACGGTTGTAATTTAGAAGTTATGTGATGCGAGCAGCCCCTCCCCCCGTAACGTCACTCAACCGAATTCATTAGGTTCCCCCAGCAGAAACTACAGTTCTGCTATAGAGTAATTCACACAATTGTTCAGTTTGTGTTGAAACTTTGAGGTTTTTATGTAGTCATTTGCACTTTACATTACATCAGTTTTACCTAAATTAACCTATAGTTAAGTGCCAAATGATTGCCGCCATATGGCTATCTAGGGAATAATTTCCTTTATGCAGATATTGCTTGCATTAGGATACTGTTTTTAGGAAACATGCCAGAGCCTGTACCGGCCCATAATAATTTTGCAGTGTTCCCCAATGAGCATATGGCATCTTTTTCCTACATCTCGTGATATGTCACTTTATTTATAAACATTTCATGAATATGAAACATGTACAGCTAAATACATTTTAATTATAACTGATCGATCGCATTTGTGAAGAACGCAAAAGCTTGCGCGCGAAGAAGTCCGTGCGAAATTACCCCAAACAAAAACGGGAAAACGAAATATCGACGGTTTTTTCCTTTTCCTGTTTGTTGTATTGAATGGAATAATCAAATGATCAGATGATACACGGTATCATCTGATCATTTGATTAGTCCATTCAATAAAACAAACGGGAAAAGAAAAAAAGAGTCGATATTTCGTTTTTATGTTTTTCTGTATGTACAATTTTTTTTAAAAAAAACGATGGGTTTCTTCTTATTTCGTCTTAAAACGGGAAATCCAATAAATACATAAACCAAAACGAAATAACGACCCAAATTACTGTTTTTCATTTTGGGTTAATTTCGCACGGACTTCTGCGCGCTCACGCTTTGCGCATGCGCGTCATGTGAGCGCGACATCACGCTGTTCAGAAATGCGCAGCTTTTTAATCTTGCGCAATAACGCGCTTTGTTCTCGTGCACGTTACTGTGAGCGGGCTTTTAGGAAAGTCTGTTGAGAATGCTGACCTGACGTGAGAGGCTGAACACGCCGATTGAACTGCACAAAGCAGGTTCATTTAATTCGTTTGGAATTATTGTGATTGCCATGGTAATTGTTTTATAGCCAATATTTAGGTGTGTGTATGTGTAGATATACACACATATATATATTCACTTTTACCCTAATAGAACAGCAATCACGACAATTCTAAACATTGTCCATTTAAGAAACATGAACATGAATGAGCTTTGTGTTATACATACATACATTATAGGCTTTGACAAACATTATATTAAACTGACAAACTCTGTCAGTTTAAATCTAGACTAAAGACTCATCTTTTTAATCTTGCATACAATACTCCTCCATAATATTAATCCTCAGAGGATTTAGGCTGCATTATTTAGATCAACCGGAACCAGAAACACATCCAACAAGAAATGATGTACTTGTTGCATCAAAGAGTGCAGAACAGTACTCTACTCTCAGCCAGTCTTGTCTCTTTGTTCCAAGGTTACCGCAGGATGCAGTTCATGCCCAGACCCGATGGCAGAGCTGAGAATGGGAA
This sequence comes from Triplophysa tibetana, assembly GCA_008369825.1. Taxonomy (NCBI): domain Eukaryota; kingdom Metazoa; phylum Chordata; class Actinopteri; order Cypriniformes; family Nemacheilidae; genus Triplophysa; species Triplophysa tibetana. The sequence goes on along the minus strand of CM017914.1, from coordinate 17,478,462 downwards.
GCGGTGACCTGACAAGAGCTAAGAGGATAGAGCTGGATAAAGGACGCCACAACTTTGATTTTCCTACAACATTTCAAATGTTATTAGATTGTGAATGATAATCTTAAATCTATCATTTTTTATTTTTATTTAGCCTTGTTGTGCAAGCACTGTTGAGCTTGTGCAGAGGCAGCAGCTTTTGCCAGAGGGGAACTGGAATCCCCTGGTTGGGCCTGGGTTCTCCTGAGGTTTTTTTTCTCGATGGGAGTTTTGGGTTCCTCACCACCGTTTGCATATTGTTTTGCACTATCTGCCTGGCCGGGGGGGCTGCTTTAGAATTCAGAAATTAGACATAATTAATATTGCATATAAGAATTTATAGTCCGTTTAATATTTGACCTGTGGTTCTTTCTCCTTTATCGCCAATGTGTGCTTTCACTGTGTGTGTGTGCGTCTATGTCAATGTGTGTGTGTGTATGTATGTTTGCATATTGTGTGTGTGGAGCATTTGTATGTCTGTCTTTGTTGTTTTCACCTTTGTCTTGTTTTTACAGGTATATGCCTTTAGTTTTTTTACTTGTATTCAATGTGTCTCATGTACAGCTGCTTTGTAACAATGAAAATTGTAAAAAGCGCTATATAAATAAAGTTGAGTTGAGTTGAGTTGAGGCTATAAAATGTACATAAGAACATAATATTATAAAATGATATGTTTATAATGTAGAGTAGCCTTGTAGTCCTTCAGCAGGTCACCATATCTCACGATGCACGGTAACAGGCTAAAATAATCTGTTACCTTCACCTGTTATACACAGAATAGCGTTATTGTTCTCCATATTCACTCTTTTGACATCTAATGCATTCTATGTCTTATCCTGAAAAACATTTAGCTGTGATGAGAACAGTGACTGTGGTACAGCACCATATCTCACGATGCACGTAACTTGGACTTTGATTTTAAGTATATTTAAGTGCATTTTCGGGTTTTATTAACTTAATAAAATGTATTTTTCAAAACAGCAAATAATTATAAAAAATCTATCATGATAGATGTATACTCAATTTTTACCCAAGCACTCGTTTTTTTTTTTTGGCTGCATCCTTCTCCCCACAATAGTGGCAAAGCTCACTGAGGTCATCTGGTCACCAACAAAACAATACAACTTAGTTATGGGCTTTATCTGTTAATCATTGAAATAATATATGATTCCGCGTCCAGCGGACATGCGGATGATGTCGTCATGCTTGCCCCATCAGACCAGGACCTTCAACATGCACTGGGAGGGTTTGCAGCCGAGTGTGAAGCGGCTGGTATGAGAATCAGCACCTACAAATCTGAGGCCATGGTTCTCAGTCGGAAAAGGGTGGCTTGCCCACTTCAAGTAGGTGGAGAGTCCCTGCCTCAAGTGGAGGAGTTCAAGTATCTGGGGGTCTTGTTCACGAGTGAGGGAAGGATGGAACGGGAGATTGACAGACGGATCGGTGCAGCTTCTGCAGTAATGCGGTCGCTGTACCGATCTGTCGTGGTGAAGAAGGAGCTGAGCCGCAAGGCGAAGCTCTCGATTTACCGGTCAATCTACGTTCCAACTCTCACCTATGGTCATGAGCTGTGGGTCATGACCGAAAGGACAAGATCCCGGATACAGGCGGCCGAAATTAGCTTTCTCCGCAGGGTGGCTGGGCGATCCCTTAGAGATAGGGTGAGAAGCTCGGTCACTCGGGAGGAGCTCAGAGTAGATCCGCTGCTCCTCCACATCGAGAGGGGCCAGCTGAGGTGGCTTGGGCATCTTTTCCGGATGCCCCCTGGACGCCTTCCCGGGAAGGTGTTCCGGGCATGTCCCACCGGGAGAAGACCCCGGGGAAGACCTAGAACACGCTGGAGGGACTATGTCTCCCGGCTGGCCTGGGAACGCCTCGGTGTCCCCCCGGAAGAGCTGGAGGAAGTGTCTAGGGAGAGGGAAGTCTGGGCATCCCTGCTTAGATTGCTGCCCCCGCGACCCGGCCCCGGGTAAGCGGAAGAAAATGGATGGATGGGTTGATGGATAATATATGATATTGTGAAAATGACAGAAGTACACCAATAATACCTGTCTCGTTTAGAAGTGTCATCGCCACCGAGCTTCTGTACTCTTCAACCGCAGCGTGGTCATTCAAAAATTGAAAAGGCTCTTCAGCAAGTATTTTAAGAAAGTGAACTATGCTTTATTGTAGTAAAAGTGTAATAGCGATCGATGCTTTGGCAGATTTAAAACAACTTAAACACAAATACCATGGTTTACAGTTACTGTAGTAAGAATATAATTATAGTGGGGATAATGAATATTTGAAAAGCCTTTAGCCATACCCACTAGTGTACTTTTCTCTCAGGTGCTAATTAAGGTTACCTAACAATGATACGAAAGTTGTTAGCTATTCTTTATAAAGTGTAACGCTGCTGTTTATCAGCATCTTTGGGATATTCCCCTTTTAAAAGAAAGTTATTCTGCTCCAGCTGCATGTTACCATCCATTTTGCACAGATATAATATCAGATGCCGATCACGTTGATCTGCTTTCCAGTGGGTGCAAACTAGCTAACGGAGACCCAAGTGATTGGCATGATATGGGGAGATGGGAATATGAAAAATTAAATAAATAAGACATGTGATTAAATCATCACAAAATTAATACTTTATACCTTCAAATGTTACATTACTAAAAATAAACTACTGTAATAATTTAGTAATGTAACATTTGAAGGTATAAAGTATTAATTTTGTGATGATTTAATCACATGTCTCAGCAAGTAACGGTATGACTTTAGTGGCGCCAAATTTTGGCCATAGCCAGCAAAGAGGTAAGAGAGGTCCAGATAGTTTTCAATGCTCATAAAAAAATACAAAACATACATTAAACTGTTTTCAAGTGCATATACAACATACTGTCATACACTACATCGAAAACATCTTTAACAATAAATTATTATCAATTACAAAGGAGTTAACAAAAGCAAACACAGAACGTTCCCCTAATGTTGGTTCCCATTTGGTTATTTTTGGGGAACAAAAAAAGAACGTTCAAAAAATGTTCCACTCAGAAATTGGATACAGGTAAAGCTAAAAAAATAGAATATCATGAAAAAGGTTTATACTTTTTGTCACTCATTTCAGAAAGTGAAACCCATATATAGATTTATTACACATTGAGTGAAATATTTAAAGGCTTTATTTTGATAAATGTGATGAAAATGGCTAACAGATAATGAAAACCAGTGTCTCAAAAATCAGAAAATTACCTCAAAACACCTGCAAAGGTTTCCAGAGCCTTTAAATGGTCTCTCAGTCTAAATGATGCTCTTCGGGATAAGACATAGAAGGCACTACATGTCAAAAGAGTGAATATGGAGAACAATAAGGCTATTCAAACAGAAGGCCTTGCAGTAGTCCAACCTTGAGATCACCAGGGCCTGGACAAGGAGTTGTGCCGCATGCTCCGTGAGATAAGGTCTCACCTTTCTAATGTTGAATAAGGCGTATGGGCATGACCGTGTTGTCTTTGCAATGTGATCATTGAAGGACAGCTGTTCATCAAATATGACTCAGAGGTTCCTGGCTGTTACCGTGCATCGTGAGATATGGTGACCTGCTGTACCACAGTCAATGTTCTCATCACAGCTAAATGCACTTCAGGATAAGACATATAAGGCATTAGATGTCAAAAGAGTGAATATGGAGAACAATAAGGCTATTCTGTGTATAACAGGGGAAGGTAACAGATTTTTTTAGCCCGTTACTGTGCATCGTGAGATATGGTGACCTGCTGAAGGACTACAAGGTTACTCTGTACATTATAAACATATCATTTTATAATATTATGTTCTTATGTACATTTTATAGCCTATAATGTATGTATGTATAACACAAAGCTCATTCATGTTCATGTTTCTTAAATGGACAATGTTTAGAATTGTCGTGATGGCTGTTCTATAGGGTAAAAGTGAATATATATATGTGTGTGTATATATGTATCTACACATACACACACCTAAATATTGGCTATAAAACAATTACCATGGCAATCACAATAATTCCAAACGAATTAAATGAACCTGCTTTGTGCAGTTCAATCGGCGTGTTCAGCTTCTCACGTCAGGTCAGCATTCTCAACAGACTTTCCTAAAAGCCCGTTCACAGTAACGTGCACGAGAACACAGCGCGTTATTGCGCAAGATTAAAAAGCTGCGCACGAGGAAAAAACCGAATTCCTGCACAAATTTATGCTCTTTGCGTAGAGAATTGTCGGCAGTGACAACAGTGCCTAGTGCGGTCACAAAATATCACGGGTAACAGAAAATTTTGTAACGCCTGTTCATATTAATGTTGCAGTGTTCCCCAGAGAGCATGTGGACTCTTTTTCCGACATCTCGTGATATGTCACATGAATTATAAACATTTCATGAATATGAAACATGTACAGCTAAAGACATTGTAAATTATAACTGATCGATCGCATTTCTGAACAGCGTGATGTCGCGCTCACGCGTGCGCGCGCAGAAGTCCGTGCAAAATTACCCCAAAATGAAAAAACAGTAATTCGGGTCGTTATTTCGTTTTGGTTTATGAATTTATTGGATTTCCCGTTTTGAGATGAAATAAGAAGAAAACCATCGTTTTTTAAAAAAATTGTACATACAGAAAAACGGAAAAAAGAAATATCGACTCTTTTTTTCTTTTCCCGTTTGTTGAATTGAATGGAATCATCAAATGATCAGATGATACACGGACCCGGCAGTCAAACACACTTCTTGATTATCAATTTATTGGGAAATGGCTAAAAGAATCAACTCCCCGAAAAAAACGATTTTCACTGATGAAAATGTTGCTTATAATAATATAAATTGCGAAAATACAGGACATGGCATTAAAAGAGCAGGTTGAGTCTTTATTTTCTTGCCTGTTAGTCGCATGCGTGCCGCAATTGCGTCACAAGCAGCTCCCTTCACGAACATAGGGGGGCTGAACATAGGGGGGCCCAGATAGCAATGAGTCGCGGACCACTGGCGGGGCCCCGGAGACAGTAGAAGCGTCAGAAAGGCGTAATCGCAAACACGATTGCGAGCGCACCGCTGGCGGCCACCGCTTTTTTCCTACCGCCTTCGTTTCGCGGTCGGCCCGCAGGCCAGCCGCCGTTCCACCGCCGCTATACCGAAGGGCGGCCTGTCGTTTCATCACCGCCAGCGGGACGCACCTCAACTCAACTCAACTTTATTTATATAGCGCTTTTTACAATTTTCATTGTTACAAAGCAGCTGTACATGAGACACATTGAATACAAGTAAAAAAACTAAAGGCATATACCTGTAAAAACAAGACAAAGGTGAAAACAACAAAGACAGACATACAAATGCTCCACACACACAATATGCAAACATACATACACACACACACATTGACATAGACGCACACACACACAGTGAAAGCACACATTGGCGATAAAGGAGAAAGAACCACAGGTCAAATATTAAACGGACTATAAATTCTTATATGCAATATTAATTATGTCTAATTTCTGAATTCTAAAGGAGGCCCCCCGGCCAGGCAGATAGTGCAAAACAATATGCAAACGGTGGTGAGGAACCCAAAACTCCCATCGAGAAAAAAAACCTCAGGAGAACCCAGGCCCAACCAGGGGATTCCAGTTCCCCTCTGGCAAAAGCTGCTGCCTCTGCACAAGCTCAACAGTGCTTGCACAACAAGGCTAAATAAAAATAAAAAATAAACTTAATAAGGTAAATGATAGATTTAAGATTATCATTCACAATCTAATAACATTTGAAATGTTGTAGGAAAATCAAAGTTGTGGCGTCCTTTATCCAGCTCTATCCTCTTAGCTCTTGTCAGGTCACCGCTTCCCATTCTCAGCTCTGCCATCGGGTCTGGGCATGAACTGCATCCTGCGGTAACCTTGGAACAAAGAGACAAGACTGGCTGAGAGTAGAGTACTGTTCTGCACTCTTTGATGCAACAAGTACATCATTTGTTATTGGATGTGTTTCTGGTTCCGGTTGATCTAAATAATGCAGCTTAAATCCTCTGAGGATTAATATTATGGAGGAGTATTGTATGCAAGATTAAAAAGATGAGTCTTTAGTCTAGATTTAAACTAACAGAGTGTGTCTGCCTCCCGGACCGTGCAGGGAAGAATATTCCAAAGTTTAGGCGCTAGATACGAAAAGGATCTACCACCTGCACTTGATTTTGAAATTCTAGGTATTACCAACTGACAGGACGCCTGAGAGCGTAATGTACGTTGATACAATAGAAGTTCATTCAAATACTGCGGCGCTAGACCATGTAGGGCTTTATAGGTAATAAGCAAGATCTTAAAGTTAATGCGATGCTTTATAGGTAACCAGTGCAAGGTCTCTTTTGTTAATTTAGCCACGGTGTTAAATAAAAACCTAGGGTTGTGATGGTTTTCCTCTATTAGTGATGAAAAGTAGGCGGATCTAGACGTTTTTATGGCATTCCTGTATTTTCGAGTACTATCCTTCCATGCTATACGAAATACCTCTAAATTAGTTTTCTTAAAGTTGCGCTCCATTTTCCGGGACGCTTTCTTTAGAGTCTGAGTGTGTTCATTATACCACGGTGTTGGGCTGCTATTTTTAATTTTCTTTAAACGCAGAGGACCAACTATGTCTAATATTTCCGAGAAGGTAGAGTTAAAATTTTCAATAGAAGTGTCAAAATCGTCAACATTTTTACACATGCTAGATATTTATACACCTATAGCCGACTGCTTAGGGCCGGTGGCAAAAAGAACCCGTGCAGATATTTTTTGCTATCTGGGGGGTTGAACGTTCCAGATAGCACACGAACATCACAGAGACGTCTATTCGATGTGTGTCTTTACATCTGAAAGACGTATTTTTTAGAGTGTTTGCTCATCTGCAATACGTCTATAGGACGTTTCCTGTTAGAAGATGTCTTTAAGATGTAATGATTTAGAATGTATGTTAAACTGACATCTTATAGATGTCTATCAGATGTTAGTAAACAGCAGATGCTTTCCAGATGAATTGATCTTTAATAGAAATCTTGCAGACGTACGTGTGCTATCTGGGGTTGTATGCTGCCTGTTATTTTATTTTTATATTATCTATCTATCTATCTATCTATCTATCTATCTATCTATCTATCTATCTATCTATCTATCTATCTATCTATCTATCTATCTATCTATCTCTCTCGCTCTCGCTCTCGCTCTCTCTCTCTCTGGTGCATGCTGGGAGTTGGTGAGAGTGGTGGTGGTGAGAGCTGCTGTGTGAGTGGTGAGAACTTAGGGTTTTTTTTTTTCCTTCTACTTATTTTTTTTTCTTTTCTTTCCAGACAATACATGGTTTAGAAAACAAATAGTAAATAAATTGGTAATTTTGTGGCAGGATGGCGTCTCTTGATGAGACGCCATCATTATCACTCCGCAATGGTTTCAGATGTGTTCCTGAGAAGAATGCTACAGTGGAGGATGTGTTAATTGCAGTTGGCGATCAGATTGGTCATGAGAACATTGTATCTGCGTCACGAATGAATCAGGCTGTTGTTGTTTTTTTGAAGGAACAAAATTTAGTCAATCGTTTGATAGTAAATGGTCTTACTATCAAAGATGCTTTTGTGCAACTCTCTCCAATGTATACATCGACAACGAAGGTAACAATTTCAAACATTCCGCCTTTCGTATCCAATGACGTTTTGCAACGTGAGTTAGCGCGTTTTGGAAAAGTTGTAAGTCCCTTTAAAACTGTTGCGCTTGGATGTAAACATCCGGCTCTGAAACACGTTGCGTCTTTTAGACGGTACGTTTACATGGTGCTGGAATCGCCCGAAAATACACTGGATATTAATTTTCGTGTGAAACACGAGGGAAGATTATATATGGTGTATGCAACTACTGGCAGCATAAGATGTTTCGAGTGCGGAGACATCTGGCACTAACGTCTTATGTGTCCACATAAGAAAACAGGAGCAGAAAATGCGGCAGTATTAGAGGACGAGGGTGAAAACAATAGCGTTGATGCGGCCCGAGATGAGGTTGTTCCACTTGTTGAGGTGAGTGATGTTAATTCAGATGCTGTGTTACCGGCTGTTGACACTGGAAATGAGGATGTTGTAGCTTTTGTAGCCCCGGGGATTAGCATAACTGACCTAGTTTCTGAGGTTAACAAAGAAGTAGCTAGTACCAGTGGTATTGAAACGGGGGAGAGTCCAAGTGATGGAATTGAATCGTTTTCAAGTGTCTTGAATAATGAGGAAATGGAAGAGGATCAGTCTGATGATACTGAGTCACAAGTTTCTATGTGTGAAAATGATGGTAGTTCACAAGGAAGTGTATCTAATGCTTCTCAGACAGTATTCTCGGGAGGTTTCAATAAAGATTCGTTGTATAGTCTGGAAGAAATTAACGATTTTTTGGATGAAACGTATGGTAAACAAATCAACATAAATGAATACTTCACTAATGTAGATAAGTTTGTTCACTCTGTAACTTTTTATCAGAAGACTGTTGGAGATGCTGAACTTTGTGAGAGGAAGCGTTTTCGTTTGAGAAAGCTTCTTACCACTATTAGAAAAAGTAAAGCAACGAGTAAGAGAAAGAGTAAATTAAAAAAATTGTAAACCATGTATTACACGGTGTCTCTTCTTTGCTTTTCTATCATGCTTTGTTCTTTACTTCACATCTTAATCTTGTCTATGGAAGCTTTGAGGATAGGCTCTTTAAATATTAATGGTGGGAGGGATAGTGTAAAGCGTGCTACGGTCTATGAAATAATTGAGCAAAAAAAGCTCGATATAGTCTTTCTCCAAGAAACTCATAGTGACTTGACGAATGAAGTTCAATGGAATTTGTGGTGGAAAGGACATAAAATGCTCAGTCATGGTACAAATTTAAGTAGAGGAGTGGGCATCTTTTTTTCTTAAAAAATAAGGGCGGACATTATAAGTATAGAGGAACCAGTGAAGGGTCGATTGTTGGTGGTTAAAGCCAAAGTTCAAGAAATGCTTGTTTTCTTTATAAATATTTATGCACCAAATGTGGGACAGGAGCGCCTAATTTTTTTAGATATACTTAGTGAGAGTCTTAGAAAGTGTTTTAGTGAAGGATGTGTTGTTATTGGTGGAGATTGGAATTGCACTATCAATTTTACTATAGATCGTAACAATGAGGAACCTCATATACAGTCCTCAAGTGCTTTGTCAAAACTCATTAAAGATTTCCAGCTCTTGGATATGTGGAGAATTAAACACCCTAACGATAGACAGTATACATGGATTAAGGTCTTTAATAATCGAGTTAGTGCTGCCCGACTAGACAGATTCTATGTGTCAAAATCTATAAACAATAGAGTAATTGAGTCCTGCATTTGTCCTGTGGGTTTTTCTGATCATCATTTAATTATTATGACAATGAACATGTCAAATACAAGGGGAAAGTCTGCTTATTGGCATTTTAATGTAAAATTGCTGCAGGATGCTGCGTTTTGTGAAAATTTTGTTTTATTTTGGGATGATTGGAAAAAGGAAAAGAGTTCTTTTGAAAACTTGAAACAGTGGTGGGATGTAGGCAAGACTCAAATAAAACATTTCTGTCAGCAGTATACAGCCAACTGTAGTAGTAGAATAAAGAATGTGATTGAAACACTTGAAAAGCAAATTAATTTAATGGAATTGCAGTTGGTTGATGCACACAATTCGAAATTGTACAATGATTTGCAAACAAAAAAGAGAGAGCTTGGTCTAGTTCTAAATGAGAAAGTTAAAGGAGCCTTGATAAGGTCCCGTTTCATGTCTTTAGCAGAAATGGATGCCCCAACTTCATTCTTCTTTAATCTGGAATATAAAGCGGCTCAAGAAAAACAAATGCCATGTCTCAAACTCCCTGACGGGAGGATAACGTCAAAGACTGTAGAAATGAGAACCCATGCTGTGGATTTTTATTCAAGCCTTTATGCTGCAGAAAACTGTGAAAATAGTGACTGTATGACACAGCTTCTTCAGGGTCTTCCTCAGCTGGACTCTGGCTCTAAAACTGTCTTGGAGGCGGGTATAACTTTTGAGGAAGTTACTGCTGCTGTGGGACAACTTAATTCAGGACGATCCCCTGGAATAGATGGACTGCCAGCAGATTTTTATAAAAGTTTTTGGAACAGCATTGGACACGATTATTTTGATGCTTTATGTGAATCAATAAGAGAAGGTGTTTTACCAACTTCCTGTCAATACGCGGTCTTATCATTGTTACCCAAAAAGGGTGATTTAGCCCTTTTAAAGAACTGGCGTCCTGTTGCCCTTCTTACAACAGAATATAAAATATTCTCAAAATGTCTGGCAAATAGATTAAAACATTTTTTGGGTTTGATTGTAAACAAGGATCAGTCATATTGCATTCCAAAACGGTCCATTATGGACAATTTGTTTTTAGTGCGAGACATTGTGGATATTTGTAATGATTTCAATGTGAATGTTGGGCTAATTGCATTGGATCAAGAAAAGGCTGTTGATCGTGTGGATCACAAATATCTCTGCCTATGCTGATGATATTACAGTTTTTGTAAATAATGCTGAAGATATTAACTGTCTATCTGAGGTACTCAATCTTTATGAGAAAGCTTCATCAGCTAAAATGAACTGGGCAAAAAGTGAAGCTTTTTGGGCTGGTAAAGGGGAGTTTGAGAGTCTCCCAAAGTTACCTGGAGACCTAAAGTGGGGCAGAGAGGGACTTAAATTATTGGGAATTTTTTTGGGGTCAAATGATTATCAAAAGAAAAATTGGGAGGGGCTAGTGGAGAAAGTGTGCACTAAATTGTCTAAATGGAAGTGGTTGCTTAATGGATGTCCTTTAGGGGAAGGGTTTTAGTGACCAATAATTTGGTTGCTTCTACTCTGTGGCATAAAATAACTGTGTTACAGCCACCTGTTGGACTTATTGAGGAGATTCAAAGGCAACTTGTGAACTTTTTTTGGTCTGGACAACACTGGATTCGTGCTGCTGCTTTATACCTTCCGGTTCATGAGGGAGGCCAAGGGTTGATTGACATCAGATCCAGAATCATGGCATTCCGGTTGCAAGCCGCTCAGAGACTGCTGTATCACACAGATGCTTCATGGTTAAAGACAGCTTCTGCTCTTCTCAGGCGGGTCAGAGGTATGGGACTGGACAAACATCTGTTCTTAATGGAGCTCCAGAATGAGGACCGTGTGAATTTGACTGTTTTTTATAAATCAGTTCTGGAGGCATGGAAGGTGTTTACCATTTCACGTACACCAAACACACATGCTGGATTATGGCTTTTTGAAGAGCCACTTTTTCTTAATGACTTTTTACCGTCAAGACTTGTGTCCGGACCCAGTTTGCGTGCATGTTTCACTGCTGCGGGATGCACAAAGCTGGGACATATTTTGACCAAGAGCTTAGAGGAATTGAGTGAAAGGACTGGAGTGAGATCTCTGAGGCTGCTGAAACAAGCTACAACGGAAATCGTAAAGTCTTTGCATGTGGACCATAAGTTTTTTACAAATGACTCTATAGCAACTGATCAATGGAGAAAGGGGGTTCCTTATGTTTTCCCTTCTCTGAATGTGACTATTGCAGTGGGAGAGTGGCAAGATGATGAAAATTGTCTTTTGTCTTTTGAAACCCCTCAGCTTGGAGTTTTTGAGGAAGTGGGAAAAAAAGCCCTCTATATCTCCTGTGTGAAGGCATCAAATGCTGGTCGCTTGCATGGAATTGCTTCAAATAAATGGACAGATTTTTTTGGAACTCTTTCCTCCCCTAGAGGCTGCTGGCGGTCCTTATATAAACGCCCCATTGACAAAAGAACGGGAGACCTTCAGTGGAGTATCGTTCATGGGGCGATAGCCACAAATAGATACGTGGTGCACATTGATCCTTCTGTAGGGGTGGGTTGTCCCTTCTGTAAAGAGGTTGAAACGGTGTTTCATCTATTTGTACAGTGTGCTCGGCTAAGCGATTTGTTTTCACTTTTATCTCAATTGTTCATTGAAATTGGTGAAGATTTCTCTTATGAAATGTTTATATATGGTCCAAGGTATACAGGAAAAAAGAAAAGTCAGTTGATCTTACTAAACTTTTTGTCTGGAACAGCAAAACTTGCTATATGGAAATCTAGAAAGAATAAGTTGTTAGGACAGGGTTCTTTGGATGTGTTGATGATTTTCAAAGGCTTGGTGGCGACCCGGCTTAGAATAGAACATGCTTATTATAAAATGGTAAATTGTGTAGAATCTTTTATGTACATTTGGGGGATAAATGAGGTCCTTTGCACTGTAGATGATGATGATTTAATGCTTGCCTTTTAAAATGTTTCTAACTGTAATATGAATAGTATATATTATATTGGTTTTGTTTTGTGAGTTTGTAATATCATTGTGAACACCTTATTGATTAAAATAAAGGTGTATTAAAACTCAACTCTCTCTCTCTCTCTCTCTCTCTCTCTCTCGCTCTCTCTCTCTCTCTCTCTCTCTCTCTCTCTCTCTCTCTCTCTCTCTCTCGCTCTCTCGCTCTCTCGCTCTCTCGCTCTCTATCTGAAATCAAATACCTTAATGCATTTTAATTTTTTTTTAAAGGGAAACATATCGGCTCTTGAACAACTGTAAACATGAAATTTAGATACAACACTTACTCAAAGGCACAGAACAGTGATTATGATTACACAGGTTAAATGAAAGCTCCAAATATCTGCTTGCGTCTCTCACAACCAACAACAAATTCTTGGCACACCAACTTGTTGCCTAAGTGGTCCAACTTGTCTTGGTGGACATGACAAACTGCCACATGATTCTGTCTCTTCTTTACCTGATCACCTACTCCTCCTCTCCCTTTGCTGACTTTTTTACCCTGCTGCTATATTTACCTCGAATCTGTTAAAAAAACTTGTGATTATACACCTCATAACGTTATGAAATTTGTGCATAATCCTCATTCAAAAAATTCTAACATAGAAGAGATTATAAAAAGAAAGAAATTAAGTATTGAAAGCGCCAGTAGGCGGCAGCGATTCACTGTTTTAATGAGTGAGCCACTTAAATTATTCATTCATCCAATTCGTTCAAAAGTCAGATTATTTTAGGAAGAAAACAAACATCAATGTGAATACTTTTGTCATTGATAATTACAGACACTATTGAAAAATGAACTAGCAAAACAGATGGCTGCTTTGGTAACTTGTTATACTGATAGTTATATCTAAATACATTGCAATGGATTAGCTAGCTAACATATACGGTGTGTACTTAGCTATTATTACACAATATTCTCATACCTCATTCTCAGTACATGCTTTATTTTTTTTTGCATCCCTCACTTGACCAGCAGTTAAATATAGTCCGCTGTACAGTGCTTCTCTTCATTTTTGGCATACGTAAAGTTACCCGTGTGCTCTCCCATTCAAACACCACTAGCGTTGTTTTGGTGAAAGTACGACTCATGGGTTAGGCGTTACCAATCGGTTCAATGGAGGGGGAGTATTTTTTGTCTAATTTATTATGACAAACTCATATTTGATTAGGAACAAAATTATTGTCACGAAATAAAGTAATTCTACATATTTTTCATTTGATCTACTGTGATTTTCATGTTGAAATATTGGAGGGGTTGTAACTGATGGATTTGTTACAACCATCACAGCTCGAGAGATCCCTTGACCGCTATCCCAGAGAGTTGTGTTATTTGCTATTGTGCAATATGTGAAGTGTGAAACAGTGGGGTTACAATGATGTGAGTTAAAATGTGTGAATCAAGCTTTGAGAGCTTGTATGGGGAGATGCTTGTCATTTTATTTGAGTTTATTCCCTATTAAATTTATTTTCACCTGTTTGTTCCTTTGTTAGGGAGAGAGGTACGATTATTGTCTTCAATTTTGTTTCCTTTTTTAGGAAAGTTATTTTGTAAAAAACTTTAGTAAGACTCCTTTTTTTTATTTTGGCATTTGCTCTCTCTATCTCATGACACCTTGATTATTTGAATTGATTATCTACTTTTGAGATTTCATCTATGTTCAATATTATTTTGGGATTTGTGAAGCCCAGAATAAATTAACTTATTAAGTATTTTCCTGACTTGGCTTTTTTTCATTTTATTGTGTTGTATGTATTGAAGATCTTGTGTGAACACTTTAATGTAGATATCAATGGTTAAAGTTTTTGTAATTTTAGTTTTCTTTACTCCGTTACGTTCCCTCCGAAAACCCCTAGATTAAAGAGGACTCGTAACAATTGTTTCATAAAAGCATCCCACATAGAAGTACACAGAAGGTATTTTCAATGATGTTTTGACTTGTTCGCTCGACGGCATAAGTGTATTCCATATATACAGTATTAGTTGAATTCCATTTATATTTCAAGATCGCTTTCTCACTTCAAATAGAAGCAATCACAGTTGGCAGTAAAAATGACACATTTCTGTTGCATTCCCAAATTAATAAGAAATGATAAGGAATAAAAACGACAAATTCTAGTGTTCGTACATCTAACAATACTGCCATGCTCGGTTCCCATAATTCAGCATTGTTTCAGAAAAAAGCATTTCTGTTTGATGTACAGATATGGCAATTTCCTTTTGTCGGTTTCTCGACATGATATAAATGGATGACTATCGATTAACAAAGTTCGGGAGAAGCCAGAGCTTATAATTAAGACCGGCTGGTTCACAATCAGCCATATACCCTATCAGCTCAAGTGAACCAGCATGTTAGTAGACAAGGATTCTTACCTGAAGCAATCTCTAAAGGATTACACATCCCACCACCTCGCCGGCTCCTCTACTTGAGCTCTTGTCTATACCAGGACTCCGGGGGGTGAGTTCTGGGTTCTGCCGTTTCCGAGCTCGGCACACTCGCCCCTATAGATGGAGCCGGCGAGCCCGGAACCCGCTTCCCGGATAGCACGCCAAACACGCATACTTTTACAACCCATGTTATCTTCATTATCTGCTCAGGTGAACTCGTAAAAAATTGTGTCGAACTGACAGATGGGGTTTGTCTTGAGGACCTATCAACTTCGACTAGACTTGGTGAAATGAAATTGGTGAATGAAATTTGCATGCCTGTCTGCTCTCCTTGATATCTGGGTATAAAAGGGAGACGGCGGGCTGCATTCAATTACAATCTGTTATTCGGAGCCTTTGATTCATGGTCGACTTCAGAACTAACAAATTTTACTACACTTCTGCTGGATTCTTACCCCTGGGCGTCTCAGCAGTTCCATAAGTGTTCGAGTTTTTTTCTCTAAAAGAGCTAAAAAGAGAGTCTTGTTCCTCAACCACGTATTTGGAAACGGTGCGTGATGATGATGAGATGTCCTGTGCAGCATTGGAGGATGACTTACTGGCATCCGACTCTGACAATTCCTCAAATCTCCCTCCATCGGGAGGGATTCGAGAGAAATCTTCTCCCTTCCACACTGAAAGTGTATGAAGCCATTGCCGCTCATCACGACCCAGTGGCTGGTAAGTCTCTAGAACAGCACAATCTGATCATTAGGTTCCTAGGGGGCGAGAGAAGACTGAGTCAGCCTCGTTCGCGCTCTATACCCTCGGCCCTCCTTCGAGCCCCTCGTAGATGCCACTCTTTCTCATCTAACGATGAAGATTGCTCAACTGATGGCGCTCGCCTCCATCAAGAGGGTATGAGACCTACAAGCCTTCTCTGTGTCTACAGATCGGCTAGAACTCAGGGCCCGGTGATTCTCACGTTATCCTGAAATCACCAGCTCGGCTACGTGCCCAAAGTTCCCACCACTCTGGGATGGAAGACCCAACCCCATCCATGGAGTGTTCCAGTACGCGCATTGCGCCTCTACTTGTACCGCACTCAGAGCTTCAGGAGCATTGAGCAGCTCTTTGTCTGTTTTGGAGGCTGTCTCAAAACAGAGATTGGCGCATTGGATCATCGTCGCAGTCACGACGGTGTGCCGGTCTTAAGATCGCCCGTGCAGAGCTGCGGGCAGGGCTACGCCCAACACCTTCTCGAGGTTCTACAGCCTCTGCATAAAACCGGTGTGAGCACGAGTATGGAAGGGCTTCGGGTAAGGCATTTGAGGAAGTAGCGCTTACCCAGTGGCCTTACGATACCGCTGTTAGAGAAACAAGGCCGCTGCCTGTGAGGGCCGAAGTCAAGGGCTTTTCACCTTTTCAAAAACGCTTTCTATCCACTGGTATGTTACAAATTCGCGGTAGGGCTCACGTCTGACATGCCCTGGACAGTCACCGTGCATAATCGTGTTATCGCTACCGAGGTTGGACGCAGTCATTGCAAATTTACTACAAATATCCTGACAGTTATGGGACAAAAAATTCAAGAGGTAGACCCAAATTTATTTTACCTGCACTGAGCCAGAGGATCCGACGGGCTGTCCGTGAAGACATGGGGCGATCCTCAACCCAAATTTAGGCCCTTACTTACGCCCAATAACCACGAGACGGTAATGCGAGAGAAGGGTTTCTAGAACAAAAAAATGTCACGTGAAGCCATCTTCACCACATGGAGCAAAGTTGCCACCGGTCTCCTGGAAACAGTCGCAGCAAGCATGCCGAAACGAGTGTTTGAAGTGAATTACAAGAATGTGGGGCTGCTCACAACCATTTTTTACAATTTAAGTTCGGTTGTGGGAATTTTTTGAACTATGATCTTAAACTTTTGATCACTTTTGATTGGTTACGATCCACCAGTGAGAAATGCAAATACCTGTGATGTTTCCCCGGTATTAAGATTTTGTTCAGGAATGTACACCCCTTAACAGGATTAATCTTGTCAGGGTTTGCAAGGAAGAGAACCTAATTGCAGGCAAACACGGTGGTGAAGGGGTTTAAACAGATATTTATTGTGACAAGACTATGCAAAAAGGCAAACAAAAACCCACAATGGGGAAAACAAGACAGGATAAATAATAATGTTTAACAATGACACTGACTGACTAGACTAGAAAACAAACACTTGATACAAACACTAAACTAACACTTAATAGACATGGGAAACAGCAACAAGGCAAGACTGGGTAAGGTAGATGCAACAACAGACAAGATTCAAGGTACAGCTACAGCACACAGCAACAGCAACATGTACAACAAATGAGCACAGGACAATGAACACGAGGATGTTTTAAAGGGAGACAGACAAAGGATAATTAACAGGGAACAGGTGCTGGGTGTTAAGCACTAATGGGGAAGCTGACGAGGAACGAGAGAGGCGGGGCCATAGACGAGACACGAGAAGGCGCATGACAGCCAATATCTAAGCCATGCCATGTCCTTCTCACACAAAACCCTAGGTTATGCCATGACTCCGCTGCGAGAACAAGAATAAACATGACATGATAGCGGAATCATGACAAATCTTTACATTATTTCCTCATTTTATTTTTTCAGATCAGTGATCAAAGTGGTCATGAAGCAGGATGATTTTAATTTTAAGATAAGACTATTCATGCAATGTTATGATTTAATTGGAAAGTTAATAACTGTAATTACAGGCTGTCATTTTCAGTGTTAGTACTCATATAATGCAAGACAATTTTCTTTGGAGCTTGTTTTGGTTTCCATTGGTCACAATATTACAACCATATCACACTGTAAAATGTGATGTGCTGGTTCCAAAACACTTGTCATAATATAGACACGCTCTTAACATCAAAACTTTTTTAAAAGGTTGAATTATTTATTCTTGCATGCAGTAGCCAGTGGGATAAGGTTGAAGCTGTTAGTAATGAGGTCAGAGGTGTTGACCATGTGAGTACTGGCAGCAGGTGATGTTTCTGTACTTGCCTTCTCGCTGTTCCTCATTCTCACACATGCTGTCCGCTCTGCACCTGATTTTAAAAGCAGGTGTTATTTTATTACGCACAGTCCTGAAGCACACTAGCCATGTGCTCTCCATTGACCTGCTTTAGAATGGGGTCGTTCATCTCGCGCCGTTATACATTGAAATCTATACTGTGAGATGTGTTGATGGGGTGCAGTGTTGATGGGATATGATGATAGTTTTTGGTTTGTCTGGTTTAAATCGAATCATGTCATGCATTGCAGTTGGGTTTAAGCAATGAATTAGCGATTTTACATTGTGAAAATATTTTTTTGTTGCCACTTTGTGGAATTGTTACTTATTTATTGCTATACAGTACTTCTTGAATGAATTGAACTTAATCATTATTTGCATTTCTCTTCAATAGACGAAAGAAAGTGAACACTGGATATACAATCTTAAAGCTTATATCTTGTGTCAATTTCAGGATTAAAGATATATCATTATAAAATGATTTTTGTCCTGCTTCTTCACTTCTGTCAGTATTACAGACACACAAACATCCCTATGTAGGTTAGAGAAGGTCATCTTGGCTTTGAGACACTTAATCACTTTGGCATTTTGACTTTTGCACACACTCAGAAGACACATAGCTAAAGGATTTATGTGTTGTTGGATGCTTGTTGTTTCAGTGAAGACAGCTCAATGACAGATATCCCACTCATGCACACACACTCACTCACACATAAACACCCATTAAAAACACACACACTCACATTTGTGTGCCTGTAGTTCAAAAGCTAGACATGGACTATATTTATTCTAAATGGACATTTCAAAGTCTGATTATTTGCTCATGCTTTTACAGTCTGTATGATTTTATTTTTTTATTAATAGACGACAGAAGTTTAGAGACAGACAATCTCACGTAACATTCACTTTCACTAAATAAATGTTTGATTGTCCATGCAGTGGAAGTAAATGGTAACCGAGTGTTTAACATTCTTATGTTTTTCATCCACTGACCGAAGTAAGAGAGATGGGTTGAAATAACATTAGGGTGTGTTTAAAAAAACGACAGAATGTTTTTAAAACTATAAATTAATTAAGAAATATACATAATTGAATAAAGAATATATATGTGAAGCTTTAAAAAATACTTAATGAATTGGAACTTCTAAAGATGCCAATTAAAACTAGTTTATGAATCTTCTTCTGCAAAACACGAAGATATTTTGCGGAATGTCTTTTGTGACTATACAATGGAAGTCAATGGGTTTCAGTGTTGTTTGGTTATCAACATTCTTCAAAATATCTTCTTTTGTGTTCTACAGAAGAAAGACAATAATACATGTTTGAGACATGATGTTAAGTTAATGAAGCCAGAATTTTAATTTCTACTTGTGGAAGTGATCATACACTTCGAAACAGCCCATATAAAAATAGCAGAGAGCTATTAAACCTTGACAAAACTGCTTCCCTTAAGTCCTAAATGAGTGAAGTAAGCCCGGCTGTTTTTTACATTAATATTTATTCATTTTGAAGACGTTTTTATCCAAAGTGACTTACAAGTAGGGTGCAGTGGGCAGCTTTCAGTGCAGACCAAACAGGGGTAAGGTGCATTGCTCAAGGGCACTTCAGTCATTTACTGGTGGCACTGAGATTTGAACCAGTGACCTTTTGGCTACGAGTCCAACTCTCTGACCACTACACCACAACTGACCCTCTTCACAAGCATCTTGACAATTTGACCAGAGAGACCCGACGTTGCTCAATACACCTTCCTGTCATGGGAAAGCATAATACGTATATTCAAAATGAAATGAATATCGTCCCGGCAGTAATGATAGGGTGCTCATAGACCTATTTCAGGTTTCGGGTGAGGACAGGCCCATATATTCAGAGTTGTGCTTTCTTGCATGTATTTTAAACCTGATAATCTAGGATCATGTGTCCTACAGGCTAGATGCTTCTGCATAATCGAGTCAGTGGACACAGTTGTCTCCACTGCTAGGCAACAGTATACTCAGTATGCTCTTCGTCGCATGAATGAAGATGAAAAATAAATCTGACAAAGTCAAAGCAACGGTAGATTCATTATCTAAATAACTGGGAGTCAGTATACAGTCATTTGCATATTAATGGCTTCATTTAAAAGCTGTTTATTGTCCTCATTTTGATAGCGAGGTCAAGTGTGTTTGTGTGTGTGTGTGCGGGATCAAGTCATTTGTGATATCTTACTCTGCCCTAGTTGTTTGACCCTGTCTTTAATTGGCTAAAGTTTGACATTGGTAACACCCTTCTTATGGTTTCTGATAGCCATGTGTCCATATGTCAACACCACATTTCATCTATATAAACGCAACAGCATCTAGAGCTCCATCACATCCATACACACTCTACATAAAGACCAGCTCAAGCGCCTAACAGAACCAATTAAATGCCTTTAAGCACAAGGATTATGAAGCCTCAAGCCAAGAAAACAGGTTAAGATTAACTCTTATCAATTCATCTATACGTGCTTTTTGTTTTTTCATTTATGTTGTGGAATTCTGGAATAACGTGAATTTCACTTATGTGCATGTATTTAAAATATTATAACACCTACCATGACTTAATTCAGTCTGTGTCCTTAAAATATAACATTTTCAATAGCTTCAGTAGCCGTCATCCGATTAAAATGAATGAAATATAAATAATGTTTTTTCATTAAGGTTTGGATTGGTCAGAAATATTAAGATCAGACATTTAGCAGCAGAGGTATTATAGCTTAAAGGGCTCTAGACTAACACTTGAGAGAGGTGGCGCTGGTGTTACCAAGTTATTCAGTTATGAAACTGAACACCTTTTTCAAGATTTCTTTTTAATATGGGTATTTTTACATTATTTTGTGTTTATATTTCAGAGTTAGAAGGCGTGAAAAAGAACTCTGTTTAGTATTTTGTGCTCTGACTCTCTGAGTGTGTGCATATCTCAAACAACCCGCGAGACCTGAAGGCTTTTAGCGATTATTCTTCATGAAAGCTGCATCGATACACGTTTGGCATCTTTCATTAGCGAGTATTTTAGCAGTATTGTTAGAGAGCTTTATATTATAAATACATGTCTCCTGTCTAGGTTGATTGGCATCTCTGGAAAAATTGTCCGTAGGGTGTGAGTGCGTGAGTGAATGAGTGAGTGTGTGTGCCCTGCGATGGGTTGGCACTCCATCCAGGGTGTATCCTGCCTTGATGCCCGATGACTCCTGAGATAGGCGCAGGCTCCCCGTGACCCGAGGTAGTTCGGATAAGCGGTAGAGAATGGAATGGAATGGAATGGAATGTCTCCTGTCTCAGCTTCACATGCATACAAAACTCGCAACACATTTCCTTATGTTTGCTGTTTTGTACCTTAGCCGCAGAAATTCTTGTATTCTGCATGTTTATTTCAGCAGCAATATTGCTATCGAACTTACTGTTATTTTTTTATTTTGCATTGTATGTTTTATATTTACAAAAACAAATCTCTTAAGATTTAGTCTGTTTGATGTCGGTCTTGCTGAGATTTCGCCTTTTTGCTAAATCTCTTGAATTTATTGATAACAGTAAGATTAACAATTTTTATGATAACATTTTTCTTACCAATTCAGATTTTCCTATCCTTTATTTATTTACTTATTTACTTGTCCTTTGACTCTTGTTCTTTATATTACTGTTTTGGAGTGCTTTTCCTTTGTCTTTCGAATATTAATACAACAGTTCATTTAAGAGATGAGGAAGAGGACACGTCAAAGTCAATAGTGGCTGTCTAGTGCTGCCAAACCAGCTAGTCAGAAGCATATGAGCGTTTTTAACATGATTCATCTCTTTATCATGTAGATAAAGTATATGTTAATAATCCATATGAATCCATATTTTTTTATGCAAAATAAAAAAACTAATTTAACTTCTTTGGGCGAAAGCAGAAGGGTAGTCTTCTCTTCAAATTCGTTTATGTTTGCGGAACGGAGCGCAAAATAATATCTGGGGAATGCGAAAGTTTTCTGGAGGAAGAAAAATATTCTCGGGGAAAAGCTAAAGTTTTGCAAAGGAACGCATCGCAACATCATAACATCGTACATGAAGAAAGATTTGCATATCAAAATTAAAGTTAGTGTTGAGTTTAAGAAAAACGCTTTCATATAAGTGAATGGTTGAAGGAGGGGACATTTCAGTTTCTCGTATAGTTTACGTTTTCCAATAATTTTTTGGCCAATATATGATTTCAACAACAGAAATGCCTTCAAAGTTTCAATTTTATAAAACTATATTGATAACGTTCAAACTGCATTCTATTCAAAGCCACACATGAGGCAAACAATAGAAGTAATAGTAATTTTCGTTTTTCATAGTAAATGGCTGTAGTGATTTGTTGTACATTAAAACTAATAATATCAGTAGTAATATCAATAAAAGAAATGATACGCTCACCAAACCTGTAAGTGTGTTTTTTATTTATACAGTACCAAGTCAAGTACAAACAGTCCAGTTTTTGAGCAGATGTTAATCATTGAAGTGCTAAGAAGAAGTCACATAATCATTCTGAGGATTGTGGGTTATCTGGACACTGGGTCAGTGGGTTACTATCAAACATTTCAACACATGCAGAACATACTGTATACCGAACTGGCCTGAAGTGTGATCCAAACATGCCACACAGAAGACTCTTGAGTTGACTTTTTATCATAACATAGACATATTAATTTGAAAATATCATATTTATAAAGTCCCCAGAGTTATAACAGCTGTTTTATTATAACATTTACAACTCTTACTGCACAGACTACAACTCATAAAACTTTAAGAAGGAAAGTTACACTTGGAAATTGTCCCACTGGTATGTGGAATTGACATCCATCAATTCTGAGTCTCATGTGTCAATTTTTCTAAATGTTCTCTTCAGTGTCAGAACTCGTTCGTCACATGTCTGAACATGAAAAAGAAATCAGAAAAAGTCAAATCAAAGGTAGATTCATTAACTAAATAACTTAGTTGGGAGACAGTATGTAGTTCGTTGCATATTAATGGCTTCTTTAAAAGCTTTTTACTGTCCTCATTTTGATAGCGAGGTCAAGTTTGTTTATGTATGTGGTCAAGCCATTTGTCACAGTTTTCAACATATGCAGAACATGCTGTATACCGAACTGGTCTGAAGTGTGATCCAAACATGCCAGACAGAAGACTCAGAATGGTAATTGACTTTTTATCATAACATAGACATATTCATTTGAGTCCCCAGAGTTATTACAGCTGTTTTATCATTACATTTACTGCACAGACTACAACTTATAAAACCTTTGGAAGGAAAAGTAATAAAGTAAAGTTGAAATTGTCCCACTGGAAAGTGTAATATATAATACACAAATATATAAATCTCATGTCTCATGTGTCAATTTTTCAAAATTTTGTTTTACATAAAATAAAATATATAAGCTTTCCATTGATGTTTGGTTTGTTAGGAAAAGACAATTTTTGATCGAGATATAACTATGTAAAACTCTGGGATCTGAGGGTGAAAAGAAATCTAAATATTGAGAAAATCACCTTTAAAATTTTCCAATGAAGTCCTTAGCATAGCACATTACTCACAAAAATAAACCTGCTGGTGCAAGGAGGCAGCCACTAAAGAACAGTGGAGGGAAATATACATGTACACGTGTGGGGAACCTGGTCACACCAGTCGACAGTTTGGGCAGCATAAGGAGATGAGTAACCGAGGTGCAACGTTATCACAAATGGCAGAAGTGACTGAGACATTAAGAGGAGCTTCATCGAGTAACTTTGCAGACACCAATAGACCTTCAGTAATCCGAAGCCATAAAACTGACTGGAGGCTGATCAAGGACCCAAAATGCTAAAGGAGTGTGCTTTTAGAGACTGTTTGACAGTGGACGTAAAATAGCAGGGGTGCCCACGAAATGCCTACTGGACACTGGTTCAGAGGTCACCACAATCTTGGAGTCTCACTTTAAACAGCATTTCGGAGAGCGAGAGATCCAACAGTTGGCTGCTAACTGGGTGTGTCTTACTGCAGCAAACGGATTGGACATTCCTGTTCTTGGATGCCTACAGGCAGATATAGAGTGCATGAGAAGTGTGCTTCCAGGAAAGTGTGTCTTTGTTCTCACAGTGTCTTACCCCGATGCACAGGAGATGAAAAGATTTGATGAAATTTTGGGAATGAATTTTGTAGAGGGGTGTTCAGGTGGACAAGGACAAGGTTCAGGGTTTGGATGAGTGGCCTTCGCCATCAAACGTGAGGGAGATTAGACGGCTGTTAGGATTTATGAGTTACTATCGCCGATTTGTTCCAGGGTTCACACAGCTGGCCAAGCCCCTACACGCCGTAGTGGGGAAAAGGTAACAAAGGCCAAGTCATCAGAACCATTCGTCTGGAAAGAGGAATCTCAGACAGTGTTCCACAAACTAAAGAACTGTTTTATGTCATCTCTGATTCTTGCGTATCTTGATTATCAATGCCCATTTATACTCGACAGATGTGAGCCTCAATGGACATGAAGCCATACTCAGTCAAAAGCAGGGGGGTGTAGAATGTGTGATTGCCTTGGCGAGAAGAAATCGCATCAGAAGGGATTGGCAAGAAACGACAGTGAATTCAAGTTGGAATTATTACCCCTTAAAGTGCCAGTAACTCAGAAGTTTAAGGAATACCTGATGTTTGCGAAATTCCAGGTTATTACCTACCACAACCCTCTCCGCTACCTGGAAACAGCCAACCTTGGAGCAGTGGAGCAGCATTGGACATTGAACAATTGGCGGAATTTACATTTATGCATTTGGCAGAGACTTTTATCCAAAGCGATTTACATTGCATTGTACTACACATTTGTTGCCGACTATGTGCAATTCCCTGGGATTGAACACATGAGCTTGGTGTTGTTAGTGCCATGATCTTACCACTGAGCCACAGGAAAGCATTTAACTGTTAA
The DNA here is from genome assembly GCA_008369825.1 of Triplophysa tibetana. Classification (NCBI taxonomy): domain Eukaryota; kingdom Metazoa; phylum Chordata; class Actinopteri; order Cypriniformes; family Nemacheilidae; genus Triplophysa; species Triplophysa tibetana. The sequence goes on along the minus strand of CM017914.1, from coordinate 17,453,723 downwards.
GTTTGTTACAAGCCCAGCAAACAGAATGCTGACGTTTTTTCCAGGATTTCCTGGAGCATGGAACCCGAGAAAGAAGACACTGAGAAAGACACTTTATTCAGTTGACCTCAGACAAGGTACGACCCGAGTTGCCAAACAATCAGCCATAAGGAAGGGTGTTGATGGTTATTGCTGGACATCCATCAAAGAAAAACAGAGAAGTGATCCTTGTGAAGCACCTGTGAACGAAGATGTGCTCGAGAAAAAGAGATTAGTGACACTCAGTTTCTGGGGCATGGACACCCAGCAAAGGAAGTTTGCAAGACACATTGGATGTCTGAAACAAGGGCATCAAGTACTGTTCCGAGTGATTTTGTATCCAAGAGATGGAGAAGAGATTTGGCAGTTGATAGTGCCAGATTCTTTACGGGAGAAAGTGTATGAGGGAGTGCACAAGCATGGATGACATTTTGTAAGTAAGAGTACACTGGAGCAGGTGCTTCGGAGTTATTATTGGCCCTCAATGGCCAATGATATGCAGACATGTGTAACCCAATGTCGGAGATGTACCTTAGCTAAGGACGTGTTCCCCAGGATTCGTGTTCTTGCCATGGACTACACTGTGCTTTAGAGATCAGCGGGAAGCTATTAAAACATTCAAGTTCTTACAGACGTGTTTAAAAGATTTACTGTGACAGTCCCGACAAAAAACCGACAGCCCCTACTACCGGCAAAGTTATTATGAGATACTGGTTTGTCTTCTGTGTATGCCCTGCTCAGTTGCACTCACATCTATGGAGATGTTTCGAGGGAAGCATAATCAAATACATCTGTAAGCTGTATGGAGTCAACAAGAGTCGCAACAGTCTCCATCATCCACAAGGGAACGCACAGTGCAAAAGATTAAATCGCACCATGCATGATATGCTGCGAATGTTACCGGCTGAAAAGAAGAAGGATTGGAAAACACACTTGTCAGAGCTGGTGATGGCTTACAATAGCCATGTTTATTCCTTGACAGATTACTCTCCTTTTTATCTAATGTTAGGGTGGGACGCAAGACTGCCCATGGCTGTATTGGGAAGAAAGGATCTGATGGATGATGAAGCGGATGATTTGGATGAGGGTTGAAGAATCATGATGAACGGATGAGGACTGCAGTGGAGACTACAAAGGCAACTGCCACAGAAACTTCCAGGAGAAGGAAGAAGCAGGAGTGCTCATTAAACCTGGTGACAGAGTACTGTTTCATAATCACAAGTTTAGGGGGTGGAACAAGATTCAAGATAATATGGAGCCTGTGCCATATTTGGTGGGACAGCAGAATCACCCTCATATACCGTCCCAAGTTAGGGGGGTCCCATAAATGTGGTTCACAGAGATCTGTACCTTTCCCTCACCCACAATACAGGTTGCACGTGCAAAATGAGAAACTGAGTTTTCAAAGACAGATGTTAACTCCCCTGATTTGGTCTACATTCTGTATGACACACTTGTCAATTGCTGACTTACCTGGGGAAGTTCAGGGTGGGGTAGAAGCTTAGGAATATAGGGGATAGAAACAGAACAAGACATTTTAGAAGCTTACTCTAGGGGAGTACCTAGTCTTAGAAGTTCCGAGAAATACATAAGGTAGATTGTCTGTGAGATATTAGGATGATTACATTGTGTCATATAGGGGCTACAGTGTCAATAAGACTGTAATTGAAATATCAAACTATGTGTTATTTGCTTCAAGAGAAGGCATAAACAACTGTTAATATGTTCTGTTGATGAATCAAATAATGACTGTTCTTGTGCTTTCTGTTATTCTTAGGAGCTTGGCATGGGCGTAAATCAAATATAACATTAAGGGGGGGACAAATTTCTCAAGAGCAATTTTGGATGGGACACAAAGCATACAGTCAAAATTGTACTAACTACGACACAAAGCGACAATATGCACTAGGTTCATAGGTTTATAAACGAGACATTTTTTTTGCATTTGGCAGACGCTTTTATCCAAAGCGACTTACATTGCTTTATCCTACACATTTATACATAGGTACTTACAATCCCCAGGATCGAAGACACAACCTTGCGTTGTTACCACTGAGCTACAGGAAAGACTTGCAGTCATAATTGAACTGTCACATACTGTAATACAAGTGACCAAAAAAGCCTTTTTCCATTTATATATTTTTTGTCTCTGTTGTGAAGACAGGAAAAATATAAAAATACACTACCCATGATACTACATGTTAACAATGAGTCACTTTTTAAATACATGTTATCCTGATTTATGCTGCAACATCCTCTGACAAAGTCACCGTACATCGACATTGATTGGTTGTTATTTTCCCCTGTAGTGCAATGCCTCCGCCAACAAGCTTTGTTCATGTTATTGTAGCCAAACAAACAATCAGCAACAGTGACAGATGCCTAATTTCTGTGTTGTACTCGTTGATGAATCGCCCGAGTTTCAGTAAACTGAATGTTTATGTTACAGTTCTCTCTTTAATGAATACTCTTACACAAAACAGGTTCAGGTAAAAGTTTGAGTTTATTGGTGGCATTCACACAAGTACTACACAAGAGGATGGTCCCCAAATTACCTCAGCAGAGATGAGTGTTAACAATGCATCCACAGCACAGCAAATCAAGTTAAAGAAACCAAAAGAAATACACGCAAACACAGCATGACATTCACATAAAACCCCTGGTGAGATACTCTTTACATACAAATAATTTAGATCTCATCTCTGCATGCAGCGTTTTACCTTCCGTCCTCTCGGCAGCCATGCAGTGGGAAAGGCTCGACATAAAACAACAAACAAACCAACAAGCGAGTAAATTTGCCTAGCAGGGTTAAAGGATAGTTTCATCTACCGGGAAAGTTTGTAGAAATATTTCCCTTCGTGTTATTTCTCACTGGGATTGTAAACCTCAAAGGTGTCATATAAATCGCGAATACGTGTTTTTCTGTTTCTTTGGTGTGTTATAAGTTGCCCGTGCATGTATTAGACATTAAATTACAAAAATTAAAGTATCGGAAAAAAAGATGCATTCTATCTTAAAGCGAATGCTCTCCCAGACCTGCCTGAAACACCTTGTGTAACCACATCCAGGGGCGAACTGGCCATCTGGCATTCTGGGCGTTATCCCGGTTGGCCACTATCATTTAGGGATGGTTTGGCCACTCAGACAAATTATAAATGCAAATGCACGCTACGTGAATGCAAAAGACAGGCATCTATAACACCCCCCCCCCCCTGGTCCGTTGACAGACTTAACCAATCGTTGCAAAATGAAAGCCTCTTTGTTTGCCCTTCCAAAAGATCAAATAAATAAAAACGAATGGAATACATTTTATTTACAATACTATTCAAGAACTGTACAATCAAAATATTAAAGTGTGTGCAGCACATTTCACAGTAGATTGCTTCATGAACCTGGGAGAGATCAAGGCCAGCTCTGCACGAATGCTTTGGTTAATAAGTGGAGCAATTCCAACCATACAACTTCACAAGCCCAGTCTGGCACTTCAGATTCGTAGCCTGTAAGTATATTTTCATTGTTAAAGACTATGTAAAAGACTGTTGCGTACTAACGCGAGTTCAGTTTGTCTTGTATTTGTGCAAATGCAGACATGCGTGCAAGATGAAAAAAGACAACTAATAATAATTTAATAAAAAGTCCTAATAATCAGTTATTATCTTCCAATTAGAGGCAACAAATGTTGTGTGTATAAATGGGTTTATTATCTTTGTTGAGTTGCGATGAGACATGACGTAACAATGGTTGATCACTAACGGCAAATCTTTATAACGTCGTATATAAAAGGTAAAACAGTTGGCTATAGTTTTTAACTATATAAAACCACCTTACCAATCCTTTACATCCTGCTCAAGTCTGTTAGAATTGTTGTTTTCCCATCTTCTCTTTATTTTGGTGTTATTGTGGAGAGAAAAGAAGCTTAACAAAAGTTTGAATCTGAAGAGAAACTTTATTTTTCAATATATACTGTACATTTCTTGGTGAAACACAAATCTACCTACCTACCTACACTGTAAAACTTCGCTGTAGTTTTTGCAGCAGGTTGGCCAGTAACTTACTATCTATTTAATTACTACTTAATATAATTTCCAATTAGTACTGTTTGCAAATACTTGAATTAAAATGAAAAAACGTTGAGTTGTGAAATTCAAAATGAGCAAGAAGAGACTGGCATTAGTACAGCAACACTTCAAAAAAACAACATTCTTTTTTCTTTAGTTTTTTTTTCTTTTATGAAAAAATATTTGAAACTTCTTAAATTACGATACATTTACATTACAAGTAAAGCGACCCAAGATATTTAGTCTTGTTTTTATGAAAGAATAATATATATATAACTAGGTAAGTTCATTCTTAAAACAAATTTGTACATTAAATCTACAGTAAGTTACTGGCAAACCTGCTGCGAAATTAAAACAAAGTTTTACAGTGTACCTACAGTACCTATCTTTCTTTCTTTCCTTCCTATCAGCTTTGTCTGCCTGCTTTCCTGTCCGTCTGTCTGTTTAAAATGTAGTCCTTTTTTACTATAATAGACCACATGTGGGCATTAATTGAATGGACAGAAATGGACGCCTCTCTGGACACTGTAAAGAGAAAAGACATTCTTTAATCTGTAGTTCACAAGGGGGATGTTGTTGATGTCAAGTATGAAGAGGAAAGCTCTCCTGCTCTTATTTTTCAAGCTGAATGGTGAGATTGGTGAGTGAGTGAATGCATGCATATTCATTTTTCCTGGTCAAACTATTCATTTGAAATGCTGAACCTTTCCTGTACAGAAAATAAGGACAAACTACTGAAACATCTAAATCAGATGGAGTCAGAGGGAAGGCAAAAAGAGGTGTGCAAGCTGCCAGGAAGAGAGCAATAAAAGGAAAAATATTATTTAGTCCAGAAAACAGCCAACCATCTAGTCCAGATGAGATTTAAAAAAACAAAATATAATTTCCTGAAAAATCATATTAACATTGTTTAATAGACAACACATGTGTTTTTGCAGTTCGGTGACTTTAATTTTGTCTCCCAACTTAGGTTGAAAAAATATAAAATGACACAATGTTGCTTTAAAAAATGGAGGAAAAAAAGAAGAAAATTACACAATACCAATAGATGACATGAGAAAAGAAATCAAAGCCTTGAGAGCACAGAATCACCAAATAAAGGCCCTGAACTTTAAACTGCAAAATGGTAGGTTATTTATATACATAGGCCTAGTTAATTATAATTTTTTGCCATGAATGAATGAGTTCTTTTAAACATTGTTTTCTTTATTTATTATTATTAACAGAATTGCGGAGTTGCTGCCTTACAGCGGTGTAAACAAACAGACAACTCTTCTTCTGACCTGGACCATGTGAAAATACTATTGTTAGATTTTATTTTCACACCATATAAATAAGTCTTGTGTGCTTTAAGAAAAGATAAGTTTTTTTAAAACACAGATTAAAATATAATGCCAAATCAATTTATAATTGAATGTGTGTTGCACAGGTTGAAATCCAAAGAAATCGAGACATTGCGAAGGATACATTCCAAGTGTGTGTTGGTAGAGGGGGCACATCATGGTCAGCCATGAACAAGGATTTAGCAGTGGCTGTTTTTGAAAGAAGCATGTTAGCTACTGTAGTTTCTGTAGTTTTCTACTACTGCCTTTCTGAAAAAAAAGTAATGCCCACAAAGAATCACAAGCCAAGCGTCTTTGGATCCACAAAAGTGGAACTTATTATAGGTATAAGTGTTGAAGGTCTTTAAAGGAATAGTTCACCTGAAAATGTTGTCATCATGTTCACATCCTTCAGTTGTTGCAAATGAATTCAAAATAACAAAATGTGTCAATGGTGACCCAAAACGCCTTAGTCACAAACTCTTGTGATTTGTGTTTAGCACAGCAAAGTAATGTATTAACGTTTGTAACAACTGCAGGGTGAGCACATGATGACGGGATTTTTCATTTTTGGGTGAATTATTCCCAAAATTCTTTCAAAACAAGTATCTCACACTAAAGTATATTTATATTTCTCTTTCAGAAAAAAATTCCAGCAACTCCCCAAAAGTTTCTTTGGGCTGCTTTGCAGGCAAAAAATTATGAGGAACATAAACTTCTTAGCAGGTTTTACATTTTAATTTATGTTCTATATTTTAAGTGTTATACAGATTTTGTTTCACAAATCAACAATTCAGTAAGATGATCATTTACTTTTCTCATATTTACAGTACCTTTTATTTGAGCATTTATATATTGGACATAAGAGGCGAGGGCAAATTCACTACAACACAGCATGTATTATTTACACATGTTTTATTAGCTAAGATTTGTCTCTCTTTTTCCAGAGTCCAGAGGTATTGGTTTCTGCAGAATAATGGGCCATGATCTGTTCAGAGGGTTCATTTTCTTCACACTTGTCTCATCTCTCCATGCTGTTTTGAATGGATGAATAATTAACATTTTCTGAAATCGTTTTTCTTTTTTGTTGGTATTCAAATTGAGGCACATGACATTGCTTTTGAAATGTATTTCGTTAGAAGGCCCTGAATATCCCTTCAGAAGTCCAACAGGATACATAACAGTTCATTAGGATTCCTGCAGAATTCCTATAGAAACTGATCGCTTCAGCTTTCCTGTGCAGCAGTATTCCTGCAGGAGTCCTTTAGGATTCCTGTATGTTTCCTGTAGGATTCATTCAGGAGTCCTTTTCAGTGGCGTAGCCAGAATTTTATTTTTGAGGGGCCTGACTGTAAATGAGGGGGCCATTATTTATATGTATAGGTTTCTATAAATATGCTATAAATATGTGTAAAATGCTACACTTATATTATACAGCTCATTTCACATTTTTAGCAAACATCAACATAGCCTAGTAGTTTTTAATCTGGTCCTCGCTTCCCCCCATATTTTGCGTCACTCTCATTTAACACACCTGATTTAAATCACTAGTGCTCCGCGAATGAACTGTGTTCCGATTAACATGATCCCTACACAGTGTTCACTGCTCTCTACTCCCTGCACACAGGAAATCGGCTGAAGCTTGCTTCTGAATTTGCAGAGTCTTCATACCAGTCGCGATTTCTTTAAGACTGCAAGGGAAGCTCAGCTTCCCCTATAATTGTCAAAAAATGAATGGTCAAATATATGTACTATTATGTTAACATTTTATTGACTAAAAATGCGTTAAACACGTTCATCTCGAACGAAAACAATTTCGTTCAGAATCAGCTACTTAGGTCGGCTGACTCGATTTCCTTCTCATTCATTTCCGTAGCGTACAGTGCATTACTCTGTTGAAGCCCAGCGTCCATTGACTTCAATGGGCTGCTTTAAACAGTTTTTTTCAGTGCTTAGAAACAAGACGGTCATTGGATAATGCTGCGATTATGTCCCGCCCACGGACGCTCAGCGTCTCTGGGATGAATGGAGGAGTGGGCTGGCCCGGACTCCGAGCGTCTGCGTGATGATTGGAGGGTCTGTCGAAAGACTGCATCTCCTTTTGATTGACAGCGATTTTGTTCTATAAAACGTCGCTGACGCTAAAGCTATTCAATCTCAGTCCCATTGCGGATTTTTCAAGTGTAGTTGAAAGACAAACTGCTGCAACCTATTTCTTGGTATTTGCTTGCCGAAATTGCTTGCCAATTTTCATCATACATTTCACACAATTATACACCACATTCCTTGTTTCAGTTTAATGTATACCCACATTTCCTCCGTCGTGTTTATATATATTTTTTAGATAGTTTGTTCATTCATTCATTGTGAAATGAGCTTCCCCTCTTTGAAAGACCAGCAGCCGCCACTGCTTCATACAGGGACAAAACTTTCTACGGAAGTTTAAAGGATTATTTAAGCGCAATCATGAAATTTGCGTAACGTTACGTTTAGTGCCCTTCAATGTCCTTTTGGTTGACTTCGCAGGGCTTTTACAGACGAATTGGAAAGACTTCTGAAACGGTAAGAGACGCATTCAAAATATGCAGAGGGGAGGCGTGAGGACAAGGATTAGGAACCGCAGTAGCTCGGTGTTACCAGTCAAACCATTGTCTTACCTTTTACATGACAAGGCGGAGTGTTTGAGGGCGAGAAAAAGTTTCAGTTGAAAATGTCTACAAGAACACTAAACGAACAAATGCAGTGTAATCTTTAGCAGTCTACTCATTTCCTTCTTGCTCATATTTTCTTAATTTAAAAGAAAGAGATAGAATATTGTGCGCACCCGCCATCGCTGCGTACAAATAAAACTCTTGCCGCAAAAGTAAAGACAAAAATGACCTGACAAAATTAAACCAATATCTTTAAAAACAGCGGGGAGCAATGATTGGTTGATCAACCAGAGTAACAAATCAACAAGTCCTGATTTGAAGCAATCAAAAATCTGAGGGGCTGTACATGTAAATGAGGGGGACTTGTTCCCTCCAGGTCCCATTGTGGCTACGCTACTGGTCCTTTGTGTTTTCTGTAGGATTCCTGCAGGAGCCCCACAGGAAAATGAACAAGAAAGTCCTGTGGGATCCTTTAGGATCCTTCAGGAGGGAAAGGGGGAAAATTATGAAGGTATTTTTGGTGCAAAATTACTGAGCACCTGTGAGAGTGGAATTTGTAGTCGTAGAGGTCGGCCACACTTGTATCAGTAAATTTGAAGTGAAAATTTGAAGTTGCAAATTTGTAGAATTTGGTTACTCTCCCGCAAACACAACACAAAAGTTTCACCTTCTTGAATCCTTCAGTGCAAGTGCACAAATCCAATTCTACAATTTACAAACTGAGATACTCGTGCACTCTTTTGTGACAGATGCTGCAGTAAATATGGTACAAAACACATCCACACACCTGCATCAAAAGACGTGCTTTCTCAGATGAGTTTTGCACATCCTCAAACAGTATGTGAATTCATGCAATGAGAGTTGAATACTGGTAAAACATTTTCTCAAAAATTAAAGGTTTTATTCTTGCACATTGTTCTAGTACAAACACAAGAACACAACTACAACTGCTTGAATCGGCTGCTGAGAATCTCTGACACAATTTCGCGGACACTCTCCTTTTGCACCACATATCTGTGTGATATATGGTGCAAAAGTGATTGTGTATTTGCAGCCAAACGAGCTAGTTTTGGCGCCAAGCAGGTGGCGCCCTAACACGCAAGTGAAAAGAGAATCATCCTGACCTGTTTTATTTTTCTGAAATCACTAATTGTAAAAGAGTAAATTCCATCCATCCATCCATCCATCCATCCATCTTCTTCCGCTTATCCTGGGCCGGGTCACCGGGCAGCAGTCAAAACAGGGATGCCCAGACTTCCCACTCCCTAGACACTTCCTCCAGCTCTTCCGTTGGGATACCGAGGCGTTCCCAGGCCAGCCGGGAGACATAGTCCCTCCAGCGTGTACTAGGTCTTCCCCGGGGTCTCCTCCCGGTGGGACATGCCCGGAACACCTTCCCGGGAAGGCGTCCAGGGGGCATCCGGAAAAGATGCCAGAGCTACCTCAGCTGGCCCCTCTCGATGTGGAGGAGCAGCAGCTCTACTCTGAGCTCCTCCCGAGTGACCGAGCTTCTCACCCTAACTCTAAGGGATCGCCCAGCCACCCTGCCGAGAAAGCTCATTTCGGCCGCCTGTATCCGGAATCTTGTTCTTTCGGTCATGACCCACAGCTCATGACCATAGGTGAGAGTAGGAACATAGATTGACCGATAAATCGAGAGCTTCGCTTGCGGCTCAGCTCCTTCTTCACCACAACAGACCGGTACAGCGACTGCATTACTTCAGAAGCTGCACCGATATATCTTTCAGTGGTTTGGTTTGAATAAGTATGCTGGTCAGCTACGTAAACAATCCCTTGCGAAAATTATAGTTATATAATTATTAGCGGTGGGCCGTTATCGGCGTTAACGTGCTGCGTTAACGTGAGACTGTTATCACGCGATAAAAAAAATGTAGCCGTTAATCTATTCTCAAAGTTGGGTTGGGAGCTGGGTCTATACTACGCAAGCTATGATGAGTTTCACCTTGATATTTTAGCGCGGATGTATACATAGCTTAATTGCACTGTAGGGCACGAGAACGAGATTTTTCAACTTGCATGATTCGCGTCATTCGCGCCGCCTCATCATCGCATAACCAGGGCTTCATTCGCGCGATTGGCGCATCAAGTAGGTCTATCGCCTCTTTGCATTGACTTAACATGTAAATCACTCGCGCTTGACGCGCCATTCGCGTTTGGTCTGAACACAACATAACGTTCCTGAGAAATGACCACATCAAACGTGACGTGCTAACATGGATGCAGCTATGAAGCCGCCGGGTTTGCTTCAGGGAAAATTTATTTTTAAGAAGCTTCCCAATGGAAACCTCGACAAGACTAAGGTTGTTTGCACCTTGTTCAATGTAGAATTGGTTTACTTTACGGAATTGGTTTACATACAGTTGGTTTCAAAAAAAAAACTTTCTCTCAACAGGTAGTGGTCTAGCTTTAGTTGAAACCAGTAACTTTGTATTGGCACCTAATGTATTATGGCTCCTGTATGACATATCGCTTGTTGCTCCCTAACTCTTTGTGAGTCCCTTGGGTTAAAAGCGTATGCTAAATGACTTAATGTTAATGTACTCTAGGAGCTCTTCCAGTCTTAAGTACCACCTAAACGCAAAGCATCCCTTAGCTAATGCGGAAGTAAACACAAGTGCATCTTATTGAACATAATTTAATTTTCATCACAAATTATCATAGTAGAACAGCTTTCTCAAGCAGTTTGTGATGCATTTTGGAAACAGGAGATGAGCCCCTGGTCTGATGCGCCACCTGGCTTGAGAAACCCATTCTCAAAGACTTACTTTTAGTCATGATTTGGGTAGCACACATATTCTGAATGCCTTCGGCAGAATTCAAATGAGCCATTTTAATCAAGATTAATCTAGATTAATTCCAAGACTAATCTAGATTAAAACAATGAATCTATGCCCACCACTAATAATTATATAATTATTATATAACAAGTTTTTTTCTTACAGTTAAACAAAAAAATATGGTTGCTATAGTAAAATGTCTTGGTTACAGAAAATGTCTGATTAGTTTAGAAAAGGCCAATGAAATTTGCATGCCGGACTCCACCACTGGATAACCGGGTATAAAAGGGAACGTGCTGCGTTCATTCACCTTTAGTTCAGAGGAGCCTGAGAGCCTCTCACGAGTGCTGCAGCGGGGCGGCACGCGTTGTGCCAAGAAGGACACAACGTCCGGTCCCTTCGTCAGGGAACTGAGGTTACATCCATAACCAAGATGTTCCCTTTCTGTCGGTCTCTCGACCTTGTGTCGAACCTACAGATGGGGTTACTATGGAAATGACCACAGCTCTGTGACGTATCACAATCTCTAGCGAAGTGACGGTGACTGGCCAGGGTGTGTCAGATGTGAGCGCTTTTGCGAAATTTGAACCTTCCAGTGGATAGGTAGGGTGTCCCAGAGCTTTTGGAAAGGTAGGAAGCCCCTACCAACGGCCGTTACGGGCGGGGCCTTGTTTCTCTTAACAGCGAGAAGCCGCCCGGTCAGGGCCACTGGGTAAGCGCTCTTTACTCAAGGGGAAGGTGCTACAGAGACCACTTCCTACAGTAGGGAGGAGTTTAGTGGAGATGCCAGCATGGAAGGGGGGAAGGTGCTTTCGCAGGTGTACACGCTACTGGCTGCCGGTCCTACATGTTGGCATGCAGGACGTTGGCTGATAACGGTTCCATGGAGGTTGTAGAACCTCGCGATGGTGCACCCAAATGAGCTGGACTGCACAGGGGTGGAGTCTATATTCTCTGCGAGGCGTCGACTGACGAGGGAGCACGTCGTCTGTCTGGTTCAGGTCGCCTGGGATATGTATGGCTCTCAGGGAGCGGATCACCTGCTGACTCCACAGGAGGAGGCGTCAGCGAGTCGTGTTAACTGCCGTGAGTGAATGCCACCCTGGTGGATGATATACGCTACGACAGTAGTGGTCTCCGACCGGACCAGCACGTGCTTGTCCTGCACGAGAGGTTGTAGCCTGGGTGCAAGTAGCACTGTCAACAACTCTAGGCTATTGAAATGCCAATGCAAACCAGGGCGAACCCCATCTGTCGTTTCGACACAACGTCTGGTCCCCTTCATCAGGGAACTGAGGTAACATCCATAACCAAGACATTTTACTATAGTAACCCTGTATATTTTTTTAACTGTAAGGAAAACCTTGTTGTTTGTTTAACTGTAGGCCTTTAATTTTCGCAGGGGATTGTTAAAGTAGCTGACCAGCATACTTATTTAAACTAAACCAATGTACTCTATTACAATTAGTGATTTCAGGAAAATAAAGCAGCTCAGGATGATTCTCGCAGAGAATTCACTTGCTGAGCGCCAAAACTAGCTTGTTTGGCTGTACACATACAGATATGAGGTGCAAAATATGAGTGTGTGCGAATTTGTGTCAGAGATTAGCAGCAGCAGATTCAAGCAGTTGTTGTTGTGTTTTTGTGTTTGTACTAGAACAATGTGCAAGAATAAAACCTTTAATTTGTGAGAAAATATTTTACAAGTATTCAACTCTCATTGCATGAATTCACATACTTTTGCGGATGTGCAAAACTCATCTGTGAACGCACGTCTTATGATGCAGGTGTGGGAATGTGTTTTGCACCATATTTACTGCAGCATCTGAGTGCACGAGTATGTTAGTTTGTAAATTGTAGAATTGGATTTGTGCACTTGCACTGAAAGATTCAAGAAGGTGAAACTGTTGTGTTGTGTTTTGCGAAGAGAAAAAAATGGAGCATATGCGACATAAATCGTCGCAATTTCGAGCCCTGCATTCCATGCCCATTGCTTGAGGATATTGTGTTCTAACGCGACCAATCGAATATCCCAAGACACATCCCAGCAAACATTTGGACGTTTAATGACCGTTGAAAAGACGTCAGTCCGTCCCGTCACATTGAGGATACACATGTTCACAGCATCTTAGCAACAGTGAGAGAAGAGAATATGAATATTAAAAAAGTAGAAAAAAATCTAAGGGAAAATATTAGGTAAATGACGAACTTATTTTGAGAATGTCTTATGATCCCACGACTAAATTTAAAATACATTTAAAGACATACAAGATTGTGATTAACTTTCACGTTATTTTACTCTAGAATAATTTTGTTAATAAAAGTTACTAAGAACACAAGAATAAACTTTTTTAAGGGTAGCATTCCATATCATTCCTCAGGATTTAGCAACAAATGGGGTTTTATTATTTTGTGTCCGAGCATCACAAACAACCTTAGTTCTTAGGACTTTTCCAGCTGCCTTACACCGGCATCCGGTCAGTGTCTGCCGGCATCCAGTCCGGTGCAGGCGGCATCCAGTCCGGCATCCCCAGTCGTGCCCTTATGTACCCTTGTTTGGACTTCCTGCCCTAGACTCTTGTGCACCCCCCCTTTCGGACTTTTGTGTTCCCTTACCTGGACTCTTGTGCCCCCCCTTGAATTCTTGTTCTCCCCCCCTTTTGGCTATTGTATTTTTCATGTTGCCCTGTTTTTCAATATCCAGCAACTTCGCACAGCTATTGAAGAGGAGTAGACCAACATTCGTCAGGACACGATCAACAACCTGATGAACTCTATGCGAGGGAGATGTGATGCACTCCGTGAGGCAAATGTTGGTCACACCAGATACTGACTGGTTTTTGGATCCCCAATACAGTAAAACTGGACATTTTAGAGTGGCCTGTTATTGTCCCCAGCCAAAGGCACAACTGTGCATCATTTTGAGTTCAGCTCAAAATCTCGGATCCCCAGACCTCCCCAATACAGTAAAATTGCACATCTTAGAGTAACCCTTCTATTATGGCCAGCCTAAGGCACACCTGTACAATAATCATGCTGTCTGATCAGCATCATTATTTGTTATCACCCACACCTGCTCCTCATTACATCACCTCCTTATTTATACCATTGCTTTCCTTCACTCAGTGTGGTGATGTATTGTTCCTTTCTCCTCTTTTGGATTATTGTTGGTTGTACTCCTTATGCAGTAATGTTGCCAGTATTGATTCTCTGCTTTTCTCCCCGAGTGAGGCAGTTCTGAGAGAGAGCCGGCTTGGACCTTTTTTCTCCCGTTCGGTTTTTTGATTCTCTCTGCCCTCGTGGATAATCGGCAAGTGTTGCCTAGCGGGAAGACCTACCTTTGATCTTGATATTCAGTATTTTTGTTTCATACTGTTTTTGTTTGTTTTGGGATTAAACTCTGTTGTTCCCCAACTCCCGCATCTGAGTCTGACACTCACTAACACAGATTTAGACAGATTAGTGAAGAGATATCAGCCTTTTGTTTACATAGAAAATGTCTTATATTCTGAGTTCAGCTCATGAAAAATGGGGTCAAAAACAAAAGTGTTGCGTTTATAATTTTGATCAGTGCACATAAAATAATATTTTATTTAAATCTAAAGACATTTTATATTCTTTCCCTTCAGACAAGCTTCCAGTTTACGAGCCAAACATCCCTGAGCCAACATCTAGAGCGGAGCTGCTCAAATGTGAGACACACTTCAGGAATCAAACAGACACACTCGAGGTTTACTTTTAAAAAACTGACATGTTCATTTCATTAGACTGGATCGTTCTTTCATTGGACGAACGAACTGCCAATAATGTTCTGTGGCTGTCAGAAGGTGGGTCTAAGGTGTCCCGTCTGATGACTGAGGTGTGTCCTTGCCTCAATAGGCCGGAGAGATTTGATCACTACCCACAGGTGAATCAAACACACTTGCACACAAAATGCAACAGATTTTCATATTTGGCTCTTTTCCGTCATGTGTATTGTATGCCTGTGTGTGTTTGTTCAGGTGATGTGTAAAGAGTCTATCTGGGCATCTCGCTGTTATTGGGAGGTATCATGCTCAGGTTGGGTGGTCATCGGTGTAGCGTACGAGGGTGCCGGCAAGAAGATAGGCGACGGTCAGTGTGGCCTGGGGGAGAACGAGGAATCATGGGCTCTGGGATGGGACGGGTCCTGTTATGACGCCTGGCATAATGGAGTCAGCATGAGGGTTTTAGACATGCCTCATTGCAGCACCATAGGGGTTTATGTGGACCAGCCGGCTGGCCTGATCTCCTTCTACACCGTGGAAACGGAAGAAAGTTCCAAGAAAAGGGATGTGAAACTTATTCACAGGTTCAATAATCCCATAAAAAAGGCAATTGTGCCAGGTTTCTGGATGGGAAGCACGTCGTCATGTCTAATACTGAAGAAAGAAGAATGAAATGAAAAATATAAATGGTCAGTGTAAAGATGTTTAATTCAGTTTTAAATAATAAATGTCAAATTTCCTACGGAGAGACCGGGATGTCTTGTAACACATTATTATGACGCTCATGCTACACCACTGCTTTAATGAACCTGGAAAATCTTTTACATCATGTTTGTTGTAACGTGATGATTTTAATGGGATTATGGGTAAATATTTAGAGGCTGAGTTCTGTTTATATGCATATCTTCGATGATGTGTGTAATCCTTGCATCTCCAAAACCATTATTTTTCAGGAAATAAAAAAACTGTATATTATTAAACATTGTATCGTTAAAGTTGGTATTGTACCTTATATTTCTATCATATACAGTTGTGTATCAGCATTAACAAAACATTTCCCCTAAACCAGGTTTAATCAGAGATATAATATATTCTTGAAGGGCTGCTTTAGAATTCAGAAATTAGACATAATTAATATTGCACATAAGAATTTATAGTCCGTTTAATATTTGACCTGTGGTTCTTTCTCCTTTATCGCCAATGTGTGCTTTCACTGTGTGTGTGTGTGTGCGTCTATGTCAATGTGTGTGTGTGTATGTATGTTTGCATATTGCGTTTGTGGAGCATTTGTATGTCTGTCTTTGTTGTTTTCACCTTTTTCTTGTTTTACAGGTATATGCCTTTAGTTTTTTACTTGTATTCAATGTGTCTCATGTACAGCTGCTTTGTAACAATGAAAATTGTAAAAAGCACTATATAAATAAAGTTGAGTTGAGTTGAGATATAAGGTTACTGACTAGGGAGCAGGGAGATACGAGATTACGCTGTCATTGGTAAGAATGGTACGGACACAAACCTCGCTGCTGCCAGAAGTGTTGATCAAAGTCTGCGGTCGCGTTGAGCCTTTTGACAAGAGGCGACGAGGCTTTAAGAGCTAATGAAAGCTAATGGTGGTGTTTACATACTTCTTCCTAAACTCTTTTTTAAACCTTAGAGCTGTGAGTGATGCAATATTAAAATAAAACGATAAACTGACTAGGCTGTCTAATAAACGTGGGAATTAATCTGCACGAAAATAAAGTTGACGGTTGCGTTGAGACTCTTGACAAGAGAAAAGGCTTCAATAGTTTACCAAAGCTACGACTGTGGTAACATACATCTTCCCAAACTCTATTTTAAAGGTTTAAGAACTATAAGTGATGCAATACAAAAAATTATCAGATGACTAGGTTGTCTAATAGGGCGTAAATTAGCCTAATCTGCAAGCAAATTTACCTTCGCGGTTCACAGGCTTCCTTCTGCACCGAAGCATTACAGCAGTCGTTTTTTAACAAAACAGGCCTACTTAAATGTATCTAACATAACTATTTTCACTCGTTATTGTCTAAAAAACAGACTGAGTTATCCGAATTTCAGTCAGGAGACGTTATGCCGAGAGGCTCCAGCGGAGTGAAGAAGAGGTCAAGTTACAAGACTTCTCAGTCAGTTGAAGTGTCCAATGGACTTAAGAGATTTGTCCTCAAGCTATTTTCAACAGTT
The DNA here is from genome assembly GCA_008369825.1 of Triplophysa tibetana. Classification (NCBI taxonomy): domain Eukaryota; kingdom Metazoa; phylum Chordata; class Actinopteri; order Cypriniformes; family Nemacheilidae; genus Triplophysa; species Triplophysa tibetana. Next base: position 17,436,931 of record CM017914.1, on the reverse strand, counting down.
TAGATTGGTTAATCATTTGTAAAAAGGAACAGAACCACAAGGGGTCTGAAATATGAAATTGAAATAATTTGGACATAGGAGGTTTCCGCCCGACAGCGACGATATTCTTAACTTCTGGACGATATATTCAATCTAGTGATAAAACCTCAGATCATTGATATTTTATATAACCTCCCCCTCCAGCGGCTTAGAGCACATGTCATCTCCATTTGGATTCTTGAAGACAATGTTTTTTGAGATAGTTTTATTTATAAAAGCCATCAGTACACTGGCTTTAAATCATTTCTCTGTCACACACTGAAGTATATTGCAGTACGTGAGGGAAGTTTGTAAAATCTGTGATACTTTAAAAAATTTTTTGATCAATATGTTATTAAGCAGGGAATAATGTTCTTCAGTTTGTTTTTCAACTAGACATTCTTGACATTAAACAATTAAAAACAAAAAATACTTTTTCTTTTTCTTCTTTTACTCCTTTTTTACTCTTGCTTGTTCTATAAGCACCTTGCACTGTGCTGTGTTTTACCTTTCTGTGATTTTCTCATTTGTTCCTGTAAAGGTGCTTTGGAACAATGCACATTGTGGAAAGCGCTGTATAAATAAACTTGTATTGAATTTAATACTTTGTAACATTAATTCTCTGAGCTGCTTCTGGAGAAAAGAACTTAGACATTAAGTGGGAATTTAAAGAAAAATATTAAAAAGAAAAGTATAGATACTCAAAAAAGTGTGTTAAAGTAAAGTACTCAAATTAATGTCTTAAGTTACTGTCCATCTCTGCAGACGGCCTGAAGTTCAGTGATTCGCAGTGCACTCTCCCAAGTTTAATAGGAAAACCTGTGAAAATCTGAAAGGGTGTGTTTGTAATGTTCACCTCCCCTCCACTGATGTGTGTACAGCTGTAGAGGTTTTTTTACGACTCTTTATCACTGTGTGAACACATTTTTACTGTTGATATAGTGTTCACTCTGACAGTAATAATGTCCTGCATCTTCACTCTTACCTCCACTGATACTCAGAGTGAAATCTGTGTTTGATCCACTGCCATTATTGAGTTCCAGACTGAAACAGTTATGTCAGGAGTTTAGGATTTTCTCCTGTTTTCTGATGATACCAACAAAGAGCTGAAACATATTTGCTGCCTTAACAACAAAGCACATCTCTGCTGGTTTTACACTTCAGAGTGACTCTCTCTGCTACTGTAACAGGTATCACTGATGGAGTCTGAATCACTGTGATCTCAGCTTGACAATCTGTAACTGATACAAACATCCATCACACTTACAACATCTACATTCAACTTCTGACTGAATGACAATCATCACATGAAGTGATATGATGGAGTTTAGTGAGTAGAATAAAAATGATGTACCTTGAATAAAGATGATCAGTGTCCAGATGAAGATGTATGAGCTCATGGTGATTTCTGCTTGTGTGTAGAACAGAAGTTCACATCACAGAGCCGTCCACACTTTAACAACACAAACCTGTCAACATTTCCTCTCTTTATTCAACATCACTTCCTCTGGAGACACATCACATGACATCTTAATCATCAATCTCTTCAACATGTTGTGAATAATTGATAGACTCAAAGAGAATTGTTTTAAGGGGTATACCCCTATTTGCTTATCTGAATTTCTCATCAGTACTTGTTTTATAGTATGTGATAAACAGCTTGTTCTAATAGTAATAGTGTATGTTAAAGTTTACTGAATAGACTAAAGATAAAAAAATTGGCTTTGTTTGCCTAAATAAACTTTCGGTTTGAAGTATGGTCTGTCTTTTTTATCGATTTGCCTGCCAATTTGCCAAAGACTGTATTTCAGAGGCATAGGATATTGTAGTACAAACAACAATATTGAAAAGATATTAAAACAAGGTGTTGACATAAATTAACTTAACTTTTTATACTTGAGTACTTTAAAAGGGTTAAAGTCTTCACAACTTTCACTTCTAATGGACCCTTATGTGGTCAATTTCTGGAGTTTATTTGTTTCCATCTCTGATCTGAAGTGAGCGTTTCACTGGTGACATATTAATGTAATGTATTTATATTGACAATTTAATAGGAAAAGCAGTGAAAATCTAGATGAGTGTGTTTGTAATAATCACCCCCACTGTTTGTGTGTGTGTGCTTGCTTGCGTTTGTGTGTTGCTTCAGTGTCATGTGTGTCAGTCTGACTGATGGAGGTTTTTGTACGACTCTTTATCACTCTGTGAACACATATTTACTGTTGATATAGTGTGCACTCATACAGTAATAATGTCCTGCATCTTCAGTCTGAACTCCAATGATGCTCAGAGTGAAATCTGTGTTTGATCCACTGCCACTGAATCTAGATGGAGTTCCAGACTGAATGGTATTGGTCAGAGATAACCTTTAAGGAGTTTATGAGCTTCTCCAGGGGCTGGTTGCATAGACTGCTTAGACTTGTCTTAGAAGTTAGTCATAATTTTTTTTCAAAAAGACTGGTATAACTTCTTTAAATCAGTTACATAAAAAGGTAGATTAGGCTAATTGAAATATTTAAAGTAAGACCAATTAATCCAAAATAATTGCTAGTCAGTGAGACTAGTTTTTAAGAGGCAGTCTTAACTTAACAGCTAAGTTTATGCAACTGGGCCCAGGTTTCTGGAAATTTTAAAGATAATTTTTGAAATAAAGGAAATTAATTTAAAGTGGGCGTAACACACAGGGTTTCTGCCAATCTCATATTAATCTTGAGTGCCTATAGTGGTATTGCATACTTCGTATCTTTAAAGAGTATTTAGTTTGATCACATTTATAAAAGATAGATACAGCTTAACAATTGTTTCTGAAAACACACGGTGCATACGGGGGGGAGGGGTAGGCTGAACTAAAGCACGTGCGCACCCATTGTCAACAAAACACAGACACATGTCCGGCATCTTTAAGCGCTGGGACGGCTCCATATATCAGTTTCATACGATCTCCAAATCCAGCGTTATATCCACCGTTTATATAACATTCATCACCCAAATGCAGCCAAACGAACACCTGAACTTCGCGAACGTATGTTTTCTCTCTCTCCTGCTTATAAGTGAAAGTGACGTCTGCGCATGCTCCTTCTCCTGCTCTCATGTGGCCGTGCCACATGCTTTTCCGGGAGAATTGTCCAATAAGGCACTAAGCAAAGTTGTTACAAAACAGTTCTAAAAAAACTTTCCAAAATCGGTACGATTGCTTGGCACAGAAATACTAGTTAATACGCCCAACTCATTTTTTGACAAGTTGACCATGTTAAGCATGAGAAGACAGCACAATTAACATTGTGAAGAGGTCAGAATCCAAGACCCATTGTTGGAGGGCCGCTTTTTAAAATACTCCCTTGAATAGAGAATAAAAGTGTCCAGATGAAGATGATGAAGCACATTGTTGATGTTTTGTGTGTTTGTGTTCAGTTGTGAAGTGTTCAACTCACAGCTCTATAAACACTCTCAGAGCTCTGAAGCATCCGCCCACTATGCAAACACACTCGACAAGGATTTCAATATTTACATCACAACACCAGTATATGGGTCAATGACATGACGTGTATTTTTTGTGTCCAAGTTCATTATTTTCCTAAAAAGAATTTGAATAAATACATGTCATGTATCAAATGGATCTACAATATGTCCTTTATAGGAAACCCTTTTCATTTTAATGAAATTCAATAGATTTTTTGAGTTTTGGCGTTTGAAAGACCAAAAATGTCAGGTGGTGCGACCGTCCGAACATGCAAACAGAGAACAAAACTGAGAAATAAATGTTAATTCTCTCAATAAAATTCTTAATCAAATATTTTGGCATGATTTTATGTTAAATTCCTTATAAATGAGGGAAAATAGTGTATCGGTCCTATTTCAAAACTATTCTATTACTTAAAAAACTTTTGTCCGAAAAATGTACTTCTACTAATGTCATGGAGAGTGACCGACATAAACATGCAATTTTATGCAATGGTCCTTTAAGAAAACCATGTGACAGCGTATGACATCACACAGAAGACTCCAGAGGAACCCTTTGAAGCAGTAACAAGGTTAGTCACCCTCCCATAAATTTTAGATAATTTGACATTTTTGAGTAATGATGAGGTTGATTCAACTTATCATGTCAGGTGGTATGACCCCTGGAAAACTTTGAAAATGTGCTGTTATTATAAAAATGTGTATTTGATTTAAAAAATGTATGTATAACCTTGAGCACATGGTCAAACATTTGTATAGGCGTCTAAGTTAATGCCTCTTAGTTTTGAATTGAGTTTGAAACGTCAGGTGGTGCGACCAATATGTCAGGTGTCGCGACCAGAGTTACAGTTAAACCAACTAAAAAAAATCATGTTAATTCATGTTTTTGAAAATATTAAATACATTTTAATAAATATATAAAGCTTTTAAGTTGTTTAAAGGTGCAATCTACATATATATATATATTTGTTTATTTTATTATGGTTTGAGTGACAACTTAAAGAGCACATTGTCCATCTTAAAGTCCTATTCTTCAAGAATATAGGACTGTATAATCAACATTGATGCTAAAACAATTGCATCTTTAAATTAATCTATTTGTTTTTGTAGATGCCATTATCAAGCAAGGAGAAAACAGCACGACATAGAGCTCATTTAAAAGGTGATCCAGTTTCAAGGGCCAATAGAAAAGCAAGGAATTGTGTTCATTATGTATATCTAGATACATTACAACTTAAGTTAATATGGTGTTCTGTTATATTTTTTGTGGTAATTACAGTTGTTACATGTTAATAATACATACTTGATAGCAGTGTCATACAGCATTACAGAAGAGCACTGTTATTAGTAATGAATTCAAATGATTAACAAACCATTACCCATTCTATTAAATATTTAAACTAAAATAATTTATTTTACAAATGATATAGTACAGGTGAAACTCAAAAAAATGTAATATCATGCAATAGTTAATTTATTTCAGTAATTCAATTTAAAAGGTGAAACTAATATATTATATAGACTCATTACATGCAAAGCAAGATATTTCAAGCCTTTGTTATAATTTTGATAATTATGGGTTACACCTTAAGAAAACCCCAAATTCAAAATTAGAATATTGTGAAAAGGTTTTCATAGCTTGAAATATCTCACTTTGCATGTAATGAGTCTATGTAATATATTAGTTTCACTTTTTAACTTGAATTACTAAAATAAATGAACTTTTGCACGATACTCAAATTTTTTGAGTTTCACATGTATGTCCCATATATTTTCATTTAATAAAAATAGATGAGGTCTGAAACCATGTATCTTTTATAGAGATAGTTATGTTGTACATTGCATGTGCTTTCTGAAAGCATGATTTAGAATTATATTTGAAAAGAGTTGTTCTTTATCTTGACTTACTGTTACTACTGAATCTATTGAACAGTAGATTGAATTCTGCCCTTAATGTTTCTGGGCCCAATATTTGCACTAATTTACTGATTCATATAAAAGATGTTCTCATTTATTAAATGTGTTCCTTGAGGTTTCAAATTTATATTTTTAAAGAAACGATTATCAAATGTTATCATAACATGCAGTATTGTTTTGCACTTTCTTGTTAATTAAATTTAATTATATTATTGAGAGAGTATAAATTGGTCAGAGGATTCAAATAAAAAAGCCAATTGAAACCTGAATAAAATTCATTGACATATCTTTCTTTTTATTTTGTGAATATCAATCATTATTGATCACAATGTCAGGTGGTGGGACCGGTCATGGTCAGGTGGTGCAACCAGCAAATTTACATTTAAATGCATCAATTCCCACTGCAATTGCAAAATGAAGTAAGAAATATAAATGTCAACCTTTATATAACATATACAAATCATTTTTACAGTTAAAAACAAAACATAAAAAGTCCTTATGGAAAAATGGGTGTTTGAACGCACAGAAAAGCAGCCATTTATATGATTTGGAATAAAAGGTCAATAAATAAAGAAATAGAAAGGGAATTTACCATGTGACATGCATTTTAGACACTACAATGATTCATATTTACAAGTCTCAGTAGTGCTAAGTACATTAAATGTATATTATTTTAAATTAATATATGGTCGCACCACCTGACATTTTCTGGATGGTAAAATCAGAAATCTTGTTTAATAATGAATTTATGCTCCCTAAAATGCTGTAAAACCAATATAAATCAACACAATACATTTTTTTGGACATAAAAATGCATTTTCAAACTGTTTTGCTTAAAATATATATTTTTTCTTCTTGAAAATCTTATTTGTCATTGACCCATATACCTTACTGTATGTTTGTTAATGTTAATGTTCCATAATATGTATTTTTTGTACAAATATATTTTTTAAAATATATCTTGTTTTAAAATATGTAGAATAATTCTCGACTTGTCGTTGATCATTCAATCATACAGATGCTCAGCATCATTTGTTATTATCTTTATTGGCACAATATCAAGAATAATTTCTGAATGTGGACACACAGTTTCATATCATCACAAAAACATTTTAATTATTTTAATAAACAAAGTCAAAGCTGACAAGCTTTTAAAACTTTTCTTTGGTCAAACATTAAAAGCCCACAGACAAACGTTTAAAAAAAATATGAATAATAGATTTAAGTCTGATGGAGAAGGTGAAGTGTTGAGGGTGAAATGCTAGTGTAAAACTGTTTATTTATAATATTGACAGAGACTAAAGTGTGTCTGTAGTTCCTCTTTGTCAGAAGGAGGTTTTTGTACGGCTCTGTATCACTGTGTGAATGGAAACTGAGAATACTGTTGACATTAATAATCTCCAGCATCTTCAGTCTGAACATTTCTGATATTCAGCATGAAGTTTGTGTTTGATCTTCCATCAGAAAATCTCTCAGACTCTCCAGACACTCGGCTACCAACACTAGAGAAAATGAGTTTGGGTGTTTGTCCAGGTTTTTGATGATACCAGGCTAAATAAGTAGCAACTGAACTGCTGGATCTACAGTTGAGAGTGACGCTCTCTCCTACTGACACCATCTGAACGGTGGGACTCTGAGTGAGAATAATCTCACCAAAACAACCTGTCACAACACAACCATCAGTCAAACATTCATTTAGAGACACAAACACATGCAGTGATCTGAATCAGACAAATACATTTCCAGATGTATTTTTTTGCCTGTCATGAATTGACAGATTATAATTTAGTGCTTTAATCTCACCTGTAAGTAAAAGCATTAGAGAGCAGATGAGAGTTTGTGCCGTCATATTGCCAGTGAATGAGTGAGAAGTGAAGGAGCAGTGATGTTGCTTTAATGATTGACTGACAGTCTTATGTTGTGATGAGAGACACAAATTCAAATCTGTTTCCTGTCTCACTGTCAGTTACAGGACAAACATTTCATATGATGATGAAATCTAAAATTGGTTTAATAAATATTTTATTAGATATTTTATATTCAAAATTCAAATGGGAAAGACTTTCTCAAACACAGTACATTGGAACTGGTTACAGTATCTGGAAACTTTCTCACACTATAATATTTTACCATGGATCACACTCATAAGTTACACAGGTATATTTGTGTCAATTTCCAACAAAACATTGTATGGGTCCATGAATACATTTTTCTAAAAAATCATTAGGATATTAAGTAAAGATCATGTTTCATGAACATATTTAGTACATTTCCGACTGTAAGTACATCAAAACTTTGTTTTGGTGAGTTGATACTGCAAAATTGCGAACAAAAAATTTCTGTAAACACATCTACAAACTTTACTAGCTTCTGCCAGCTCTTTAGGGAATTACCCCCTCAAGTTTGTTATCTCTGTTAAGCTTAGAATTGCAGCTTTAGCGCCTCAGATGGACAACTTTAAATGTGATTTTCTCATTATTAAGATCTTTTGCCCCCTCAAATTTAAGATACTTCAAATAGTTGTATCTCAACAAAATATTGTCCTTTCCTAACAAACCATACATCAATGGAAAGCTTATTTATTCAGCTTATTCATTATGACAAATTGACCCATAAGACTTGTCGTGTTGTCAAGGGTCACATATAATGTCCAACGCTAATTTTATGGTATTTTCAGTAAATCACAGTTTTGAGTTAATTTTCAACGAGGTGTCAGTCATTTATGTTTGTGTTTTATTGCCCTAAAATATTTTGATTCATTTTTGGTCTGTTTTTGATCATACAGGAGGTGTTCAGCATCATTGGAGATGGTGGTCTAGTGGGTTAAACCACTGAACTGGTAAATCAAAAAAAGGTTGCTGGTTCGATCCCAGCAGCCACCACCAGTGTGTCCTTGAGCAAGACACTTTACTCCATGTTGCTCCAGGGTGATTGTCCCTGTAAGAAGTGCACTGTAAGTCGCTTTGGATAAAAGCGTCTGCCAAATGACAAAAGAAAAAAAAATGTGTTATTTTCTTTACTGACACAATATCAAGATTGATTTCTGAATGTGGACATAGTTTCATAGAGTGTCAGGGATGAAATATCAGTCTTTTCTGTTTGTTTTTATTGATTTACATTAATAATGAGTCTAGTGTGTCTCTAGTTCCTCTTTGAATGACAGGTGAATGAGGTTTTTGTACAGCTCTATTTCACTGTGTGAACACATATTTACTGTTGATATAGTGTGCACTCATACAGTAATAATGTCCTGCATCTTCAGTCTGAACTCCACTGATGCTCAGAGTGAAACCTGTGTTTGATCCACTGCCACTGAATCTAGATGGAGTTCCAGACTGTTTATTATTTATTCCATAAATCAGGAGTTTAGGAGCGTCTCCGGGTTTCTGTAGATACCAGCTAAGACATTGATTCCCACCACAACAGCAGGTAGGATTGCTGCTAGTTTGACATCTTATAGTGACTGATTGTCCAGTTTGAGAGAGAAGCACTGGATGGGTTTGGCTCACTGTCACCTGGCCATCAGAATCTGTCAAATAATCGATGAAGATTACAAGTCAGACATACATTTAGGAGACAAGACCGTACAATCACATAGTTAAAACACATTTAATAGTCAACTTTTACAAACCTTGAACAAATGCAGCCAGTGTCCAGATCAAGATGGTGATGAAAGTCATTTCTGTTGATTTTGGGGTTTGATTGTCATGAAGAACAGCTCTTGATCATGTGATTTATAAACACATGTAGAGCACTGAAGCGTATGCTGCTCATGCAAAACTGCATCTCAGTGCAAACGCTTCAGTAGAGCGAGAGATCAGGACATCTATACTGATCTCACAGAAACATTATTGATGTCTTTGTGTTCTGCAGGGTCAGTAAACATTGTCTTCATGTGGACTGGATGTTGAATGATACTTGCAATCCAACAAGCAAATGTGTTTTCTACATGTTAACAACCTCTCGCTCTCTGTGTGTATTGCATGAATATGCAGATGTCCTGAGGTCAGCTTAATCTTGATTCTTTAACAACGAGAATTTGACAAAGCTGTGGTCACTTACATTGGACTGCAGAAGAGTGGCCTGTCAACCTTCTCTGGAAGAGTTTGGGACTAATGTTCATGTTACTGAAAGGGCTTTTTAAAATACTCATTTTGAGGTTTTCCAAGCCAAGGAATTTCCAAGCCATAACATATTATCTTCAAGCTTTCTCTCTTTGATTTCTCCGCACTAATTAAATATAAGGGTAAATATAGTGTTGAATCATGATTAAGCACGCTCTATTTGCTACAGTAAACATTGTTTCTTAGGTGGTGTTTGTACAGTCAACATCTTGCATATCTTCTGGACCTCTGAAATCTGACATTGGCACACTCACCGGCATGTAATATTTTCCAGAAATATTATGCTTTCGCTTTCGGACTGTCTAAGCTGTGAACTTAAATTTTAGCATTATGTAAATACATATTTATGTTGACAATATAATTTAAAAATATATTATCTATACATATAATATGTAATATGGAGTTTGTGTAGTTTGTCCACTTCTGGTCTGAGGTGAGCGTTTAACTGGTGACATATTAATGGGATATATTTATATCGACTATGTGGATGAGAGTTTGTAATGTTCACCCCTCCATTGGTGTCTATATTTGAGTGTGTGTTGATGTGTGTGTGTTTGTGTGTGTGTCAGACTGACTGATGGAGGTTTTTGTACGACTCTTTATCACTGTGTGAACGCCCAACTGCCGCTGTGGTGTGCAACCATACAGTAATAATCTCCTGCATCTTCACTCTTGACTCCACTGATGCTCAGAGTGAAATCTGTGTTTGATCCACTGCCACTGAATCTAGATGGAGTTCCAGACTGAAGGCTGCTGACCCGATATATCAGGAGTTTAGGAGCTTCTCCAGGTTTCTGTAAGTACCAGGACACACAGGGTGTGCTACAGCCTGATGGAGGAATTGAAGTAGAACATCTAGAGTAACAGATTCATCTGGTGCAGCAGGTTTTACTGAAGGACTTTGAGTTACTGTGATCTGTGATTTACACCCTGAAAGACAAAAAAACAAAATAAAAATTTGACACAAAGTTTATAAGAAAAAAGTCATATTTTATAAATAAAGCATATCTACCTTGAATAGAGATTAAAAGTGTACATATGAAGATGATGAAGGTCATTGTTGATGTTTTGTGTGTTTGTGTTCAGTTGTAAAGTGTTCAACTCACAGCTCTATAAACACTCTCAGAGCTCTGAAGCATCCGCTCACTATGCAAACACATCATGACAATACTTGTACTAAATATAGCAGATATGACTTACAGAGCAATAAGATCTGAATGAAGGCGAAAAAAATATACACATTGTCCATTAGACACATTTGTGTTGAAGTTTAGATATTTCTGTATTTGATGTGTTCATGTGTTTTTATCTATTCATATTCTCTGAAAAAGTACTGATTTATCTTTTTGCCCTTCAAGAACAGTATACAGATATATCAGAGGTGATAATAAAAATATTTACTGTGTATATAGTCATTTTAGTGTTTTTATATTTTGTCTACTGCAAAATGCTAATTTTGAACTCTGTGTGTAGAGACAGGCAGAAATGTAATACTGTTCATGTTTGTTTGCGGCTCTCTCAGTATTCACTCACATCTGATATGATCATAAGACAAACATAAACTGGATAACAACAATCAAAAGATTTTGTCATTTTTGTCACACTTTTAATGAACATAACCAGCAGATTAGATAAAGCTGTTTTATGTCTGTCGAGTATAAATGTGTATATGAGTGAGAGTTAGTGAAGCGCTCAGAGGTTTTTGTACAGCTGCTCTATCCGTCCTTCAGATAAGATGTTAAACTAAGGTCCTGACTCTCTGTGGTCATTTAAAATACCATGGCACTTCTCGTAAAGAGTAGGGGTGTAACCCCGGTGTCCTGGCCAGATTCCCTACAATGGCCCTTGTCAATATTGGCCTTTTAATATCCCCCACCCTCTGAATTGGCTCTTTCTCTCTCTCTCCTTCCACCGATAGCTGGTGTGTGGTGAGCGCACTGGGGCCGTTGTACTGTGGCTGCCGTCGCATCATTCAAGTGGATGCTGCTCACTGGTGGTGGGTGAGAAGAGACCCCCCATATATGATAGTAAAGCGCTTGGGTGTACAGCAATACAAAATAAAGCACTATTTAAATGCCGCATTTATTCATTCATTCATAGTTTCTATTACTGTGGTTCGGCGGCGGCACCAGACTGGATGTTGGAAGTGAATACAAAATTATATCAAAATGTTCTTGTTATTGCTTTTTAATATACTTGGTATCATTTGTCTTGTTTTTCTTTTATTTCTTTTATTTTGCTTTTGCAGCAAATATTTATATTTACTGAAATGATTTAATGAATATTTAATGAGAGATAATTTGTTGACTGCTTGCTGTTGTGTACTAAATGCGACGTTTGAAGTTCTCAAGGATATCAAGATAAAGGGCCAATATCTTAATCCTCCACGTCTTGATAATAAAATAATTATCGGAATTAAATCTTCCAAATTTTAGAGAAAAATGTAATTATGGGAATCATATATTCATGCCAAAAGTGTTTAATCACTAATATGTTTGGATTATGTTCAATGCTAATGGGGAAATATATTTTTCATTTGATAGTTTGTAAATGTTTATATTTGTGTTTATAAATATGTTTTGGGGATGATTTTATAAAAATTACCAAAAGAAAACAAGCAGCGATTTGTAATGAAGTGTCATGCATGATTTCACTGGTGGTGCCATGATTTAATAAGACATGCCACAGATAAAATAAACATACTACGTAACTATCGTGAATAGAAACATTATAGCGAAGGTGTAAAGTTGAATTAAATCGGCCATGCAATGGTGTTTCATGCATTCTGACTTCTTAAAAATGTTAAACGTGCTGTCTTCTCATGCTTAACATGGTAAACTTGTCAAAAAACAAGTTCAATACACTCCCCCAGCGATCGTCCAGGTTTCGAATTTTTTTTCCCCGAATATATAAAACTGTTTTGTAACAACTTTTCTTAGTCCCGTATTGGATAATTCTCCCGGAAAATAACATTTACATATACCATTTGGCAAACGCTTTTATCCAAAATGACTTACATTGCATTATCCTATACATTTTGTTTGTAAGTATTTGCAATCCCCTGAGATCGAACCCACAACCCTGCGTTGTTAACGCAATGCTCTTACCACTGAGCTACAGGGGAAAAAAGCAGTGCCCAGAGCAGGAGAAGGAGCATGCTCAGACGTCACTTTCACTTGTGTGGAGGAGAGAGAGCATATGTTCGCGAAGTTCAGGTGTTTGTATGTTCACTGCATTTGGGTGATGAATGTTATATAAACTGTGGATATAACGCTGGATTTGAAGATCGTATGAAGCTGATATATGGAGCCGTCCCAGCGCTAAAAGATGCCGGACATGAACCACATGCGGTGATTGAAACTGATGTCTGTGTTTTGTTGACAATGGGTGCAAACATGCTTTAGTCCAGCTTGAGCTGGAAGGTGGATGGGAACAGCAGGTCTCAGGAGAAGAGCGCTGGACTCCTGCAGAAGGACGGTCTGTACAGCTGGAGCAGCAGTCTGACTCTCTCTGAACACGACTGGATCAAGAGCGTCTCAGTGAGCTGTGAGGCCACACGAGGAGACCAGACAGTCACTGGACAAGTGAAGAGAGATCAGTGTTCTCAATAGATCCTCTGTCTTCTGCTCTCTTCTTCTCATTCATGTCTCTCAACAGTGACTTTCTATTCATATGTGCTTCATTCATTCAGTGCTGAGTATCTTTGGCTTAAATTCAATAAAAGACAAATAACAAATGATTTTGTAGATTTCTTTTGTCTCTTTTGAACTTGAATATGTGTTGGGTCATTTGGGTCAAACTCAGGGCTTTAAGTTTATAAATAAACTTGACTCAGTGAACCATGAACACTTGCAGATGTGCTATGGTTTATGTTTGTGTGACAGAGACATGAAACTCATGAGAGTGTGTGAACATCTGCTGTGATGTGAGAGGAACAGAATCCTGATGATGCAAATCTGAGTTTCAGTTTCTCTTTTTCTCACTTTGTTCTCTGGAATGAAGCAGTTCAGTTTCCACTTACAGTTAACACACTGAATCATTTATTTAATGAACACATAATCTGCATAACTCTTTACTTTTCCTTCAGTATGTCAGCTCCTGTCAAGCTTTACACTTCTTCTGCATCTGAAATTGTTTTATCTTGTCAGATGCCTTTGGCTACTCATTGGGACTTTAAGACAATACGGAAATAATTGTCTGAAAAACGATTTAAACAATATGTATCATGTAAAGCATGATAAAAAATGTTAGAATTGCTGTGCTGCTTTAATGTTAACCTTGTAATAGTGTGTGTGCAGCAGCAGAATTAGTCATGTGTGTCAGTGTCAGTCTATCAACACTGGACCCCTGTGTTCACTCATACAGTAATAATCTCCTGCATCTTCAGTCTGAACTCCACTGATGCTCAGAGTGAAATCTGTGTTTGATCCACTGCCACTGAATCTAGATGTAGGCTGGCTACAGGCTGGACGTGAACTGAATCTACAGTTCAGAGTAACAGACTCATCTGGTGCAGCAGTTTTGACTGAAGGACATATCGTTACTGTGATCTGTGATTTAAAACCTGGAAAATAAATTATAAGATTCCAATGTAAAATGCAGTTTAAAGAAAAAAGAAATAGAGAATAAAAGTGTCCAGATGAAGCACATTGATGATGTTTTGTGTGTTTGTGTTCAGTTGTGAAGAGTTAAACTCACAGCTCTATAAACACTCTCAGAGCTCTGAAGCATCCGCTCACTATGCAAACACACTTGACATGGATTTAAATTTATATCTCACACATCACATCACAACACAAAACAAATTTATATTTCATGTGTGTTTGTAAATGTTTATGTTCATTTGTATGTGTTTTTGTACCGATATTCTATTATTTGTGGATTTAGATTAACTCTGGACTTGTCGTAGATAATTCAATCATACAGATGCTCAGCATCATGTCTTATTATCTTTAATGACACAATATAAAGAATGATTTCTGAATTTGGACACACAGTTTCATATCATCACAAAATATATATATTTTTTTTTAATAAGAAATTCAAAGCTGACAAGCTGTTAATACTTTTCGTTTAAAAAAATATAAAAATAGATTTTTCGTCTGATGGCGATGGTGAAGTGTTGAGGGTAAATTGTGTTAATTTCAGTGTTTGCTCCTCTCCTCAAGGGGGCGCTGTAGTGGCAAATTTACTTGTTGGAGTACTGGAGCGGGAATAAGTGGCAGTTGTTTTGTGTTGGTTGCAGCAGGGCTCTAAGTTTCATCTGCGAGTGAATAAAAAACTATACGTAACATTTTTGCCTGGTCATTGGATTGAAGCTTACGGATTAACATTGGTAGCAGAGGATGGCTGCTGGAAGCTACAAAATTCCCCCACAATATGATGAAAAGAAGTCGTATGAAAGTAGGAAAAATGAAGTGCAGATGTGGATGCGTGTTACGGAGCTGGAAAAAAAGAAACAAGCCTTGGCTGGTGCCTTATCGCTCACAGGGAGAGCAAAGGATGCCGCCCTGGAAATATCAGCGGAAGACTTGAACAAGGATAACGGTATGACAACAATTCTAGAAAAACTTGACTCTGTGTTTTTAAAAGAGGAAAAAGATTGCCAATACGAGGCATACACTGAATTTGATCGGATTACAAGAGAGCACGGTATTTCTATGATCGATTACATCAGGGGTTTTCAACTGGTTTGGTGCCAGGGACCACCATATAATATAACGTAACATTTTTGCCTGGTCATTGGATTTAAGCTTACGGATTAACAAAATGTTAGTGTTAAAACTGTTTATTTATAATATTGACAGAGACTATAGTGTCTGTAGTTCCTCTTTGTCAGAAGGAGGTTTTTGTACGGCTCTGTATCACTGTGTGAATGGAGTCTGATAATGCTGTTGACAGTAATAATCTCCAGCATCTTCAGTCTGAACATTTCTGATATTCAGCATGAAGTTTGTGTTTGATCTTCCATCAGTAAATCTCTCAGACACTCCAGACACTCGGCTACCAACACTATAGAAAAGGAGTTTGGGTGTTTGTCCAGGTTTTTGATGATACCAGGCTAAACTGGATGTTAGACTTGAACTGCTGGATCTACAGTTGAGAGTGACGCTCTCTCCTACTGACACCATCTGAACGGTGGGACTCTGAGTGAGAATAATCTCACCAAAACAACCTGTCACAACACAACCATCAGTCAAACATTCATTTAGAGACACCAACACATGTAGAGATCTGAATCAGACAAATACATTTCCAGATGTATTGTTTTTTGCTTTTCATGAATTGACAGATTATTATTTAGTGTTTTAATCTCACCTGTAAATAAAAGCATCAGAGAGCAGATGAGAGTTTGTGCCGTCATATTGCCAGTGAATGAGTGAGAAGTGAAGGAGCAGTGATGTTGCTTTAATGATTGACTCACAGTCTGATGTTGTGATGAGAGACACAAATTCAAATCTGTTTCCTGTCTCACTGTCAGTTACAGGACAAACATTTCATATGATGAAGAACTCCAGAATTGGTTTAATAAATATTTTATTATATATTTTATATTCAAAATTCAAATGGGAAAGACTTTCTCAAACACAGTACATTGGAACTGGTTACAGTATCTGGAAACTTTCTCACACTATAATATTTACCCTGGATCACACTCATAAGTTACACAGGTATATTTGTGGCAATTTCCAACAAAACATTGTATGGGTCCATGAATACATTTTTCTAAAAAATCATTAGGATATTAAGTAAAGATCATGTTTCATGAACATATTTAGTACATTTCCGACTGTAAGTACATCAAAACTTTGTTTTGGTGAGTGGATGCTGCGAAATTGCGAACAAAAAATTTCTGTAAACACATATACAAACTTTACTAGCTTCTGCCAGCTCTTTAGGGAATTACCCCCTCAAGTTTGTTATCTCTGTTAAGCTTAGAATTGCAGCTTTAGCGCCTCAGATGGACAACTTTAAATGTGATTTTCTCATTATTAAGATCTTTTGCCCCCTCAAATTTAAGATACTTCAAATAGTTGTATCTCAACAAAATATTGTCCTTTCCTAACAAACCATACATCAATGGAAAGCTTATTTATTCAGCTTATTCATTATGACAAATTGACCCATAAGACTTGTCGTGTTGTCAAGGGTCACATATAATGTCCAACGCTAATTTTATGCTGTTTTCAGTAAATCACAGTTTTGAGTTAATTTTCAACGAGGTGTCAGTCATTTATGTTTGTGTTTTATTGCCCTAAAATGTTTAGATTAATTTTTGGTCTGTTTTTGATCATACAGAAGGTGTTCAGCATCATGTGTTATTTTCTTTACTGACACAATATCAAGATTGATTTCTGAATGTGGACATAGTTTCATAGAGTGTCGGGGGTGAAGTATCAGTCTTTTCTGTTTGTTTTCATTGATTTACATTAATAATGAGTCTAGTGTCTCTAGTTCCTCTTTGAATGACAGAGGTTTTTGTACGGCTCTGTTTCACTGTGTGAACATATCTTTACTGTTGATAAAGTGGAATCTCTGACAGTAATAATCTCCTGTGTCAGGTCTCTGGTCTAGCGTTTGTGAGATTGTTACACTTATGTCTTTGTAACGGAGGTATTTTTCTCTATGGGGCTTTTATTATGACAGGGTTTTTTTCTCTGCCGTGCGGGGGAAAGATAAAAAAGACGTCTGGGAAATAAGGGAGGAGTTTCAGTTTTTCTCTTGGTGAAGGAGACACGCCATGATTTATGTACGAGAGAGCGACATTTTTTCCTTTGCAGCTGTAGTGTAAGACAGTGGTGCACGTTCGGAATAAGTTTCGTGAGTCTAGTGTACATCAACATTGTGATACTGTAGACGCAGCTGAAACGGAGGTTTTGGGCGATTGCGTTGTCTAACAGAGAACGTTGTTGGAGACCGGCTGAGAGCACGAGTAAGAGTTGCTAGGCCGTGAGTTTTCTTCAGAACACGTATGAGTGCGTATGCGAGCTGATCGATCGACTTTGAAGAAGTGATTCGTTTTTGAAAGACGTTTTTTTGTGATCCAGTTCATTTAGCTATGCGCGCCGCGTGCGAGCTGAACTGAGCTGCGCCATTTTGCTCCGAAAATTTAATGAGTTTATCTTCCCGGGTCAAGCGGAAACTTTTTTTTGTGTTTTTATTTGCCCTGCCATCCTTACGACATCTCACTGTCCTGTCTCAGCTGTTCACTTGACCGTTACAGCTGTGTTTCAAGCCATCGCAAGTCATCACATCAAGATTGTCGTTGTCACAGACCGGTAGAACGGTTCGGTACACACACACACATACACGAACACTTCACTGATAACGAACTGAGTGTTTCAACTTTCAGTTTGAACTGTGTTTGTTATAACTGAATCGTAAAATTGATTGAGAATCATTTAAATGTCATTGTTACTAACTCAATTGAAAGCAATTCTTTGAAGTGAATCATCTGTGTTGATCTAGAAGAGATACTTTTGGGGTGTTTTATGTTTGCTGTGAAATTGTTTTTCATTTGAAGTTTTTTTCAAGAAAGTTTTTGTTATTTTGTTATTGAAATAGACCCTTCCAGCAGAAACGTAATTTACAAAGAGACAGAAAATAAATTACTTATTGTTAAACTTTATACATTAGAGAGTTATTTTAGAACTTACCTTGGGGTAGGGGCGTCTCACTTACACTGTTAGGATTAGGTGGGTGGGGATGTGAATTTAAATTTATTCTTCACTTCATGCACTTCAGGAAGCCACCGTGTTGACATACTCACCTGAAGCCTACACTACCTACTCCTCTAGTATATTTGAAAATAGTGTAAGGTAAAACATATACACATAACGTGCATACTGAGGCTCAAAGCACCGGAACGGGGAATAAGATTCCTCCGCTCTTAAGTCTTCCAGGGTAGTGTTTTAATTTTCCCCTACGAGGCGAGACTTACAGTCCCGTTACATTTGGCGTCACGAACAGGATAGAATTAGACTGTATTTACCTTCTTGTTTTGTCTCACACGTCTCCGGGCCTACAAGCTGAAGAATGGCAGAGTTTGAGGAATTGAAGAAGGAGATGGCGGAGATGCAGAGGCGGTTTGCCGAACAGGCGGGAGCACTCGACCAGGCAAGAACCGAACAAAGAGAGGCACTGTCACTAGCAAGAGCCGTCATCGAGCATCAAGCTACCGTTCAAGCACCCCCAGCTACCATCTATATTCCCAGGGACAGGAAACTGCCAGAGTCCAGTGGCCGTTCGACCAAAACTGGAGAGTTGAGCGTTGAAGAGTGGGTTGCATCAATGAAATCTGCATTTCAAGTGATGAGAGTACCTGCAGAAGATCGTGTAGAGTTGGCGAAACAACATCTCAAAGATGAAGCCAAAGCGACTGTGAGGTTCATGTTGGGTGATGGTGAAAAATCTACCGATGATATATTTCAAGTCCTACTAGACACCTATGGAGACAAAGTACCAATTGGAACCAGACTGAAAGATTTCTACGAACGAAAACAAATGCAAGGTGAGATGATACGCTCATACGCGTATGACCTACAAGAAAGACTCAGCCGAGTTAAGCGCAGAGAGCCAAACAGAGTTCCAGAGGCCGAAAGTGTGTTAAAAGAACAACTTGTCCTAGGCCTTCGAGATGATTTTCTGAGGCGTGAAATGAAAAGGCGAGTTAAAGAGGATGCAAGTTTGACTTTTGTTCAGGTAATGCAAGCCGCAATCACTTGGGCTGAAGAAGAAGAGACCCAAATGCCAGACATTCCAAAACACAGCCCCCGTGTCAGAGTGGTAAGTGCTGATGCAGAGCATGTTTCCTCTACGTTAACACTGGAGAAACTGCATGAAGCTATACAGAAGATTGCCGCTCGTCAAGATGAACTTTACCAGGCAGTACACAGTAATAGCAGGGTACGACTTCAACAGAGTCATCAAAAAAGACAACCCCTGAAGGACAGTGAAGGCAGATACATCTGTTATTCATGTGGTGAACCTGGGCACACTAGCAGATACTGTCCACAAAGTACTGAAGCAGCTACAGTGACTGATCAGTCCCGACGTTCTACAGGGGCGCCTGGAACTAACGTAAGAAACGTGCCATCAGGTACAGCTCAAACCAGCCCGGGGCCATCTATGATAAGAAGTCATACAGCTGAATGGACTGACGACGTGACAGAGAAATTGAAAAGTGGTGCATTTGGAGATTGTCTGACTGTTGAAGTTAGAATAGCTGGTGTTAAGACAAACTGCTTACTGGATACAGGCTCAGAAGTGTCCACTATAACAGAGTCACACTTTAGGAAGCACTTCGGAGAACAAGAGCTGAGACTGTCATCTGCTCACTGGGTACGACTCACTGCAGCTAATCGACTTGACATTCCTGTTCTAGGATGCCTGCAAGCTGACGTGGAATGTATGGGGAAGGTTCTCCCAGGAAAATGCATCTTTGTGCTGACAGACGCGAGCCCAAAAGCAGAGGAGATAAAGGGACTTTCAGGAATCATTGGAATGAATATAATCAGTGAGTTCAAGTCTGTGTTCGTCACAGGAGAGAATGTGAAGTCAGCCAACAAGTATGGACAACCGGCGGAAGCAAAGATACGAAGGGTGTTAGCCAGTGTCGAGAAAACCGAAACCTTGAGTCCTGATGGCAATTGGGTTCGTCAAAGTTGGTGGAAAACGGGCCGTCATCATCCCTCCATTAAGTGAAAAGGTGTTTGAAGGTCGTTGCAGAGTGCCACCTAAAGTGAAGTGCCAAGTACTAATTGAGCCCATCACTGGAGTGAGTCTACCTAAGGGACTCCTAGTGGCCAATGTGCTAACAAAAACTGAGGGTGGTAAAGTTTCTGTACGTGTGATGAATTCGAGCGAGCAAACAATCAGACTTAAACCAAGATGCAGAGTGGCAGTAGTGTCTAAACCACAGGAGGTGTTAACTGAGAAGACACTAGAATTTGAGGAGGAGGACGGGACACTTCATGTCCGACGAGTGGCGCATGTTCAAGCAGTCGAAATCTCTGATAACCCCCCAGTACCAGTCCAGGTGAATTACGAAACGCTCACCCCAGCACAAAGAGAGGAACTTAACCAGTTGTTGGCAAAGTACAGGGACATATTCTCCAAAAGTGACAGTGACTATGGGTACACGCAGTCTGTAACGCATGACATTCACACCGGTGATGCTCCGCCAGTGAAACAAAGGCACCGTAGAGTACCGCCACATGTTTTCCAAGAGTTCAAAAACACGTGCAGGATCTAGTGTCACAAGGCACCCTTAGGGGGAGTGCAAGCCCCTGGGCATCCCCGGCAGTGATCGTTGTGAAGAAAGACGGCAGTGTGCGCTTCTGTTGCGATTACAGGAGGCTTAATCAGGTCACATGCAAAGACGCATATCCACTACCCAGAGTGGAAGAATCTCTGGACGCACTGGGAAATGCTCAGCTGTTCTCCACCCTAGATCTAACGGCCGGCTATTTCCAGGTAGCTGTAAGTGAGCGTGATCGTGAAAAGACAGCAGTCACTACCCCATTTGGACTGTTTGAGTGGACGCGGATGCCATTCGGGCTGTGCAATGCGCCAGCAACCTTCCAGCGCCTTATGGGAGTAGTGCTCGGGGATTTGACCTTCGATGTCCTCTTGATATATCTGGATGATATTATCGTGTTTTCTAAAGACTTCAAGAGCCACTGTGAGAGACTAGAGCTGGTCTTTGATAGACTGAAGCGGCATGGCCTAAGGTTGAAACCTAGCAAATGCTTTCTCTTCAGATCTGAGGTAAAATTCTTGGGTCACGTGATTTCCTCTGAAGGAATCCAAGTTGACAGTGAAAAGGTTAGTGCCTTGGATGCTTGGCCTGTGCCTAAAAGTGTGAAAGAAGTGAGACAATTGATTGGATTCATGAGTTATTACCGGCGGTTCGTACCAAAGTTTGCTCAACTAGCAAAACCATTGCATGCGTTAATGGGCAGCAAAGACAAAAGGAGAGCCTCTGAACTGTTCATGTGGAGTAGCGAATGCCAGACTGCATTTGACAAATTGAGACAATACCTGATGTCACCACCTGTCCTTGCTTACCCCAACTTTGGCCTTCCGTTCATCCTCACTACAGATGGAAGTCAACAGGGCCTCGGAGCTGTATTGAGCCAGAAGCAAGGTGGAGCAGAGCGCGTCGTTGCATTTGCTAGCAGAGGCCTGAGAGGATCAGAGCGAAATGACAAGTACTATAGTGCATTCAAACTGGAGCTGTTGGCACTTAAGTGGGCTGCAACAGAAAAATTTAAAGAGTACCTAATGTTCTCCAAGTTCACTGTAATCACTGACCACAATCCACTGCGTTATCTGGAGACCGCAAATCTTGGTGCAGTTGAGCAACGCTGGGTGGCCCAGTTAGCGGAGCTTAATTTCGAGGTTCTGTACAAGCCTGGAAGACTGAACACCAATGCAGATGCTCTGTCAAGGATTCCCTCCAGTGAAGTTCCAGAACAGGAAGACACAGAAAAGGATTTCATCAGACTGAACTCTGAGGAAGTGCGTGCATGCCTGTGGCCCGCTCAAGACTCCAAGCCGGGCGAGACTGATGTTCAAGTGACCGTACAAGCGTCCATCAAGAAAGTGTTGACTGGTCACAGCTGGAATGAAATAAAGGAGCTACAAAGAAGTGATGCCTTGATGGGTCCTTTGTACAATGCACTGTTCAAAGAGAAAACCAAGCAGGACAGAACACACAGTATGCCACCAGAGTCGAAAAAGCTTTGCAGAGAGTTTGAACGTCTTCGATTGCATAATGGAGTGATGTTTAGATGCATTCTTGATCCTAGGGATGGAGAAAAAATTCGGCAGTTGGTTGTTCCGGGTCCATTACAGCGTTCAGTTTATGATAGTCAACATGAGCATGGGGGTCATTTCGGAGGAAAGAGTACTCTGACACTGATGAGGCGGAGTCACTACTGGCCTAATATGTCTAAGGATGTTCAAGGATGGATTGCACGGTGTAAAAGATGTACCCTTGCAAAGGATGTATTTCCAAGAATCCGAGCTCCGATGACTTGTAGCAATGTCACTGCTCCTTTAGAAGTGCTGGCGATGGACTATACTCAGCTGGAAATGTCCTCAGGAGGGTATGAAATGTACTGGTTCTAACTGATATGTTTACCCGGTTTACAGTTGCTGTCCCAACCAAGAAACAGACAGCGAGTACCACTGCAAAGGCCCTCATTAAGCATTGGTTTGTCTGCTACGGGTGTCCAGCTCGTCTGCATTCAGATCAGGGAAGATGTTTCGAGGCCCAAGTGATCAAGGAACTCTGTAAAGCCTATTGTATTGGAAAGAGTCGTACAAGTCCCTACCATCCTCAAGGAAACTCTCAGTGCGAGCGGTTCAACCGCACAATGCATGATATGCTGAGAACTTTGACACCGGAGAAGAAGAAAGACTGGAAAACTTACCTACCTGAGCTAGTGATGGCTTACAACAACCACGTCCACTCATCAACTGGCTATTCTCCCTTTTACTTGATGTTCGGGAGGGATGCACGACTTCCATTAGATGTGTTGGGTGGAAAGGATGTGGAGGAAAGTGATGCAGAAAACTTGGACGAATGGGTGAAGAGTCATCATGATCGACTAAAGACGGCCGTAGAAGTCGCAAATATGGTTGCACAGGAAGCTTCCAAGAGACGGAAAAGAGTGTGACCGCAAAACCTCTGGAGCGCTTGTAAGGCCTGGTGACCGTGTGTTGCTACGTAATCACAAACATAGGGGCAGAAATAAGATTCAAGACAAGTGGGAACATGCACCGTACATTGTAGTAAAGCAGAATCATTCAGACATACCTGTATTTACTATCAAACCTGAAAAGGGGGTCCGTCCAGAGTAGTACACAGAGATCAGCTCCGTCACTGCACATTTTCTTTGTCACCTAATACGCCACTTACAACCACATGTAACCCGTACACCAGTCAGATACCGAAACCGAATTCCCAGATCTTGTGTGTTTTCCAGCCACTGCACATAGACAGAGTAAAGATAAAAGGGTGGTACAGATGGAAACCAATGATGTAGAACAAAGAGGAGTGTAACACAAGAACAGGAGAATGTAGTGGAAGATGTGGTCTCTGAAGTAGATTGGGGAGTACAAGAAGTTTCTGAGGATGCTGACATTTCAGATGTTGAAAGTGAAAATGTTCCAGAGCTCAGACGCTCCCAAAGACAAAACCGTGGTAAATTACCTGTGAGGTATAGAGATGATTATCTAATGGAATAAGGTTAAAAGGGTTACTGAGGTTGTAATGAGAAATAGATATCTGTATGACCTTGTTTAAGATTGAAAAGTGTGTTTTGTACAGTGTTGCACTTTTAAATGGTTCTGTTTATGTTCCAGGGGCAGGCTGTCTGGAGATGTCGATGGTATGGCAGGGTTTAGCAGGGGGAATGTAACGGAGGTATTTTTCTCTATGGGGCTTTTATTATGACAGGGTTTTTTTCTCTGCCGTGCGGGGGAAAGATAAAAAACGTCTGGGAAATAAGGGAGGAGTTTCAGTTTTTCTCTTGGTGAAGGAGACACGCCATGATTTATGTACGAGAGAGCGACATTTTTTCCTTTGCAGCTGTAGTGTAAGACAGTGGTGCACGTTCGGAATAAGTTTCGTGAGTCTAGTGTACATCAACATTTGATACTGTAGACGCAGCTGAAACGGAGGTTTTGGGCGATTGCGTTGTCTAACAGAGAACGTTGTTGGAGACCGGCTGAGAGCACGAGTAAGAGTTGCTAGGCCGTGAGTTTTTTCAGAACACGTATGAGTGCGTATGCGAGCTGATCGATCGACTTTGAAGAAGTGATTCGTTTTTGAAAGACGTTTTTTTGTGATCCAGTTCATTTAGCTATGCGCGCCGCGTGCGAGCTGAACTGAGCTGCGCCATTTTGAGTTTATCTTCCCGGGTCAAGCGGAAACTTTTTTTTGTGTTTTTATTTGCCCTGCCATCCTTACGACATCTCACTGTCCTGTCTCAGCTGTTCACTTGACCGTTACAGCTGTGTTTCAAGCCATCGCAAGTCATCACATCAAGATTGTCGTTGTCACAGACCGGTAGAACGGTTCGGTACACACACACACATACACGAACACTTCACTGATAACGAACTGAGTGTTTCAACTTTCAGTTTGAACTGTGTTTGTTATAACTGAATCGTAAAATTGATTGAGAATCATTTAAATGTCATTGTTACTTACTCAATTGAAAGCAATTCTTTGAAGTGAATCATCTGTGTTGATCTAGAAGAGATACTTTTGGGGTGTTTTATGTTTGCTGTGAAATTGTTTTTCATTTGAAGTTTTTTCAAGAAAGTTTTTGTTATTTTGTTATTGAAATAGACCCTTCCAGCAGAAACGTAATTTACAAAGAGACAGAAAATAAATTACTAATTGTTAACTTTATACATTAGAGAGTTATTTTTGAACTTACCTTGGGGTAGGGGCGTCTCACTTACACTGTTAGGATTAGGTGGGTGGGGATGTGAATTTAAATTTATTCTTCACTTCATGCACTTCAGGAAGCCACCGTGTTGACATACTCACCTGAAGCCTACACTACCACCTACTCTAGTATATTTGAAAATAGTGTAAGGTAAAACATATACACATAACGTGCATACTGAGGCTCAAAGCACCGGAACGGGGAATAAGATTCCTCCGCTCTTAAGTCTTCCAGGGTAGTGTTTTAATTTTCCCCTACGAGGCGAGACTTACAGTCCCGTTACATCTTGTTGAGGTTGTCGAGCACGTGGGGTTTGTTATTCCTAGTTTGTCAGTTTGTTTAGTGTCTGCATTTCATCCACTTCCCTGGTTACCTCGTTTACTCCCTCATTATTAGTTAAGACTCTGCACCTGGATTTCCTGATTTTCCCACCTGTTCCTTGTTTTTCTTCCAGCCCAATTGTCCTTATATTCCCCTTGTCTCCTCTTGTCCGACGTCAGTCCGTTTTTGGTCTTTACTGAGGGTAGTCCAGTCCTGTCCAGTCCTGTCCAGTCCAGTCCTGTCCTGTCCTGTCCTGTCCTGGCTGTTTTTCAAGTCCGTAACCGTTTGTCTTGTCTAGGCTCCAGAGCTTAGTGACCGCACCAAGTACCTATCTCTGTCTTGCTCGCTGTCAACACTCCAGAAATCCAGGATCTCATCTCTGGTCACAAGGGAACTTACTCCAGCCTCCTAGGGAATTGATCTGTGCTCCTGGGACTTCGTCAGAGCCACTGAGGGTGACTTTCTCTCCTCTCAAGGAACTTCATTTCAGTGGGAGGATTCTGGCCGCGTCGGCGGACTTGCGTTTGCATTTTGACTGCCTACAGCGGGTGGATTTTCCCTTGGCCCTCGTGGGCTGAATTACGTTCCTTTACCTGCCATCAGTAGGAAGACTTCTGTTGGCCCTCGTTGGGTGGATTTATCGTTTCGTTTTTTGCGGATTACCTTGACTGTACTCCCTTGCTGTTCCTCACTTCAGAGAGAGGTTCCCTGTTTTTTCGGCCGAGCGCTCGAGCCTTTGTGACTTTGCCAAGTTCCCTTTGCTCTCAGATTTTATCCCTGGTTTGATCTACTGTTGTTTGTTCCCTGCCGGGGATATTAATACAGTTTCAGCAACCTGCACTTGACTCGTGAGTCGTTCATAACACTCCTGCATCTTCAGTCTGAACTCCACTGATGCTCAGAGTGAAATCTGTGTTTGATCCACTGCCACTGAATCTAGATGGAGTATTTGTGTTCAACTCATTTGCTTTCATAATCAGGAGTTTAGGAGCTTCTCCAGGTTTCTGTAAGTACCAGAACAGAGGCTGATAGCCCCAACCCTGATAGACTTCAGGACTGGTTTTACAGGTGATAGTAACTGTGTCTCCTGAATGAACAGCTTTTATTGCAGGTGTCTGAATAACTGTCACTTGACCTTTTGATTCTGCATAAAGAAAAATATGAGTAAAGATTCACAATGAAAGTATTAGTGGATCAGTCATGTGAATGTTAATGTTGATCTCACCTCTGAAACAAGAGCTTGTTATCATCCAGATGAAGATGCTGATGAAGATCATGGTGACTGTGGGTTTAGATTTGTGATGATGGACTTCTGAAGCTTCTAAAGATCTCTCTGTGTTCCCAATGTAAAGTGTCTGTATGCAAATTTATGCTCTGTATCTTTTCACAGGTTATCAGAACATCTGCTATTAAAATTACTTAATATAATATTTTTTTAAATTAATTTATAAACACTTGTTTTTCAGAAACTGTCTAATGAAAATGTTACAAATGTATGTATTTTAAAAGATTCAAAAAATTTGAATTTCAAATTGTCATGCATTTATATAAAGATTTTAATGTGATAGGATAAGGGGGTTTTCCTTCTTTTACAATAAAAAATTGTGACAGGCAAGTCATTTGAATACACAACAGTTGTCTGACATCATAGTGTGTAAATGTTGTTTTCTCTCTAGGATGATCACTTGGAACGGAAGTTTTCGCACAAAACTTTCATTGGTGCTCAGAAGTAAATCCTTTTTGCAATCTTCTCCTAAATATGTGTGATATTTTAAAAGAGAAAACCTATTTTTGTTATTTAGACAAATGTCTTGTGTTAAAATTTAAGTTAAATGTTTCATTAAATGTTATTTATTATTATATTTATTATAGTGAAATTCTTCGTAGTTAATTTATGTGTTTTTAATAAATAATTTCTCCTTTTAAAAGATTAGTTTTTAACTACTAAGGTTGTATTTGTTAACATTAGTAAAGTAATAGATCGTTTTTCAGCATTTATTATTTTTAATAATGTTATTTAATGAAAATACATGTGTTTTCAGTGTTCATTGTGACTTAAATAATGTTAAGAAGTTACAACTTTTGATTTAAAAAATATATTTGCTAAAATGAATATGAACTCAAAATAATAAATGATTTTGAAGTTAATGTTAGCTAATACATTAACTAATATTAAACAAATACAACTTTAATGTAAAATGTTACCATATTTGGAAGAATATTTTCAAAATCAAACCAACATTTACCACTTTTCTGTTAATGTTTTTTTATCTCAGAAAGTTGATTCCTAAATAAAAAAATTGGGTGTACATATCTTTTTAACATACTGTTGGAAATAACCTATTTTCTCATTTGATATATGTTTTTATAATCATTTAGAAAGTCATGTAAGTGAGAGGAAGATGTAAATGTTTGCGTATGTCAAATAATGTGTTTGGTGTTTGTGTCTTGGAGCCGGTCCCACAGTGAAGCTGTCATCGTCTCTGTTGTCACCCGCTTGACAGGGCTCCTCTGTCTGATCCACAGGGGGCTTTAGACCAGCGCTGAGAGTGAGCATGGTGAACTATACAGTCCCACAAATCATCCACAAATGAGACCTGATGTTTTGTGTCAGATTCATGTTGCTCTGCTTCTGTACGTCTGATCATTTCCTATTCTAGATTTCTTGCTTTTGCCGTGACATGTAATAAAGCTTTTCCATGTTACGTTTGTGTTGAAGTGATTTATTTGTCATAGAAACCCGTTTGATGAAACTTTATACTTTAAAATATTTTAACAAAAGGTGCTTTTATCTGTGAACTCAGTGAAGTTCTGGTGGTTTAAACAGGAGACAGAGCTGAGAGGATCAATGTCACTCCATCCTGTCAATGGAAATGTGATTTTCACATCTCACTATAACATTAACTGTTTGCTTGATAAACTGCGAAACTTTCACTTCCGCCCACCCAATATCCTCACAAGGATGTTTAAGAGCTGACTGACCCGTGGTCCCCATGATGTAAATTGATTATTAAACATATTTAATTATATTAATTAGAAAATGTAAAGATGTACAACGTTTTGTGTGATGGTTAGGTGTAGGGCCGGGGATAGAATACAATATAAAAAACACTAGCACGTGATGTGTATCAGTGCAGTCATGTGTCAGTCTGACTGATGGAGGTTTTTGTACGACTCTTTATCACTGTGTCAACACATAGCTTCCACTGATGCTGTGAAAACTCTGACAGTAATAATGTCCTGCATCTTCAGTCTGAACTCCACTGATGCTCAGAGTGAAACCTGTGTTTGATCCACTGCCACTGAATCTAGATGGAGTTCCAGACTGTTTATTATTTATGCCATAAATCAGGAGTTTAGGAGCTTCTCCGGGTTTCTGTAGATACCAGCTAAGACATTGATTCCCACCACAACAGCAGGTAGGATTGCTGCTAGTTTGACATCTTATAGTGACTGATTGTCCAGTTTGAGAGAGAAGCACTGGATGGGTTTGGCTCACTGTCACCTGGCCAACAGAATCTGTCAAATAATCGATGAAGATTACAAGTCAGACATACATTTAGGAGACAAGACCGTACAATCACATAGTTAAAACACATTTAATAGTCAACTTTTACAAACCTTGAACAAATGCAGCCAGTGTCCAGATCAAGATGGTGATGGAAGTCATTTCTGTTGATTTTGGGGTTTGATTGTCATGAAGAACAGCTCTTGATCATGTGAGTTATAAACACATGTAGAGCACTGAAGCGTAGAGCGAGAGATCAGGACATCTATACTGATCTCACAGAAACATTATTGATGTCTTTGTGTTCTGCAGGGTCAGTAAACACTGTCTTCATGTGGAATGTTGAATGATACTTGGAATCCAACAAGCTAATGTGTTTTCTGCATGTTAACAACCTCTCTCGGTGTGATTTGTAGTAATTTGCTACAGTAACCATTGTTTCTTAGGTGGTGTTTGTACAGTCAACATCTTTCATATCTTCTGGACCTCAGAAATCTGACATTGGCATATTCACCAGCATGTAATATTTTCCAGAAATATTATGCTTTCGCTTTCGGACTGTCTAAGCTGTGGCTTTAAATTTTAGCATTATGTAAATACATATTTATGTTGACAATGTAATATAAAAATATATTATGTATACATATAATATGTAATATGGAGTTTGTGTAGTTTGTCCACTTCTGGTCTAAGGTGAGCGTTTAACTGGTGACATATTAATGGGATATATTTATATCGGCAATGTGGATGAGAGTTTGTAATGTTCACCCCTCCATTGGTGTGTCTATATTTGAGTGTGTGTTGATGTTTGTGTGTGTGTCAGACTGACTGATGGAGGTTTTTGTACGACTCTTTATCACTGTGTGAACGCCCAACTGCCGCTGTGGTGTGCAACCATACAGTAATAATCTCCTGCATCTTCACTCTTGACTCCACTGATGCTCAGAGTGAAATCTGTGTTTGATCCACTGCCACTGAATCTAGATGGAGTTCCAGACTGAAGGCTGCTGACCCGATATATCAGGAGTTTAGGAGCTTCTCCAGGTTTCTGTAAGTACCAGGACACACAGGGTGTGCTACAGCCTGATGGAGGAATTGAAGTAGAACATCTAGAGTAACAGATTCATCTGGTGCAGCAGGTTTTACTGAAGGACTTTGAGTTACTGTGATCTGTGATTTACACCCTGAAAGACAAAAAAACAAAATAAAAATTTGACACAAAGTTTATAAGAAAAAAGTCATATTTTATAAATAAAGCATATCTACCTTGAATAGAGATTAAAAGTGTACATATGAAGATGATGAAGGTCATTGTTGATGTTTTGTGTGTTTGTGTTCAGTTGTAAAGTGTTCAACTCACAGCTCTATAAACACTCTCAGAGCTCTGAAGCATCCGCTCACTATGCAAACACATCATGACAATACTTGTACTAAATATAGCAGATATGACTTACAGAGCAATAAGATCTGAATGAAGGCGAAAAAAATATACACATTGTCCATTAGACACATTTGTGTTGAAGTTTAGATATTTCTGTATTTGATGTGTTCATGTGTTTTATCTATTCATATTCTCTGAAAAAGTACTGATTTATCTTTTTGCCCTTCAAGAACAGTATACAGATATATCAGAGGTGATAATAAAAATATTTACTGTGTATATAGTCATTTTAGTGTTTTTATATTTTGTCTACTGCAAAATGCTAATTTTGAACTCTGTGTGTAGAGACAGGCAGAAATGTAATACTGTTCATGTTTGTTTGCGGCTCTCTCAGTATTCACTCACATCTGATATGATCATAAGACAAACATAAACTGGATAACAACAATCAAAAGATTTTGTCATTTTTGTCACACTTTTAATGAACATAACCAGCAGATTAGATAAAGCTGTTTTATGTCTGTCGAGTATAAATGTGTATATGAGTGAGAGTTAGTGAAGCGCTCAGAGGTTTTTGTACAGCTGCTCTATCCGTCCTTCAGATAAGATGTTAAACTAAGGTCCTGACTCTCTGTGGTCATTTAAAATACCATGGCACTTCTCGTAAAGAGTAGGGGTGTAACCCCGGTGTCCTGGCCAGATTCCCTACAATGGCCCTTGTCAATATTGGCCTTTTAATATCCCCCACCCTCTGAATTGGCTCTTTCTCTCTCTCTCCTTCCACCGATAGCTGGTGTGTGGTGAGCGCACTGGGGCCGTTGTACTGTGGCTGCCGTCGCATCATTCAAGTGGATGCTGCTCACTGGTGGTGGGTGAGAAGAGACCCCCCATATATGATAGTAAA
Source organism: Triplophysa tibetana (assembly GCA_008369825.1). NCBI lineage: Eukaryota > Metazoa > Chordata > Actinopteri > Cypriniformes > Nemacheilidae > Triplophysa > Triplophysa tibetana. The sequence goes on along the minus strand of CM017914.1, from coordinate 17,405,835 downwards.
GCGCTTGGGTGTACAGCAATACAAAATAAAGCACTATTTAAATGCCGCATTTATTCATTCATTCATAGTTTCTATTACTGTGGTTCGGCGGCGGCACCAGACTGGATGTTGGAAGTGAATACAAAATTATATCAAAATGTTCTTGTTATTGCTTTTTAATATACTTGGTATCATTTGTCTTGTTTTTCTTTTATTTCTTTTATTTTGCTTTTGCAGCAAATATTTATATTTACTGAAATGATTTAATGAATATTTAATGAGAGATAATTTGTTGACTGCTTGCTGTTGTGTACTAAATGCGACGTTTGAAGTTCTCAAGGATATCAAGATAAAGGGCCAATATCTTAATCCTCCACGTCTTGATAATAAAATAATTATCGGAATTAAATCTTCCAAATTTTAGAGAAAAATGTAATTATGGGAATCATATATTCATGCCAAAAGTGTTTAATCACTAATATGTTTGGATTATGTTCAATGCTAATGGGGAAATATATTTTTCATTTGATAGTTTGTAAATGTTTATATTTGTGTTTATAAATATGTTTTGGGGATGATTTTATAAAAATTACCAAAAGAAAACAAGCAGCGATTTGTAATGAAGTGTCATGCATGATTTCACTGGTGGTGCCATGATTTAATAAGACATGCCACAGATAAAATAAACATACTACGTAACTATCGTGAATAGAAACATTATAGCGAAGGTGTAAAGTTGAATTAAATCGGCCATGCAATGGTGTTTCATGCATTCTGACTTCTTAAAAATGTTAAACGTGCTGTCTTCTCATGCTTAACATGGTAAACTTGTCAAAAAACAAGTTC